>JASKON010000014.1:2339166-3038333 GCA_036010255.1 Myotis pilosus
ACAGTTTATGTCATGAGGCCTTAGCTGTTCTGGACTTGTAACATGTTGAGAATCTAGTAAAGAAAACTCTTGTACGTTAGGGCAGGAGAGGTCACGCAGAATGTGAAGAAAGGCACGGAATCAGGGAGGCACAGGGCTGCGCACGGGGCCACACCGCCGTTACCCATGATGCTTTTCTGGGGGACGGTGATAAAACAGTTGTGTTTAAACAGTAATGAGGCCTAGATTTCAGGCTTGGTATCCTATTTCTTCCCAACCAAGTGTAAATTAAAACTCCTTTTTTTTTAAAATAGCAGACGGATGTTTCAGAAGATAGTGATGACGACGTGGACGAAGATGAGATTTTTGGTTTCATAAGTCTTCTCAATTTAACTGAACGAAAGGTGGGTCCCTTGGGGGCACCTGTGTGGTCACCCTTAGGCCAGACTGCTTGTGTAACACACATGAAGTGTTTCTGTCAGGCGGTGACAGTTGTTGTAAGGGCGTGTGCACTTGTGAAGTCTCACCGTAACCTGTTTTCAAGTGAAGGTATTTTTTTGTGTTTTTTAAAAAATATATTTTTATTCAGAGAGGTAGGGAGAGGGAGAGATAGAAACATCAATAATGAGAGAGAATCATGGATTGGCTGCCTCCTGCAGGCCCCACACTGGGGATCGAGACCACCACCTGGCCATGTGCCCTGACCAGGAATCAAACTGTGACCTCCTGGTTCCTGGGTCGACATTCAAGCCCTGAGCCACTCCAGCCGCGTGGAGGTGTTTTGTTTTGACTGGTGTGTTCCCAGTTCAAGTCCTCCCTCCTGTGTGTAGAGTCCCCGCCTGGCCGGGTTGACACGCGGCTGGAGCTGCCCCTGCAGCTGCTCTGTGATGGGCCGTGCTGCTCCCTGAAGGGGAGGGCGCTACTGACACGGACAGTCACGGGGTTTGCGCTCATCGCTCTTCCCTACTCACTGATGATTCCAGTGGAAAATAAAAACCAGCTGCCTCCCCTCCTCACAAGGCACAGGTGCACTCTGGTGTTACATGAGCTTGCAGCGCCCTCCGCCATCTCCGAGGTGGACTGGCTCCTCCAGGGCCCTCACCACGGTCATGGGTGGTGGTTCCTTCCAGGCAGAGTTACCCTGAGAGGCACACAGCAGGCAGCACTGAGGACGGCAGACTCTAGGCTGTGACAGAGCTGCCCTCCCGTGAGGAGCTGGTGCTCGGTCAGGTTCTGCCGGAAGCGGTGGCCTGAGTGAGGCCCGCTCTCTGCTTTCAGGGGACCCCGTGTGCGGAGCAGATTAAGGAGCTGACCCTGAGCGGCTGCGCGAAGAGCTGTGAGAAGAGCGTGGTCGAGCAGCTGGACAAGCTCTTCAATGACCCCGCCCGGCCCGTGGGCCTGCTCCTGAGCGAGCGGTTCATCAACGTGCCTGCGCAGATCGCGCTGCCCATGCACCGACAGCTCCAGTAAGCGCCCGAGCCGGCGGGCTTCCCCGGGGTCAGACACGGGACTGGGGGGGGTGAGTCCCGCCCCGGGCTGGGTGGCAGGGGGTGGGCGGGGGGCACTTGTCCGCGAGCTGCACACGGTCCTCACTATCGGCTTTTCAGTTTCAATCACTAAAGCTGTTCTGACGAGTCCGTAACCTTAAAGAGTTCAGTGGTATTAAAGTAGGTGAGTCTCATGTAGACTTTTCACTCCTATTTGACCAGTTTTTCACCTTCCCTGGTAGATTAACATGAAAAATACTGAATAATTACAACAGTAACAAAAACTGAGTAAAATTTCCAAATTTCATTGGAATGTTTTATGACTAAGGAAACCATAGTCTTCATACCATATTTCTGGCTTCTCAAGGTTTTGTTTTTAATTGCAGTTTTAAGTTTATAAGAACATCTTACATGTAAGAAGAGCTAAGAATCGGTATTGCCTGTGCTTTAATAGAGGAGGACGAGAACGCGGACAGGCCCCCTGCCCTCCCAGCCCCGTCTTCCTGAGGTCTCGGCACTCCTGGTTTCCTTAGTGGGAATGTGCGAATATAACCGGAGGCTGGAAAGTTTTTCCCCATTTTCCTTTATGGATTACGCCCCCCCCCCACCCCCCCAAACTCCTAGTGGGTTTTGTTTGTATTGTCTTTTCCTGACCAGCTGGAGCTCAAGCTTATCTGATTTCCCCGGGGGTGGCCGCCTTCTGATCCCCTATAAAGGCAGCTGAGTGGGCTGTTCCGGTTTCCTTACGTTTTGTTTGCTGGATGCACAGGATGAGGCCTGCTTTTCAGGAAGGAAATGGAGGCTCCCTTGCTGTTGCGCTGACTGCAGAGTTAGTGTCGCGCTTTGCTGTGTGCTTTCGGCAGCAAGCAGCGCGGGAGAAGTGAATCCTGGACTCACGATTGGAGACTGGAGCAGTCACGTGATCCCATGGCATTGGGCGTGGCCATGTGCCTTTGTGTGTTTCAATTCCATGTTTGCTGCTTTAAATCTCCAGGTTCTTAGTGTTTTTAACTTGTGCACAGAGCAGGGATGTTGAGGAATCTGAGAGATGCGTCACCCTGTTCTTTAGGAAAAGCCCTGTTAGAACAATTGAAGTGCAGACGGCAGAGCTGAAGCTCACTGCTGTGCAAGTGTCAGACCTGAGTCTGTGCGGGAAGCCGAGTCCCAGCAGGAGCCCTGCCCCGCCTCCCTGCCTTCCCAGGGCCTGGGTGTGGCTGGGCTGGTGTCACCGGCCGGCAGCTGACCTGTGTGTGTCTTGTAGGAAGGAACTGGCGGAGGCACACAAGACCAACAAGCCGTGTGGGAAGTGTCACTTCTACCTTCTGATCAGCAAGACGTTTGCGGAAGCAGGAAAAGGCAATTCCAAAAAGAAGGAGAGCAGCCAAAAGAAGGATGAGCTAATGTTTGCGAATGCAGAGGAAGAATTCTTCTACGAGGTAAGACGGTCTTGTTCCATGTTTTTGTTTAGATGGAACCTCCGGTTCTCAATTCGGTTCTCAGATTGTTCACATAAAAATGTCTTGGTTATTGAACAAAACTTCGGTTCTCAACCAGCAGCCCTTCCATGCTGACGTGATCAGTTGTGCGTCTCTCAGGTGACGAGAGAGTGAGCGAGTCAGTTTACTGCTAAACCTCACCTTGTTAACATCTCAGGAAGTTGTGCTGGGAATATTTTTATGTTTTTTTACTTTTGCTGATTTGTTTTTCAAACAAGTTGCTTCTTGAATAGCCTTCCCGAACGAATTAAGTTCAAGAACCAAGGTTCCCGGTATACAGGGATTTTCTTGACGATAAGTCAGGACTCTCCCATTTTGTATCAGTCTTTGGAGTGTGGCCACTCGGTTTTCCTCCTTTTCCCCAGCTGCTAGCAGCTCACAGTGCCTGGCGCGCACTAGGTTCTCACAGGTCATCACCGCCCCAGCCCCACTGTTGGTGACGAGTGTGGGAGGAGACAGTCGTGAACCTGCTGGTAGTGATCAGGCTGCTGATGTGCCGCGAGAGCTGCGGCTCCCAGCCCCTCCGGGAGGAAGGATGAGCCTGGGTTCAAGGTGGACATTGAGTCTGAGGGACAGCCATCAGCTGAGGTCCCAGCCCGTCGGGTGGACCCTGCCCTCCCGTCTGGCTCCCGGGCCGCTCTGCCCCTCGTCCTGGATGTCATCCCGTTAGTGGGTTTCTGGCACTTTCCTTCCTGTGAAGGTAGCTGGTGCGCGATGGCCAGAGAGAGAATTCCCTCCCCGTGCAGCCCTCCCAGAAGTGAGCCTCCGAGCAGGGCCCTCTCCTGGGGTGGCCGCCGCCGCCGCCGCCGCGTCTTTCTCTGGGGACTCCCAGTCAAGACGCAGCGCTGGGCCTTTTCGGGAAGGAGACAGTGGGAATGAAATTGTGAGGCTACGCCCTGCATCTCAGGGTGCGTGTGGGTTTGAACACAGCTGGTTCTGCAAGCTTCCCTTCGTCCACAGCAGCTCTGCGGAGGAGGAGCTGGGGTGGCGGGAAGGCCTGCATTTGCAGGGTCTTGTTAGATGTCCAGTGTTGTGCCCGTTACTGTCCCTCTGTCACAGGTTGTGACTGTGAATGACTTGAGAGTGGGAGACAGTGTAAGTGGGTGGTAGCTCAGTGTCGCCGGCTGCTGGCTCACCTCCTGGAGGTGCCTTCTGCCAAGTGTCCCTTCGGGCTTCCTTCAGCCCCCGTTCCTATGGAAACGTGTCAAACAGTATTTGCTGCCGATGGAGTGCGTGTTGCTTATTCATGGTGTTTGTGTGGTTCAGAAGGCCGTCCTGACGTTCAGCTACTCGGTGCAGGAGGAGAGCGACTCGTGTCTGGGCGGCAGGTGGTCCTTCGACGACGTCCCGATGAAGCCGCTGCGCACCGTCATGCTGGTCCCGTGTGACAGGATGGGCGAGATCATGGCGGCGCTGGAGGAACATCTGTCTGTCTAGCCGCTTCCCACCGAGAGGGCGTGCTGTGTTTGTAAAATCACCAGAAAACCCAGTGGAGTTTTACTGAAAAACTCGAGACTTTATTTAGCTTTAGTTTCTCTACATAAAGTAGGGTTCTGTCGCCTGTGTCTGTGACACATTTACAAAATAGTGTTTAAAAAATTTTTGGTCAAATTATGAACGTTTGATTAAAAACCTTCCCCGTAAGAAGAAAAGCGTGGAGCAGTTATTGAAAGAACTCAATAAAAACGTCTATGTTTTATTTTTAAATAATATACAAAGTATTAGTTTGTTTCAAGACTCCTGTGCGGCTCAGAGGCTGTCCTCCCATCCTCCCGTGAGTCGCTGCCCGGCGCCGGCCCCGCAGGCCGACTGGGCGTTCACGGCGTGGCGCTCCGGGAGCTTCTGAGGCGTCACTGCAGGGCACACCTTTGTTCAGTAGTTTCAGGGCACTTCTCGCAGGGGGTCTGCTCCCCTTTCGTGGCGGGGGCGGGGGCCAGGCGGTCCATGGCTTGCTGCAGGATGTCCTTGCTCTCGCTGGGGGGCAGGTTGCTGAAGTAGTACTGGGGCGCCAGCTGCACAAACCTGTGTTAAGAAATAGTGTTATTGGTGGGAGAGAGCGAGCGTGCCCAAGCCCTTCCCCGCCTGCCGAATCCATAGGCTGGCATGTAACGTGGGCTCCTCCGAGCCTTAGCCGCTGTAGGGTGGCCCTGGCTGTTGTTTTTACGGAACCAACCCCCTAGCATTTCGAAGGCCGCTGGCTCTCCGGTGTTAGGCCGCCACTCTGACCACCAGGGACTCTACTTCCCCTAAGAGCCATCCCCTGCCAAGGATCAGATCTGATGCTTGGAGAACTCGGTGGTAAGAGGAGGGCCTCTGCCTCTCCCTCTTCCTAACGAAACCACCCATGTCCAGCTGAGTGGACAGCTGTCGCTTTCCCTTGGTTCCTGCCAGAGCATCACTCTGCCCACGCGGTGGAGGGACCTTCAGAGCGGACCGGCACGGTGCCAGCCTCCGAGAGGCCCGTCCCTTCTCTCCACTGCCCCTCCACACCCGTTCACCTGGCAGCCAGAGGGATCTTTAGGTCCATGAGATGCCACCCTTCTTAATCTCCAGCTGCTTTCAGTCCTGCACGCGGCATAAACCATAAGCCCCCCCGCGCTGGCCGCTGCCTACCCTCAGCCCCCTCACCCCCCAGCTCAGTCTCTGGCTTATCTGCTGAGAGAGGCTGAGCTTATTCCTCAAGGCCTGTCCCGGCCGGCTCCTGGTCAGAGGCCTGCTGCTTTGTGTTTGTAGGAGCCTCTGTGCTGCAGCCTCAAGGCAGGGCCTGTCTGCAGGGATCACTAAGTAGCAACCTCTACCGGAGCCTAACTAGGAACCCATCTCCCCGGGACGCACAGCTCCGGGGAGGTCTCGGATGTGATCCTGATGTAGTTGTTCTCGCAGATGCTGAACTTGTGGAAGAGGACCCACTCGGGCGTCTTCCTGCTGAGCGAGTAGCTGGACAGCGGGTGCAGCTGCGCCACCTGCTTGTGCGTCAGCATCAGGTAGTTACCTGACCCATCCACGTCCCGGGCGATCTAGAGGGCACGGTCAGGAGAGACTGTTACTGTGGAGGGCAGCACTCACGCGCTTGGTTTAAGCCCCAAAGGGTCTCTTTCCTCGGGAGCCTGAGGACCAGAGTTCCACCCATGCGTCCTATTGCAGACACCGAGGTAGGACATGAGGCAGTGGTGATGGTGCCGACGCTGGGGCGCTGCAGTGGGTGATGTCTGCTCGTGAGCAAGGCTGCTCTCGAACAGCAAGTGCAGCACCCCACCCCTCGTGGCCTCGCTCGTCTGGTCCTCAGGACCCCGTGCCGCCAGGACCTAACCTCCCGCAGGGACGAGGACCTCCGGGCTGAGATGTCGCGCCTCCAGGGGGCGAGTTAGGGTGGGGAGGGGATGTCAGACCCACGTCTCTGACGCCCTCTAAGAGCCTCCCGGTGAGGAGTGAAGGAGGCGCTTCTCTCTTTGCTGGGCCTTATTCACCCCTAAATGTGAGCGGGTTCGCCAACAGCTCAGAGCCCGGTCTGCCCTCCCCTGCCCTTTGGACAGCGTTGTGTGTTCTGGCTGAGCCCTTCATGCCTGAGGGAAGTGTATCTAAATACGAAGTCGCATCAGGGCTTTTGTTGTGTTTTAAAGTGAACCTCAGTGTGAAGTGATCACCAGAGGGAACGAGCGCCTGCCTGGGGGGTCAGGACCCTGGAGGCGGCGTCCTCACCTGCATGAAGAAGCCGGACAGCAGGGCCTTCTTGATGTTCAGTGTGTTCTCCTGGGAGCCGAACGCGGGCTCGGCGTAGGGCAGCTCGATCCGCCGGACGATGTCCACGAGCTCAGCGCGGACGGCGCCCGCCATCCTCAGGGCGGCGCAGTTCAGGAAGCGCTCGTGGCACCACTTCTCCACGCAGTCTGCGGGGAGGGCACGGGGTCAGGGTCGCGGTGGGTCTGCAAGGGCCTGGCCAGGAAGGCGCTCTCCTCTGCTTCCCTGCCCTGAGGAGGTCACATGGTGCGTGCGGGGAGGCAGCAAGGACAGGGACCTCTGGGGCCGCGAGGTGGGCCCTCTGGCGCTGCCAGGAAGAACCTGCACTGGCCAGCGCGTTCAGGGGGTTCCACGGCCCCATGAACTGTGGAGGCCACGTGCTCCTAGCGTGGACCGGAAGCTGTCGCCTGTCTGGCTCACGGGCAGAGGGAACTGCCTGAGTCCTTGTGTCTGATGTGCGCAGCAGGATGGCATGGTCCCAGCCAACCGGAGCAGGACAGGAGGGGCTCACAGTGGAGTCCTCTGGTCTAGGGAACACGTGTTCTGTCTCTGTATGGAAAAGCCTAAGCCACCGTTCAGCCCGTAGCTATGATGCGCACTGACTACGGGGGCGGGGGGAGTAGGTGCTCCGACCGGTAGGTTAGCTTGGTGCTAGGGTCTGGCCGATTGAGACTGGGCAAGTCACGCCCTAGAGCCCTCCCGTGGTCCCTCCCTGGCCCTGACTGTGCACTGGGCCTCTAGTTTATTAGAAGAGAAGGGTTACTTCTGGTGGATCTGGGAATTACATTAGAGTTAAGCTACGCTGCTGCAAAGGGTACATTACAATATCTGCGCCTGGTGCAGCTTGAAGTCACTCTTTCTTGCCACCTACAGTTACCTTGTGGACCAGTGTGTGGCCTTGGCGTGGTGGGCCCTGTCCTGTCCACGCGGGCCCACTCAGAGCAACAAGAGCATGCACCTGGCCCCCATCCTGCCAGCTCTCAAAGATGCCGCCGAATGGCCCGCCCTGTGTAACTTCTGCCTCATCCGCTGCTGCAGGCACCATTCCATGCTTCAGGACTCCGGTCCCCCACCCGCTCCCGCTTCCCCTCATCTGCCCTCGCCTCCCTCTGCCAAGCTCCAGCCCTGTTCCCCCCAGCATCTCAGCACCGGCCTGTCCACTGTTATCTGGAGGGGGTTTGTTTTGCTTTTGCCCCATAGCCTCTCCGTCCAGCAGGGATGTGCCAGGCTGTGGACAGCAGGGAGCACAGCTGTGACCCAGGGCACCGAGAGATGGCAGGTCCTTGTTTTCTCCCCAAAAATCCGAGAGGCGGGAGCTGTGCAAGTCTCCTGGTGTCATCCTGCCCCCAGCAGCTCCCTCTGAACGGGGCCAAGCTGAACGCTGGGTTCCAGTCCCGGCCCGCCTGCAGCCCCACAGCCTGCAGCTGCCAGAGCTCTGGGAGCAGGAGTGAGTTTCTCTGCTCGGCAGAGACCTACAGGTGCACTGAGGGCCTCAAGCCCACTCCACCGCCGTGACCAGGCCTAGAGAGGGTGTTTGACCAGTTACTCAGCTTCCTGGGGGAAGGAAAGGGGGCTCCGCGGGTGACCCTGAGAATCAAGCCCCACTTACGCTCACTGGCGGAGCTCAGAGCTGCGTCCTGGTAGGCCTTGTAAACATTGATGAGGGTAAAGTGATCGCCTTCGGGATGTAGAAATGTCTTCCAACAAGTCAGGGCAGCCTCCTCAGCTCCACGTGGCAGGTGTGAGAAGCAGCTGGGAGCTCGAAGACAGAAGGGGCCAGCAGTGAGGAGACATTTCGGTAGCACAGCTCTTGGGCTTGTAGCTGTCAGTCTTACTCTGACTGATTAGTTTTCCCTTTTACTCGGGCACCAAGGGGCTCAGGGGGTTGTCATATGTGTGTCTCCTTGTTTCTGTTTGTCTTTCTCAGTCTGCTGGTCACACGGCTGTGCTGCAGCGGGAGTGGGGGCGGGCGCTCCCAGGGCGGTGCAGGCGCAGGATTAGAACACAGGTTCTCGTGCCGCACAGACCAAGGGACAGCGGTGCGGGAAGGAAAGCCACGCACACACATCATCATGTGGGCAGAACATGTCTAGTGACACATTTTCTTCAAGTTTTTCTTGATCTGCACTGACTTCAGCAAAAGCTAATCTGGTGTGCTTTCACCTGTCAGTTAAGAAATTCACTAGCTATGATTTAGGCTTTTTCATACTAAAATAATTATAATTTTCTACCTTTCCATCTATTAAAATAATATCACTTCAACCTGATCTCATCTAAAGCTCTAGCCGTGCAGATTCACAAAACAAGAGTCCTGGGTACCTGTTACCATGGCAGCGATGGTCAGCATCTCGTCTACACAGTCAAACTCGCAGGACGCGAGGATCGACTTGGAGAGTTGTGGGTCCAGGGGGAACTCGGACATGATGATGCCAAACTCCGACAGGTTCCCATCGTTGTCGAGCGCCGCGAGGTAGTCCAGGTCCTCCAGGGCCTGCATCAGGCTCTCGGGGGCTGGGGAGAGAGCAGGCAGCCTCACCCCGAGGCGGAGGGACAGGCCCGGGGTGTCCCTCCCATAGTGAACAAACATGACTCAGCAGTTCCAAGACAGAACACCAGGCGATGAAGGGCCGACTCCTGAGCGGGGACACCAGCGACATGAACCACATGACTGCCCAGCGACTGCCTTAGAGTTTCAGGCTGTGGTGCAGGGAGGGAAGCCGGATGGAGCTGCAGACCCCGAGCTGTGGGGATGGTGCTGTGGGTTTGGGGAGCCTGCGGTGGTCAGAGCCCACTGGTCGGGTGCGAGGAGACAGCTGTACAGAGGACCCAGGGGATCTACAGGCGTTCCCTCCATGGTCAGCAGCACACGTGAGAAACTACTTCAGGCCTCACAGCCACCGGTGCCCACACAGGACAGGCTGGGCAGGCTCATCCGAGTCTCTAGGTCAGTGGTTCTCAACCTTCTGGCCCTTTAAATACAGTTCCTCATGTTGTGACCCAACCATAAAATTATTTTCGTTGCTACTTCATAATTGTCATGTTGCTACTGTTATGAATTGTCATGTAAATATCTGATATGCAGGATGGTCTTAGGCGACCCCTGTGAAAGGGTCGTTCGACCGCCAAAGGGGTTGCGACCCACAGGTTGAGAACCACTGGTCTAGGTGGACACTGCGGCTTCTGCCTATAGTTGTGTTAATTGGACTCGAAGTGGTGACGTTGTCTGTGATGTACCACATCTCTGAGCCCCTCTCCATGCAGGGCCAGCTGGCCCTGAGGTCCCTGACCCCGGTCAGCAGTGACTGTCACTCAGGCTGGAGGTCAGTCCTCAGTACTAGGGAAGGGAAACGATTGGTTTGTATTTTAAAGAGATCTGCATCAGGATCTAAGCTCACTTAACAGCCTGCAGCCCCGTGATGCCAGATCCTTTCCTCACGGCTCATGGACCCTGAAAAGGGGACCAGCGTGCTGACCTGCGGGTTTCATTCACCAGCGGGACACGGGTGGCAGCTGCGAGCAGCGCGGTGTCCCTCCAGAGCAGGAGTCAGGTCAGCCCACAGCTCTGCTCCCCAGCGCAGCAGCATACACGTGCGTCGTCAGGAGACAGTAAATTCTCCCCTGACCCTCTCTCTCCCTGGTGACCAGCTGGTCTCACCGGGCCACCGAGAAGGAATTCTGACGGTGATGGCGCGCTGTTTGCTTTTACAAATCGCGACACTACAATTCCCGCTTTTCTTCTCCCCTCGTGACCACACATCTGTTTCCCCAACACGATGCCCACAGTCAGCCTAGGCCCTGCCCCCCGCCCGCCCGCCTGGCGCGCTACCTGGTGTGTTGAGGAGGTCGCAGTGGCCCAGGCCCGCGATGGCGACGCGCTTCATGAAGAGCACCATGCTGGTCAGGTTGGCCGCCTGCACCTCCGCTGGCTTCAGCGGCCGCATGTCCTTGGAGGCAAACTCCTCCGAGTACAGACAGAACAGCTTTCCTGGAGAAACAGAGGAAGTGCTCACCTGCCTGGCCGTGGCCGTGGCCGGGGTGCCCGGGAGTCGGGTGACGCCCGCAGCGTTACCTGACGAGCTGAGGATCTGCTTGCGCGCCTCCGCTTGGCTTTGGCTGATGGGCTGCCTGACCCGCGAGCTGGCCCGGATGCGCGGGTTGTACACCTGTGGGCGGAGACAGCACCCTCAGCGCCATTCCCGCAGAGGCTCTGCGACAGGCCCGTCCACGCGCCCACTGTGCTCGGCTTGTCTCGAGATGGAAGCGCCAAGCACGCGGGTCGGTGGACGTAAAGGCTGTCTGCTTCCCACAGTGTGGGCCTCAGGCATCGCCGAGATCCTGGTGCCGCCCTTCGTGAGCACTGTCACCTGGCCATGCCACGCGGGGGACTGTCACCTGGCCGTGCTGCCCCATCAAGGCTCTATGCAAACAGCCTGAGGTCCCGTCTCCCTGCATACGTGCACCGACCTCGTCCATCCTGCCAGCTCCAGGCGGACTGTGACGGCACCACCAGTGTTGCTCTTCGGGGGACTTAAGGAGTGACCCTGGCGTCCCCGGTGGGGCTGATTCAATATCAAGCACCCTGTCCCGGAACCTCCCTAAGGCGTGGTTTTCTGGAGGTGAGGGCCACACAGCATCTGGTCACGCTCAGTGGGTCAGTGCTCAGGAAGGTCCTGTTCAGTTTGAAATGCCAGGACTTAAGTCCCAGCTTTGAGAGTGAGCTGTCCTATTCCATTTTCACTAATTTTTTTCTTTAAAGGCAGCTATAGAAAATAATACATTCTTTAACATTTTAGGGTGGAATTTTATTATCCTATATAATAAAAGCCTAATATGCTAAGTGTCTGACCATTTAACTGTTTGACCAGTCACTGTGATGTGCACTGACCACCAGGGGGCAGATGCTCCAACCAGTAGGTTAGCTTGCTGCTGGGGTCTGGCCCATCAAGTCTGGGCAAGACGGGCCAAACGCCCTGGAGCCCTCCCACGGTCCCTCCCCAGTCCTGATCGTGCACCATGGGGTCACTATGCCTGGCCTGCACCCTTTCGCAATCCAGGGCTGGGGGATGTCAGAGAACCAGTTTTGGCCCGATCCCCGCAGGCCAGGCCAAGGGACCCCACCAGTGCACGATTCCGTGCACCAGGACTCTAGTGTAGTTATAAAGCTAAAATCAGTTAAAATCAGCGCCAGTGCACTTGAAACTGACTTCTAGTAAATTCCTTGAGGGGAGATGCTAATGACTTTGATACAGGGTTCACCAGAAACACTCAGTAGGAGTGTTCAGGAGGCAGCAATTTGCTAACAAAAAACTGCTGACCAAGACCCCCACCTGGTGCTCCGTAGCTGTGTCCTCCCTCACAGCGCTGCCTCTGGCGTGTCCACCCCTTTATTGTGTCCAGACCACGATGGGGCCACGAAGGGCAGCGGTCACTCCCTGCCCTGGAGTGAGCACAGCACCCCTCAGCCTTCACCCTCACTCTCTGGCCCAGAACAGGGCAGGAACCCAAGAAACTGACTCTCGACTCTCCCCAGCTGTTTGTTTGGTAAGTTACCTTCCTCCTCTCCACACCCACGTCGATGACAAAGCGGACCGAGCTGCTCCCGATCAGCGCCTCCCCGGGGCTGGCGGTCAGCACCACTCGCCGCTGAGGGGCTGGGCAGCTTCTGTCTGTCTCGTCGTTTGGCTTGAACAGCGCACACTTCTCTCTCGGGTACAAAGGCACCACCACCAGCTCGCCGTGGTCTGCGTCAGGGTGACAGCCTTCTCGACAGACGGTTTCGTAGGCTTTTTCAATATCCTAACGGGCAGAGGTGACAGCACCCATGAGAACGTGGCACATCACAGACAGCGTCACCACCGAGTCCCATTAACACCACTGTAGGCAGAAGCCGCCGTGTCCACAGGAAGGAACAGTGTCTGGCGCCATCAAGTGTAAAAGGAGGACGTGAGGGATGAGAACGTCTCTTTGGGGAAGGTAGTTTACAGTTTCACTGCTCTCAGTGCAAGAATGTTTCCTCTGGAAAAGTACCGTCTTTGCCTCTATGCAGGCATCTTATTTTTGTTTTTAAACTTCACCCGAGGATATTTTCCATTGATTTTTTTAGAGAGAGTGGAAGAGAGAAGGAAAGACAGAAATATCGATGTGAGAGAAACACTTTGATTGGCTGCCTCCTGCACAGGGGCCTGGGGAGGAGCCTGCAACCAGGTATGTGCCCTGGACTGGAATTGAACCCGGGACCCTTTAGTCTGCAGGTCGATGCTCTATCTACTGAGCCCAACCGGCCAGGGCTCACCCTAATTTCCTAGCCTGATGCAGTTCTCATCTCCATTAGCAGAGGCAGCTAAACAGAAGTTATTCTCACGTCAGTGACGATGCATCACTGCTTTCCTGGCGGCAGAACCAGGAACCAGGAGTTACAGTCTCCAGATTCCCAATCACAGTGCACAGACACCCTCCCATCAGGGCTCTCCCAGGTCATTCTGGAAATGAGTCTCACCCCCCAGACTTCACAAGAGCCATAGTTCTCTATTGGCTTCTAGTGGCTTAACCTTTCTGGCTGAAGGTGGGTTCTGATGGTGAGTTTGTTCCAAATGGGGTGGAAGGAAGAACAGAAGGACCTGCCCCAGGGAACAAACCGCCAGCAGGAGCAGGTGCTGCAGGTGGTCCCGACTCCTCACGCTCAGCTGGCACAGGGCTTTGCGGTCAGGACCTTCCGAATTTGAAAAATAGGCTTAAAATATGCATTTTGTGCTGCAGCTGGTTTGTTCAGTCATTTCTCGCTTCCTCAGTGTACAGAGCACTTAGCTCTGTGGGGCTTTCCTAGAATTACCTGCAAAGCCACGGAACAAGAGCCACACCCACTGAAGGGAGCTGCCCGGCCCCGGAGGAAACCCCCGATGGAGCCCTTCCCGGGGAACCTGAACGGCCTCTTGTGTAGCTCAGAGTCGCCTGGGAGCCTGAGCAGACATTCCCAGAACCCCAGCGCATGCTCCCTGCTGACGGCACTGCTCTGCGGGTTAGCAGCCAGCCGGTGCCGAGGGGCTGCGTGCTGTCAACACGCGGGGCGTGGGGTGAGGCGCTCCCCCGAAAGGCTGGAGAGTCCTCGGTCTGAAGTGGCACTTGGTGCGTTTCCACCTGCGTCTGTTTTCCGTGGCATTGACTGTCACGGCAGATGTTAAGTTTCACCTAGAAACCAGGCAAACTTCCAGGAGGACAGGGGATGTGACTCCCGAGACCACAGGAGCGGAGTTCCCGACACAAGTGGGAAAGGACGGTCCCATCAGGAGCTGATCTGTGCTCTTGCTCAGGAGCCAGGTGGTGGCGGGGACGCTGGGGTGAGGGGTGAGGCCGTCCTGCCCTCTCGGTGGACCTCAGGTCAGGCGCAGATGCAGATCCGCCTGCAGCCTTCACCTGACTGTCACCGTCAAGATGCTAAGGCTCCGCAGGACTGGGGTTCCTCGGTAGTCCATGCTCGTGGTGTGATGTGGGGGGTGACCCAGCTCTCTGAGCCCTGGGGTCCTTCCACTTCCACTGCCCGCTGGGTAAGCCGGCACCTGCTCGAGGCGGGCGAGCCCCAAGTCCTGAGGCCACTGGTGACAGCTTAGGTGGACTCGGGAGACCCACTCCCAGGAGCGCCCACTCGAGGAGACATGGTCATAATCAGCCCTGACGTGGTGAGGAGTTGTTACTGAGGAAGCTGTCGCCACACAGTGAGCTGACAGACACTCTAGTCACCATGGACTTGAGATTCTGAGTCACTGTCCTCATGGGACAGTCTCAGCTGAGAGAACTGGTGTCCCGGCGAGACCAGCACCCTGGGCTCCACACGTCAGCAGAGCAGCAGGTCAGGGAGCGCTTCTGGGAGCAGGTGGCCGCGTGGGGAGCCCCGGCGGGAGCGGAGGGCTCTTCAGCGATGGCTCAGCCCCTCGATCAGTTTCCTCTGGGTTTCTGCTCAGTCACAGGGTCACTACATCGTGGGTCACAGCCTAAGCCAGGGCTTTCGAGTGAGAGGGTGGTAGGAGCGAGGCCGGGAAACCAGCCCCAGGACGGAAGGTCTCATTCTGGAGACTGGAGGCTGAGAGGGCAGCGGAGGGGAGGCCCCGGGGCAGCTGCAGCACAGACGGTGTCCCCAGACGGCACGCGACTGAAAGCAGCGACAGGCTGTCACGCTCCCAGTCGCTCTTGTCCAAAGACGTTCTGAAGAATCCAAGGTAAGATTCTTTCTCATCTTTTTAGACCAGGTGCCTGGCGTCAGGGGACAGCCCCTGGGCGGGCTGTACATGATCCCTCCGCCAACACCCCACTGGCGAGTGTAGGAGCGTTTGTGGGGCCTTGTTTGCTTGCTTGTTTATTGGCCCCGTGCCACATACTTAGCTTATGTTCCTCATCGCATCTCCAACAAACGGTCCCGATGGTGGGGAGGCAGCGAGAGCGATCCGAGTCGGTGCGGCACCTGGTGAGGGCACCAGCTCTGCCCTCGGGCGCCCAGGTGGCTGAGCTGGGGAGGGGACCAGCTCCGGGATGTTCCGATGGGTTGGGACGAGGCCTCACCCCCCTGCTTTCAGAGCAGCACCTGGTTGTGGAAACATTCCTTTTCCACGTGGTCTTATTTACCTGTCTGCCTTTCTCCCAAAGTGCAAACACTGAGGAACCAAATATTTAGCTCAGGAGCAAACTGAACCCTGTATGTTAGTCATTAAAAGCATCCCGCGAGGTTGAAAGATTTCCAGGGCGGAACCGCGTTCCTCTGTTGGGTTAGATTTTGTCACTTACTTGTTCACAGGCCAGGAAGACGACAATGTCGCCCTTCTCGCCAGAGCGGTGAATTTCCAGGATGAGGCGCAAAACGGACTCCAGAGCCGCCTCCGGAGCCCCACTGAGGTGCACCACCTCCACGGGGCGCCGGCTCGGCACCTCCACGAGCGGCACGTCGCCGTAGTGAGCGCTGAGTTTGCTGAGCAGCAGGGGCGGGGTGTTAATGACGAGCTTCAGCTCCGGCCTCGCCAGCAAGACGCCTTTGAGGAGGCCGAGCAGCACGTCGGTGGCGATGCTTCTCTCCTGGATGTCGTCCAGGACGATGACGCCGTAGCTGGCCAGGAAGGGGCTGGACATCATCTCCCGCTGCAGCATGTCATCGGTGCAGTACCTGCAGGAGGACACGCAGCTAGGAGAGGTCCTCTCGCGAGGACTCGGACCCAGATCCCAGGACCAGGAGATGCCGCGCCTGTGTCCGCGCTATTACCAGGAGTTCTGGGCCTTTACTGGGCCAAGAGTCCTTCACAACCGCAAAATGCAGGTGAGCAAACTTTAAACGTTTACAGACGGTCACAGGCTCCCAAGAGCATCTCTGGAGCCCAGTTAAAGGCGCCTGGGTTCCCGTGGACGCCACCCCGTGCCATCTCCCTCGCTGACTGCGTAGTGCGCTTTCACGCAGTAAGTCTGAGCTGTGAGTCAACTACATGCTGAGCCCGGAGTCCTCCCGCCACGTCTTCGAGCGGGGGTCGGGGGGGTGGGTGGCCCGGGCCGGACAGTCCTCAGCTGACCCCTTCCAAGAAAGAAAAGGAAGGGCGCGAACACTTGTTAATCCCCTCGTGGTGCCGGGCACTGTGCTGGTGCCTTTCTCATTTATTGAGAATAAATCCTGAAGGTAGACATTACTAGCTCAAACTGGTAAATGAGGAGACTTGGAAAAGTACAGTTTGAAAAACACGGAGCTAAACAGCCATGATGAGGGCTGCTGTCCAGTTTTGTAAACCATCCGGGTTTTCTGCTGACACTGGGAGGTCAGGGAAGCCTCCGTGGAGGCGGGGACCTGGCATGGACTAGGGAACTAGCCAACCCAGAGAGGGCGGCTAGCAGCAGAGGGTGGTGCGGATGACCAGGCCCGTGTCTGGCCAGCACACGGCAGCCCATGCGGACCCACCCTGAGGCGGGGCCTGAGAAGACAAGACTGAGGTCGGGGACCACCCAACAAGTGACTTCCCTGAGGGTCGCGGGGGAATCCCGACGAGGCCGGGCGGGGACAGAGCTGTCGTGAACACTGCGGAGGCCTGGACCCTGACGTGGAATGCAGGGCACACGCTCTGGTGATGAGAAACACAAGCCCAGTCGCCAGCGTAGCACGCGGAACCCCACCCACCTCAGGATCGTCTCGCTGGTGCAGCAGTTCTCAAACGGGACCACGTAGCCGACCTCGTGGCCAATGTTGACATCCATTTCGTCCGCCACACGCAGGGCGAGCTGGACGGCGGGCTGCTTGTGCGCCTGCGTGCACACCACGCCCCCGTGCTGGTAGTGGACGGAGAGGCAGTACTCGGCACACCACTGCGGCACCTGCGGGAGAGCCGGCCGTCAGCGCCGCCAGGACACCCACCAGCGAGTCACCCCCGAGTGAACAAACAGTCTGTGTTCACCCCAGAGTTCCCACCGGCAAAGAAATAGAGCGAGAAAGAACAGGAAGGCGTTAGGACTGTTAGCGTTCGATTCCCAGATGAAAAAGGCAGGTAAAAGTAAAAGGCAAAATACACATATATTCTTACCCTCAGCTGTATTTCTGAAGAACACACACAACACTAACCTATGCATGAACTGCTATTTTCTTTCTGGCTACAGGAAACCTCCCTAAAAAACATGCCGAGCCATATCAGCTGCTGTGTTTTAACAAAGTAAACACTGCATAGCATTGAGATGAGAAATAGTGACTCAGAGTTAAAGCGTTTATATTTAAATGCTCAGGATAAAAGAAACAGATGAGCCTGCTTAGCATTTCCCTGGTATTTAAAGGTGAATACGCTGCATTATCTCAAGTTCATTGGTGCAAGGATGATGGTAGTGGAAGGGCCGAGTCCACTGTGTGTTAGTCCCAAGACACTGCCAATGAGCTACGCTCTGCTACCCGTGTTTTTAAGATAAATCATCCCAAGAGTGTTTTTAAATAGACTTAAGGTATTTAAGTTTTAATATTTAACTATCGATAGTTTGATATTTGCTAGGCCCATCATGGAATTCTTAGATTTTAATCCTCACTGTAATTTGAAAAAGACATAACTTTACCAGAAATCATAAGTAATTCCAAATGAATGACTCCTGTGGACTGCAAATACCCACCCACTAACCGTGCAAATGTAGTTCCAGCATTTGAAGAAAGGTGCCAGCCGGTGACAAACGAATCAGCAATGTACTCAATGCCGCTCGTGCTACAGAGGTGAGCGCGTGACACACTGCGCAGCACACGGACCGAATCCAGGCAGGACAGTCACAACCGGCTGCAGCCCCGCGACAGCTCAGCCACAGCCGCAGATAGTTACCCAGGGACCACCCAGCGGGCGCCAGGGCTGCTGGCAGAGGGGAGAGCACATCCGCCCTTCACTACCCTCCGCAGCCTGGAGGCCTGGGTGACGGGGGCCTGAGGAGGGGGGAGCCTCACAGCTCAAAGCTCGGCTCCCAGTAGTGACTCAGCCATCGCTGGGGTGTGACCGTCACCCGGGGGCTCCTGGCTCCCTGCCTCAGTGAAGACCTTGAAGGCCGTGCTGTGCCCCATTCTGAGCCCCGATTCTGTGCCTGCTCAGGGGCAACTTTCTCTGCCCCCACAGCACCTTCCTCCTCCCCCCACAGTCTCTGGAAGGTGCCGCCCGGTGAGAACCAGGAGGCTGGGAGCCTGCACCTTTCCGGGGCAGACAAAACACCTGGTGACACAGCAACGTTGTTTGGTGCCATTTGGTGATAAAAGCAGGTTACCGCTCCATCACATGGAAAACACCCTATTTACCAAGCGGTCTCCTTGGAGTTTGGGCAGCAGACACCCATTTACACACACACGCTAGGAACCCACTAGGGAGCACGGCTTCGGCTCTTCTGAGCGCACCCCACGGCTGTCCGCTTCCCAGCCCACGGCCTCATGCGTCTTCCCACTGGGATGTGAGGGGGGTCACAGCCGGGGCAGTGAAGCCACTTTGCCACTTCGGGGTGCAAGGGACGCTGACAGCGTGGGCGCCCTGAGAACCAGGTCCCGGCCCCCCGCTCCCTGGGCGCCATGAGGACCGGGTCCCAGCCCCCGGCTCCCCCGAGAGCCATCACCAGGACTCGGCCCGCTGGTGCTCTAGCGGTGAGCGGCCTCTGGTGACCAGGATCTAATCCGCATCAGGGCCTTATTGACGTCAGTGCCTGAGATTCTACAAGCTGCCCCATCTCAGCCAGCAAAGTGAAGTGGCTCCACCTACCCCAGGTGACAGGCACGGGGCTGGGCTGCTGGATTGCGGAGGGTCGGACCTGGTCCTCGGGGTGGGCTCGGTCCAGACCTGAACCCAGCAGCAGCGGCCCCGGTGTCCTGTACAGCTCAGCGCTGCCCCCGGGGGACACGCACAGGAGGCCGCTCCCATCCTCTCTGCAGGTCCTCGCCTCGTCCATGGACCTCTGGCCCCGGGACTGCGACATGTGCACTGGGCAGACCTGCGCCCAAAGCCACGCTTCCTCCCGCAAATCTCCAGGACGCCCGCCGCCTCCCACCAGCCGCCTCCGTGCCAAGGCCCCTCCCTCCCCACTCAGCACCAGTCACGGAGTCCACAGCTGGAGCAGCCTGAGGCCCCGGCCCCCCACAGACACGATCCCCCACAGCTTTACCACAAGCCACCCAGGCATCCTGGCTGCTGGGCGTGCAGACCTGACAGTCACACCCTGAAGCCCGCAGCAAACAGCATGCGTCTCAGCTTTAAAATCCACGCAACTGAGGCCACGGACTTGGACCTGCTCCCGCCCTGACTAGCGGCACACTAATCCCACGCAGCATCCCTGCTGGTCCGCCGGGGTGGGGACGCACCAGGGAACTTAATTTCTGCTGCCTGGCTTTTGGCTCACGTCACGTCATGATGCAAACGACAGTAGCCGACGCTGGACCGTGTCGTCATGAAGACACGGGGGGCCCGGGCGGCGGGGCCACTCACCTGAGAGCTCTTCCCGCACTTGGCGTCTCCGGAAACGATCACCACCTGACTCTGGAGCAGGTTCTCCATGAAGGAGTACTTTTCCGTCCAGATGGGAAGGGCCTCTCTCTCGCGCAGGAGCTTGTAGTAGCGGGAGGAGTACGGCAGCCCGTCGAAAGGGTTCAGTTCCAGGTCCTCACAGGCCAGGAGGCCCTCCTCCTCGCCGTCACTGGAATCCAGAGATTCCGGGAAATAGCGTTTTTCCGACGAGGAGTCTGGACATTCCAGCTCCTCTTCCTCCATCCTGTCGCAGGAGCTCACGCAGCCGGCATCCCAGCCCGGTTTCTCCCAGGGCCTCTCGCGTGGCTGCTGCACCAGGGGGAGGGCTGACCCCCAGGACGGGTGCAGGCCTCGAGGTGTCCCTCCACCGGATCCTCGCTGGCTGCTCCCCGGTGCTGCTCCCTCAGCACCGTGCTCAGTGCCGCCAGTAAACCTGGAAACACAGGAAAGGCAGGTCAGGTCCGCAGTGTCCCACGGAAAAGCGCCCGCTTTCCTGCGAGGGTAGCAGCTGCCCGTCACCTCCTCTGCCGGCTGGAGGCTCAGGGCAGCTCTCAGCCTGTCCTGGGGGTTTGGAGAGAGACTCCCCGCTGGACGGTGCTCCCTGCATGACCGGCGCGGCCCGGCTGGACCGACAGTGAATGGAAAGCCATGGAGAGCGCTGTGAGCTCGGTCACGGGGCCTAGGTCTCACCAAGCGGAGCGGGGCCCCGAGAAGGGAGATGGGGCGTCAGCTGAGCCCCCTCAGCACCGACCAGGAGAAGGTCTGTTGTTGTTATTCTTCAAGTTAATATTTCTTCTCGTTTAAGGAGACGGTTTTAAAACTGCACTGGGCATCTGCTTGTGCCAGTTCACAAGTCCAGGGAGGGAGTGGTGAGTCATCACTTTTCCCTGCGGAGGCCGCCAGCTTCCACGAGGTCTCCGCTGTCTAATCCACCAGGAATCCCAGGCTCTGTGGGGGCTCCAGGGGCTCTAGCCCAACACGTCAGATTCAAGAGGCAGCAAAAGACATCCTGTCATTTAAATGAAGGAGAGACGTGTCCTATGAAAGGACAGACCCGCTCCCCTAACACAGTACGGGCGCTCAGTAAAGGTTTACTTATGCCTGAGCCAGTTCCACCCGTTACACTTAAGTTCTTTAATGAACCACGTTTCCATCCATATCTTTACTCACATGCATTTATTTTGCTTCTCACCTGACTGTCAGAAACCACTGCAGGTTTTATTATCCCCAGTTAGCAATGAGGAACAGGAGCTCCCGACTTTCCCACGGTGGCAGAGCTGGCAATTAATTAAATCATCCCCGACCAAGGCGTGTCCTCTTTCCATCATCATCTTCCTTAAATGACCAGGTACACGCTGGAAACCCATCATGAGCGGGAAGGGTACGGAGGAGCCTAAATCGTGGGCTTAGCTCCTGCAGTGCTTAAGCAGAGGCGCAGACCCACCCCCAGAAAAGGAGGGAAAACCTACAAGAAAGTATAGGGAGGGTGAAGCGCCGCAGTGTGCCCTGGGAGGGGAGAGGTGCTTTCAGTGGGCATTCGCCTGGTCCTGGAGGACTTCCCGGAAGGGTGGGCAGCGTGGCCCTGCAGCCCGTTACACGCTCCCCGAGTAAAGGGCGGAGAGATGGGCACAAAGAAGACGCAGCAAAAGTGGAAATGTAATGGCTTTCAATGTTTGACTGAACGCATGCGTTTCAGAAAGTAGCCAAGAAAGACAAATAGCGCCCTCACTCTGGTAAAAAACAGAACAAAACAGAAAATAAAAATCCAACAACAAAAATGAAAACTCCTCCTACTTGTGATAGGAAGGCTAGGAAACAACACATTCATTTGCTTTTTTCTTTTTAAGGAAATCATCCCACTTGCCTTAAACAATGTTAATTTGCTGCTAGAGTTATCTTTACTCTGAGTCCGAGGCGGCCGAGGGAGTCAGTGGAGAGAACGGCTGCATTGTGTCCCCTCGCTTCCCCAGTGTCCCTGTGATGGGCTTTGGTTTGTTACATTTCCTTAAGCGGCAGCCAAGTAAGCAGTCAGGTCACTGCTCTATCCAGCCAGGAGCTTAGAGACTTTTTAAAAAATCAAGACTTGCTATTCAAGTGACCACCAGTAACGGCCGGAAGGTGCCAGTGAAAAAGGAACAGGAAAGATGACGTAGAAAACCCGCAAAGGGAAAGCCAGTACCTTTCCCATTCACGCCCCCTGGGCCTCCAGCAGCCTTCTGAGCTCAGGCCAGTGCCGCCTACGGTCAAGCATGTCCGTTATCTGCGGCAGGTTCTCTAACACTCTTCCCATCCATTCGGCAGACATGTACGAGTACTGCATCGTCCTGGGTGCCCAGGGAGAACCACAAACAGAACCTCGTCCCTGCCTCAGACCTTCAAGGGCCTCTCCACCCGCACCCCATTCCCGGCTCCCAGCCAGTCATTTCTTCTGGGTACACATCCCCTAAATTCAAATGTTGCTTTTCACAGTTGCCACCTGTCACCTAGACCAGTGGTCGGGAAACCCCAGCTCGCGAGCCACATGCGGCTCTTTGGCCCCTTGAGTGTGGCTCTTCCACAAAATACCACGTGCGGGCGCACCTACAGTGCGATTGAAACTTCGTGGCCCACGCACAGAAGTCGGTTTTCGGAAAGGAGATAGACGAAACAAGTACACAAGACGAGTGTGGATGGGAGAGTTGGAAGGGGTCGACCTCAGCGAACGTACCTCCATCAGACTGAGGACGGTTTTAGCGAAGGCCAGCTTAGGAGGACCCTAATTAAGTTAATAACAATGTACCTACCTGGATAGTTTAAGTTTAAAAAATTTGGCTCTCAAAAGAAATTTCAGTCGTTGTACTGTGATATTTGGCTCTGTTGACTAATGAGTTTGCCGACCACTGGCCTAGACTATTTCCACGCCCTGTCAACCCCGAGCAAGCGTTCCCCATCACTGTGAAGGGCTTCTCGTCACAGCTTCTCCCAGCCTCAGACCTGCGGCCAGGCCACACGCCCAGCGCCCGTTACTGTGGCCTGGAGATCTGCAACGTTGTTTCTTCCTTTCTTTTTTTGTGTCTTCTTTTTAAACGGGCATTTGCCTGATCCTGTGCTGTTGGGGGAAATGTAGCCCTTTTCGGGTTACTAAATGCCAGGTTTTATCAGTAGCTGGTCATGTCTGATGACCACGTTACTGATGAGCATCACTGTTTCTGGGATGAAAAGACCAATTCATGATGTTGCTATTGGTTTGAAAACATGTACTTGGGATCTACTGTTGATCTCGGACACATTCTGTGTAAAAACGCACCATCCCGTCTTTACGTTTCAGAAGCAGTTCCTGCTGCTTTCATGTTTTAGCGATGAGTGTGGATTCTGCGGACATCAGGCCGCCTGTCGATACCAACACATGAGCTTCTGCTGTGACAGTTCCTCTGGAAGGTCTGCATGCGGTGCGAGGGGGGAGCCCTTTGGGGGACATAACCCATGTCCTGTCCATCAGTGTGTGCCCCTCCGGTGCGTTCACGCTGAAGATCCCCAGGAGGGAAGTGATCCTCGCGGTGCCCGGTCCTCCGTGGGGCAGGAAGCTCTAGTGGCAGAGGATGAGTCATCTGTCCTGACCCAGAAACGCTCCTCCCGGACCCCCCAGTGCAGGCCGGACCCCCCAGTGCAGGCCGAGCCGGGGAGGCCCCCTCCCGGGGCTGGACCGCCGAGTCACTCACGCCCGTCCCAGACCCAGACCCAGGCCCGGCCCGCTCCCCACTCTCTCCTCCGTTTTCTCCGCTCTCCCGGGGCTCGCTTTTTTTTCTCTTTCTTAACCCTGACGCGCGCTGTTTGCATTTTCACCACCGGCCAGGTCAGGTCCCCGTGCGCCTCCGCCTCCCGCTTCCTCCAGGCGCGACCTGGGCGACAGGGTCCGTCCCAGGGAAGCCGGCCCGGGATCTGCCGGCCGCGGCCCCACGCCCGGTGCTGCCCACGGGGGCTGGTCCTTCACCGACACGAAAACTCACCCAACCGGAAAGCCCGGCGGCCGCGGCGAAATGTGACACCGGGGACGGCGCAGCCGGCAGGCCCTCCCGCCGCGGGGTCCGGGACCGGCCTGGCCGGGGCGACGGGGCTCCGATGGGCTCGGAAGGTGGCACGAGGCCCCCTCCCAGGCTGGCGACGCCCCCGCCGCCGAGGGGTCCCCCTGCCGGCAGGGCGGGGTGCAGGCCGGCTCCTCCCGCCGGGCCGGGCTCGGACTGCGGGGGCGGCGGCGGGGAGGCCGCCTTCGCCCCAGGCGTCCACTCGGGGCCGGGGGCCGGGACCCCGACGCGGCGGGGGGCGCGCTGAGCCGCGGCGGCCGCAACAGGCGCGCGGGGCCCGGCCATTACCTGCAGCGGCTCCGCGTCGGGGCGCGAGTCCCGGGCCCAGGCTCCGCCGCCGGCCCCTGCGGGCAGGCCGAGCTCGCCGGCCGCACGGACCTCGGGCGCCTCGGGACAGCGACGGGGGCGCGCAGGTCCCGGCGCGCAGATCGGACCCGGCGCGTCGGGGACACGAGGGCCCCGGGTCGGCGCGACCACCGATCGGCTCGGGCGGCGTTTCCCGCCGGCGACCCGCCGCCACCGGCTCCGAGCGGCGGCGACGTGCGGTCCCCGCTCCGCGCGGCGTTTGGACCCTCCCTCTCGCCGTCCTCCCGGCCCCGCCCCCGGTCGTCAGGGCAACCGGCCGACGCCGGCCGCGGAGCAGAGGCGTTAGGAGGGGAGGCGCCGGCTCGGCCGAGGGTCCGGGAGCAGGTGGACATGGAGCCCGCGGGTAAGGGCCCGGCGGCGGGGGGCGGGGCGGCGGGGGGGCTCCCCGCAGGCCTTTAACGTTTTCGACCTAAAACTACGGCCCCCCACCCCCCTCGCGCTTTTCTCTTTTGGAGAGAGAAGGGGTACACCTGGCGGGGGGCGGGGGGTCCGCTGGGAGCCGGGGCTGGCGAGCTCGGTAGTGGGGACGGGTGGACGCAGCGCCCCCAGTGGGTCCCTCCTGGAATGAACCCCGAGCAAATCCAGGCACTGCTCCTGCTACAGTCATCGGTGTCATTGTTTTGGTTAGTTTGGGTCATTCATTGTAAATCGTCAACCTGCTCCCAAAATGTCAGCCGTTGAGCGTGCAGCGAGGCTGGGTCGTGCATTCATTAGAGGAGGAGAAAAGTGGAGCTTTGTCCGAGAAAAGCGTATTTGACTACCGGCCAGGGTTCTAGGAGGCGGGACCCGCAGAAAATGCCACCTCTCAGGGCTCCCACCTTCTCCGGCGAGCGCCCCGGAACTATCGGGTCTCACAGGAGCTGTAGCTGCTTTTCAGCTTCTCTGGCGACCAGCGCGCAGCCTTCTCTCTGGGCTGGCCTTATTGTTCCTTTCGTCCCTGAAACAAGACCCGTGTGTTCTGTAGAGACTTCAACAGTCTTAACGATCTTGAACCTTTGTAGCTTTGACCCTCAAAACCGCTTTTCTGTGCAGTTTTTATAT
Organism: Myotis pilosus; assembly: GCA_036010255.1. Classification (NCBI taxonomy): domain Eukaryota; kingdom Metazoa; phylum Chordata; class Mammalia; order Chiroptera; family Vespertilionidae; genus Myotis; species Myotis pilosus. The sequence goes on from JASKON010000014.1 coordinate 2,364,312, forward strand.
ATTTTTATTGATTTCAGAGAGGAAGGGAGAGGGAGGGAGAGAGAAACATCCATGACGAGAGAGAATCATGGATCGGCTGCCTCCTGCACGCCCCACACAGGGGATCCAGCCGCAACCAGGGCCTGTGCCCTGACCGGGAATCGAACCGTGACCTCCTGGTTCCTAGGTCCACGCTCAACCACTGAGCTGCAGTTTCAGAAGCGGAAGCACTTAGACCAAACCCATTCCCTGGGAGAAATGCTGGCATTTTCTTCAGGTCCTTAGTTTCCAACAAGATTTTTAAAACTTGCTTTTGAACTCATTTGCGGAGGAGGAAGGTTACAGTTGGGAGTTACAGCTGCTGCAGTTGGTTCGACCCGGTGTCCTGCCTGCCGTGTGCCGGCCTCGACGTTTCACGGAGCTATTGAGAGAAGACGAACACCCAGACTCAAGTGTTTGTCTCCTGTCAAACGGATGGCGGGCTGTGTCGGTTCTCTGTCTAGAGGAGAAATGAATGGAAGGGACTTTATTTCTTATTTATTTATTTCTTAGTTGAAAAACAGGGACTTTATTTCTTCCGCGTTATGTCATGGCTCAATGTGTACATTTCCAATTCTGCAGCGCTCACTGTCTTTCGGCGCAGCGCTCACAGCACCTCGTGTTCCAGACACCATTCTGGGGGCTGGGGGCACTGACGGTGGAGGGTGGTGGGACCGTCCCAGGAAAACTGAGCACAGGCTCCCCAAGAACCAGTGAGGACACCTGGGATCTAGGGGGGCGGGGCAGCCTACAGCAGGAAGTAATACCCGCAGAAGGACAGGCAGAGGGCGAGGAGTTCCGGGCAGGGGCCTGAGCCTGGAGGCGGGTGGGCTTGAGGCTCAGAGGAGGCAGAGTTGTAAAGCTGCAGCTAAGAGGACGGGTGTGTGTGTGTGTGTGTGTGTGTGTGAAGGGAGAGAGGGGGAGAGAGAGAGAGAGAGAGAGAGAGAGAGAGAGAGGGCTGGAAAAGCCAACAGGAGGTAGATCAGGAAGGCTTTGTAAAACTATGTCAGAAATGTGTCACACATGTGAATTATGCACTTTGAGGTGGAAAATATTGCAGTTATCTATGCTTGGCGAATAACTAAATGTATTCCTTTCTACATATTCTTAAATATTAGTACGTGTATCAATTTAAATCTTAAATAATTCAAACACCATTTACCTTAGGAAATTCTTTCACAGTCTAATAAACACCATTTTGGATAAATACTTACTAAATCACTCGCTGCTATTAACTATTTAAAAGGACAAGATGCCCTGGCCGGTGTTGCTCAATGGATAGAGCATTGGCCTGCAGACTGAAGGGTCCCATGTTCAATTCCAGGCAAGGGTACAAGCCTGGGTTTCGAGCCAGATCCCCAGGGTGGGGCATGCAGGAGGCAGCCGATCCATGATTCTCTCTTATCACTGATGTTTCTATCTCTCTATCCTTCTCCCTTCTTCTCTTAAGTCAATAAAAATATATTAAAAAAATAAATAAAAAGACAAGATTAATAAGTGGGGTTTTTAAAGGTTTCTTTTAACTTCAAAATTAATTTTCAATCAGATTTTACCTGATACTCAAGTTATTTCATTGTCTCAAGGATATTGGAGGATCCCTATGGATATGGCATTACCAAGCGCTCCCATTATACATCTACAATTACACTGTGACCACTAGTTTATTAAGAACATGTTATATTGTTATGCCGATAGCATCTAACATTTTAAGGCTGGTGTTTGCATGCTACCTGTTGTTACCGAGAGGTTTTCGCATTTTAAAAGTGTAGCTGAATGTGGCATCGAACACTGCTTACAAGGAAGGATCCTTCTTCATTGCTTTTAAGGATTAAACACAGATCTAAGGACAACACCAAGGAGCCGCTGGAAATTAACCCCAAGCCAGTCTTTCCCATCCCGTTTCCACGCTTCGTTTTCGATTACTTTTAGGCAAGACCTTTACTAACCGAGTCATTAAAACCCAATAAGCGTCAAGTCTGCAGACCCACGGCTGGTTCCACTCTGGCAATCGGCTGGGAGACGGGCTGCCAGAACTTGTCAGTCACCCTAGGGAGGGCCTGGGGAAAGGGCGAGTTAAATGACCTTGGGCCGCTCCGACTGCCTCACTCTTGGCTTCACGTCCACGTCTTTAATTACTTTCTTCCTGAAGTTTAGGAAGTGGTTTTCCACCTTCCAAACACCGCAGCCCTTTAATACAGTTCCTCATGCTGTGGTGACCCCCAATGTCATTGTTACAAATTGACCATAATCAAAGCATAGTGATTCATCACAGAAACAATATGTCATTATATATGTGTTTTCCGATGGTCTTAGGCGACCCCTGTGAAAGGGTCGCGACCCACAGGTTGAGAACCGCAACTAACCCCGCATTTGGGAAGATAAGCCACGCCTGAAACAACGGGGCAGATGGACACCAAAAGGAAAATACCTGTGTTCCGGAGCACTGTCTCTGGTCCCTCATTTCTCCGTGAGGGACACCACCAGGGGCGGCGCTGGGCCCCTCCTGCCCTCCCTCTCAGGATCTAGAGCCCACCCCATCCCTGAGCGAACACCATCTGAGTGAAGAAAAGTGAATATTTATAAAGCGCAGCATCAAGATAAGCCCTCGCTGCACTTGCAAGCCTGTTGCCGCTGCCCCGGACACGCCCGGTACCAGCCTGGGCCTCGCTTAGGCCCGGCAGCAGCGTCCTGGAACCGCCTGCCCACCTGCCCGCCTGCCCACCTGCCTGCCTGCCCGCCTGCCGGCCGGCCCGTGTCTGACACGAAGCGAGCCCGGCGCAGGCCTTAGCTGCTTGGGCAGCGGTGGGCCTTCCGGAAGGCTCTTCTCTTGGGTGCCATCGAGGAAGGAAGACTTCTTTCAGGAGAAAGCCATTCCCTCCACAGCAGGAGGCTGTGCACCGTGAGGTTCAAAGCTTCAGGTCACGTTCGGTAACGTGGGCTCCTCTATGTCAGGCGGCTTACACGCAGGCCCGCTGCCGCCTTTACCTGCCCGACCCGGCGCTTTAAGACTCTCATCCTGTCCAGGGAAACAGGAACGAGGCACACGATCTGACTGCCGCCAGGGGACCAAAGAACTGCCGGGTCACAGACCCACCAAAGTACAAAACGGGTGACGTGCGTGTTAATGCCCCGGGCGACCAGTAGGAATCCGAGTAATGAATCACTTAACCGGGAATGTTCTTAAAAGTCTGTGTAACAATTTTTTCCAAGTAGTCTTGGCCCCTAAAGAATATTCGTTCTATCGATTAGGTTATAATTCAAATATCATTAAGAAATACATGCTTATATAAATCAGGTTTAAACTTTAAAAATATTCCAAAGCAACACCTTCTAAATAAGTAGCTGTCGTTTAAAGCCCCATCAAAATACGACAGCTCATCGCCACCCTGGCCTCCGATGCTGAGCGGGTCACGGGAGGGGCAACCCCACAAACCCACTCACAGGCAGCAGCTGGTCTCACCAGGCGCTGGGGCGCACCCAGCACCACCCCGGGCCACGTCTGCTTCTGATGCCTTGGACCTGACCGTGGTCTCCTGCCGGGAACAGGAAGCACTGTTCGGGCTTGCCTGCCGGGGGACCTGCCCAGCCAGGCCCAGGGCCCAGCTGGCCAACCAGGTTAAGGGAGGGGCCTGAGCATTCCGGCATCCCCGGCATGGCCAGTGACTCATCAGGCCCAGGAGGTGGTGCAAAGCGCTACCAGTAAACAGCTCGCACGGTGTCTGGTGTCCAGTGTCCGTGCATCTCCACGCTCACGGGGCAGGGGTGGGGGTGGGGCACCCTGGGGAGATGCATCCCAGGGCCCTCCCACCTGCATCCGGGCATTCCTCTGCCGGAGGCGGGAGCATTCCTTTCTCTCAGGCCCCAGGTGCCAGTGGCTTTAGCTGTGCCCGGCCCCCTTCCAGGCTGTCTCCTCCGGCTGGTCCTCCCATCCTCACACCCTCTGCCTCCGATGTGCTCGCTGCCAGCCACCTACCTGTCCTACAACCGGCTCTGAGACGCCACCATCGCCCTCGCTTCGCTTCGGAACTGCTGCCTGTTACCCGCCCCAGCCCACACCGGAGTTGGTCCTCGCCTCCCAGGGCCTGTGCTCTCAGGGGCAGGACAGCCTCCCAAAGGAGCGCTGGGCATTCGAAGGGCTCTGAGCTGAAGGCGAGCGAGACCCCACAGGTGCACAGCTCCCACCCCCTCGGAGACGTACAGGAAGGGCCTCGCCCCAGAGGGAGTCACCACAACTTCCCGCCTACCTGTTACCTGTGGTCAGGGACTCGCACCGGCGGCTGCGCTGGGGGCCCGCTCCCCACGGCGAGCGGCGAGGGGGGCTCTCAAGTCTTTTCAGGGAAAAGCACTTCCTACCCGAGATGGCGGCGCCCGTTCTCACACCAGATGCATGTGAGCGTGCAGCTTGTCCTAACGCGTGGCATGTAGACACACATGTAGATGCACATCCGTGTACTTCTTATCTTGAAAAAGTTCAGAGCTCTAGAATAAATAGTTCAGTCACTCAATGAACACACGAACTCCTGTTTGCCACATTTGAGTCTCTCCCCCCTTTTAAAAATATTTATTTAAATATTTATTTATTTATTGCTGATGGAATTCCAGATGTTCCCCCATTTCCCCCATCACCCCCTCCGCCCAGGCCTCACCGCACTGTTGTCTGTGTCTGGTCTCCCCGACTCTAAGCCTCCTTTTCTCTCCCTCTCGCCTCCCCTCCCCAAGACACGCGGGTGCGTGGGCACACACACATGCAAATGCCCGCACACACCCATGTACACCCACCCACACACATGTGAACACACACGTGCACACACCTATCACACACACACATACATTTGAAAGTACTTGTGTACATCCCTGCACTTCAGTCTACATACTTCCGGATGTTTCTCTTAAGAGCTAGGGCATTTTCCACACGGCCCCAATACCGCGAACGCATCCCCTAAACCCAGTGTGCTGACATTATCTCACCCGCAGCCCCCTTTCCTGTTTCCCTGGGGTCTTCCTGTTCGCCTGGTCTTGTTCCTTTGTTTTTTAATATATATTTATTGATTTCAGAGAGAAAGGGAGAGAGAGAAACATCAATGATGAGAGTCATTGATCGGCTGCCTCCTGCACGCCCCCCACTGGGGATCGAGTCCGCAACCCGGGCCTGTGCCCTTGGCTGGAATCAAACCCGGGACCCTTCGGTCCACAGGCCGACGCTCTACCCACTGAGCCACACCGACTGGGGATGGTCTTGCTCCTTTGCAGACGACCAGGACCCGGCCCAGGATTACCCTGCATGTAATTGTCATGTCCCTCCGGCCCCCTCATCCCGGGCAGTCTCAGGGATGCACTCTCTCTCTCCCGTGCCGCTGACATTCCGAGGCAGCCGGCCAGTTGCCCCATAGCATGTTCCAGGCCGATGCTTTCAGTCACGTGTTTTGACAAGGACGGCGTGTTACACAGGCGAGGTGGTGTCCCTTCCCCGCAGGCAAGGCGTCAGTTCTGCGTGACGTTTGGTACAAAGTCATTGCCGTCACGGACACAGGAGAGGCTGGTGTTCTGGAATGAAAGGCAGTGAGAGCTGGGGAATCTGCCCGGATCACTTTTGGTGCCTGATGGATTTAGCGTGGGATCAACGCCCCCACCCCCCCACATGTGACCCCTCCCCCGCCTGTGGCCCCGCCCCCGCCCCCGCCTGTGGCCACGCCCTGGCAGCTGCGGAGACCTTTCCCACCCAGGTCCTCGTGACCCAGCTCCCGGGTGGCCCGCCCTGACCCTGTTTGCTCAGGAGCTAAAACCGGTTTGCTGTTCCCTGTTTAAGTACTGACAGCTGCACGGCAAACCGTACCTGGAGTGCTTTTCCATTGAAGGAGGAAACAAATAGAACTTCTACCACCTCCTTCCTCTTCCCTGCGCTGGGCATGGCCGACCTCTCTCCCTCCCGTCTTCTTATGGCTTGTGCGCCCGTGTCTTTATTTACTCTGAGATCTGAAAGCTCCAGGGAGAGAAAAAGCTACCAAAACAGTGGAGACGCGGCTGGTCGCTCTCGGAGGTGATGAGCCCGGCCGGCTCGGAACCTCCCAAACAATCGTCCCAGGTCGGACCTGAGCCATGTCCCGGGGGGTCCCTGGAGCTGCTGCTGAGTCATTTTCACCTGCTTAACACGCAGCGTCCACGCTCCATGCGAGAGCGTGAGAGCACACGTTCAGAATTTCCCAAACTCCCAAGAAAACCCCCAAACGGAATGAAGTGCAGAAAATCATGGAAACACAAAACAAAAATATCTGCTGACAACAAGCCCCGTTATCACCAGCCTTTGTTTCCTAAAAAGGGGAAGGATCCAAACGATGAGGCCTTTTCAGCGACACACGTGGGTCCCCGAGCCGTTCTGAGCTGGCGGTTGCTAGGAGACGGGATTGTTAGGGAAGTGTAATGCCCAACACATGCTTTCACAGGTGGGCCTGGCACCCCGTCCTGTCTGGCCACGTCCACACCGTGGTGGTCGCTCCCTCTGCGCGACACCGAAGCCTGCGCCCTTTGTGGTCGCCCAAAGGAGGGCATGTTCGTGGCACACACCCGGTCCGGGGCCTGGCACCTGGCGCCGCCTCGCCCCTCTGCGGTCAGATGGCCTGGGCGGGTTCCCACAGCTGCTTGTCCTCCCCTCGAGGTCACCGCCAGCACGACTTCCATGTGGCGCCCCTGTACTTGGAATCAATTTCAGGAATCAATTGTTTGGTGTGTTTTTTTATCGCCAAGTGGGGTTTCATTGCGTGGATGCAGCCTGGCTCATCTCTTCCCCATTGGAGCGACCTGGTCTGTTTCCACGCGCTGGTGCCTTCTGGGTGGGTTTCCGTGGACATTCCCAGGCCGGTGTTCACAGGCTCCCGGCGCATCCGGGGCAATTCTGAGGATTGCGGCCACCCTGTCTGCCTGCGTCCGACTTCACGGAGAAGCTGCCAGGGCACGTGAGCATCTCTCTGGAGGCCACGTCGGCCATTTGCTGTTGCTGCTTCGTGCACGGCTCACCTTGCCTGGTGTGACCTGAGCCTTTGGTTTTTGCCTGGTTGGCTTGTACGAATGTTGATATGGAATAGACACCCACCTCTGTCGTCTGTGTCACCCGTACTGGGACCAGCTGCGTCACTTGTCTCCTGTCTTGGTCTACCAGCCAGTTCACTGAGGGAGAGAGCAGCTCCCTGTGCCCATCAACTCACACAGCAGCTTCACTAGTCTGAGACGTCAGCCGGCCTGTGGGCGGCCGGGAGTGAAGCCCGGTGTTTTTAAAATATATAAATCTTACTAATTTCAGAAAGGAAGGGAGAGGGAGAGAGAGAGAAACATCAATGATGAGAGAGTGTCATGGATCGGCTGCCTCCTGCACGCCCCCAACTGGGGATGGAGCCCGCAACCTGGGCATGTGCCCTGACCGGGACTCGAACCCTGACCTCCTGGCTCATAGGTCGCCGCTCAACCCCTGAGCCCCGTGGGCCGGGCATGAAGCCCGGTGTTGCCAGGGGTGACCCCGTCAGCCTGTGGGAGAACGTGGCGGCTCTGCACCTGCTGAGGCCCCGTCACTGAGCTGCTCAGAGGTCGTCCACGTCACGGGGAGGGGGCTCACTCACACGCCTGGTCCCCGTGCCCCTCGCACACTCAGCCGACCTCCTTCCTTAGGAACGGGGTCCTGAGGCCGGTCTCCTTCTCTTTCAGAAACCACGCCCTCCTCACAGCCTCACGCCCCTATCGTGGGCAGAGTGACCCATCACAGCATCGAGCTGCACTGGGACCCGGCGAGGACGGCGAAGCGGCAGGGGCCTCAGGGGCAGTGGACCCAGTTCTCCATCGAAGAGGAGGACCCCCGGACGCACACCTACGGGGCCATTTACATGTGGGTGCTTGCTGCGCCCGCTGCCTCCTGGCTCCCCCGCTTGGCCGCGGGGCCTGCGGCCTCTGAGGCCCCTGAGGGCGGAGGTTAAGGAGAGGGAGGGTCGGCAGCAGCATCTGCACTCGTGCTTCTAGGCATTATGGTTCTTGCGAAATAGCAGTGACCCTGAAGGCACGCCTCCGGAGACCCGGGGCTTCCTGGGCTTGGAGCGACTCGAATGGTGTATTTATACCCCCATGTGTAGAGCCAGGATCGAAGGAGGGCTGGTGGCATTAGCGGGGTGCCCACCAGGTGGGTCTGTCCGCAGATGGCGGCTGGTCCCCCACGGTAAGGATTTCGATGGGAAAGAGAGAGACACCATCTCTTCTCCCCAGGACCCTCGTGCGGGTCTCATGTACATCCTCGCTACTGGGCGGCCATGGGGCTGGGGGGCCTGGGGGACGGCCGCTGTGGAGGAACCAGCCCGACCTGCGTCTGTGTCCTTGCGTCTCCCCCGAATGTCCAGGGGGCGCACCTGGGTGCTGCCCTGGTGCCACGGGGCGGCGTCGGGGCCTCAGAGCCCAGCGCCCAGAGCCCTTGGGAAGCACTGGCCTTCCCTGGCAGACCCGGCGGCACAGGCCCGGCCACTAGGTGGCAGCACGAGACCGTGTGGATCTGCTCAGGGGCGAGGGCACGGTGCCCTTCAGACCAGCCCTGCCCGCTTTGCGAAGCGCTGGCTGGACACTGGGCCTTAGGATGGTGGGTTCAAGAGCCTCTTTTCGACTTGCTGGTTTCCCTCAGGTCTTGACCCCGAGTGCCGTCCTGGACCGGCCTCTCCTCGCACAGCCAGCAGTCGAGCTCGATCGAGCTCTGTGGGCTCTCCCTTCGCAACTCCCCCTGGACCCCCCCTCGGCCCTGCCATCTCCCCCTGTGGCTGCAGGCTCCCTGCTCGGGCTGCTCCGGGCTGTACCCCCAGGGCCGCACCTGCCCAGCACGCTGGCGGGTTGACTGAGGTGGCCTTGTCCCTCTCTCCTTGCCTTTTATCCCTTAATCCTGCCTTGCGACCTGAATTTCCTTTTCTTTTTAAAATATGTTTATTGATGTCAGAGAGGAAGAGACAGGGAGAGAGATAGAAACATCAATGATGAGAGAGAATCATGGATCGGCTGCCTCCTGCACGCCCCCCCCCACTGGGGATCCAGCGCACATGCCCCAACTGGAATTCAACCATGACCTCCTGGTTCATAGGCCGACACTCAACCACTGAGCCACACCGGCCGGGCCTACATTTTCCTTTCCATCTTCCTGTTGCCGGATTGTCTGCAATGGGTCTCCAAGGCCGAAGGACGAAGGTGCAGCTCCTTAGACTGACACCCGGCGCCCTTTGCAGTGCCCCACAACCTGCCCCTCATTCTGGGAACGACCTCCTGCCAGTGGCCGTGCCTAAGCTTTCCACACGCGTGCTCAGCTGCGCCCCTGTTTGGACAAATTCCTCCTCCCCCTCCCCCATCCTCTGCTCTGCCCAAGTCGCATCTACCCCCACTATGTACCTCTGACTCTTGTGATTCCGCTGCCCACCGCCTGCACTCCGCTCATTCCCTCCGAGTGTGTGAGCAGACCCCCCAGTGCCGGACACTGTCTGGACGCTGGGGCGCAGCACCGGACAGACACACTCCCCCCAGGACACGCTTGGAGAGCACAGTACGCTGCTGGACTGGCTGGTCTTGTGTTTCCAACGTGAACTTGGCTCAGGGAGGACAGATGTCACGGGTGAACGTGATCGTTTCTGCAGCATCTGACATTGCGTGTGGCGCCGTGTCAGCCCTGGGCTGGCGCTGTGGCCTAGAGGCACCTGCTGGGAGCGTGGGGGCCACGGGGGCTTGTCCCTGGCGCTCCAGGTCCGGCAGGCCAGTGCGGGAGGCGGCCAGCGGCCAGGGCCAGACCTGCCGGAACAGGCAGCATTCAGACTGCCGCGTCCCCCCCCGGCCCCCTCCCCGTGTCGGGGATCACGCACTCAGTGACCCGGTGCCATGCCTCCTCATCCAGGGGCTACGCCACCAGGCACGTCGTGGAGGGGCTGCAGCCGCGGACCCTGTACCGCTTCCGCCTGAAGGTCACCAGCCCCGCGGGAGAGTCTGCGCACAGCCCGGCGGTCTCCGTGTCCACGGCCAGTGAGTATCGGCCCGGCCCCTCCGCCAAGGCCCGGGCAGGCGGAGCAGTGCCTTCTGCTGGGCCCACCAGCGGCAGAGACGGTTCCATTTTTTTATTTTTCTTTTTAAAAAAGATATTTTATTGATGTTCTAGAGAGGAAAGGAGAAGGATAGAGAGAGAGAGAAACACCGATGAGAGAGAAACATCACTGATTAGCTGCCTCCTGCAGGCCCCCCACAGGGGACAGAACCTGCCACCCGGGCATGTGCCCGGCCGGGAATGGAACCGGTGGCCTCTGGGTTCCTGGCTGTGTGCTCCCAGCATCGCTGGGGACGTCTGATGGCGTAACCAGCCAGAGCTGGCTCTGTGCCAGTGCTGCCCTGGGCACACTGGGCACGAAAGGGCGGGGTCCCCTTTCCCAGGGAACCCGGAGCCGTGGCTGAGCGGCTCTGCGGGGGGAGGGGGGCTGCGAGTCAGGAAGGAAGAGCTGCGCTGCTTCCGCCCCCAGAACAGGGAGGGAGGCCTCCCACGTGCCCTCCCGGGGCAGACAGGGTGCGAGTGCTCCCCGATGGGCGTGTCGGACACCGCAGGGAAGTGGGCGCCCAGTGCCACTCCTGCCCTGGAATGTGGTGAAGGTCAGACTGTCAGAAACGTTCTCGCCCGCTCACTGGGAACAGGCGAGTCTTGTTTTCATTATTTTTGGTTTCACAAAGGAAACAATTTTCTTGTGATAAAAGTCATTCAATGTAGCAATTGGTGTGTGTGCATGCGTGTGGCGTGTGCGTGTGCTTGCATGTGCGTGTGCGTGCGTGTGCTTGCGTGTGCGCTTCCTCCCTGTGGCTCTGAAACGTGCCCGTTAGCCTGGTGCGTGGCTGGGTCTGTGTGGACTAGAGGGACCAGGTTCCGCGTGGTCCGGAATCGGCTGCACAGGCTTCGGGTGATGTTGGCCCAGCAGCTGGAACTTCTTTGCCGCGGGCGTAGTGGCGGGATGGCCCCTGGGGTCGCAGCACGGTGACACCCCCCTCCCCACAGGCCCTCCTGGGAGGTGGGCCAGGCCCCCCCCCCCCCCCCCCGCTGCTGCTGCCTTAGCTGTTGTTGAGAAGCCCGAAGCCCACCCCCTAAAGGAGGCGGCTCATGCTAAATGGGAATACAAATGTGCACATTATACAAAACCCCGGAAACGCTCCTGTGGGCTGGTCATTGGCATTCGGTTTGCAAGTGTTTTAATGAATCACAAAGCACGGACATGTTCGAATAAAGGATGCGCAGCCTTTGTCCAGGGACCGTACGGGAGGCGTGCTGAAAGAGGCGTGCGATTTTCATCAGCTGGGCCTTAAAGGGAAGGAGAAACAGCTGCTGCTGGTTCATCGGCAAGTCCCTCTCCCGGGCGCTCACCACTTACTCCGGCTTCTCATGGGGCCGGAGCTTCCACCAGGCCAGGCCCCCGCGCACTGACCCCGGGCGGTGACCCCTGCAGCTCAGCGAGCCCCTCACAGGGGCGAGGGAGAGCCTCCCGAGGACCACCTGCCCCCCACCCCCCACCGCCCGTGTGGCCCAGCCGCGGGGGGAGCCCTGGGGACCCCCTCCCACATTGTAATTGCAGCCTCGGGGCGAACATTAGAAAAAGGCAAAGCCTGCCTTTCTTACGTCCCGTGGCTCCACTGACGGCCATTCCGGGCCAGGCCCACAGGCCTCGAGGGCTGGGCGCGGAGGGAGGAGCGTGTGGCTGGCCCTGAACGGCCTCTCGCCCGGCGTGGGAAGACCTGCTCTGCTCTGCACGCAGGGGCCTTTCTCTCCCGTGTCCCCGTCAAGTGCCCGTGAAGCCGAGCCCACCTGCCCAGGTGGAGGCCTCGGGCTCCCCGTGGCTGGGCCTCCCGTGGCCATGAGGGTAAGGCCCACGCGGAGGAAGCGCCGTCCCTCCCGCCTGGGGGGGGGCATTGGGGCTGCTCTGTGCTGGGGCTCAGGCAGCGGAAGGGCGAACCGTGGCCACTGCCCTCCTCCGGGAGGGGCCGCTTTGCTCCGGGATAAGCGAGGAGGGCGCCGACCAGCTCTCCAGGGGCCGGGCAGGGGCGCGCGTGGGAACCACACCAGCTCAGGGCGCCCTGCCCGGCCGGCCTCCCGCTGGGCACCAGCCCGACTTGTTTCCTGGGCCGAAGCCTTGCGTGCTCAGGGCGGGGTGTGCCCACCGGTGACCCCGGGGAGCGGCTGCCGGGCAGGGGGCGGGCTCCGGGGGCTGCGTGCGCCTTCACAGGCCTCACAACCGCAACCGCAACCGCAGGAGACCAGCACGTCTGACGCTCTTCGGGCTGCGGGCGCCTCTCCCTCACGCTCTGTGGGCGCCGTGGGGTCACATCCTTGAGACGCTGTGTTCAAAACCTAGTGCGACCGGCGGCAGGGCTCAGGGGCTGAGCGTCGACCTATGAACCCGGCGGTCACGGTTCATTCCCGGTCAGGGCACAGGCCCGGGCTGCAGGCTTGACCCCCAGTGGGGGGCGTGCAGGAGGCAGCTGGTCCACGATTCTTAAATCAATAAAAACAAAATGTTTTTTTTAACTTAGCAGAGCGGATGCATCCAGGGAACTGGCCGCTACCTCAGCGCATTAAACACCCGGGGAGGCCCTGGCCCGAGGGGGGCCCAGCGCTCAGGGGTGTGGCTGAAGGAGCTAAAAAGCTCCGTGCGAGTCCTAGGCAGAGCCTGGTGAATAGGGCTGCAGCCAGGAGGCCATTTTCTACAACTTAGTAGAAAGGGGATGAACTTCTTATGTTCTTCTCCACGATTCTATGCAAATTACTTGTTTGTGAATTTTTAGGAGACTCAGGAGCAGGGCTGTTTGGTGAGATGAGACCGTCCCCCGCTGCCCCCCCTCCTTTCCGGGGGGGTGAGGGGGGGAGGCCTTTGTGGGTCGCGCTTGTCCACGGAAGCAGCGTGGGTCTCACAGCTGAGCATTTTGAGTTGTTCCTCGGGCCCAGGTTTCTGCCCTTGGCGCCGTGGATGCCATGGGCCTGGGTGGCTCCTGGTTGTGGGGCGTCCTGTGCACTGTAGGGCGTTCAGGGACATCTGGCCTTGACCTGCTAGATGCCAGCAGCACAGCCCTTGAGCTGTGACAACCAACAGCCGCCAGCCTTGACCAAGTGTCTCCGGGGCAAAGCCCTGCCCCTTCCCATGGCCCCCAGCGGAACACCCGGCTGGGTTGGCCCCCCTGGGGCGGCTGGGCACTGCCCTCGGACAGTTCTCAATGCTTTTATGTGAAGCTTTTGCTCTGAACACATGTGTGGGATGATGGGAAGGAGGTAGGATGTGGCTGACATGTCTTTAGGGTTTGCCCTGGCAGACAGAATTGTTATTCCAAAACATTTTTAACTGGGCTTAAATTATTTCTTTTCCAAAAAGGAGAAAGGGCACCACCTAAAGGCCACTCCAACAGCGACCCTTCAGCCCTCTGCCTCCCTGCTCCCCAGTTTGTCGTAAGCCAGGAGACCGTGGCCCCTGTGCCGGGGACTGGCATCCTTTCTCCGCGGGGAGCAGGGACAGGGCATCTTACTTCCCGTCCGACGGTCAGGGCCAGCCGCCCTCGGAGGCCGGAGGGTGAGAGGGCAGGGGGGTGGGCTGAGTCCCGGGGCAGGTTGGGGGCGGGCTGGGGCGGTGCTGGGGCAGGACAGCGGGGTGGGCGCCGGCCTTTCCGCTGAGGGTTGAGAGTACCCGCAGGCTGAGAGTGGGCACCATAGGGTCAGGGCAAGGGAGAGAAACGCGTTTCTCTCATGCTCTCTGCACCCCGGGGTCAAAGCCTGGCCTGTGAGTTCCCTAATAAACACTTGCTGAACGAATGGGCGAGACTCCATGCCTGTGGGTCAGGCAGGTGTTCGCAGGGTGGGAGGGCTGGGCGCCAGGAGAGGGGGGTGGGCGTGAGAACGGGGACCGCTGCTGGCCGGGGACCGGCCCCTCAACCACAGACGCGTGGGCGCTTAGACTGAGCTGAGCTTCACCGTTCAGTCCACGAGACTTCCGCATGGTGGTCGGGAGCTGGAGTCCTGGACGTGAGGCAGATGAAGCCATGAAGTCAGTGCCTTGAACGGTGGCTTCCTTCGAGTGTCCCTTTATTCTCTCACCCTGCGCCCGCCCTCTGCCCCCTCCCTCTCCGGGGAGTCCTCCCCCCGCATCCCCAAGGCCCCCCGCCTCCTGCCCACTTCCCTGTCCTGTGCGGCCCTCAGGCTCCGGCTTCCTGCTCCGCCCGTTGGTGGGCTCGCTCCCCTAACTTGGCTTTGTCACCCCATCTGCTTCTCTGGGCTGAGCCCCTTCTACTCCCCCTCTCCCCCACCCGCCCCCCAGCTCCGGGGCGACAGGCCCATGCGGACTTTTTCTCCCGGGAGAACTGAAGCTGTCACAGCAGCGGCCTTCTTTGTTGGTTGTGAAGATGTTCAGAGACGCGTGGCAACGAGCCCAGCGCGGGTGACAGTGGGAGCGCCTCCCTGCACATCAGGCAGCTGCTCAGCCTCACAGAACCCGAGAGGCTATTTCCAATGTGACTGAACAGCGTGAAGCCGTACTTTCATCGCGTGGGAATGTCCCAGGCCTTTAGGACAATCTGAAGGTTCTCTCCCTCTCTTTTTTAAAAAGTATTTTAATTGATTTTTTTAGAGAGAGAGGAAGGGAGAGGGAGAGAGAGAGAAACATCAGTGATGAGAGAGAATCATGGATGGGCTGCCTCCTGCATGCCCCTCCCCCCCCACCCCCTGGGGATTGAGCCCGTAACCCGGGTCTGGTTCCTAGGTCAATGTTCAACCCGGGAGCCATGCCGGCCGGGCTAGATGTTCTTAACATGTGGAAACAAGGTCCGTGTCAGTAAACGGCAACACTGAGTGGGAAACGTGAGGTTCACTTCCTGGAATAGCAGGCGCTCCTTGCAGGCGGACAGGGACTGCCCCCGGGTGGGCGGAGGGGGAGGGAGGCTGCGACGGGGCTCCCGTGGTGACGGTGACAGTGACGGTGACGGTGACGGCTCCGTCTGCTTCCCCAGGAGAGCCCATGAGCAGCGAGCACCTCCATCGGGCGGTCAACGTGAACGACGAGGAGTTGCTGCTGGGAATCCTCCGAGGAGGGTGAGGACGCTGCCGTTCCTTCTTCTATTTTACTGCATGTCTCGCGCCCACGTGCTGCAGACACGCACGACGCAGCTGTATCTGATTTTCAGAGCGTCCCCCAGGCCTGTGACCCGGGCTCCGACCTGGGTCTCAGGTGACCGGTGTGAGCTCAGCGTAGTTAATAAAGACAAAGGTCGCGCCCCGTGTCAGTGTTCCGTTTGGTAATTATTTAATGAAAACCGAGAAAGGCAGCGACAGGTCTCAGAATCATGTTTTCTTCCCAGAAGTCCTGCCGTAGCCTCTAGGCCAGTGTCAGCCCCAAAGCCCCGCCTGGCGCCTGATGAGCCGGCTGTTTCTAACGCAAAGGGCGCCAGCTCCCCGGGGAGAGGGCGCTGCGGGGCTGCAGGTGGGGGTGACGCTGCCCATTGAATGAAACGCGGACAGTTATCTGGGCCCTTTTTTTATCTTTCTTTTTTTTTTTGGTGCTGTGGTAGCTGTGATTGTGCTCCCACTTCCTTTAAAAAAGATTTTATTGAGTTTATGGGGTGACATTGATGAATAAAACACATAGGTTTCAGTGTACAACCTACCACACACCACCTGCATGTGGTACTGCGTGTTCACCACCCAGAGTCAAGTCCCCTCCGTCACCGCCTGCCCCCTGCACCCTCCGCTCCCTCCCCTGCCTCTCTCCCTCTGGTTGTCACCCTGCTGTTGTCTGTGTCGGGAGGTTTTTTCTTTGCTTGACCCCTTCGCCTTTCTTCCCAGCCCCCAGCCCCACCCCCCCGCCCCCCTGGCCCCCCTGGCCCCTGGCAGCCAGCAGCCTGTTCTCTTACCCGTGAGTCTGTTCCCACTCGGTTTGGCCTATTTTGTTCATTAGATTCCACATGTAAGTGACATCCTAGGGGCTTGTCCTTGTCTGCTGGCTTAGTTCACTGAGCAATGTTCTCCAGGTCCCTCCATGCTGCTGCGAAAGGTAAACGTCCCTCCTCTACCCGGCCAGGAGGAAGGATTCTTCCGGAACTAGTGGCTCCGTCCTCTGGGGAAGAGAAGGTTCCCACAAAAGTCCAAGCGCTAAGCTGGTGTGAAGGGGCCCACTTGCTTCCTCCGCAGCATCCCTGCCTGCGGGTGGGCGCCAAGGGAACCAGGGCAAAGCGGGGCGCCCCCAGTGGGGTTCCCGTCCCCGGAGCTGCGAGTCCCCGGTGAGACCCCCTGTCATTTGAGGGGCTGTGTTCTCCATAGTCTCATCAGCTCGGGGGATGTTTGGAGTTGAAGGGAGCGCCTGCTTGAAGTGGAATTACAGCAGTTTTCTCCCCTTTCCTGTGCATTTGAATGCACTTGGCAGGGCAGCCTAAGGCAACAAAAGCGGAGCGGACCGGAAGCAACTGGGATTCTCGGTGAATGAACCGTTTCAGCCCCCTGGGCCAGAGGGACGTCAGCTGCAGGTCTGCAGGCAGCTGTGGGGGGCGTGCTGACCTCTCCTCTCTGTTCCCCAGCACCGTGAAGGTGGACGTTCCCAACAGGCTGGGCTTCACGGCGCTGATGGTGGCTGCACAGAAAGGGTACACCAGGTGGGCGGTCCTCCTCTCCTACCTGCAGTGATGGGCAGGCCTCCTCTCCTACCTGTAATGATGGGCGGGGCCTCCTCTCCTACCTGCAGTGATGGGCAGGCCTCCTCTCCTACCTGGAGTGATGGGCGGGGCCTCCTCTCCTACCTGCAGTGATGGGCAGGCCTCCTCTCCTACCTGTAATGATGGGCGGGGCCTCCTCTCCTACCTGCAGTGATGGGCAGGCCTCCTCTCCTACCTGGAGTGATGGGCGGGGCCTCCTCTCCTACCTGCAGTGATGGGCAGGCCTCCTCTCCTACCTGTAATGATGGGCGGGGCCTCCTCTCCTACCTGCAGTGATGGGCGGGCCTCCTCTCCTACATGGAGTGATGGGCGGGCCTCCTCTCCTACCTGTAATGATGGGCAGGCCTCCTCTCCTACCTGCAGTGATGGGCAGGCCTCCTCTCCTACCTGGAGTGATAGGTGGGGCCTCCTCTCCCACTTGCAGTGATGGGCGGGCCTCCTCTCCTACCTGGAGTGATGGGCAGGGCATCCTCTCCCACCTGCAGTGATGGGCGGGCCTCCTCTCCTACCTGGAGTGATGGGTGGGGCCTCCTCTCCTACCTGGAGTGATGGGCGGGGCCTCCTCTCCTACCTGGAGTGATGGGTGGGGCCTCCACTCCTACCTGGAGTGATGGGCGGTCCTCCTCTCCCACCTGCAGTGATGGGCGGGGCCTCCTCTCCCACCTGCAGTGATGGGCGGGGCCTCCTCTCCTACCTGCAGTGATGGGCGGGGCCTCCTCTCCCACCTGCAGTGATGGGCGGGGCCTCCTCTCCCACCTGCAGTGATGGGCGGGGCCTCCTCTCCCACCTGCAGTGATGGGCGGGGCCTCCTCTCCTACCTGGAGTGATGGGTGAAGTCTTCTCCAAAGGCTGCAGCCAGGCTGGGGCAGGAGGGATGAGGGTGGGGAGGAACCCCACTTTCTTCTCTTTCCAAACTGCACCCAACACTCACTGGGCTCTTGAAGTTACACAGCAGCCAGAGGGACTGCAGGTGCATAAGCACTCGGTGAGGGAGAGAGGTCGCCATTGAGCCACACTTCCCATATCCTGGAAAACTGGTGGTTGGAATTTAAATTTCTTTTTTTGAAAAAAGGGAGGAAGGATATTAATTCTGGAAAACACACTTCCCCGGTGGGCTGCTGAGGCCTAATACTCAGTGACTCACGTCATCCTCGCTATTCCACACGGAGGGACTTAAACACCAGCAGCTTGTTTTTCAATCATGTTTATATTTTAACGATGACCCATTTTTTCAAAATAGAACTTCATTTTCATGAAGTGCTGCCACTGTAACAGATATTTAACTGGTCGTTAAAGTGACAGCGAACTCCAGTTTGATGGTTCCAATGACAAGGCATAGTTCGCTTTCAATGAATAATTCCTGGAAAGGGTACCCCCCTGTTTTGGGGGGTGTGGGGACAGGTAGTGTTCTGGTTTCTGGTTAGTGATGCGGGTCTCCGAGGCCAGCCTGCCTCTGAGCTGGGAGGGAGGCGCTGTGGGCGGCGTCTCGCATCTCCCGGTGCGTTCTGACCGGACGGCTGGCCGCGGGTCCCTGCCCGTCGCGGCTGCTTATCCGGCTGTGTTTGCACGCGTTTCCTTTAGGCTCGTGAAAATCCTCATTTCTTACGGCACTGACGTGAACCTGAGGAACGGCAGCGGCAAGGACAGGCGAGTGCGGGGAGGACGGGCGAGTGCAGGGAGGATGGGCGAGTGCGGGGAGGATGTGCCCACGACACCCTTTGCCCGCGTCGATTGCCTGGATGCAGAGGTGCCAGCGGTTCCTTTAGCAGCAGGTGTGGTGAGGAGCCGCACCCCACAGGAGATGGGGGGCTCGGTGAGGAGCACCCCACAGGAGAGAGGGTGGTGGTGAGGAGCACTCCACAGGAGAGGGGGGCTCGGGGAGGCGCACCCACAGGAGAGAGGGTAGTGGTGAGGAGCCGCACCCCACAGGAGAGGGGGGCTCGGGGAGGAGCACCCCACAGGAGAGGGGGCTCGGTGAGGAGCACCCCAAAGGAGAGGGGGGCACGGTGAGGAGCCACACCCCACAGGAGAGAGGGTGGTGGTGAGGAGCACTCCACAGGAGAGGGGGGCTCGGGGAGGCGCACCCACAGGAGAGGGGGCAGCGCCCACGGCTAATGCCTTCGTCCCCCCCTGTTCCTGCACCCGGCAGGGAGCTGGGTGTCTGCCTGGCGCTCCCACTGGCGTCAGGACCCCCTTCTCGGGTGGGAAGCAGGGAGGGGACCGTGGCCGAGCCTGTGGCCACGCTCAGCCTGCGCCCCTCCCCGTTATAGCCTGATGCTCGCGTGCTACGCGGGGCACCTGGACGTGGTGAAGTGCCTCCGCCGGCACGGCGCCTCCTGGAAGGCCTGCGACCTGGGCGGCTGCACGGCGCTGCACTGGGCGGCTGATGGTGGCCACTGCCACGTCATCAAGTGGATGCTGCAGGACGGCTGCGAGGTATGGGCCCCGTTAGCTGCGAGGTACGGCCCCCTCCGTTAGCTGCGAGGTACGGCCCCCTCCGTTAGCTGCGGGGTACGGCCCCCTCCGTTAGCTGCGGGGTACGGCCCCCTCCGTTAGCTGCGAGGTACGGCCCCCTCCGTTAGCTGCGAGGTATGGCCCCCTCCGTTAGCTGCGAGGTACGGCGCCCCCGTTAGCTGCGAGGTACGGGCCCCCATTAGCTGAAGGGTATGGCCCCCCATTAGCTGGGAGGAACGGTCTCCCCGTTAGCTGTGAAGTATTGCTCCCCCCCCTGCCCCCCCGCCGTTAACTGTGAGGTTCGGGCCCTTAGCTGTGGGCGTGCGGGCGGGGCTTGGGGCACCACCCAGGGCCCAGGCGGTGCGGGCCTCACAGTGGGACTTGGAGATGCCCGAGGACCTCTGACCGACCAGTAAGAGGCTCCTGAAGGTCATGGTGGGGCTGACAGGAGAGCCAGGCTTCCGCGGGCTGTGCAGGCTCATCCGGGGGAGGAAGGACCAGCTGAGGCCAGAGCGCGGCCCACCTGCCCATGTCCCGACACCGGCGTCCTCTGTCTGAGCCCTCCCTCCTCCGCCTCCTCCGCCTCCTCCTCCAGGCCGCCACCGAGCACCGGCCCACACGCCTCAGGGCCTGCGATGGAGACCCTGAGACATGGAGCCGCTGGGACGCTCGCAGCTCCCTGGCTCCCGTGGCTCCTGTGGCTCCCGTGGCTCCCGTGACTCCCTGGCTCCCGTGCTCCCGTGGCTCCCTGGCTCCCGTGGCTCCCAGAATTAGATGGTTTCATTCTCCTTTGCTTTAAAGAGGAGTCATTACAAAAATCCTCCGATGCCCGAGCCGGCTGCCCCAAGACCAGGACACCAGCCCCCGGTGCCTTCGGGCTGGTGGGCACGCGGTGGCCTGGGCTTGCGGGGTGGGAGGCACAGCTGTGCCTGAGCGATGGGAGCAGAGCTGGGCTGCTGAGGACGGAGCTGGGCCGCCCGTCACGGTTCCCGCTGACCGTGCTGAAAGCCCGAGTTCCAGGCTTCAAAGAAGTGAAGTGAGTGTCAGGCGTGAGGCAGGAGCCCTGGGAGATGCGCCCGGATCTCACCCGCCAGGCGGCCGCGGAGTCCGCCTCCGGGAGCTGCTGGGAGGGCTGTGCGAGCCTGTCTCTGAGGCGTGGACGTGGGTGAAGATCCCCGTGGGGTCTCCCGGGGCGCCTCAGCACTGCCGCAGGGACCCCAACACGCTTCTCCCCGCGTGTCAACATGACTCACATGAGCCCGGCCCCCTCAGCCTGACTGAGTGTAGGAAGACGGTATCGAAACGAGGGGAGATGGGGCCAATACTCATTCTCTTGTAAGTTCCGGCGAACACGTTTCAGGACCAGGAACCAGTCTGAGCTGCCCTGTGGCCTCCCAGGTGGACGCCATGGACGCTGGCTCGGGCTGGACCCCCCTCATGAGAGTGTCCGCCGTGTCGGGGAGCGAGAGGGTCGCCTCCCTGCTGATCGAAGCCGGCGCCGACGTGAACGTGAAGGACAAAGACGGGAAGTCGCCCCTGATGGTGGGCCCCTCGGCCAGGGCACGGCCTTCCTCGGTGTCAGGCCAGGGTTCCCCACGACCGGGCGGTTCTGGGCGTTCAGCGGTGTCCCAGCCCGGGGCCCGAGTGTGTGTGGCTCCCCATCGGCCTGTTAACAAAGACCTGACAATGTCACCATCGCATTTTGGTATCTTTTTCACAACTGTTTCTTTTTTAAAAAATAATTTTTATTGATTTCAGAGAGGAAGAGGGAGGGAGAGAGAGATAGAAACATCAATGATGAGAGAGAATCATGGATCGGCTGCCTCCTGCACTCCCCACCCTGGGGACCGAGCCCGCAACCTGGGCCTGTGCCCTGACCGGGAATCGAACCGTGATCTGGTTCATGGGCTGACGCTCAGCCATGGAGCCCAGCTGGCCGGACCACAACTCTTTCTTTAAGAATTGCTTTCCCTGGTCCCCAGGCCATTGTAGGATCCAAACAGATCTGTCAATACAGGGATGTCACCTCCGTGCGGAGAAAGGCGGGGTCCACGTCCGTGTCCCTCGCAGTCCTTGCCGCAGTGACCGCACACACACGCCCGCCCGCCCTGCACAGCCGCCACGGCCCCTGCCTCGGGGGGCGCCAGTGGCTTTCCCGGGTTCACCCACAGCCAGGACCCCCTCGCTGCGGGGCGCGAGGCGCCCGCTCACCCCAGCGTGTCTGTCTCTGTCCCAGGTGGCCGTGCTGAACAATCACGAGGAGTTGGTCCAGTTGCTGCTGGACAAAGGGGCCGACGCAAATGTGAGAAACGAGGTAAACCGCGCGCTCAGGCCTTCCCCGGGAGCGAGCGCGCGCTCAGCCTCACCCTGTCGTTTCCCTCCAGTTTGGCAAAGGCATCCTGGACATGGCCAGGGTGTTCGACCGGCAGGTGGGTGCCCTCCACCCCCCACCCCCCCAGCGTGCGCTTTAGAAACCACCCCGGTCACGCCGCCTGTCCTGTCCACCCAGAACATGGTCGCCCTGCTGGAGGAGAGGAGGAACCGGCAGGAGCCCAGGAAGTCGCTGTCCCTGCTGTCGGCCGGCAGGACGCCGAGTGCGGCTGCGGAGCTGGAGAAGGAGAGCCTGCGCCTCTGAGCGAGACGCCGGAGTATTTATTTAGTTGGAGATTCAGTGACTTTTGTAACATACGACCGTCCCCACTTTGAAATACACCTCTTACCTGAGCGCGAGCGGGCGTGGTCCCTGGCGTCTCGGGGCAGGGGTCTGCTGGCACTTGTGCCTTTTCAAAAAAATTACCTATTTGTTTATGTATGTATTTATTTTTCTATTGTTAAATTTATTTTTTTTGTCCTTTGAGGCATTTTATTTCCACATATGTATCACATCCCTAGAAAAAGAATCCCAGGATTTTTATTGTTAAATTTTTAAAAAATATATTTTATTGATTTTTTACAGAGAGGAAGGGAGAGGGATAGAGAGTTAGAAACATCCATGAGAGAGAAACATCGGTCAGCTGCCTCCTGCACACCCCCCACTGGGGATGTGCCCGAAACCCAGGTACATGCCCTTGACAGGAATTGAACCTGGGACCCTTGAGTCTGCAGGCCGATGCTCCATCCACTGAGCCAGACCGGCCAGGGCTATTGTTAAATTTTTTTTAATCTTAATACATTTTTAAATATAATTCTTTATTGTAAAAAATATATTTTTATTGATTTCAGAGAGGCAGGGAGAGGGAGAGAGGGATAGAACACCAATGATGAGAGAGAATCATGGATCGGCTGCCTCCTGCACGCCCCCCACCGGGGATCGAGCCTGCAACACGGGGCCTGTGCCCTGACAGGAATTGAACCCTGACCTTCTGGTTCATAGGTCGGTGCTCAACCACTGAGCCACGCCGGGCACACTTGTGCCTTTTGGACTCAGACACGGAATATTCGTGGACCGGAGCTGCATAAACATGCCCGGGTCTCCCACATCCCCCCGCCCCCCGGCCCCACGCTGTCCAGGATCTTGTGGGAATTCTTCCCCTGGTGTGGTGTCAGTGAGGGCGTCCCCCCTCCCCCAGGGCCCCCAGGAGGTGGCGCCCTGTGGGTGTTCCTGCCTGGAGTGACGTCCCTCCACGTGCCAGGCCTCCTCCGCGGCTGGCCTCCCGCCAAGCGCCAAACACGCCAAATACACGTTTCAAGACCTGATGCTGCCCCAGGGGCGTTGGGTGGAGGGTTGGCCCTTGCCCAGCAGCTGTCTGAGCACGTGCTGGCCTATCAGCGGGGACAGGGGCACTGGCGGGCAGGCCGCCCGTCCGCCCATCCACCCGTCTGCCCGTCCGCCCAGAGAAGGGTTACATGTAGCCTCCGAGCAGAGATGCTGGTGGCGCTGGTCACACAGCGCAGACACACAGACACACGGTCGGCCGCCCCCGCCTCCATCCCTCCTCTCCCCTCCCTCCCCCGTCAATGCCGACATCCATGGGTTATCGCAGCGTAACTCAGCCCCAGACGGCTGCCTGTCTGGCCCCGTTGGATGTGTGTGAACGCACTTCTCTGCAAACGACACTGGCATCTCTCAAGTCCTGTGGTCTCCAGTCTTATCTTATTCAGATGCTTAGAAACCCAGGGCTGGAGACTGGTTTTACCAAACGTCTCTTTAGCATCTCTGGTAACCATACTGGGGCACATTCTCCTACAATCTTATCAATTTGGTGACTTGGATCACTAGACTAAAAAGTGTTTTTATTGATTTTAGATGCCTTAGAGAGGAAGGAAGGGAGAGAGCGAGAGAAATATTGATGTGAGAGAGAAACACTGATTGGTTGCCTCCCATATGCACCCCGACCGGGGATCGAGCCCACAACCTGGGTCTGTGCCCTGCCCGGGAATGGAGCCTGCCACCCTTTGGTGTGTGGGATGGCGCTCTGATGGAGCCACCTGGCTGGGCGTGGGTGACTGGGTTTTAGAGATTGAACCATCCTTGTACTGCTGAGGTCATCGCGCTGGGTAGTGTGGCCTCTGGATCCTACCTGCTCACGGGCTGGGAGCATCTGCTGTTTACCTTTTTCCTTAACGAGAGTAGATGGTGGTTTCTCTTGTGCTTTCATTTCCCCAAAGAAACCACCCCTGGCTTTTTATTAGTTTTCCTTTTCCTAATTAAATTATACTTGAAACCATTTTAATAATTTTATTGATTTCAGAGAAGAAGGGAGAGGGAGAGAGAGAAACTTCAATGATAAGAGAGAATCAATGATTGGCTGCCTCCTGCACGCCCCCCACTGGGAATCAAGCCCACAACCTGGGCCTGTGCCCTGACTGGGAATCGAACCGTGACCTCCTGGCTTATACGGACGCTCAGTCACTGAGCCACGCCGGCCAGGCTAATTTATATTTTTTATTTTTACAAATCTGTTCCTTCTATTCCTCCCCCCCCCCCCCCCAGTTTGTTTATTTTTTCGGTTCCTTTTGTAACTTTTTAGGGTGGATAGTTAACTCCTTTTTCCTTTTCTGTTTATTCACATGTGCATTTAGGGTTATGGATCCCCCTCAGCACAGTGCTACAGGTAGTCCCATAGGGAGTTTCCTCAACTTTCCCGATGAAAAGATCCATTTAAAACACTCACCTCTGGGCCGCATCTCAGACCCGCCCCCCTCCCCCCACCCCCCAAACTGAAGTCTCCAGGGAAGGGACACGGCGGTGGGTCTGGAGGAACCTCCAGTGAGTCCTTGCCGTTCAGGAGGGAGAGGCGGCCACGGAACCCGCTGCTTCCCGCGGCCTCATGGGTATTTCCGGGGTAATCTACGATTCATCTTCCACTTGTCACATTTCCACGGCAGAGAACCGATGTTCTACTCTTAGTGCGTTACACGCGAGAATCTGTCTGTAGTCCTTGGAATTTGAGTTTACTCGGTGACTTAACGTACAAAATTATATTTATGTATATATATTTCCACAGGCCCTTTGAAAGAAGGTATGTTTGAAGTATTCCATTTGCTATAAATCAATTTTACCTACATTAACCATGTTTGAGGTCGTCTGAACAGTTACTTTGTCCCTACTTGCATTGTCATGGGTGATAAGAATATAAAGCCCTCGTTACCATTCTGTACATCTATTCCTTTTTCTGTTTGCTTCAGTTCTTTGTGAAGATAGATGCAATTTTTTTTAACAACCGTAACTAGATTTCCATTATGCTTAGATTTTCACCCTGGATAAGTCTCATGTAAATGTCTCTATTTCTGCTTGCTTGCTTTTGGATCTCTCTCTCCTGTAAATAAGATGAGTGGTAAGAGGTCTGTGCTGAGGCGATGCGTGCGTGCTGTTCAGCAAAGCGCTCCGGGCTCCCTCCTCCTCCTCCTCCCCCTCCCACCCTGCGCCCAGGAGTGTGTGGGAAAGGGCGTCATCTTCCGTCTGGTCCTGTCATGTGCCCGGTTCATGGGGTTGCAGCACACACCCCCCGGCCCCCAGCTCACCATCCCTCTTAGTTCCTTGTTCCAGCATTCCCTTCTGCATCTACAGATGAGGGAGGACACGGACACGCTTTTCTACGCGAGTTCCCCCATTTTGGGGCCGTTCTCAGTCACGAAGGAGACACAGCTTGGAGTTACCTGAATACCATTTATTGGCTATAATATTCTTAACAATGGCTTTTTCTACAGAAATAGCAGGCTGCGGCCCGGAGAGCCCGCTAGGAGGAATGTGCACAGGGGGAATGGGCGGCAGCATCAACAGGTGCGCGAGAACAGAGGCGCAAACCCAGCCCGCAGGGGACGAGCTCTGCGGGGCCAGGGCGGGTCCAGGAGCGCTGACCGCACTGTCGGGTTCCCCCCCCGCCCCCCCCACGCGGGCCTTCCCCGCAGCCCCCCGGGCCCAGCTCTGCCTCTCCCTGTCCTGCGTGGACGCCGAGGGGAGCGTGCTTTCTGATTGGATACATTTTTCAATCATGGTCCCACTGAAGTGCCTGCTTACCGGCCACGAACACAGGCGCCCTGCCACGTCTTTGCAAAACGGTAAGGATCACACGGTATTCAGTCTCTCGTCTGGGTTGGAAACGTGCGACCCTGAGGACTGACCGTTTATTCTGTGGGAGGAGGTCACGCGGAGGCCACGGGACGCGTTCTGAAGACGGAGCGGAGGATCAGTGCGGCTGCAGCGCGTTCGACCGGAGGACGGAGCCGCACCCACCCAGAGCTCCACGCGCGTTTTCCGTCTTCCGGCCATCGCCCTCCGGCGTGGCACGTCACGTCCATGTCACGCCGTCTCTCCCAGCTTTTCTCACAGGAAACAGGCCCTTAAGGCTGGACCAGGGGCTGCCACTGCCGTCCCCACGTGAAGGGGGCCTCCTCACGGGAGTGGGTGGAGCAGCCCAGCCGCACGGGCCTCTGAGCCCGTCACTGGGGTCACTGGGTCACTGGGTCAGGTGGGAAAGAAACGGGCCCCCCAGGCTCTGCGGAGTGGGGAGGAGGATGCTGCACAGATACGCTGACCTGCTGGGGCTGCTGCCCCCTTCTGATTGGGATGAGTGTGCAGGCAGAGGTCACCTGCAGGCAGAGGTCACGGGGTGATGTGTCTGTGGCAGGGATTCTGCCACGTCCAAGGCTGATGGGGTAGCTGATGGCTGGGCTTCGGGGTCCAGTGGGGACAGCCCCCTGCTGCTGCGTTGGCCTCATGGGCTATGAACACGGAGGATGTCAGAGGGAGGAGAGACCTCGGCCCTGGGTTTCGTCTGAGAAAGGACCGTGTGTGTGGGTGACGAGCAGAGGCGACCAGGTGTGGCAGCCTTGGCTGGCTGAGCCCAGCGGTGTTTAGGGGCTCGCTCAGGAGCCCCAGGGGTAACGCAGCCCGGGGCCGGCCCTGAGGCGGTGGGAAGGAGAAAGGTGGTAGCTGCCACATTGCCCACCAGGCAGCCAGGCTGTGAGAAGCCACAGGCTGAGGGTCACACTGGGCGTCGCATTGGCACTAGGAGACTTCGGGGGGGGGGGGCTGGCGTGTCACTTGGGCTGGCTGCGGTGGCTTTGGTAGCAGTGGACAGGATCCCCCAAGCCAGCCCGGGCTCCCCGACCACCCCGGGGCGTGTTCCAGGAAGATCAGCCTCAGGAGGAGACGGCGGGGGACGGGGGGTGGTACAGGGGAGAGGTGCCTGCTGCCCGGGCCGCGCCTGTCGGCCTCAGTGGCTCAGATGCTCGGAAACATCGGGGGGAGGGGCAGGGAGGCATCCGGCAGGGGAGACCCAGGTCGGGGTTAGTGTGCCGTGTGGGTGTTGCTCTGTGAAGCTGAGGGTCCCTCCTGGAGTGAAGGCTGCGGAGAGGGGCCCCCCGAGACCAGGGGGAGGAGTGACGCTCACGGAGTTGCCTGTGTCGCTCCCGCGGTTTCTGTGATGTCGCCCGCGTGGGAGCCGGGGAAGGGCACACGGAGGGGACGCGCATTTGGACAGCGGGAGACGCTGCGTGGCTCCCGCGGTTGCTACCGTCCGCGTCCACGTGCTGGGAAACAAACCTCCCAACACCTTGGAGATAAACAGCGGGCACCGGGAGACTGGCCGTGCCCGTGGGGGTGGGGGCCACGTGACCGACAGCTGCGACGAGATGGGGGAGGGAAGGGGCGACCCTCGGTCCAGGCCCAGCGCTGGCCTTGTGAACGTGGACCCATGCCATCGCTCACGCCCGTAGAACTACACAGCGTGAGACATGGGCTGCCGTGGAAACGTCCCCACCATCTGTGAGGATATAAAAGGAGGGAGGGAGAGCGCCCCCCCAGAACTGGCTATTGGCTCCTTTCCTACGGGTAGTAAAAGGGGAGTTATTGCTAACTGTGCTTCGTATTTGCATAGTAATGATACCTACTGCATCTGGGAAGTACTGTTCCTTTAATACCACGTGGGCACGGTCAGGGGAGGTTAGGCCAGTGCCCAGGGATAAGGCTGTGTCATCGGCTGCAGCCGTCCGGGCCGGCGATGACGTGGGGGACGATCGCAGCACTGACCGTGTCACGGTCAGGCCCCCGGTCCTCTGAGTGGCCCAGGAGTTAGCGTGAAGGAAGGACACACGCACAGTCCACCTCCTCTTCTTCCCGCAAGAGGAGGGGCCCCGAGGATGTGGCGTCTCCACGCACACACCCCCACGTGCACCATAAAAAGTCTGTAAACTTCTCCGAAGTCTGATTTGGCCTTAACACAGGTACCGAGTGTAACAGCAATCACAGTGATTCCGTACCTGCTCGTGGGCAGTGACGCTGTCTGCCACAGCGCTGTGTTCTAGGGGACAGATCCATGCGGGGGGAGCTGGCGGCGTGCGTGCATGCGTGTGCGTGTGCGTGACGTGGCCTCACCAACCACGGTCCTGAGTACTGTGTTGCCTAGATACGGCGGGGGCAGGGGGAGCTTGAGGCAGCCTCGTCCCCTGGACGGCAGACCAAGGTTCTTGGGCCGCTCTGTCTCCGCTTCAGGCCCTGAAAACGGCCGCCGTGACCCCTCCAGGGGACAGCGAGGCACGCGGCACTGGACCTCGCCTGCCGTTGGACACAGCGTCCGCAGGATGTCCTTGTGCACATGGCTCCCCAGGCAGACAGCTGAAGAGGAAGAGGGGAGGGACGGCTGTCTGCGGCTCGTGACTGTGTGGGATGAAGACGTCACCGTCCCCGTCACGTTCTGTGATGCTCAACAGGTAGTTGCAAGTGTTTCACAGACTCAGACTTTATGCTCAGAACATCTGTTAAACATTCCTGCAGCCAAGCCTGGGCCATAGGATGCCCCCAAAGAACTTTCTAGGAACTTATGGTTCTCTGTCCGATAGATGCTAGTAAGGACAGCAGACGCCGCCGGCACCGGCGAGCACAGCCTGGCGTTGGGTTGCGGTTTTTGCGAGCGTAGGGCTTCCTCCGGCCTGACTGCTAATAGGCTGAGCCTTGTGACAAAGGGCTGCTTCTGTCTACGGCGAGCATGTCAAACGCGTGGCCCGCGGGCCACACGCCTGGTCTATTTGGCCCGTGTTAGTCTTTGGGTTTGACATGCTTGGTCTGTGGGGTTGACTGGCTGGATCTGGTCACTGGTCACATCTGAACATAGTTACGGTCCCACAGGAAGTCCCGTCCGTCTGTCCGAACACAGAATCCCTGTGTGCGATTCCAGGGGAGGAGGTGAGGTGGGAACTGGCGTCGCTCCGGACGGCACCGGGGAGGGGGTGCAGGGGCTCGGGCGCTTTCTTGAGAATCACCCTCTCACAGCCTCAGGAAGGTGCGGAGGACAGAGGGCGGGCAGCCAGCGAGAGCGCGCTCCTGCCTGCTCCACAGAGCTCCTGGCCTCTGAGCTTAGTGCCACCGCTCAGCCCCACACCTGACACCTCCTCTCGGAAACCCCGGTTCTCCCCAGGCGTCCTGACCAGCAGCCAGATCCTCCCGCTACCCCGGGCTTTGAGGGGCAGCCTTTCAGCTGTGCCAGGGCCCCGGAAGCCCTCCTTCTGGCCTGCAGGGGCCAGGTGCCCCGGGGCCTCTGGAGCCCTGACCACAGCCTGGCCAGCTGGGGACTGCGCTCCCACGAGCCCCGGGCAGACAGTCCCGTCCCGTCCACAGTCCCACCCGGCGTGGCCGCCCAGGTTCACTAAGCTGCGAGGAGCCAGGAGAACTCGGTGACGGTGACAGGCCCACGGCGCCTAGCACGGGACATCCGCATAAATTAATAACTTACGAGGACCTGAGCCACAGCCCAGAGCACCGGGGCCCGTCCCCAGACCGCGGTTCTCGACCCAAAGTCCAGGGGTTGGCACAAGGGAAACTCCACCGGAGTTGAACGTAGTGCAGACTGTCTCCGCGGGGAGGGGTCAGGCTTCTCACTTGGAGGGGGCGGTGTGGGCAGGCCGGGGCGCGGGGGGTGGGCGCTTGGGAGCCGGTCTGCATGGAGAGAGGAGGACACAGAGTTATGTCGCTGTGAGAGTAGAGTTTAATTTGTACCAGCGGCAGGTGGGACACCTCCTTGCCCAGTTCCTGGGTGTAGGATACTCTCGAACCCCGTGCAGCTGGCCCGGCGCCATGGTACCCGCCCAGCCTGAGCGCCAGGACGGCGTCCCTGTCCTCAGGACGGTGTGCGGTGACCACGGCTGCGGGACGTCTCTAAGGTGAGTCCCCAGACACTCCCTAAGCCAGGGTGGCCCCACCTGCAGCTGGTTTAGCCTCACTCCTCATCGTCCCCTCGTTATCTGACGCCCCCCCCCCCTTACTTCTCAGGACCTGGCTGGCAGAGGCCACCGAGGGTTTGGGGGGTGTCCAGCCCTCACAACATCGCGTCACGTGTGGCTCTTCTTTGTCTCCTGGGGGACATGGCCTGTCTTACCAGCCGCAGCCCTGGGTCTGTCTAGTCTCCTGGGTGCCTGGGGCCCTGGCTTAGAGCGACATGGACACACAGTGACTGCATGCTCACCCGGCTCCTGGGGTTTTCCTGACCGCCCCCCTCCCCCGCCGTGTGGGGTGCAGGGAGCACGGCCTAGACCCCACCCCCTCCCGGTCCTGGAAATCAGGGCCTGATGTCGCAGTCCCAGCATGGAGGGGAGCAGGGAAGAGAAGGCACGTCCCACACCAACCTGAGGGGTGCCAGGCGGAGCCCCGACTCCGGGCCCGGGGCGCTGGCTGGGGCGGGGGCGAGCCGGGCGGTCTTGCTCAGAGGCACTGCGGGCAGGGGCTTCTGAGGGGCGCTGGGCTTCCGGGTTCCCTGCAACAAACCACAAGTCGGGGTGCGACCCCCGCGCTGTGAGCGGCAACGGGACGCCGGCCCCTGGAAAGTGGGGCGCGGAGACGGCATGTCACCAGGAGGCACAGGTGTTGGTTCCCGAGCACACTCCTCGGTACCACCCTCACCTGCAGGGGGCGGCGGGGCTGCCCTCGGCTAACCTCGCCCTGGTTTTCTCCAGTTCTGAGTCCCCCATGGCATCTGGGGTTCGGCGGACGGGCGATGGCCCTGTGTCTGGGCCAGGGCCACCCGGTGGACCGCTCCTGTGTCTTTCCTCTCAGGTTGTCAAGACCCAGAAGGAGGCGCTGGCGGGATCTTTCTAAACATCACCTTCGCCTCAGGTTCCAGCTGCGAGGCCTTCGCTCAGGAGGGCGGGCGTCACCCACGGGGCGGGCCCCGTGCCAGAGGCCGTCCCGGTGTCGGGAGGCGCCGGGGTTCCTCCTAAACCTCAGACCCAGGCCTCACGCTCACCGGAAGGTGAGCCAGGAAGGCCCAGCCAGCCAGCTCTGGGCCATTAGCCACGGCAATGAACGCAGCTCCCGGCCCGCACGGGGCAGAACTCCACAGGGAGGTACGGTGTGCGGCGTCGGACTGAGTGTGAGCCCCATGAACGGGAAGGCTCGGAGGGTTAAATCACGGTGCCGGCTGCCAGCTTTGCTCCCAGGAGGGACAAGTATCGAAAGTTAGAGTCAGGCTCCACCGCGGTGCTGGCGGTGAGCGCCAAGTTAGGATGGGTCGCAGGAGATTTGGTTTCATGACGGAAACTGGAGGTAACGGGGCGGGCTCTCCGTCTGCGTGGCTGGGCCCTCCCAACGCCAGTTTACGGCTGTTTATCAGTCACTCTCCGATGTGTCCTGGTTTAGGGGCAAGTTACACGGCCGCCAGCGTGACACAAGCCCAAATGGCAAGTTCTGACTCCCAACCCGGGGTCAGCACAGCACCCGTCCAGCTCCCCCCGCCGCACCCGGGGGTCAGCACGGCACCCGCCCAGCTCCCCCCGCCGCGCCTGGGGAGGACTCGCATGGAGCCAGCAGCAGCTGATGCTCACAGAGGCCACGGGGGACCCCGCTGCTGCCCGTGGGCCTGACGGGGCAGAGGGGGCCCCGGGTTAGCGGAGGCCGAGACCCCCTCGCGTCCCAGAGGCCAGCGGAGGGGGTGGGCCCCGGAAGCAGCGGACCTGGAGGGAGGGGTCGGCTCTCCAGGCCCCCGTGGGCACTGCTTTTCATGTCGCCTTCGCCAGGCCTCACCCCGCGCTCTCCCAGGGAGGCCGGGCCACCCTGGCCACAGGGGTCACCCGAAAGGCGGGAGAAGTGACCCCAGGCCAGGTTGCTCCACTCAGTAAATAGTCCCGTAGACCCATTTTCGTTTTAAACAGGAAAAGGACTTCAGAGCCCCGTTCCCTCTCTTTCCAACGTCCAGGTCCTAGAGAAACGGAGGCTGCAGCTGGAGACAGAGCTGTCCTGTCTCCATGTCCCTCCATGTCCCAGGAGCTGCATGTTCCAGATTTTATAGATTTGAAAACAGATTCCTCAATACGAGTACAGCCCTTTGCCTGGACCGCCAGCAAGAAGAATTCCCAACTGTTATCACTTCCGCGTGATGAGCGGGAGGCAAGTGCCCTGCGTACCGGCCGGACCGCCACAGGGAGGGGTCCTCACAGGAGATGTTGGAGGCGCCACAGCGGTGGTGGCGGGGGTGGGGGGGTGGGTGTGGGTGGGCCGGGCTCTCACAGGCTCAGGGGCAGCGCAAGCCCCGCCCGGTCTCCCCACGCAGCCCCCTCTGGCCCCGGGGGACACACACGTGGGGAGGACACCAAGGGCTGCTGGCTCTCAGAGAAAAGCCTCAGTTCTTTCTATTCTTTGTTCAGAAAAAGGGGGCTCTCAGCAGGTCTGCTCTCTTAACAGAGCGCCCACACCTCTCTGCACGAGGTCCCCTCCCTCCCTCACCACCTGGAAACAGTGAGGATCGTGCGCCAAGAGGAGGGACACTTAGCGCCCCAGGCAAAGGCAGGCCGTGCCGAAGGCGCACACCCTCTGAGTAATTATAGACTCCAATGGGTTAACTCTGAAAAGAAGGAAACATCAATGGAGTTATTAAAAATCGTGTGCGTACAGTTTTGGGGGCTCCCTATACATGTGAAAGGGACACAGTGTCCAGCACTAGGGCGAGGAGAGACCAGGAGGGCTGCCGGCTGTGCCCCTCAACCTCCTGGCAGAATGTGGAGGGGGCCCTCCACCCTTAGTGGAACGGGAGGGGGGGCAAGCTGATAGCAGGATGGGTCAGGGATGATCAGGCGGCCCTGCAGACTGCCCAGCCATCTGTGCAAGCCTGGAGCCGGGGAGGGGGCCTGGCACAGTCTCTGAAATCAGGGAAGGCCAGCCCCCCACCTCAAAGCCCTCTGCCCCTTGTCCCCCCTGAGGCGGCACTTGGAGCTGGCCCCAGCACTGGCCTGGCCTCTCCCCTCCTTTCCCCTCCCCTCCCCTCCCTTAAACACAACCACAGAAAGAAGAAGGAAGGAACCTGATAAACAAGAAGGCGAGCGAAGAGCCCTCCTGGGAAAATGTGTACGTGAGAACATGGAAAGGGAGGAAAGAGGAAGAGAAAACGAAACAGCGATGGAAACCGAGGGCCAGGATGAGACAGCCCGGCGAGGCCATGGGGTCCTGCCGGAAAGGCGTCGGGGGGTGGGCAGCCAAGGACCCATAAAGACAAGAGGGCATGGCACACCCACAAGTGGCATCACCTGAGGGTCTGAGCCAACAGTAACGACGGGAGAGAGACTCCGGGTTCATCTGCAGAGTCAGGTCCAGGGCTGGACGCTCAGGCAGCATCTCCGTGAGGGGAGCCGCCGAGAGGGACAGAGCGGCCTGAGCTGCAGGCATCTGCCCAACAGTAAGACGTGGCCTCGTGGAGCCACTGGACGCCGGGACCCAGCTCTGCGAGCATTACCTGGACCCAAATAGGTCGCCGCCAAGGAGCAAGCAAGTCACCAGGGCGGAGAGAGGAGTGTGAGCCATTAACTCTGTGCCCCAACTGCCCCCGGGAACACAAAGCACCGGCCGAGTGTCCTTGAGCACGCAGGACGCGGCTGTCCTTCCCACGGCCTCCTGGGAGGAAGTCCACCCGCCGGGGCCAGGGCCGGGGTGGGCCCGCCAGGAGAGGGCTGGCAGGTGACAGCAAAACCAAGCTGTGGGAACCAGGGCTACACGGCACAATGCGACTGCGACCAGCCACAGTCCCACGGGAGTCGGGAGCGGCCTCCCTTCCTGTTCATGTGGGCAGACCCACCGTCGCTCTGAAACCACTAAAAACGTGGGATAAAATACACTTAAATTTCCTCTTAAAAGCAGCTCAGGCCGGTATCTCAGTGAGAGGAGCAGCCGGAGGGGGAAGGAGCGGCCTGAGCTGCAGGCATTTGCCCCACGAGGGGTACCTGGGCTTGGGTTTCGATGCCCTTTTCAGGTGCGAGAAGCGGGAGTCCAAGGTCAACCCCGGCCCAGCTCATAGGCGACCTTTGCCCCCCTGACCTCTCCCCGTGACGCCGGGCTCTGTGTAGCCCAGGCCTCGGGCAGGAAGGTGCGGGAAGAGCCCAGTGCCATTGCCCAGGAGCCGGCAGGAGGGATCCCCGGTGCTGGGCAGAGCCAGGTGGGAAGATAAACCTGAGACTGCAAACAGCCCCTGAGGACCTGAAGCTAAAACCACGACACCTGGGGGGCCCCTGAACCCCGAGCCGCTGCAAGGGGACCAGGCGGCTTCCGGTCAGATGCAGGCCTGGTGAACGCGGTACTCCCTCCTCCCCAACCTCACGAATGGCCTGTTTGGGCTCATGCTTCAGACTTTCCTAAATTCCAACAAGCAGCACCTCTGGGCCCAGCACCCGGGCAGCCGCCTCGGTTCCAGCTCAGCCTCTCCCAGGCACCTCCGGGCCCGGCACCATCTGCGGGTCACTTTGTAGCTCACACCAGGTGGCCCTGGGCTGGGCACAGGCAGCAGCTGACCTTGGCCTGCACCTCCCAGGAGGCCTCAGAACCAGCCCTCCCAGAGGCAGCTTCCGGCCACACTGGAGCAGCACCCAGCCCATGCACAAGGGCCCCAAAACAGTGCCCGCAGCAGGCAGCGGAGCCCCAGACAGACACTCCTGCCCGGCGGCTCCTGCATCGGGGTCACGGCCAGTCCTTAGTGCTGTGGGGGGGGGGGGGCAGACAGTCCTGAGCAGAGCAGGGACCATGGGCAGGTCCAGAAGGTCACCAGGGGGGCAAGCCCTGGGAGCCCAGCAACGGACACTTGTAGGTGGGACCCGGTCCCCAGGGTGGCCGTCCTCCCCTCGCACATCACTGCTCATGCGGTTTGGACCCCTGACTTTTCCTCCCAGAGATAGCTTTAGGCCTCAGCTGTATTTCAGCTCCAGACCCAGACAAACAATAAAACCAGCCACTGCTGACAGGACCAGCTGCCTGGAATAATGACCCTGCCCTGGTGCCGCCAATCAATCAGTGGGGACCGACCCTGAAAGGCCATGGAAAGCTGCAGAACGTTCTATTGAGATCTTCCCCTGGGGCCTCCCTAACACCTCCCCCTTAAAGCCCTCAGGACGAGGACACAGTGCAGCTCCTGTCCTGGGAGCATGGCCACGCCTTTCTCTTCCTCCCGCCCCCTCCCCCCAGGCCCATTACCTTTACCTTCCTCCTCCCGAGCTCCGAGGGCCCTTCCTCTACCTCTGGAACTTGTTTCCTAAGCCCATTGCTTCAGGAATGGCTGCTACCTCCGTGATAAAGAAATGTTCTCTTACTGTTTGAGTCTTGGCTCTGAATTCTTTCCTCGCCAGAAGTCAAGTGCAGGGAGGTTCCTGAGCCCAGGTCCGGGCTGACCCTATGGGTCAGATACCTGCTGCCGTCGCCACCGCCTCCCACACTCCCACAGCCACATGCACATGACAACCACAGACCCCCAGCGTTCAGAACCGCCTGCCTCTAGGAGAACGTCCTGCCTCTCAGGAAATAAGGCAGCAGCCGTCGAGCCTGGCAGGAGGGGCGGCGGCTCAGGAGGGGCGGGTCCCACACCCACCTGTGGCAGGTGGAGGTCCCCCCTGAGGAACGAGGGGCCCCGGCCCCACACCTGGCCCCTCAGCCCAGGGTTCCAGAGCTGAGAAAAGAAGTCCTTATAACGTGGGCTGTGAAAACCAGCAGGATTGGGGCTAAGGGGGGACAGAGGCTGCTGGAGTCCCAGGCAGATCCTTTCAAAGGGCCAGCGCGTAGACTTACTCAGACTCAGTCCCTCTGAGCTCCAGTGCGATGGTAGTAGCTCAAATGTGCCAGGAACGTAGGAGGAGGAACTGAATGATCTGGATCAGGGTTGGGGCCTGGGGGTGGGGGGGGCAGCTTTCTCCCAGACAGAAGTGCTGGCCGAGGCCCCCGTTTCCTTGCTGAGCCCCCCCCGCCCCCCCACCCCGAGGCAGCAGGATAGCTGAGTCTCCACCAACCTGGCTCACACTGCTCACCCCGCCCTGCAAACTCCCTGACACCCTGCCCCGCAGTCCGTAGGCGATGCTGGGACGACTCACGTGGTCGTGGAGAAAAGCAAATAGGGTTCCCCTCCGTGTCATGCACGGGAATGAACAGCGGGTGGAGCAGGTGCGTCCGTGTGAAAAGTCATGGACGTGGAGGAATGGAAACGCGTGCCCCTCCGGTGGGCGGGCCTTTCCAAACACGGGCACAAGCGACGGCGAAGGAGGAGGAGAAGGACGAAGAGACAGGCCTCCGACCAGAGACAGGCCTCCGACCTGCGACCGGTGCTCCCCAGGCACAGGGAGGAAAAGCGGACGCCATTCTGAGTCCAACCTAGCGTGTCGGCCAAGAGAAGAGCATCTCCGAACACAGAGACGGGGGAGGGGGTGGCCGGGGGGAGGGAGGGAGGACGAAGACACGGGGGCAGGAACGGGACAGCTCCTTCGGGCAGGGCTGCCGCTCCCGCCAAATCGCTATGGGCACCTATAGTGGGTCCCGGAGGGGACCACGTGGTCCTCCTGATGCACTGAGTTCCTCCTGCTGAAGATTTTGAAAATCCTTACAGCACAAGGATAAAGCCCACACTCAAAGTGTGCGCGCACACACACGTGCACACACATGGGCACGCACACACATGCACACAAGCCCCCCCCCCCCCCCTGCAATGCCATTGCTGGCTTCCTGAAACTTCTGCAGCACAGACAAGCTGGGCCAGAAGCAGGCTGGCAGGTTCTCACGGTCTGTCGGCCCTTCCAGGAAACCACTCGCTTCAGCAAAGATCGACCTGGGACCCGCCATCGGCTGCTTTTTCTCGCTGCCTTATTGTTCTACTGAAGGAGCTAATCTGACCGGGACTCCCCGAGCCAGTGAGTCCGGTCCTGCTCACCGATAAGCCTGCGGAGGAAACGCCACTTCCTCGCATTCTCCAGGGAACCCGGGCGCCGGACAATGAGGGCGCCCCCAGCAACGCGTGCAGCCCGGCCGACAGCCCTGGGCAGGCAGCGGTGCGAGCGCACCACACGGGCCAGTGCTGAGCGCACACCCCTCCCCCAACCCCAGTTTGACAGCCGATAATTGCATTTCGATCGGCAACTTCCCAGGCGGCTCCTCCAGATGTAATTTTCTGAGCAGAGAAGCCTGTCTGAGCGGTGGCCCAGCGCGTGCTTTCAGAGTGAAAAGATGAAAAAAAGCCAGACCTTGCAAACACTCATCAAAAGGAAACGAATGTAGATAGGATAACATGAAATACAGCAGCTTTTAGAACAAAAATGACAGCGGAACGGTTGTAAAATGGTAACGTTTAAGACATCTATATCACAAAGGCAGAACCTAGAAGGTAAAGTCTCCACATTCCACTTGAAGGGATAAAATATTGGTACTAGTAGACGGTGATAAACTATGTACAAACACAGGGATCCTTAGAGCAGCCGTTTCCAACCGGGGGTGCTTTTGGCACAAAATATAGTCCCGGAGCTAAAGAGGGACATCGCGTAACAATAAAAGGGCCCGTTCATCAGGAAGAGACAACACCTAACAGTGTGTATCACAAACTAGAGTTTAGACATTCATGAAGGAAAACCACACGGACTAAAGGGGACGCAGTTACCGTCGGAAACCAGCGTCCCTTCAGCAACTGATAAAACCAGCAGACCAAAAAAAAGAGAGAGAGATATTTTGTTTTGTGAATCATTTTGGCAAAACTTTGAAATGTTAATAGCACTAGCAAAGTTACGGTGAGACACATTGAGACCGATGGGCTATAATAATGGGATATAAATGAATACGAAAGTCCTGAAAAATATTTAATTTATATGTTAAGAAGCTTAGAATGTTTATGCCATGTTTCAACCCAATATTTTCACTTTTAGGGAGCTCTCCTGAGGGCATAAGGTGGGCCAAAACGTATCTGTCTAGACCCGTGGTCAGCAAACCGCGGCTCGAGAGCCACATGAGGCTCTTTGGCCCCTTCAGTGTGGCTCTTCCACAAAATACCACGTGCAGGCACACACGTACAGTGCAACTGAAACTTCGTGGCCCATGCGCAGAAGTCGGTATTTTGTGGAAGAGCCACACTGAAGGGGCCAAAGAGCCGCATGTGGCTCTCGAGCCGCAGTTTGCCGAGCCGCAGTTTGCCGACCACTGGTCTAGACCGTCATAGCAGAGCTACTTATAACAGCAAAATTAGAGCATCCAGGCGTGCCCACTAATTGTCAAGCACTTAAAAGCATACGCTGTATCTACATGTCATGCTGTCATTAGGATAACACCTCTTAAAAGAATTTTTAATGCCTTGGTAAATGTGACTGACTTTAAGGCAAAGAAGTAGTACCTAAAGCAATGTACACACAAAATAACCAAAATCATGTTAAAAATGCACGCGTAATGACAGACAGACACAAAGTCACTGGACCATAGCAGGGAGAGCCACGGGAAGTTGCCAGGGACGGTGTCTCTGTGCTTTTCATCGGCTTGTTTTTGCTCCGCCCGCCCACCCAGGTTTCCTATGGCGGATGATGTCACGTTCACAGTCAGAGCAAACAGAAACTGTTCCTTCCAAAACCCGCGTGGGAATGAGATGATACGTGCAAAGTGTCGCATACGGTGCTGCGTCTGGTGGGGAGAGGCTCAGTCGGAGGTGAGATTTTTGTAAACAATTTTGAAAATGAACGATAGCAACACAGTACGCCCCCAACTGTTCTCCAGGCGCCCGCCTCTGTCTCACGTCCAGGCCTCGTGATGAACGGGCCCCGCCCTCCTCAGAGGCGTCACGGTTACAGTAATCACTGCACGGGCACCCTCCCTCCCCTGGCGATAAACGTCTCGCCAACATCACTAGAGGGTGTCGCTCCCCCACTGTCCCCGGGGCTGTGCTCAGGGCTTACAGGTGGGGAGCCTGCTTCCTGCCGAGGGCCACGGGGACATTTACCCCACCATCCACGGGCCACACGAAACGATCAACGTAAAAACTCCCTGCTGGCCCTGACCTGTTCGGCTCAGTGCATAGAGTCCCAGGTTCAATTCCGGTCGAGGGCATGTACCTGGGTTGCGGGCACATCCTCAGTGTGGGGTGTGCAGGAGGCAGCTGACCGATGTTTCTCTCTCATCAATGTTTCTAACTCTCTATCCCTCTCCTGTCCTCTCTGTAAAAAATCAATAAATATATTTAAAAACAAACAAAAAAAACTACCTGCTGTATTTGGTCAAATATGTCATTAACTCACCCCTAAGGCCTTGGCAGGGCCAGACCACATGACTTCGCGGGGCTAACACGGCCCGCGGCCAGACGTTCCCCAACCCTGCTGCGTGACCATCACACTTAACCACTCAAGGAGCTCGGAGAGGCACGAAAAGCAAAGCAACTTGTCCAAGTTCAGACGCGACCAAGCCTCAGAGCCTGGGCACCCGTCAAGGTAGCAGCGGAGGGCGTACCTGGGCCTGCCTGAGCGCAGGGGTGGCCGGCAGGGGTCTGGCGGGGACGCTGGGCGTGCGGGGCGCCTGGTGGAGGGTCGGGAGCACTCGCTGCGGGGACGGGGGCCGGGGGCGGCCCAGGGCCTGCAGGGGCCTGCTGATGGCAACGTTCTGACACTGCGGTGGCCTCTTGGGGTTG
Organism: Myotis pilosus; assembly: GCA_036010255.1. NCBI lineage: Eukaryota > Metazoa > Chordata > Mammalia > Chiroptera > Vespertilionidae > Myotis > Myotis pilosus. Next base: position 2,403,809 of record JASKON010000014.1, read on the forward strand.
TCCTGCGGGGTCAGAGCAGCAGCCATGATACATGGGTCTCAGGAGTGGATGTGATTCCCGCCCTGGCCGGGGGCTCGGGGCAGAGTGTTGGCCCCTGCACCAGGGTCTCGGGTTTGATTCCTGGACGAGGGCACATACCTGGTTGCAGGTTCGATCCCTGGCCCCCAGTCAGGGGTGGGTATGGGAGGCAACCAATCGATGTGTCTCTCTCACATCTCTCTCTCTCTCTCTCTCCTCCTCCCTCCCTCCCTCCCTTCCACTTTCTTAAAAAATCAATGGAAAAAATCCCCTTGAATGAGGATTAACCAAAAAAGTGCGATTCCTTAAGGAAAAAGCAGCACCTGCAAGTCTGCCATCGCCACGGGGGAGGAGGGTGGGGTAAGGGACAGAAATCAAGGAGGCCCTGAGAGGGCGTCTGAGATTAGTGATTTACACCCCGCCCCCCCCACCCCCCCGCTACTCTGGAAAGAGGGTCCCCTTTGGGATGGATTTTAAAGGGCTGGTTTGATTAACAAACAGCTTTGAGACACCTGACGAAGTGCCAGCATGAAGGCCCGGGTCAGACCCGAGGGCACAGAAGGAGCTGCAGCGAGAGCCCAGGACATGTGCTGGGCAGCGGTGTGGAGGTGTCCGGAGGCCGGGGCTGAGGTCAGGCACCCCCTGCCAGAGGGCGGGGCTCTGTGTGGTGCCCGGTCTCAGCGACCGATGAAGACATACGGACAGACGCAGCTTGAGTCTGTGCCTCGGCCCCCTGCCCGCTCTCCCTCCCTCTTGTCTTCCTTTCTTTCTACAAACAGCTTTCCCGAGGTACACTCGACACGTGATTAATTGCATATATTTAAAACGTGCAATTTGGTAAAATTGACATATGTCCACACTCATGCAACCATCACAGAAGCGAGATAATGAACACATCCATCACCAAAGAGACCCCCTCCCCCCACCTCCCGCCTGTAACCGGGACCTGCTTTCTGTCACTGTGAGTGAGTCTGTGTTTTCTAGACTTTCCTACAAATGGCACCACCAGCCACACTCTGCCTGGCCCGGCTTCTTTCCCTCGGCCTCACTATCTCGAGGGCCATCATGCTGTGTGTGTCAGTGGTTCCTCCTCCTCACCGCCGAGCCCAAGTCCCCGTGTGCACACACCACAGCTGCTCCCCTCCCCTGGCCCCCAGGGCCTTGTAGAGCTTCCGTGGGCACAGCAAGCCCCCTCCCGCCCCTGCCACCACCTCAGGGGCCTCTGCTGAACTGAGTGCTGGCTCAGCATTGCACAGGGGACCCCAGGGCCTCAGAGCCGTGCCCTCACCTGGACTGGGACCCAGGGCCTCAGAGCCCCATCCTCACCTGGACTGGGACCCAGGGCCTCAGAGCCCCACCCTCACCTGGACTGGCACCCAGGGCCTCAGAGCCCCACCCTCACCTGGACCGGGGACCCAGAGCCTCAGAGCCGTGCCCTCACCTATACTGGGACCCAGGGCCTCAGAGCCACGCCCTCACCTGCACCAGGGACCCAGGGCCTCAGAGCCGCGCCCTCACCTGCACAGGGGACCCACGGCCTCAGAGCCGCGCCCTCACCTGCACAGGGGACCCACGGCCTCAGAGCCTCACCCTCACCTGGACTGGGACCCAGGGCCTCAGAGCCCCATCCTCACCTGTACCAGGGACCCACGGCCTCAGAGCCGCGCCCTCCCTGTGCACCACTCACCGTGGCTGAGCTGGACGGCGCTGGCTTCCTCATCACTCCTTGGCTGAGGGGCGCGAGGGGAGCCTGGCTGGGCTGGCAGCCGCCGGGGGGCCGGGCCGGGCGCACGCACCTGCAACACAGCGCACACCTGCTCACCAGGCGCCCTCCCTGCGGCCGCCTCAGCTTTCCCGCTTTGCTCACCACGGTACTCAGGCAAGTTATTGACGTTTTAAAGTCCGCGTGGGTAAGCATGCAAAGGTAACATTACCCAACACTCTTGCAAGATTCAACAAGAAACACTGATTTCTCTCCCCAGAGCCCCTGCCGATCCTGTTAAATTGGTTCTCCAAGCCAGGCTCGCGGCTCGGTGCCCTGGGGGACGCTCGGGACAAAGGGTGTTTCTGAGGCGCGGCCTGAACACGTGTGAATCGAACCCCTGATGAGAGCACTGACACCCCGCACCTTAGAGAGACTAGAGCCAGGTGGGGGACCCCTGGGCGAGACTCCGGCCGCCTGCCTGCCTGTCATAGCGCAGGGTGTGAGGGCGCGAGGAGGCGGCAGGGGGCCTGGCGAACACGTGAGAAAACCCACCGTCTGCTCTCCGCAGAGGCCCACCTCCTCTTCGCTAGAGGACGTGGCCGGAGAGGGCAGCGGCCTGAACGCCCTTGACCCCGCTCCCCCGCCCCTCGCTCTCCATACCTTAGCTTCTCAAGCGTCTTCTTGTCTGTAAACAGCAGTCGGACCAGCGTCTTCCGTTTGAGATAAACCGCAAGCACGGCCGCGAGGAGACACAGGGTGCTGGCCAGGACGCCGGCCGTGAGGCCCCGGTGACCTGGAATGACATCGTCACTCAGGGGGCGGGAGGCGGCCGCCGGGAACCAGGGACACACCGAACTGTGACCACGACAGCCAGGCGGCCGCAAGGGAAGGGACGGGAGGAGACGGCAGCCGAGGGATGCTCAGAGGCCGCGCGCGAGGTTCGGGCTGCGTGGGGTCACTCCCTGCTGACCGCAGCGCTGGCCCCCGGCCCACAGCAGGAGGGCCGCAGGGATGCGGGGCCATAGGGGGTCCCGGACTGAGTCCTCTCCAGCCCCTCACACACAGGCCACCCGGCTCCCGCCTCCTCTCACCCCTCAGGGTGGAGTCTGTTTTGCTTTATTGTCGTGTTTCTTCAGAATAAGACTCCTTATGCCTGGATTGTGTCCCGTTAGATTCGGGAAGCGAGACCTCACAGCCGAAGGAGAGGCGACGGGTGCGCTTTGTTACATCAGAGACGTAGCGCCCAGCTCTGGGCAAACCCTTGTTCTGGGAGGATGCGGCTTAGGGTCTCCATGGAAACCCCCTCTCCTGTGATCTGACCATGCTGTTTAGTGCCGGGCGGACCCCTGGTGTCGGGGTTGGAGCAGCTTTAGCTGCACTTCAGCTGCACAGAGCTCCCTGGGAACACAGGTCTCCGTCACAGCCATGGGCTGCTCTCCCAGCGACGGTGAGGTGGGCTGCACACAGTAGGTGTGAGGGTGGGCAGCACACAGTAGGTGTGAGGTGGGCAGCACACAGTAGGTGTGAGGGGGCTGCACACAGTAGGTGTGAGGGGGGCTGCACACAGTAGGTGTGAGGGGGGCTGCACACAGTAGGTGTGAGGTGGGCTGCACACTGGAGGTGTGAGATGGGCAGCACACAGTAGGCATGAGGTGGGCAGCACACAGTAGGTGTGAGGGGGGCTGCACACAGTAGGTGTGAGGTGGGCTGCACACAGTAGGTGCACGGGAGGTGTGAGATGGGCAGCACACAGGAGGCGTGAGGTGGGCTGCACACAGGAGGTGTGAGGTGGGCTGCACACAGGAGGTGTGAGGTGGGCTGCACACAGTAGGTGCACGGCCGCCCTTTCTGGCTGCTGCTGGTGGAGGTGGCTTGTACCCAGGCTGCCGCCCTGCCTCCGGCTGGGAGCTCACTGGCTGCAGCCCAGAGCAGGGCTCCTCCCACAGGGGGAACCCCTCGCCCTCTCGCCCCTCCCTGCCTCTGGACTTCGTCTCGGCCGACACGTCCTATCAGACCTGTCTGGGGCTGAGGAAGCGATCAGCAGTGGCGTCCGACTCATTTGTTAGTGTCACTGGAACCTTTGCTTCTGGTCTCCCGGCCAAACCGTCCTCCTCTGCAGGCGCGAGCGGCCACCGCCGGGCTCTGGGCCAGGTCCGCTGTCTCCTCGTGAAGCCGATTTCAAAGGGAGCAGCCGGAGCCTGAAGCATCGTTTTCACCCCCGAAACCCTCCCCTGAGCCTTAGACGACCCATCTTCGCTGGCTGACAGTTACGGGGCCCCCACGCTGCACAGGGCGTACCCCGGGCTGCCTGTCCCCGTGCACCGGCTGCTCAAGCCACACGCCGGGGACAGCTCGACTGTCCCCAGTTCTGTGTCTTTGTGATGGGGCGGGGCCACAACATTAGTAACAAAGAAACAGAATTTCCGGAGGATGAGGCCCAGAAATCAGGATTTTAGAAAGATTCCCAGGTGACTCTAATGTGCAGCCAAGGTTGAGAGCCACTGTAGTAGAGTCTCAGGCCGTTACACGCCCCCTCCCGGCCCGGAGCCCGGAGCCCGGGGCCGGCCTGCACAGAGTCCTTCGATGGGGCCCGAAGTGCAGACCCACCTGGCCGTCCGCTGTAGCGTGACCTCAGCTAAGAAAAGCGTCACAGGCTACAAACTGGCAAACTCAGCCCCCGGCCAGAGCAGCGCGAGGGGTCCCCGGAAAGACCGGTGAGGGAATTTGGGAACAGAGAGAGGCCTCGGGCTGTGTCAGGCCCACGTGGAGTCCCCACTGGGGTTCCTGCTCCCGGGGGTCTGCACCTGCACCCACGCCGACGGCTGGCGAGCCCGTCTTCCTGGGAAAGATCCTCCCCCCCGCCGGCTCCCCTGGCCCCTCTCCCCTGGGTGCGCCGTCCCACCCACCTGCTTGCCGGATGGGGCCGCTGTCTGTGCTTCCTCCAAAGCCGACCTTGTCGCAGAAGGGGGGCGCCCAGTGGGCCTCGCAGTGGCAGTTCTTCCTGTTGTTGCACACCTGTGGGGGCAGCCGGGGTTGGGGGTGGCGGAGGAGCAGAGTTAGGGTGCACCGTCCCCTGGGGCAGAGGTTGGTCTCTGAGCCCTCACTGGGCGCCGGGGCCAAGCAAAGGCCCTGAGGTCAGAGCCCCCTCAGCCCCCTTAGGGCTAGACTCAGTGAGTGTCACCGTGAGGACAAGCCCACGGCCCAGCACCACACGGGCGGCGGGGCCCCAGGCTGCACGTGGCCACGGCCCGCCTGTCAGCAGCCATCGGAGGACCATGGGGGCAGTCAGGGCTCCTCCTCTGCCTCCCATGGCCCCTCAGGCTCCCAGGCCTCTTCTTTTTCTATTAAAACATGTTTTTATGGGTTTCAGAGAGAGGAAGGGAGAGGGAGAGAGAGAGAAATATTGATCGGCTGCCTCCTGCACGTTCCCTGTTGGGGATGGAGCCCGCGACCCGGGCACTTCCCACTGACAGCTGCACCCCCAGGGAGGTGGCCCTGCCCGCCTCTGAGGTCACAGCACAACCCCATCACTCTTGTTAGAATCACTGGCGAGGGTCTGCAGGTTTTAAAAATAGGATTTGGGGCATGATTTCTGCAGAAAAGGTTTCAGAAGGACAAACGAGCCCTGCACGTCGAGACGAACATGGTTCCACCGGAAACGATGAATCCCTCAGGAAAATAAACCACGTTTTAAACAATTAGCGTCCCCGTCTCCCCCAAAGACTCCCTGGACTAAGACAACAGGCTGCTCCGTTGAAACCCACCGCGTGGGACCTCGAGGGCACGGGGCGGGTTCTGTCCCCTTTGTCTGAATTCCTTTCGGAGGAGTCTCGGCTCAGACACACATGCCGAGTCCCGGTGGTTAAAGGAACGGCTCTGTTTGACATGTTGTTGGAAACTCTTCAGGAAGGAAGGTTAGGGTTACGGCCACTTTAAGATGACAAAGTCCTTTTCGTAAAAAAAAAAAAAATCACAGAATGCTCATTTGAAAGTGAATGGCTGCTCCATCGGATTTTTTGTTAAATGAGAATCCCGTTTGTACAAAAAGGTCACAGAAAATGAATGTCTTTAGAAGAACGCATTGAGAAGACACTGCTATGTTTTTAAGAAGTTATGGATTGCAGCCTGGCTGGTGTTGCTCAGTGGTTAGGCATTGACCTACGAACCGGGAGGTCACGGTTCCATTCCTGGTCAGGGCACAGGCCCGGGTTGTGGGCTCGGTCCCCAGTGTGGGGCATGCAGGAGGCAGCTGACCAATGAGTCTCTCTCATCACTGATGTTTCTCTCTCTCTCTCTTTCTCCCTTCTTCTCTGAACTCAATAAAAATATATTTTATAAAAAGTTACTATCGCAAACACCTTTACAAATGAATGAGTTGGCGCTTAGCGTGGATGGCGGGCTGGTAGGGGCACCATGTACTCACCCCTCGGCCGTGGCACTGCCTCGCACACTCGTGCACACCAAACACGCTGATGTTTTGACACCGACGATTGAGGCAAATCTAAGGAGGAAACAGAGCAGGCGTCTCAGTCCTTCTGCCGGCACACGCTTCCTGTCTGTGGGTTTACACGCTTCCTGTCTGTGGGTTTACACACTTCCTGTCTGTGGGTTCACAACCGGAAAGCAGGGGACGTTTGGGGAAGACGGTCCCGCCGTGAATAGGGGTGCGTGTCTCCTGAGACACAGACTCGGGTCCTGATGCCGCCCCCACACTCAGCACAGGCCGGGACTCAGGTCCATGGGACACTGCTGCGTCCCGTTACACGTGGATGGCATTTTACGTGCTTTGGGTCAGTCCTGGAAGGACGCTGATTCCCTCGTGGTTTGTTTAGCGCTTGCCATCACACCTACATATCGGGTGTTTATTTCTTCTCCATTAAAAGACACGAGAGCGGGAGAAACGGACGAGTTCCCGCCCCGGGGCCTGTGTAGACTCTGAGACAAGCATACAGGGTCCGGGATCTTTTAACCCCTTCCCCGGCAGGAACGTGTATACACGTTTTCACAAAATGTTCTTTTTCAGTCGTCGACGAGTATACTAAGAAAATATGGTAAAAAATATGGTTTATAGGAAGATGAGTTACAAACTGTTTTCATAACCAGCATCAAAAATACTATATAGAACCAAAATAAAAAATTAGTCTGAAAAAGAAACGTTTTTAACAAAAAAATTGTTGGGGAAGGGGTTAAGGGAGATAGCGAAATATGGGCGCTTTCCCAACGTACTGACTGACAGCGCTATCGCCGACGGCAGAAACCACACCAGACATGCCCAGCGGGGGGAGCCCGGTGGCCGGTCCCTCCCGCTTACCGGGCCTCCGCAGGGCAGCCTTTGCCGAGTGACACGGGGCTGGTTCAAAAAGTTTCGAGTTTCATTTCAGAGATGCAGAACATACTCCAGACTCAAGGGATCAGGCCCCGCGCTCCCATGAGCTGCTACGATATAGCGGAGTCAAAAGGAGGACAGTCCAACTCTTGGACCCCGGGGCACTTTTTAACCACGTGGGACCTTCCCACGGGAAGCCCACCGTCTGATCCCAGCTGCTGTGAGGCGTGATCCGCCAGCCTGTGCCCTTGGCCCAGGGGACTGTGCCATTGCGGCTGATAAAGGAAACGGAGTCACGGCCAACACACCAGGCCCCGGCAGGATCTCCACGCTGCTCTGCTCTCCTCCGAACCCACGGGCCAGGCTGCGCAGGGCGGTGCCCGCGCTCGCAGAAGCGGAGGCCACGGCCGTTTACCGAGGCGCGTGGAGGAAACGCTCATTGGCAAACCCAGTCCCCGCAGTCAGTGCTCAGGTGTCGTCCTGGCCTGGGTGTGCGTGAGCTAACCGCGGCGAAGGGGCCGTCGGTGTGTACGCCTGGGGTCCCGTGTGTGCTGGCCCCGGGGGACGCTCTGGTTCAGGGGCGGGAGGGAGGGTGATGGAGGGGGTTTCTGCCCACGTAGTCCTGTCTATTCCGTGACCTCCGTGGGAGTGCTTTCACAATCACTTTGAAAATGGGTCCTAAAACAGCGCGAGGGGTTGACTCGTCTTCTTTCCTAGGACATTTCGTTCACTTGCTGTCATTTATGTGAGGAGGTCTGTCTCAGGAGAAAAAGCAATGTGGCGGAAGGTGAATGTCCCAATTTCTTTCGTTTTTTATAATTTAAATTTTGGACTTTATTTCTCGGTCCTGAAATATCTCGGTCTGCCTTTCTCGCTGGTCTCCAAAGAACCCTCTTTCTGCCTCAATGTCTCCTAAATCCCCCCTCCCTCCACTCTCCTCCCCTCCCTCCCTTCCCCCAGGGGTCTCTGAAAAGACATCTGCCTTCCCCTTCCGTGTCCAGGTGAGAACAAGCCCCCCGAGGTCTCCCTGCCAGAAACCAAGGCCACTTCCAAAAATAATGCCATCCGCTGCCACCTTTCCTTCCGGCCGGTCCCCTCGTGGCTCCCAGGTGTAGAGTGACTTGGTGACACCAAAGGGCCCAGAACACAGGCTGCCTCTCGGTGGCCAGCCGGGACCTAGGATTTACTGACGTCCTCTTCCAGGTCAAAGACCTGGGTCCCGCAGACCAAGGCCCGAGGGGGCGGGGCTTTGGGAAACACACACCCTGTGCCCGGTCCTTGGTTATGCCATGTCCCAGGGCCCCGTCCAGTCTCACGGGGACGACGCAGCATCGCACTCTGGGCTCTTACCTTTCCGTCCGCGCACTTGGTGCCGGCCAGCACCAGCCCCGGGTCCGGCATGTCGTCGCCCAGGTACACGTGGGTCCCACGGCACAGGACGCGGCCCCCTTCCTGCAGGGGGATGTTCGTTTCTATGGAGACGGCGTTGGTGCCGATGACCGGCCGACTGGCACCCCCTTGGCACTGGATCTTCCCACACTTGGCGTCCCTGGAGGGAAGGGCAGAGCACACAGGCCCCGGGGGGGTTGGAAGGGGCCGAGGCCAGGCCCGAGGTCACACGCTGCGGGGCGGGGTCCGCACCTCGTCTCGCACTTGGCGAAGGAGCTCTTGGCGTCTTTGCCGCAGTTGCCGTAGGGGTCGCCGGCGGAGTTGACTCTCTCAAAGCAGATCCCAGGGGCGGGCTTCGCGCCTGCAAGGGAAGCAGAGCAGCCGTCAGGCCGCACGTGGCTCCGCATTTTCCCCGGAACCGCTCTGGGCGTTCGGGTTCGGGGAGAAGTGCTCCATCTGGAGGACTCGCCCCGCGGTCCCGGCCGACCCCTGACGGCAGCTGGCACCTCGCCTGCTCCTGGCCAGGCACACGTTTCCCGCTCAGGCCAGTGTGCTGACCCAGGGTGCACAGGAAGGAGGTGGCTGCCGGCAAGAAGAGGGGGACTGGTGCTCCCTGGCCCCTGGCATCATCCCCACAGCTCCCTGAGACCACGCAAGCTCCAGAAGGTTTCACGGAATGGCAACGGCTTGTGTGGGGAAGCTGGCATCTCACACGCGCTTCAGCCCAGAACAGGCCCACCCCCCCAGCACCCCCCTACCCCCCAGTTCGCAGGGCAAATTCACGCCTCTCAGAGGCTGTGCAAAGACTGACGGTACCCAGTAGAGAGGCACCCTGCAGGAGCCCCAGGGCTCAAGAATGGCCGATTTCAGCACACCGTCCGGCCAGGGACCCGGAGGGCATATGCTTGGGTGTGTGATGCCCAAGCTGGAGGGCTCCCACATCCTAGGCCTGGTGACAGCTGTGTGGCTGCGTGAGGAATTCAGGAAACATCCCACATGCTTCCTCTCACACTGTGCGCTGCGTGCGACCAGGCCGCCCCTCCACCTGGTGTCCTGGGCGGTGCTTCCCTCACCTCCCTTCCGGCTGCGGTGCCAGCGCCCCAGCTCCCAGCCCCCAGCTCCACCCTTGTTTGTCTCCTCCCCGCTCCACGGGCTTAACAGCAACCCAACCCCCGAGGGGCAAGGCTCCCCTCCCAGGGAACAGGTGGGCACTCTTATTACTGAAAACGTCTGTCTGTCCTCTTTCCACGGCACCCGATCCCTCTTTACCAGCTGTGAGCAGAGCCATCAGCAGCTCATGAAAACAAAGAAGCAGACACATTGAACCCAAGCCGACCGGCCACCGTTCAGACCAGCACTGGGCGCGGCCAGGCCTCTTGCTCCGTTCCCGTCTCTATTTCTAAACCACTCAGACGCCTCCCCACACTCCCCTTTAAGGCAGGCGTCCCCCCAAACCTGATACAACCCCTGGAAAGAGGCAGGGTCGCACTTGGATCATTTCCTCCTCACACACGGCACGAAAGGGAGACTGTCCCGACTTCGCAACAATGAGGCTCTTGGAAAACCGTCTGCCTCCCATCTGCGGCCGCTGCAGGTGAGAGGACGAGGAGAAGTCCTGCCCGGGGACCGTGGTCACAGGCTCACTGAGGCCGGCCTGGCGGACACACCGCTCACCAGCCGCACCACCGCCCGGCAGCGCACGCGCGTTAGGCCGGGGACCCCGGGCTCTGGGGGGGACACAGGGGACGAAGCGCACGCACTCGGGGCCTTGTCTGCTGCCCATCGTCTGTGGCTGCAGCCATGATGTTATCCGTGATGTGTTTTCCAAGTGCCACCAGGCCGGCGGGGCTCAGTGTTTGAGCCTCGACCTATGGACCAGGAGGTCAGGGTTCGGTTCCCGGTCAGGGCACTTGCCTGGGTCGCCAGCTTGATCCCCAGTGTGGGGCGTGCAGGAGGCACCTGATCGATGATTCTCTCTTCCTCTCCCTCTCTTTTCCTCTCTGAAATCAATAAAAATATATATTTTTTAAAAAGCATTTCCAAGTGCTGTTTTCGTGCTGGTGGCACAGAGAAACCACTGGCAAAAGTACATTTTTTGCTGGAAGACACCACCCGGCTGTTTGTCCAGATGGACAAAGGTCATGTCGCACCGACAGGACGTCTCTGTGGCTGCGGAGTGCAGCTGGACAAGGACAGCGCAGCCCAGGGCACACTCCCAGCTGCTGAGGACACGCACGTGTGTGGCGTCGAGATAAAGCCCTGAGATACGGGGTTTGTGGGAGAAAAAGCAGCGAGAAAACAGGTTCTCAGCTCCTGCCCAACAACATCCTCATCAACAACAATAATTTGAAAACCAAAGAGCCCCAACTCACAGCTATTCTGAGGGCGCACTGGGCTGTTGTCAGGAGGGCCCGGCATCTGTTTTGAATTTTTTATCATTTTGTCGTTAGACTTGGAAGCAGGGCTATTTTCGGGAAATACCACGGATTCGGACAAGCCCATTTCCAAAGGGAGTGGTGAGTGGGGGCCGGCTCCGTCAGGGCAGCCGGGGCCGGACGGTAGCGACGTCCTGGATGGAGCCGCAGGGCTGGGCGAGCCAGGACCTCAGCCGGGTCCCCTGGGGGCGGACCTGGCCTGCGAGGAAGGCCCTTGCCCCCCAGAGCCACAGGGACTGGGGGAAGTATGTCCCTCGCTGCATCGGGCTGAGTCAGCATCTGACATGAGCAGGGTGGCAGGGGCAGCTAATGCATGAGAGACGGGGTGCCAGACGCGGGCCTCTGCTCCCCAGGACACAGTCCACGCTCCAGGCAGAGCCGCCTGCCCTTCCCTGCGGGGCCCACGGCTCCGTGGCAGGAAACAGCCTCCCATTCGCCCTAGCCGATGATGACTCAGGGCAACCTCGTCTCTGACGCCGTCCTCATCGGCTGCACCTGCCCACCCCCCCACCCCACCCCCCGCCCCATATCACAGCCTCCTGCAGCCCAGCACTCAGTGTCTTGCTCACTCATTGGTGAGCTCCCTGCAAACACAGTCACACCTGACGTACAGTCTAATGCACAGACACCGTGGTGTGCACCCAGCACATGAGCACGTGTGACATATGATCGAGACAGATGCCGCGTTAGGGGCCAACATGCCAGGGGCAGGCAGAGAGCACCCCATTTCACAGAGGAGGCACAACGAGGAGGAGAAATCCGCCGCAGGTCACCCGCCAGCAGGTGGCGGCAGAAAACAGACCCCTACGCGGCCCCATCCTAATTCTCGGAACCTCACACACAAAGGGGACCCTGAGGACTTTCAGATACTGAGCACCCCCGGTGCTGGGATGTCGGTCTGTGTGCGGGGACACCCAAGGCACACCCACCCACCCAGCAGAGGCCTCCTGGCTGCAGGGCGGGGCAGGCGAGCCGCCAGGAGCCCAGGCGGGTGGGGCAGGCCCCAGGCAGTCCAGCCCCTGGCCTCACCCCGGGCCATGAGGACAGGGAAAGTTCAACGCAGGTGACTTCCTGCGGCGCTGGCTTTGGGAAGCCCAGTCCGTGAGTCAGAGGGCTGGAGTGTCCGCCTGTCTGGCTCCCTCTCTCTCCTGTCAGGCAGCCTGGGAGGAGCTGAAGGGATGAGATACAAGCCACCAGGCTTGGTCACCATGAACCAAGGCTTGCGGCCAGCTGAGTCACACAGGGCCGTGGCTCAGAGCACACTGTGGGCACCATTGGCCCTCACCCTGGCCCCGGGGCTAGACACCCCAATACCGCAGGCACTGAGAGCTTCCACCCCCTGGGAAGCCGCCAGGGCCTGTGCTCTGGCCGCCGAAGCTCCTTGGAAGGAGCGCTGACACACCCTGTAACTCAAGAACCAGAGAGACGGCGGCCGCGGAAGGGCCGGGAGGGCCGGCCACGAGGGACGCTTATGCCACGAAGACTTGGCCGGCAGCAGCAGCCACTGTCCCGAGGTGACCTCACTTGGCTAAAAGGCGCCTGAAGTCACCAGTCCATTCAGAGCCCTACAACCATCCGGCGTGTGTGCAGTGAGTGCCTACCTTATGCTTGGCGTCGCAAACAATTCACTGAGCTTGGGCCCGGCCAGCGTGGCTCAGGGGTTGAGTATCAACCTATGAACCAGGAGGTCACAGTTCAATTCCCGGTCAGGGCACAGGCCCAGTGTGGGGCATGCAGGAGGCATCCGATCAATGATCTCTCTCATCCTTGATCTTTCTCTTTCTCTCTCCTTCTCCCTCTCCCTTCTTCTCTGAAATCAATGATGATGATGATGATGATGATAATAATAATAAATGTATATATATACACTAGAGGCCTGGTGCACAAATTAGTGCACGGGTGTGGTCAGGCCTGCCTGCCTGATTTGGGGTGGGAGGGCTGATCAGGGGTGGAGCCAGCCGGGGGAGGGGCTGTGGGTGGTTGGCCGGCTGGCCCCACCCCTGGTTGAACTCCTGGTGGAACTCCCAGTTGAACTCCTGGTCGAGGGGATAATTTGCATATTTGCTTTTATTATATCAGGATAAAAAGGAATTCACCGAACTTGAGACCCCAGACCTTGGCCCTGCCTGGGGGTCCTCCCCGCCCAGCAGGCAGGGGGCTGAGAGGGGGCAGAAGCGGGGAGTTGGCTGGTCTGCAGATGAAACACACAGCCCCAGGCACGGCGGCCAGCTCCTCCTGCCCCAGCGCCCCCACGACGCCCGAGGCTCATTGGAGGAGCCGAGTGTGAGATGAGGGGCTGTGTCAGCCCCGTGGTGCTGCACCCACAGACCCTGCATGAGAGACGGGGTGCCAGATGTGGGCCTCTGCTCCCCAGGACATAGTCCATGCTCCAGGCAGAGCTGCCTGCCCTTCCCTGCGGGGCCCACCAGCTCCGTGGCTCCTGCCTCCCATTCGCCTTGGCCGATGATGACTCGGGGCAACCTCCGGAAGTGCCCAGGGCAGAGGGCAGGCTGGCCTGGGAGGGGGCTCCGCGCCAGGACCCAGCCAGGGACCCCTCTGTCCTGTTCTCCCTGCTGGGGTCACTGCTTTCCCGTCCCCTCCCACCAAGGTCCGACGTGAGTCAGCATTTTCTGTCTCAGGGCACTTCCTTCCACCTCCTAACGGCAAGTCCTCACCCCACATCTGCAAGGCCCATCGGGTTTCTCTCCCCCAGAGCCGGGGCCGGGGCCTCTGGCCAGGGCTGAGGTCACCCCTGCAGCCAGCAGGGAGGGAGGGAAGGACGAGAGGGGCAGGGCCTGCCCTCCAGGAGAACCCCCTGCACGGGCACTGGGTGGGCAGCAGGGCCCGGGCGGTGAGCCCACGGGACCTGGGCGGCCCTGCGAGCCCCGGACCTCCGGCCCCTGCGGATGGGCCCCCACAGGAGCCACACAGGGGACTGGGTCTCCCCCTTCACACTGAGTCCCTTCAGCCTTGGAACCTCATGGGACATGAGTCAGGACCCGGCTCCTTGGGGACTGCACTGCCCGGGGGCTACGCGGGGGCTTTGGTCACAGTGGTCTGTGTTCAGGTCCCAGCTCTGTGACCTCGGGGAACTGTCAGTGTCCCTACCCCAGGGGTCAATGGAGGTGAGAAGGGACAAACCACACCGTGCACCGGCTGGAGGCACCCACACATGAGCGGTGAGCACACAGCCTCGGCCTGAGCAGCCTCCTCCTCCGGGGCCACCCCAGCCCCTCACTCAGCCTCAGGGCCCCAAACTCCAGTGTCCACATCCTCCCCCCAAACTCTGCTGCCAGTGTCCGCCCTTCCGTGTGCTTCCCACCTGGATGCTGCTGCCCGCGGCCCACCCTCCCGCTGGGACGCTCGGCACCAGGTCTGCCTGGGCCCCGAGGCGGCTCTCGGCCCCCAGCTGCAGGGACGTCACTGCACCCCAGCCCCTGGCGGGTCCCCGTTTGAGCTCTGAGAAGTGTGTATGCAGCCAGAGTGCTGGTGGGAAGCTCTGTCTGTGCATCTGTCCGTCCCACACCTGGTGAGCTCTCTGAGGAAGGGGTCAGGGTGATCTGTCCCTGTCACCCACGGCACACAGTAGGTGCTCACACATCTCTGGTTGGGTGGCTCCGGGTTGTGCCCAGTGCCCAGCAGTCCCAGCCCCACCAGGGAGCCAACTTCTCCTGCAAACAGTGGTCCCCCCTGCACTCCCGGCACCCCCGAGCCGGAGACGTCACATACCTGGTCCCCAGAGCGTGACACACTGCTGCTCGTGGGTCTGGCAGATGCCGTTGTAGCAGTAGCCGTCCATGCCCTGGCACGGGTGCCCGTCGTGGAGGTACACGTTGGCCGGGCAGTGCGGGCTGGCCCCTGAGCAGAACTCAGGGAGGTCGCAAGCATTGCTGGCGCCCCTGCAGGCCGTGCCCGCAGGCTTCAGCTGCAAGGAGAGGGCGGTTAGGGCAAGGGGTCTGCGGTGGGGGGGGGGGGCACAGGTGCCCGCAGGCTCCCACATGGACCGAGAGGCCATTCTCCGTGTCACCTGAGGATGTCAAAGCCAGTCCCTCACAGCAGAGGGAGTCCCTGAGTGACAGTCCTGCTCTGGGACAGGCGCCTCACCCCTTTAAGGGGGTCAGGAGCAGCCTTGCTAGCATCAGGCAACATTAGGGGTGTCTGATGGGCAGATGGGCCGGGGCGGGGGAGCGTTGCCTGGTGGACTCGTTGATTCTTAGGAAAGAGATCTGCGGTCGCCAATCCTTTCAGATGGGGTCTCCACCTGCAGCGCTAGCATCTGCTGGCAAGCTGACAAAAATAATTCCACGGCACCATCGCCACGGCTGCTTCCTGTCATCCAATCGTGGCTGGAGCCTGTCTGCGCGGCTTCAGGGGTGAGGTGCGGAGGGACAAGGCAGGCGGGGCGGGACAGAGGAGCCCTCGGCCACGCCTCCTGTCCCATGGCTGAGACCT
This sequence comes from Myotis pilosus, assembly GCA_036010255.1. Taxonomy (NCBI): domain Eukaryota; kingdom Metazoa; phylum Chordata; class Mammalia; order Chiroptera; family Vespertilionidae; genus Myotis; species Myotis pilosus. Next base: position 2,419,134 of record JASKON010000014.1, read on the forward strand.
TAAGGCTCCGGTGGCTTGTCTGAGGCCGCAAGGCCAGGGACCTCCCCGCCTCACCCCCTTCTGAGCGCCTTCCGCCACCAGCTGCCATGTGCGGGGGCCACTGCTTTCGGGGCCTGTTAGTTAACCCCGGGTAGGAAGGGGGTGGAGGGCGCTGTAAGCAGAACCTAAATTTTAACGCACTTCTGAATCCGGAGGTTCCCGCAAGCAGGATGCTGAGATCAATTGCTTCATTAAAAAATGAAATTCTAGCCCAGCCAGCGTGGCTCAGCGGTTGAGCATCGACCTAGGAACCAGGAGGTCATGGTTCAATTCCTGGTCAGGGCACATGCCCGGGCTGCGGGCTCGATCGCCTCTAGGGGGTGTGCAGGGGGCAGCCGATCCATGATTCTCTCTCATCATGGATGTTCCTATCTTGCTCTCCCTCTCCCTTCCTCTCTGACATCAATTAAAAACAAAGCAAAACAAAACAAAAGAAATAAAGTGTCACAGATGACTCGGCATAAAACGAGGCAACCACCTGCGCATGTTGTGGAGCCGCCCGCACCGGGGGCGGCCAGGACTCACCTGGCAGTGTTCGCAGCAGAGCCCGTGAGCGCAGACGGCGCCCGGCGTCAGGGTGCAGGTGGAGGCGTTGCAGCAGCGGCTGGTACATTCCTGCAGAGGGAAGGGCCGTTGGACAGGTGGGGGCCGGGGCAGCGACCCCTGTGGACGGCCAGTGCGCCTTATGCGGCTGCAGGAGGGAAGGGAGAGCCCGGCAGCCAGACCAAGGGTTGGCGTAGCCTGTGAGAAGGGAAGCTCCGGGGAGTGTTTAGGGCTGAGTGGTTGGGGGAGGGGGATTTCCCTTTGTGAGGGGTAAGGAGCCTGGACAGGGAGGTGGTGGGAGGTCATCCGTCAGCTGCAGCCGGGGCTCCGTGGGAAGAGGGGCCCCTGGTTACTGCAGGGCTTCCTGCCCCAAAGTGTATCAGGATCACGAAGCTCTTTCTTTTTTTTTTTTTTAAATGACTCTTACATAAAGTCTTTTTATTTTTATTTTTTTAATATATTTTATTGATTTTTTACAGAGAGGAAGGGAGAGAAATAGAGATTTAGAAACATCGATGAGAGAGAAACATCGATCAGCTGCCTCCTGCACATCTCCCACTGGGGATGTGCCCGCAACCCAGGTACATGCCCTTGACCGGAATCGAACCTGGGACCTTTCAGTCCGTAGGCCGACGCTCTATCCACTGAGCCAAACTGGTTTCGGCACGAAACACTTTCAACTGACTTATTAAAAAGCATGCATGGCCCTTGCCGCGTGGCTCAGTCGTTGGGCATCAATCTATGAACCAGGAAGGAGGTCACGGTTTGATTCCCGGTCAGGGCACAGGCCCGGGTTGCAGGCTCGATCCCCAGTGTGGGGGGTGCAGGAGGCAGCCGGTCCATGCTTCTCTCTCATCATGGATGTTTCTCTCTCCCTCCCTTTTCCTTCCTCTCTGACATCAATAAAACATATAAAACATAGAAACATACATAGATGCATTCAAACATTACTCTTCCAAGACTGACCCGGTCAACCTGGTTCAACCCGGAACACACGGGCAGGAAGTGAAGTCGGACCGATTGAAGCGCAGTTCCTCGCGAGGCAACCAGACGGGTGGTGACTCCTGCTCGGCCTGGTCAGCAGCCCTCGGGGCAGAAACGCAGCCGAGAGTGGTCCAGGGGCCCAAGAGGGTCGTGGGCTGTGCCCACTGATTGGCAAGGATTTTTTGCTTTTGTATTTTTTTAAAAAATATTTTATTGATTTTTTACGGAGAAGAAGGGAGAGGGATAGAGAGCCAGAAACATCGATGAGAGACATTGATCAGCTGCCTCCTGCACGCCCCCCACTGGGGATGTGCCCGCAACTAAGGTACATGCCCTTGACCGGAATCGAACCTGGGACCCTTTAGTCCACAGGCCAACGCTCTATCCACTGAGCCAAACTGGTTCGGCTGCTTTTATATTTTTTTAAAAATATATTTTTGTTTTACAGAGGAAGTGGGGGGGGGGGAGGAGAGAGAGAGAGAGAAACATCAATGATGAGAGAGAATCACTGACCGGATGCCTCCTGCATGCCCTCTATTGGGGATCGGGCCCACAACCCGGGCATGTGCCTGGACTGGGAATTGAACTGTGACCTCCTAGTTCATAGGTCGATGCTCAACCACTGAGCCATGCCGGTGTGTGGGCCACGGGGTGTGTGGGCCATGGGGTGTGTGGCCATGGGGTATGTGGCCATGGGGTGTGTGGGCCACAGGGTGTGTGGGCCATGGGGTGTGTGGCCAGGGGTGTGTGGCAATGGGGTATGTAGGGCACAGGGTGTGTGAGCCATGGGGTGTGTGGCCAGGGGTGCATGAGCCGACATGAAGCAAAGGTGTAGACAAGATTTCCAGGGCTGAGCACTGGGTCAGGGGGTACAGAACCCAGGTGAGCAGGTTGGACTAAAACAATGGTTCTCAACCTGTGGGTCGCAACCCCTTTGGGGTTGAGCGACTCTTTCACAGGGGTCGCCTAAGACCATCGGAAAACACATATATAATTACATATTGTTTTTGTGATGAATCACTATGCTTTAATGATGTTCAATTTGTAACAGTGAAATTGGGGGTCGCTATAACGTGAGGAACTGTATTAAAGGGTTGCGGCATCAGGAAGGTTGAGAACCACTGGACTAAAAGCTTTGGTCGAAGTGATTTAGAAACTGGAAAGGGCTGTCATGCTGTTAGGCCTAGTTTGAGCTTGAACACTGAAAAGTGAAAAATAAAAAACAAAAACATTTAAAAAGGGAGGGTAACGGCGGCCCCGTGGGCTTCCCGCTCGGGAGGAAGCGCTCGGTGAACAAGAAACGTTGCTCATTCACGTTCCCCTCCCCCCGCCCGGTGCACAGAGGAGAGAGCTGCCTGTCAGCCGCTTGAGGCCTCCGCCTCCAGGCTCCTCCACTCCAAGCGGAATGCCTCTTCACCTCGCCAAGAACACCGCGTCCTTAGGGAAGGTTCTTACCCTCTTTTTCCCATTAATCCTCTCCTGAAGGTATTTCCCCATTGATTTTAGAGAGAGTAGAAGGGAGCGGGAGAGAGGGGGAGAGAGAGAGAGAGAGAGAGAGAGAGAGAGAGAAGAGAAGAGAGAGAAACATCGATGTGAGAGAGACGCATCGATTGGTTGCCTCCTGCATGTGCCCAGGCCGAGGACCGGGATCGAGCCTGCAACAGAGGTACGTGCGCTTGACCAGAATCGAACCTGGGACCCATCAGTCCAAGGGCTGATGCTCCCACCCCTGAGCCAAACCCCTAGGGCAGGTTCTTATCTTTTAAGCCAGGGATGTAACATACTCCGTGCGACCGTTACACGCGAGAAGGCCCCTGGCTTGGCTGCATGTCCAAGGGGGCCATGAGGGCTTGGCCAGCCTGACTTTCCAGCGCTGTCACTGGGCCGTACGGTTCCTCCAGGCCCTGGCCTTGCGGCCCGGACACCAGCCCGTGGCCCGGACACCAGCCCGCGGCCCGGACACCAGCCCGCAGCCCGGAGGCGGCACTTACCTCGGGCTCCCCGCAGTCACACTCCTCGCCTTCCTCCACGTAGCCGTCCCCGCACTTGCGGCCCCCGAAGGCCGGCCGGACCTCGGGCAGGTTGAAGAGGCACATGCCCACGCCCTTCTGCAGGCTGGCCTCCAGGTCCTTCCGGCTGCAGCTGCTGAACACGGCGGGGAACGGGAGCCTGCGCGGGGGGAGGGGGGGAAGGGTCAGCGGGCAGCGCCACGGGGCCACCCCTCCTGGGGCCACTCCTGTCCCCGCCCCTGACATCTGCCCTCGGGCCCACGGCGGTCTCAGTGAGCAAAGGCGGAGACATGCGGTGTGACACGAGGCACCTGTGGCTGCATTCCTTTATTTGTTATACATTTTTATTGATTTCAGAGAGGAAGGGAGAGGAAGAGAGAGAGAAACATCAATGACGAGAGAGAATCATGGATCGGCTGCCTCCTGCACGCCCCCCACTGGGGATGGAGCCCGAAGCCCGGGCATGTGCCCTGACTAGGAATCGAAGGTGACCTCCTGGTTCTTAGGTGGACGCTCCACCCCTGAGCCCACCGGTTGGGCTTGTCTCACTCTTTGTTACACATGCATTTCCCCAGGTCCTGAGCGGCAAGAACTGTGGGGGCAGGTGTGCCCCAAGGGTCGTACTACTCAGCGAGAAAGTGGGGCCTGCTGACCCGCAACCGGCACCCACTCCCCCCAGAGGTTCCCAGGACAGCGTTACAATGGATCCCAATCAGCTAGCCCAACTGGTGCACACGGCCACGCTTCCCCACACGCTCCCCACAGACGTGGACGCGCTGCTACCTCCTGACTGAGTCTGGCCTCTGGTCCAGACCACGGCCGAGTTGGGGACGTGGCACTGTCCACGCGGTTTTCTGTGGGTCGCGGCTTATTAACTGCGGAGCCTACTCTGATGGACCAACACGCCCGTCAGCGCAGCCCTGCTCTCCACGCAAAGGCAAGAGGCCCTGGTGCACTTGTCCCGCGGGAGCAACATGTCTGTGGAAACCTGTGCAGCTCCCCTGGCGGACAGACCGATCCTTCCAGGATCAACACGCGGCGGAACAGCGTCCAATGCTGACCCACAAGGAGAATGTCACCATGCCAACGCAGAGGGCGCTGTGGTGACCAGACCGCGGCACATGGCACAGGGAGCCCAGGGCGCCCTTCTCTGCGCAGAAGGAGCCTCCCCGAGGCAGATGGGCCGTCCTCCGCGTGGGGCTTTGCTGGGGCACGTAGCTCCAGCCCGACATGGAGACAGGACGTCACTCCCATCAGGACATGCAGCCAGGCGTATGGTAAACTCTGCCCAGCTCATTCGGGGCAGGAGCTGGCTTCCCGAGAATTGACAGTGAGTGAGGAAGGACACACGGGGAGTGGGGAGCCGGGAGGGTCTCCAGCAAGAACAGCAGTGTGAAGAGGAGCCCGATGGACCAGCCGCGTGCACCCCCGCCTCACAGGTGAGCAGGGGCGTCTGCCAGCGTCCCCAGCTCAGACAGCGCCCATCCCAGCTCGGACAGGCCCCCAGGTCACCAACTGCACGGAGCCCGGCTGCATGGAGCCCGGCTGCACGGACGGAGCCCGGCTGCACGGAAGGAGCCCGGCTGCACGGACGGAGCCCGGCTGCACGGAAGGAGCCCGGCTGCACGGACGGAGCCCGGCTGCACGGACGGAGCCCGGCTGCACGGAAGGAGCCCGGCTGCACGGACGGTGCCCGGCTGCACGGACGGTGCCCGGCTGCACGGACGGAGCCCGGCTGTACGGAGCCCGGCTGCACGGAGCCCGGCTGCACGGATGGAGCCCAGCTGCACGGAGCCCGGCTGCACGGACGGTGCCCGGCTGCACGGAGCCCGGCTGCACGGACGGAGCCCGGCTGCACGGAAGGAGCCCGGCTGCACGGACGGAGCCCGGCTGCACGGAGCCCGGCTGCACGGACGGTGCCCGGCTGCACGGACGGAGCCCGGCTGCACGGACGGAGCCCGGCCGCACGGAGCCCGGCCGCACGGAAGGAGCCCGGCCGCACGGACGGAGCCCGGCTGCACGGAAGGAGCCCGGCTGCACGGACGGTGCCCGGCTGCACGGACGGTGCCCGGCTGCACGGACGGAGCCCGGCTGCACGGAGCCCGGCTGCACGGATGGAGCCCGGCTGCACGGAAGGAGCCCGGCTGCACGGACGGAGCCCGGCTGCACGGAGCCCGGCTGCACGGACGGAGCCCGGCTGCACGGACGGAGCCCGGCTGCACGGACGGAGCCCGGCTGCACGGAGCCCGGCTGCACGGACGGAGCCCGGCTGCACGGAGCCCGGCTGCACGGACGGAGCCCGGCTGCACGGACGGAGCCCGGCTGCACGGAGCCCGGCCGCACGGACGGTGCCCGGCTGCACGGAAGGAGCCCGGCTGCACGGACGGAGCCCGGCTGCACGGAAGGAGCCCGGCTGCACGGACGGAGCCCGGCTGCACGGAGCCCGGCTGCACGGACGGTGCCCGGCTGCACGGACGGAGCCCGGCTGCACGGACGGAGCCCGGCCGCACGGAGCCCGGCCGCACGGAAGGAGCCCGGCCGCACGGACGGAGCCCGGCCGCACGGAAGGAGCCCGGCTGCACGGACGGTGCCCGGCTGCACGGACGGTGCCCGGCTGCACGGACGGAGCCCGGCTGCACGGAGCCCGGCTGCACGGATGGAGCCCGGCTGCACGGAAGGAGCCCGGCTGCACGGACGGAGCCCGGCTGCACGGAGCCCGGCTGCACGGACGGAGCCCGGCTGCACGGACGGAGCCCGGCTGCACGGACGGAGCCCGGCTGCACGGACGGAGCCCGGCTGCACGGAGCCCGGCTGCACGGACGGAGCCCGGCTGCACGGACGGAGCCCGGCTGCACGGAGCCCGGCCGCACGGACGGAGCCCGGCCGCACGGAGCCCGGCTGCACGGACGGAGCCCGGCTGCACGGATGGAGCCCGGCTGCACGGACGGAGCCTGGCCGCACGGCGCTGAGCACATTTCCTCTGCCCAGCACCGCAGGAGGGATGCGTTTCTCCTCTTTCTGGGCGTTAGAGATGCTGCGCACCTTCGGTCACGATAGGAATAGGAAGATGGAAAGGCACAGTGTGGCTCCCGGCAGCTCCGCCTTCTGTCGGGACTGTACTCTCAGGCCCGCGGGGCCATGTGTCAGCGATGGCGGCCGATTACAATGTTCGGAGTCCGGATTCTGGAAGGTTTCGATAGAGAAGAAACAGGGTGTATTGGGGATGCGCTTCCCCCGGGAAAGCGTCTGCAGTACCTGGTTCTTTTGAATCCGGGAGAGTTTAATAGCCTCACAGCGGTCACCGCCTCCTCTGCCCGCGAGTCACCTTCAGGGCGAACACGGAAACCACATTTGAACCTTTGCCACTTGTGCCTGAGTCAGAGGGGGGACAGGAGGAAGGCTGGGCCTGGGGGGGGCAGTTTATACTTTTATGTTGTTGTTGTTGTTAATCCTCTCCTGAGGTCATGTTCCCATTGATTTTTAGAGCGAGTGGAAGGGAGAGGGAGAGACAGAGAGAGAGAACAACAATGTCTCCTACATGCACCCCGACCAAGGTGCATGCCCTGGACCGGAATCGAACCCAGGACCCTTCAGTCCACAGGTCCATGCTCTATCCACTGAGCCAAACCAGCGGGGGCTGGACCAGTTTAAAGCGAGCCGTTCACACAGAGTCCGTGGGCGCCGTGCCGAGTGGCGCTTCCGGGCATTCGCGCTTTCCAACAGCGACGAGCGGGAATTCGGAAAAGGCCCTTCCCTCCTCCACAGCCCCAGGTCCCTGCGAGCTGCACACTCATCCGCAAGCCACCGTGGACTGTGGAGTGGTTGGTCACTTACAGACATGTGATCTCATTTCCTCCGCTCTCCCACTCCCGTGGGGACCCAGGAGGCGAGAGGGCGCCCGGGCTGAGACAGTGCTGGGATGAGAAGCAGCCGGGAAGTCCACGGCGGTGATGGATGGGCCGGGGGCGCCGGGCCGGGCGGCCTGACCTCCCTGCTCCGGGGCTTTTGTGATTAATCCACCCACTCGCTTAGGAAGTTCCTCTCCACACGAGAAAATTAAAACCACCGCCCTCTGGACAGGAACGCGGGGCCATAGAGGAGAACCAAGTACGGAGATTTACACGAAAGCACCAGCTCCGCAGAAGAGGAAACTCAGAAACGGCCAATAAGGTATAAAGCAGGGAAGGCGTTAGCACGCCCGGGCAAGGAGAAGAAAGCGCCTGGGAGTGACCCGCTGGGCTCTGGGCAATGCCAGTCCCCCCACGGCTGCCAGTCTCAGGTGCGTGGCGCATGCCCATGAGCACTGCCACCCGCCCTGCCAGTGTGAAGGGCTAGGCAGCGCCGGGAAGGGTGCCTGGTAGTCACGGCGCCTCCAGAATCACGCAACGTTTCGAGGGTCCCCCTCATCTGTGCACCTCCCAAACAGCAAGCACAGGGGCAAAAATATTTGTTCAATATGTGAACGGATCAGTAAGAAGATGGATCCATGGAATAACAAATAGACAAATGGATGCATGGAAGGGAAGAAGGAAGGAGAGAGGGAGGGAAGGAAGGAGGGAGGGAGGGCGGGAGGGAGGGAGGGAGGGAGTGTGGGGCTCGGAGAGCTGACACCCTCCCGCCCTATGAGCAGACGAAAATCCGAGCATGACATCCAACTCCCCAAATGCTGCAGCTGTCACTCGGCATTCGTGGGGGACTGTTCCAGGACATGACCCCTCCCTGCAGACACCCTCCTGTGAAACACCCCAGGCCCCCGCACCCAGCCAGCCCCCACGCCCCCCGCCCCTGCCTCCAGCCAGCCCCCCGCCCCTATCCCCAGACAGCCCCCCGCACACTCACCCGGCCAGACCCCTGCCCCCCCGCCCCCAGCCAGCCCCCCGCACCCAGCCAGCCCTCTGCACCCAGCCAGCCCCCTTACACCCATGACCCCCAACCTCAGGCTGAGAGCGAGGTTGCAATCAGCTGGTTGAATCTGGTTGCCTGTGACTCTCAGGGCAGCACAGGCCCCTCACTCTTGCACCTCTGGAGGGATTTCTTTCTGGAAGCTTCCACGGGTGCTCTGGCCAGAAACCCGGGGGTTTCCTGCTCACTGTTTCCCAACACGCCTATCAGGCTGCGGCCCGACTCCGGAAACCGCTGGAGGCGCGAGTACTTGCCCGGTCGAGGGGTTCATGATGCAGCCCCCCTTGTCCGGGGCCGTCCGGCAGCTGCAGCCGCGCTCCAGGGTGTCGTGGTTCATCCCAAAGTTGTGGCCCAGCTCGTGCGCCAGCGTCACGGCTGCGCCCAGGGGGCTGTCCGAGTGGTCCTCCGAGAGAGCACAGGGCACAGGCTACAGCTCCTGTCGCCAGCCCCCCTCCCCTCCCCCCATGAGTGTCTCCTCGACACGGGCCTGACAGCTCCCCTGGAAGGAACCGCGGAGAGCCACAGGGATGCGTTAAAGCTTGAAAAGATGGGCAGCCCGGCCGGCGTGGCTCAGTGGTTAGATCGGACCCAAGGGTCACGGTTCGATTCCTGGTCAGGGCACAGCCCGGGATGCGGGCTCCATCCCTAGTGGGGGGCGTACAGGAGGCAGCAGGAGGCCGATCGATGATCCTCTCTCATCATCGATGTTTCTCTCTCTCCCTTCCTCTCTGAAATCAATAAACTTTTTTTTTTTTTTAAAAAAATACATTGTTGCTTCCAGTTAATAAACCCAAACTAGTCAATCAGTGAGTGGGGCGTGCAGGAACCGTGCCCAGGAGCGGCGTTTCTGTGCTGCAGGCCCTGTCTTGGGCCCGCTCTGTGCTGCCCGCGTGAGGGGAGCGCTCCCCAGAGGCGTCCGGGACGCAGGCTGTGTGGTTCCGAGAAAGACCCTCAGAGACCACCGCCTCCGTGGGGCCTCGCAGGAGGGCGGCCCCCGGAGGGCCCGCAGGCACGGCTCTGATGGCTGCAACTGGACGGGGTGGTGTCGGGGAACCGAGTTCTCCGAGGGGCGGACGCCCTAATACAGGCCTGTCTGGGTTTCCGGCTTCCCACTGTAGGACGCCCACAAATCTGTCTCAGGAAGTCCTCCCTCAGGAACCACTCACGCCGGGGAAGGGCCGGGCCGAGCCCAGCTGTGTGTGTGTGTGGGGGGGGGGGGCTGGACCGCACGCTTCCCTCGGAGTTCCAGGCTCACCCCTCAGACTCCTCTCCCCGCTTCTTCTGAAGGGAGAGCCTGGCTTCCCTACCCGTGGCCTCGCTGTTTGACTTCCTTCCACGGCTTCTCTTAAAAGGGCCTCACAAACGGTTTATATTGTGATGAGGACAAAAAAACCCCTCTTTCTTCACAGCATCACCCCCAAACCCAGCCGCTTGGGCCAGTGTGACATGGAGCGGGCTTTCAGGCACCGCGCTCAGCGCCCGCTCTGTCCCAACAACAAACTGCTCCCAGTGGGTGAGGGTCTGCCTCCTCGCTGCGGGCCTTCCTCACGTCTGCGAGGTTTAGAAGGAGGCATGGCCGCCTCTGGCACGGAGGGTGTAAGGTCAGAGGCGCCGGGAGACAGCCTGGGAGCGTGGGATCTGGCTGAGCAGCGGATCTGGCTTATCTGGTGAGCGTTTCAGAAATTCAAGGGGCCAGGCCTGCTCTTCCCACTGGGCGCCTCTCCTACCCTCGGGGCGAACGAGGAACACGCCTCAGGCTGATCTCAACGGAGGCCGAGCGGCCCCACCTTCTTCCTATCGCCTAACGCTGGCTTTGAGGATTCTCACTGCGGGCCACATATTTGTTCCTACTTCCCACACCCATTTTCACTCATTTTTTAAATGTGAGGTGTCCCTGTAAGCTCTTCCAGGAGGAATCTTTTTAAATGTGTTCTTCTTGACTTCAGAGAGAGGAAGGGAGAGGGAGAGAGATAGAAACATCAAGGATGAGAGAGAATCAGGGACCAGCTGCCTCCTGCACGCCCCCCCACTGGGGATCAAGCCCGCAACCTGGACCTGTGCCCTGACCAGGAATTGAACCCTGACCTCCTGGTTCACGGGTCGACGCTCAACCACTGAGCCACGCCGGCCGGGCTCCAGGAGGAGCCTTGGTGAGGGCTAGTGTGGAAACAGAATAAGGGGTATGAACTCCAGGAAGCCACTTGACCTGGTCAGATTGGTCATGAAACGTTTAAGCGCCGCACGCTGGCGACAGAACCTGCGGGCTTTTGCGGAATTGAGCTTCGGCTCTAAAAACACAGACACCCGTCTGAAGTGGTGAAGTCAGTTAGCAACCAGCCGTGGAACCACGAAACAGAAAACGCTTCCCTCTTAAAACTTTACGGGCGGCTCTGGAAACGGACAGCTGGGCTGGGACTCGAAATGACCCTGGCACTGCCCGCAGCCCCCTCTCCGTGGCTTCCCCGGCCCGGCTCTCACACAGGCCGGCCTCCGGGCTCAAGAGAAGCCAGTGGGAGCCGGTCAAGCCAGCAGGCGAGGAGGTCCTGTGACCCTCCATACAGCCTCCCCCTCTCGTCCCCCTCCTCCCCCTCCTCCCCCAGGCACGCGGTTCCCCGAACCCCGGCGCTACCCGGGGAAGAGGAACCCGCCCTGTGGATGCCAGGGAGAGATGGCGGGCAGTGAGAAAGTCGGAGTCAGCAGAACAGGCTCCTCCGCCCGCTAACACACGGAATATTCACACGTGTTCCCTTTGGAACCTGTGGGGAACTCCCGGTTTCTTGGAAGGACGGGTTTGTTTGTGTAGCTGGGATGCTGGACTGGTCTCTGAGGACACGCCCCGTCGGGGGCTGGGGCAGGGGGCTCGCTCCGGGCTCAGAGTGGGCGCAGCAGCGGCCTGGTGGCACCTTCCCTCTCACGATCGGAGGGGCCGGGGCAGGAGTCCCCCGACGGGCAGCCTGTCAGAGCCGCCTCCCTCTTCAGTTCAGAGGCATCAAGTCCCCGGTATCCCTCCGGCTCTATTTCCTTTTACAAACACAGCTAGCCCACGTGTGACAGAGTGATCCTTGTACAGCACAGCCCAGGCCCCGCCCTCCGAGAATGAGGCTGCTCTGCAGACGGTTGGACACCGGCCGGGAGGTATGTCAAGCATGTGCGGTGGCGAGGAGTTACAGACCTCAGCCGTTTGGCTGTTGGGCTTGGAGGCTGAGCCGTCAGAAAACTGTCCTAACGGCTCTGATCTGGGCGACCACAGGCCACCTCGAGGCGGGGAGGGGAGGGCAGCCCCGGGCCGGGCTCATCCCGGCGCCGGGAGGGAATTCCTGGGCTGGAGCTCAGACCAAAATCCCAGCAGAGCTTTTTCTCCATCAACGGGGAGGACTGGTTCGCCTGAGCTATTTTTACACGCTCTCCTCTCCTGTGTGCAAATGGATGTGTTTTACAAGCAGTCCCTAAAAGAGCGTAGGGCGCCCAGCCACCGTGGCTCTGTGGTTGAGCACTGACTTATGAACCAGGACGTCACGGTTCGATTCCCGGTCAAGGGCACATGCCCGGGCTGCGGGCTCCATCCCCAGTAGGGGGCGTGCAGGAGGCAGCTGATGAATGATTCTCTCTCATCATGGATGTTTCTATCTCTCTCTCCCTCTCCCTTCCTCTCTGAAATCAATAAAAATATATTTTAAAAAATAAGTAAAAAATAAGATATTGTGGGGTGTGTACGATCACAGAGCGAGAAGGAGGGCAGGATGAAATCTAAAAAGCATTGACCCAGCGACCCTGACCTCACCGGGAACCGTCACGGGGGACTTACCATGACGATGCCCCCGGACTGCTCCGCCGTGCACATGCTCATGATGGGCGCCATGCCGATGGTGGTCCCTTGGAAATAGACCCCACTAGGAGGGAGACAAGAGAAAGGGCTTTCTGAAACGAACACAGGATGAAGACATTTCCTAAGATACATTTTTTTGGACCTTTGATGAAAAAAGAAATATATCGAGGTCAAGAACACGGTGTGCGGCCTGTAACTGGGTCAAGGGTTGGGGGCACAGGTGACAAAACGGACAGAGCGGATGTACATAAGTGAGAGGCACCCAGTCCCGGAGTGACCCGCACGCCCGGGAGCTGCGTGAGGGCGCGTGGGCACGGCTGTCCCCTCTGCTCTCGGCGACTTAGGGTCCAGTTGCACCGCCGTCCATGACCCTTTCAGATTTCTGTTTCCAGGACTCAGACAGCCGGTCACGGCTCTTGACTGTGTAACTGGTGGTCTGCCTACTTCCTCAGGGGGGTGGGGGCAGGAGGAGGGGGCTGAGGGCCGTCTGCGAAGGCACAGAATCGCGGTGGTCACGGGGACGCAGTAGGCGGCCCGCTCTGTTTCCTGTTGTCGCTGAAGTCTGTGCTCCTGCGTAACGTGACCGGACGGAAACCCACGGCGCTCTCCTGCTGGCGGAACTCTTAAAGTGGAATCGCAGGAGAATGACTGACCCCTGGGCTGAGTGTAGGAGTCAGCACCCACGCAGCCTCAGCCCCCGGCGGAAGCTTCTGGAAGGGGCCCTTATGGCTCCTGCGGGCGCAGCTCTCCCTCCCACAGAATCTTGAGCAGTGAGTCCGATGACCTCAAGGCCTGTGTCATGCAAGTGTGTGTAGCTCCTACCTCATCCACGAAAAATGAAACCATGTCATTGTTGAATTTCGTTTAAAGGAAAAATGAGCTTTCATGTCATCTTGGCCACGGACATACATTGATTTCACAGGTATTATGTGAAAAGGTAGGTATTTCGGTCAATTGGACAAGAGGGAGCAAGTATACATGCCACCCCATCTATGCATGTATGAACGTGTGTATGTATGTATCCATCCATCTGCGGCCCCCCCCCACCACTGCTCATGGACAAGAGTAGGGACTGCAGCTTTAACGTTTATATCTCTATCGAGCATTTAACAGAAAGAACTACATGTATATACATGAGGAGGTTATATAAGAGGCTGATTCATTTCCAGATGTTCAGGTTGGACAGACTCCATTTGGGAAAAAAGTCAAAACAGCACACTTTGATTCTGCTCTTTAATGGTTCAGGATTCATCAATGCGCAAAATATGAGGCAACCGCAAATATCCAAGGCAGGGATTAACAAAAGCCCCTGACGGTGGCCAAAGTGAATGAACAGGGACTGTCCCCGGCCTCGCCCGGGGGTGGGCACGTTCTAAAGAGAGGATGGGGTGGGGCTGGTGGTCCCCTTCCCATAAAAGCTCATAAATTAGACCCAATTCGCTAAAGGAAAGCGTCCATCTCTCCACAGCTTTTAATTCAGTGATAAAGCAACGCCAGAAGACAAGGATAATGGCCAAAGTGTTTAAGGGCTTTAATAGAATGTTCTCCACTCTGGGAACAATCTACTTCATTAGGGTACGAATGCTTCTTTTTGAATATAAAGGCGTCTGTAGCAGCGGTTACGTTCCAGCTCTGTTCCCTCACTGGTTACGCCACACCCTGATTGCTCAGGGAAATGCCTTGTTCACCGGCTCCCCCAGCAGACAGGGGACCCACTCCACTGTGTTCCAGGCTCCCGGGGGGCAGAAGTTTGGTTCCGCTCGGTGCCCAGGGCAGTTGGATTGAAAGACAGACCCAAGGCTAATGTGCTGTCCTGTTGCAGCCTCGGATCTAGGAAGCCCCAGAATGCCGTGAGGAGGGGGACACGGGTGTCCCGCCTTCAGATGGTGCATCCACATTCCCGCTGATAAGGGAGGACAATGGGCTTTAAAAAGCAGCTTCTCTGGACAACTGGGCATCAGGCGGAGACTGGAACAGCTTGCCCAGCCCGGCCAGCGTGGCTCAGTGGTTGAGCGTTGACCTATGAACCTAGGATTTGATTCCAGGTCCGGGCACAGGCCCTGGTTTCGGGCTCGATCCCCAACAGGGGTGTGCAGGAGGCAGCCGATAGATACTGATGTTTCTCTCTCATCGATGTTTCTATCTCTTACTCCCTTTCTCTAAAATCAATAAAAACATATTGTAATACATTCGCACAAGGAGAACGTCCAGGTGACGGAGAAGGAAGAAGACATTGGACAGAGGGAGAGTTTTCCCAGGTGTCCAAGGGGAGACTTCACAGCAGACCCGAGACTCTGGTCAGGGGGCCTCTGCCCCCCATGAGTGCTGAGCGACCCCCGGGACGGCACAGCTCTGGGCCACGCCGGTGGAGCTGGAGGAGGCCGGGGCGCTGGGGCCACTCCTCCCCAGCCCAAGGGGACCTCGCCGACCCACCTGACAAGCTGTGCGTTGTCGTGGGACTTGCGAGGCAGGAGCTTGGCCTTCCTCCAGTCCAGGAACTCGTGCAGGCTGGCGAAGGGGTCCTGGCCGATGGGGCACTTGTCGATGTCGCTCCACACCTCCACACCCACCAGCACGATGCGGATGTTCAGTGGCCTGTAAAACTGAGGGGACAGACAGCCTGTGGGGATCGCGGGAACGGGGACTGGGACGCAGAGCAGGACAGAGCTGTGCGCTCTGAACCTCACCGAGCGGGTGAGAATAACACCGCCATGCCCCCGCGCCCCCTACCCCGTTCCCAGGCGTCAGCATGTAAGACGGTGTGTAGAGCCCGAAACCCAAGAATGTGCCCACTGGGTCTGCACCCTCCAGTGACGGCCTCTCGGTGTCTCCTGGTGTGTGTGGAAGCTCACACTTGAAATGACTCCTTGGAGGTGAAAATGCCCAGAGACCCGGAGTCTCGCTGAAGCCGCTACATCGTAGCTGCCGCCTGCCAGCTCCTACCTGCCGCAGGCAAAGCCCCCTGAGCGAGGGCGTTCACTCTGCCAAAGACAGCCGCTTGTGCACCTGCAGCCGCATGTCCTGCCCATGCGTTACTGCAAATGGATCTGTGGTAACTTTTGGCAAAGCCTCAGACGTGGCCGATGCTACCATATCCTGTCACCCCATCAATCGAGGAGGTTTGAAGTAGATGGGAACATCAGGAGCTTTCGGAATCATAGGCACACAGACCTTCTGCGGAATCCGGATGACCCACGGCTCTTCCCGAAGCCAGAGGCTGGCTCATCAAGTGTCCCGGGGAAGACCTGTTACTAAGAAGTTCCTCTCCCAGGCAGAGACCAACCCAGGTGCACCCCCCTCCTTAGTATTCATGGCCAAGGCCATGGTCACAGCCCCACCCACAAGCCCCGCCCACAAGCAGCCGCCCTGGCTCAGAGGTAGGAAGGGCAGCTCTCCCAATGGGAAGGGATGGTTTGCCCCAGACACGCTGAGGGATGAGCAGCCAGAGGAGAGGTCAGAACTACCCGTGGCCCCGACTGCCTTGCTGGCCCACGTGCATCACAAAGACAGGGAGGCGGCTCTGTCCTCATGGCTGGGGTGGGGTGCAGGGGAACACGGGATCGCCTGGCTGGCTGCACCACCTTCCGGTGCCTGTGATGTGGGGGCAGGGCCCAATGAGGACGCTGCATCTTCTGATTCTCAGGCGCCAGAGAGAACGGCGCGGCTGGAGACAGGCCGAGGTCCAGCCCCAGGGGGAGCAGGTCCCGTTTGGAGTTGCTAGAAGCATCTGGGCCAACCAGGGCTGAAGTCCCAGGAGCTCCGTGTTGGACTTCAGCAGCGTCCAACGCGGGGAGCTCACGACACACTCCCCGGGCTGAGCAGCGCGGCCGGGGTGACCCAGGGCGGGGGCTCGTCTTCCCCACTCATCTCCTCGTCTGCGGGCACACCAGGCCAGCAGGAGGCACGGGAACACGGGCGGCATCTCGAAGCAGACACTGACGGAGCAGGCCACGCGGCCCACGCAGATGGCAATTCGGGCGTCACGTTCATACGCGCATGAGATGTTATGCGGCCTGAAGGCTGCCCAGTGGTGTAATCAGCACTTACTCGCAGGCCCCCCAGCCGGGCTCCCGGGCAGAATGGAGTCCAGGGGCGCCCTGGCCCTCTGACGCCCATGTCCGCTGCTGTCCTGTGACGGGAGGCCGCGTTTTCAGTGGGTTCACGTCAAAGGGAACGGTGACCAGAAGGCAGAGACGCCCGTGTCCACAGCAGCTGGCCGAGCGTGGGCTTCCGGCGTCCCCTGTGGGGGCCCCGGTTTGCCTCTGACAGGTGTCATGCGTGTAGAAGCAGCGCCTGGGTCTGGGAGGGCCCCTGTGGCCGCTGCTCCAGGAGCTGTTCCCTGTGACGCCAGCTGTCGTTTCCATGTGGGTCCCTCCAGCCGCACCCGGAGCCGATTTCACACACGCCGAGTGTCAGGCACAGCCCTGCGCCGACGCCGATGCTGCTGGGAGCCGTCACGTGCGCTGAGCGCACCTGTAGCCGCCTGACCCTCCCCTCACTGCCTGCTGACTGCTCCTCCCAGGGCGGCGAGGGCCCCCTCTTAAGGAGCACGAATTAATACGTAAGGAGCACCCACCAGGCCTGGGCACAGGGACCAGGGTGCACGCGGACGGGCCGCGGTCTGGGGCCAGCTGACGGGTTCACCCAGTAACCCAGCAGCAGCAGCATTTGCTCGGCTCTGGCTGTGGGCTCGGCTTGGCACTGGCACAGACAGGAGGGACCAGGCTGCCCTTGCCCTCGGCTCCCGAGCGCTCAGGGTCAGCAGGAAGCTCGCAGCCACCATCACCGTTAACGCCGAGGAGCCACCTGCCCAGAAAGGATGCGGCGCGAGTTCAGGGCGCGGAGCCCCAGGCCCGGGAAGGCTGGGGAGGACGTGGACCTGAGGGCTGTCTCCTGGTCCAATGCGGAAGCTGTGACCTCAGGCCCCGGCGTGGGACGGGAGGGGAGACCCACAGGAGAAAGACTGGAAGACAGGACATCCACGGGGACGAGTCCTCCCACATCCACATCCACGGGGACGAGTGCTCTCACATCCACATCCACGGGGACGAGTCCTCCCACGCAGTCGCGGAGGCTCAGCCTTAAAGAATCTGCAGCTGCTGCTGATTTCTTCGTGAAGCAGAGGTAGGGAGATGGGGGCGGGGGGGGGGAGGTCAAGGAGGCGGGTCCCCAGCCCTTCATTTGGCAGCCATTCCTCCCCCCGCCCCCCTAGAATCAGCCCCGGGGGTGATGTCTCTTAGTTCCCGCCTCAGGGGTTGCCAGCAAGGCAAGCGCTCTGTCGGACTGACAGAACTTCCTGAATGTTCCAGAATGTCACCTTTGGCAGGACATCGCTGGTGGGTCTCCCAGTCTGAGCCGTCCGCTCCCCTGCAGCCAAGCGATTATTACTCAGAACGGCCACGAAGAGCCGAGAGCTCTGCAAACGAGGAAGTTGCCACCGGGACAGTCATTGTTTATGGGGCCGAGACACGTGGAGAACGCAGAGCTGCCAACGGCATCGGGGTTCCTCACTAGTGCAGGCGCATCCCTGAGTGCACACGGTGCAGAGCGGGGAGGGGCCTGGGCACCCCACCAGCGACTCCAGGCCTTGCAGGGGCAGCCTCACACGTGCGCCCAGCAGTTCAGCTCGCTCCCACCAGACACAGGGCCCACCAGCGGGCAGACTCCGCGAGGCCGTCAGAACTTTGCCCTGTGATTAGCGGTGCGTGTTATTAACAGACTCCCAAACGCTCACTTTGGTTGTGCAGGCGGAAGCGGGGTAGAACAGACTGTAGAGAAACCATCACTTTAACAGGGACTCCGGCATCCGCAGGCTCAGTTTCACGCCGTCCGCGGCGGCCTTTCACCCCCAAGGTCTGACTCCCAGTGAGCAGGGCATGGCGCTGCCTGCACGGCCGAGTAGAATATTCCCATTTCTAGAAGGGCTGTGGCTTCCACCTTTCGGAAAACGTTGGAAATCCCAATCCCTCAGACATAACTGGCATGTTTGTAAACACGTCCACCGCGAGGCGTCCTCAAACTGCCCTTTCTGAGGCGCCTGGTCCCACTCCCCTCCCACCCTCTGCACGGGCTGGAGACAGGCGATCGCTGAGGACTACGGCCGTGTAGGACAGCGGTCAGATTGTGTCCCGCGTGAGGACCCCCTGGGAGACTCGGGTGCCCAGGCCCCACTCTGACACCCGGCTGCCATGCCTATCAAAGTGGAAGATGCCCTGTGTGGGCTGGAGCATCTGTCCCAAGCTCGCTGCTCATTCCCATGCAGGGGTGCTCCGTGCAGGTGTGCCCCATGCAGGCGTGTCCCAGGCAGGCGTGCTCCATGCAGGTGTGTTCCATGCAGGTGTGCTCCGTGCAGGTGTGTTCCATGCAGATGTGGTCCGTGCAGGTGTGCTCCGTGAAGGTGTGCTCTGTGCAGGCGTGCTCCGTGCAGGTGTGCTCTGTGCAGGCGTGCTCCATGCAGGTGCGCTCCATGCAGACGTGTCCCAGGCAGGCGTGCTCCATGCAGGGATGCTCTGTGCAGCTATGTTTCGTGCAGGCGTGCTCCATGCAGGTGTGCTCCATGCAGGTGTCCTGCTGAAGCATGTGGTGGAGACAGTGTCCCCGCCTCCTTGGGGACAGGCAGAGGGAGGACCTTTGGTGGTCAAAGGCTCTGGGGATAGACCCGACTCCCAGGGTCCCTTCCGGCTCTGCCCTGGCCTTTGTCACCGCCTGGTCCTCAGGGAGGGTTGGCCACCAGCTGGCCGGGCTGGAAATCAGTATCCACGTCCCAGATGGTGGCGCCCTCGTTGGCATGGGCGGGCCAAGGGGCGGAATGTGGGGCCGTGGCTCCTCCTGGGTTGCTTAGGGGGAGGCGGGCTTGGAGTGCTCCAAAGGGCGGACGCGCCCGCCATGGCTCTGGGTCGGACTGGGAGCCTGCGCTGCCGGAACTGGGCTCTGCCCGGCCAGCAGGGAGCCCGGAGGACGGTGGCCCAGGGGCAGTCCGGGCAGCCTGGGCGGCATCTCCCGCAGCCGCTCCGGGCCCCGCGCTTCTGTGCTCCCAGGACAGGAGTCCCCGGTCCAGTCCAGACCAGGGCGGCTCCCCGGCTCCCTGCTCGGCCAGATAAGGTGAGCTCCATCTCTCACCTCGCTTCCAAACACTCACACGATCCGAGTGACTGAATGGCCCGGGAGAGAACGTACCTTGTCCACGTGGTTAGCGATCTCGATTAGTCGCTGCTTCACTTTCCCCAGGTCTTTTCCTTGCCTCTGAAACTTCATAATTTGAGATGTCAGCATTAATCACAGCAAGCGTGTCACCCAAAGCTCATCTTCCCTCCCAGCCCCTGGGCATGCGCAGCCACGGGCTTCACAAACCCGCCCGGCTCCCTGGGCAATGAACCCCATCCCCCCCAGAAACCTCCTGCCTGGGACTCCCCGAAGCGCCCCGAAACTCGCCAGGCCACGGAGCGCTCCTACGCCAGTAACTCCTGCCTCGCCCCAGCCGCACACGTGACGGGCAGTCACCGTTTAGGTCAGTGGTCGGCAAACTCATTAGTCAACAGAGCCAAATAGCAACAGTACAACGACTGAAATTTCTTTTGAGAGCCAGATTTTTTAAACTTAAACTATACAGGTAGGTACATTGTTATTCACTTAATTAGGGTCCTCCTAAGGCTTAGGAAGAGCCACACTCCAGGGGCCAAAGAGCTGCATGTGGCTCGTGAGCCGCAGTTTGCCAGCCACGGGTTTAGGTAAAGGGAAGGCAGCCCCAAGCCATTTCTCAGATCGCCAACTTGGGGTTTTCAAAACTGGATTTATTGGGGTGACACCGGTTCACAAAAGCACACTTGATGTTCACTTCCTCGCAAAGTCCTTCCTATTTGTTTTAAAACTTAGATAGTGAAGGAACAGGCGACCCGGAGGGGAGGGGATGACAAGCTAATGCTTCGCCCCTCGGCTGACCTCCAGACGGGGCGGGCTCTGAGAAACCATCAAGCCAGTTCCCTCCGCCCGCGCTGCGCCCCCGAGGAAATGGCACCTCATTCATCACACGCAGCAGAGGCCGAGAGGATACGGAGAAGAAACTCCCACAGAGTCTAATTAAAAATCAATTCAGAGGAAGAGCGAACGTGGCCCCGAGCCCCGCTCAGAGGGCAGGGCTTCCGGCCGCGTCCCTGTCCCTCTCGTGCCTTCCTTTTGGTCGAGGACACATCGGACATGTGCAAAACGCTGCTTTCCCCCCAAACGGTTCAGGAATCCGTTCTAATGCCATCTGCTGATTCCCCAAAGGACCCCCCCCCCCACCCTCCCGTTTGGAGAGCTTAGCGATGGAGCAACAGTTTCCTTGTTTGCTTTCCAGTCTTGGGCTTTTATTTTGTAGTTTCAGACACACTGAATGTTTAATGTTTTATACTTGACGCTACCAGAAAGCCCCTTTTCCGTGACTTGTTTACAGGCTCCTAAGGGCCCGGAGTAGAGGAGGTCAATTAAAGCAAATCGTGACCTACTGAGCATCTTCTTTCCTTCTCCTCTTTTTTTTTTTTTAAACCAGCCTTACGACGAGGCATTTCCAGCTCTCACCTCGCGGTTGTCGGCAACAATAACCAGCTCCACATACTTGGTCATCTGCAGGGTCTCCCTCTTATGCTGCAACAGGAAACACGGGTCAATTCCCTGGACGCCTCCCGGGCACCCAGAGCACGGTCACCCTCTCCCCACCCAAGCACTTCACTAAGGGGCCCCCATCCTCACCCCTGGCTCCCAGCCGTCCACCCGTCCACACGGTCACCTCCCTCCCCAGCGACCTCGGTGGGATCTTCTCAACTCAAGTGACCAGTTTCTTTCACTTTAAGACATATTTTTATTGATTTCAGAGAAGCAGGGAAAGGGAGAAAGAGATGAAAACATCAATGATGAGAGAGAATCACGGATGGACTGCCTCCCGCATGCCCCATGCCAGGGATGGAGCCCACAACCCGGGCATGTGCCCTGACCAGGAATCAAATCATGACCTCCTGGTTCCTAGGTCGATAGTCAACCACTGAGCCACGCCGGCCCGGCTTGAGTGACCAGTTTCCATTCATCTAGGAAATCCTTGCGAAGGGAGTTCAGATTCCAGCCGAGTCCCTGAGTTTAGGGTCGGAACCAGCATGTGCCGAAACACAGACACACGCAACAGCGTGTGCCCTGCGCCAGGAGAGCCCCCCGCCCCCCCCGCCCCCCGCGGCCGTGGATTCCGGGCCCGAGCAGCACATTTTGAAGGTCACCCCAGAAAATGACGTCACAGCGCCCCAGGGGCATTCCCTTTGACTTTCGGGTCCCGTTTTGTGAGGTGAGGAAAGTGGAAGAGAACAGAGTTTGGGCCGGAACTGCGTGACCCTCTTCAGAAACACAGCTCGGTCCACGCCAGGCGGGGCACTGAAAAACCTGGTTAGAAGCAACGGCAGGCGGGCGGTCTGGGAGCAGGGAACAGCCGGGCTGATCATCCGGGAACAGAGCCAGCGCGAGAGAGGTGTTAGGAGGAAACTGGAAAGGAGCAAAGAGAAAAGAACAGAAAGAAACCGTGTCGAGAAAAACTCCGCCCCCGGAGAGAGCACGGAACAGCCGGGAAGGACGCAGGAACTGTTTCCAGGGGTGAGGACGGAGGAGGTGCAGGCAGCAGGGTGGGAGCCCCCAGCCCTGCAAGGCCGCTCGGAAGCGGCTACATTCCAACCAGTTTCCTCAGAAAACATGTGACTCTCCGTGAATCGCTGGGAGAATCCCAGAGGCGTTGTTAGGAGAACGAGAGCAAGTCATGGAGGGTGGTCTCAGAAAGCAAACATCGCACACAGCGCGCAAAGCCCTCTGTTCCTCCGCGGGCCAGCTGCAGGGCCCGGGCTGAGCTGGTCACGGGCCTGCCCGCGCCTCTGGGTTCTGGGTTCACGCCCGAACGGCGGTGGCTCGGAGCCGCCTGTCAGAACCGCTCGCCGACAAAAGGAAACACGACCCAGGCGCGCTGTGATCAGCGGCTCGTCTCACACCCGAGGGAAGCTTCTTCCACACGGCCAATCCCATCAGCGCAGATCTTGCAAACTGATTTTTACAAGAAAAATGTTTGCGTCCCAGCGGCCCCCCCGGTCCCCCATCCCCCGGACTGTGCTGATGCGTGGGCGTAGGGGCCCTGACCAGACCCGGGACCTGCTGCAGGGGAAAAAGGAAGCTCCGCACCAGGCAGAACGTCTCCGCCCTCAGTGTCACGGGAAAGAGTGACACGCGCTGAGGCTCCCTGTTGGAGGCCCACGACCAGCTCAGCCTGGCTCCTGCAGCTGCATTTATGGTGACAACTATGTGTGTTTTAAGGTGACAAGTACGTGTGTTTTATGGTGATAAGTATGTGCTTATACAGAAAAAACGATTGGCGCCGTGGTCGCCAGTGCTGGCCACAAAATGAGACACCTTCTCAAACAGTGAGGCTCCTGCCCGGCCCCCGTGGCTCAGGGGTTGAGCGTCGACCTATGAACCAGGAGGTCAGGGTTCGATTTCCTGCACAGGCCTGGGATGCAGGCTCCATCCCCAGTGGGGGGCGTGCAGGAGGCAGCCGGTCCATGCTTCTCTCTCATCACTGATGCTTCTCTCTCTCCCTCTCCCTTCCGCTCTGACACCAGTAACATTTTAAAAAAATAAAAAACAAAAACAGAGGGAGGCTCCTGCCCCTTCCCTCGCTGGGGTGTGCAAGAAGCAGAACCCTCCTGCCCCCTTCGATTCCCCGATTCACTGTTAATAGGTTCAGCTAATTATATAGAAGAAAATAAAGTCCTACAAATAAAAAAATAAATGAACCTCCCGTTGGAAACCCCCTAGAAAGGGCCCTGGTTGTTTAGACGCTTCCACCTTTGAGCCGGCAAAGGGGAGGGGCCCGCGGGCCGTGGACATTTCCCAGTGGCCCTGGGTCACCGTGTAGAAAGCCGTGGTTCCAGCTCATGAAAACAAACACGTGCGCCCCGGGCGCTCCCCTGTCTCTGCAGCCGTCCGAGGGGCCCAGACTTTCTCATGAGCTCAGGGCACTGCCCGCTGTGGGGGAAGCTGACCACTCAGCCGCAGGCCCCGGGGGCCGCCCACGCCCCACGGTTCGCTCCATCCGCTGCGCTCACCGAGGCTTCAAGCACCCCCGCGCGGGAACCGCCTCTCGGGCCACCCCGTTTTGTAAGAAACAAATCCTATTTAACCTTTTTGATGGGCAGAGCGACCTTTGAAACTGGCTGCTTGATTCAGTGTTCCTCTGGGGTTCGGAACAAAAGCCCTTCCCCGAGATCGGTCCGCAGTCCCTGCTCCACGGGGGAGGCCGAGGCGCCTGGAACCTCGCTCCAGAGGGCAGCAGTTCCTCTCCAGTCGTCACGGCCAAGTTCCCAGAGAGAGAACATCCCCCAAACATGTCGCCACAAGAACCCTGGCGCCGGAGCTTAACGCAGCCCCACACAAGCCCGAGAAGCGCCGTTGGGATCAGGGTGACGTGTCCTCACTGCAGTCTTCCGCCACGTGAGCCGCACTGTCCTTCATTCACGCGCCCCATAGACGTCTCCCGGCAGCCCTCCACGTGCCAGGCACCGTGCTGGGTCCCGGGATACGGGGACGGACGGGAGACCCAGGCCCTGCCCTGATTCGGCTCACATGCTGGGCGGAGGGGGTGACGGTACAGAGTTAACAAACATCAAGCATCGTCTGGGAAAAGTACAACCAAGGAGAGAAACCATTTGTACCCGGATGGGAGGGGAGCTCACTGAGACCCGGGGGGAGGGGCAGGACCCTGGCGCGTTTACACCTGGAAGACTGTGCTGGCCGCTGTAGGAAAGGAGCATCGCTTACCCTGCGAGGCGGCCTGGAGGGGCCTGGGGGGTGTGAGGCTGAGCGAAATCAGCAGGAAGACAAGTCCCACACAATCTCACGCGTGTGGACTCTAATGAGCAAAGTAAACGACGAACAAAAAAGATCCGGAGACATGGAAGCAGGGAACGGACCGGCGTCTTTCAGAGGGAAGTGGGGGCGGGGAGGATTAACCAATGAACTTGTATGCGGATACACATCACCCACGGACACAGACAATGGGGGGTGAAGGCCGGGGTGGGGGTGGGGCGGCTGGAAGGGGCCAATGGGGGGAAAAGGGGGACACCTGTGATACTTCCAGCAACAAAGATTTAAATAAAAATGACAGCAGAACCCACACCTGCAGATTCTGGAAGCTCTGCTCACGCTGAGATGCTGAGCGGGGGCCAAGGCCGCGGCAGGACTCTGGCTGCTCTCCAGCCAGGGGTGGGGCCTGTCCCTCAGCCGGAAGCGAAGGCGGCCGTGAGGGAGGGATGCGGTGCGCCTGCCGCCCTCAGCCGGTCTTCGAAGGGGTCCGGCCCGTTCCTGACTCCAGCCACCGCTCAGCTCCGCCCGCACACACATTACTACCGCGGTTCCGGCCGCAGCACTAGCGGGGCGTCCGCTGAAGACCACGGCCCGTCCAGACGCCCAGAGCCGCGGGCCCATCTCCCAGCGGCTGCACTTGGGGAGACAACTGTCACCCCGACCCCCCGTTTGTACAAAATAAACCGATGGACAAAATAGAGCCAGAGACACAGAGCATGCAGCACCGCCTCCTAGAGAAAGACGACGTTGGCGCTTCCATGTGACACATCTTTTTCCCCAGGAACGAAGGGGAAACAGCACAGACAATCCCTAAGGAAGGGCCATTCAAAAACCAGGCACATTTGCCTCCGGGATGCACCCTGTGATGGTGCCGGCAGCAGGGGCGCGGCCCCTCCCCGCAGGCTGGCTGGCGGGGTGGGAGGGGCACATGGTGGGAGGCCCTGGGCAGGGCTCTTCGGCTCACAAACCCGCAGGGCAGAGATCGGACCCTGTAGCTCAGACCCGGCGCCACTGACATCTGACGGGACGGCCTGGTGAAGCCACAGACAACAGCTCGGCCCACAGGCTGGCCGGTGCCGACCCGGAGCCCGGCCTGAGCCCGGCTGCTCCACGAGGGGAGATGGAGACTCTGCCTGCAGACCGGCCTTTGCCAGTCCCCATCGCGGGGCCGGCGGCTCCGGGAAAAGGCCGGGCGGCTGTTGCCCTGTGTCCACAGGTCAGTCCTTCAGCTGCCGCCACACCGACTCGCGAGTGTGAAGCCCAGGCCGCGTGAGCCTGACCGGGCCCCGTCCTGCTCCCACAGGGGCCGCCCGGCTCTCGGGCCCACGCTCCCGCCCCAAACGCTCCACTTGCCGGGAAGGATCCCTCGCATCGCTTTTGGTACTAATTGCACGTTAAGTCAAGGCCGTTTTCTCTTCCGTAAACAACCACAGCGCTTTCCAGAGAGAAGCACGAGAATGAGGCGAACCCCGCGGGTGCCTTCCCGGCTCAGTGTACAGGCCCCTTCCCGCCAGCATTTAACCAACAGCGCTTCCATTCTGGGGTTCCGCACCGCCCTGCACCTCGAGATGACGGGAACCACTGTGCCCATCACGGCCGGGAGAGCTGCAGATCAGCTACAAAATGACAATCCAGCCGGAGCAGGGCCCACGCACGCCCGTCCACGCGAGACGCCGAACACACTGGGGTGTCATTTCAACTGTCAGGTCGTAAATCGCCACTCGGACGACACGGGTTCAACAAGATACTCAGAGCAAAGCGCCCCCATAGATACACGCAAATGTCCTCCGTGTTCATGACTGACAGGGCCACGGCCGCCTCGCATCCGACCTGAGGCCTGGGATCCAAGGAAGGCGGGCCCACGAGGGAAACGGACATGCCGGGCTGGCCTGGGGGCTCCCACTGTTTTTAAAAAGTTTTTTTTTAAATTGATGTCAGAGAGGAAGGGAGAGGGAGAGAGAAATAGAAACATCCATGATGAGAGAGAATCATGGATCGGCTGCCTCCTGCACGCCCCCTACTGGTATTAATACCACAACCCGGGCATGTGCTCTTGACCTGGAATCGAACCCTGACCTCCTGGTTCATAGGTTGATGCTCAATCCCTGAGAAATGTGGTCGGGCCCCCCCCTCATTTTTGAGAGTGTCCTGCGCCCTGTGGACCCAGGGGAAACTGGATGAGGAGGGTCAGCAGCCATTGGGGAGGTTTTAGGGCGCTGCCCCTGGGGGAGCTGGTCCACTTCTGTCCACTGGGCGGGGAGCGATTGTTCCAGTTCTGTGTAAAGGGGGGGACCTCTGAGAAGCAGACCCAGGGACAGAGGACCTGAAACCCGGGCCCCACAGACAGTCCAGGAGGAAAGGACAGGCCCCAGCTGGGTGGACTCGGGGAGCGACACCTCTTAGCCACGCTCCGCGGGCCGACCCAGGGCACCTCTGCCCGGCAGGTGGGCAGGACTGGGAGCGCGCAGCAGGTCATCGCAAACACCCGACTGCAAAGCAGACTGGACGCCAGGAGCCTCCACGTGGCACCTCCCACAGACGGGCCCGCTGAGAGCCGTGGGCAGGGTCCCTCGCTGGCAGGTGGGGTCCGGAGGTGTCCGTGTCTGCTGGGGCTCCGTCCACAGACACGCCCACCTCCAGACAAGCCAGCGACTCTATCCCCGGCCACAACCCCAGTGGAAAAGGCCCTCAGATGTCCCAGCACCGGGTGTCCCTCGCTGGGGCCCAGGGTCCCCAGAATCACGCCCTCGGCTCTCCCGCCTCCCCTTCTCACCCGCCTCCCCTTCTCACCCGCGTCCGGGAGGGCGGTGGGCGCCCACCGCCTGCAGTGGGGCCCGAGGCGCTGGGATGGGACCCGCACGACCCCCAGGCGCCCCTCAGGGCTTCGGCCGCGAAGAGCTTGTATCTGTCGGTTACATTGTCCATCGGCTCTAGGACGTAGCTTTTATTTTCAAACGTAATGAGTCCCCTGTGGAGAGAGAGAGAAGAAAAGAACATCTGAGTTTCAAGGGCAGCTGCTTGTTTATGGCTGAGACCCGGTTCTGAGCCGAACAGAGGACGAAGGAGAAACGCCTGCGTGTCCGCCCAGCCTCTCACCGCGAAGGACGCTTCTGTGACACGTTCCCATGGGTGCGCTTCGCAAATCTTTTGAAAAGTGAGTCTGAGAAGTTTTTTTGTTTCAAATCATTTTGGGGAAAGAATAGACTACGTTTAGCCTTTATATACAGATTTTTAAAATATATATATTTTTTATTGATTTCAGAGAGGGGGAGATAGAAACATCAATGATGAGAGAGAATCATTGATTGGCTGCCTCCTGCACACGCCCTACAGGGGATCAAAGGCATGTGCCCTTGACTGGGAACCGAACCGTGACCTCTTGGTTCATAGGTCAATGCTGAGCCATGCCGCTGGGCTATCGAAACATTCTTACATTGGAAAAGGAGGCAGCATTTCCGCACCCAAACAGTCTGGGAGAAAGAGTTTGAAGCAGTAACAGCTATTTCGAGCGGAATTGGGGCTCACATACCCACAAGTCAATCCCTCGTTATTCAGTGTTCCTGCCACTGCTGTTTCGTGGCGTGTGACAGGCAGTGGCAGAAACAGACGGTGCCGGGAAGCTCGCACCCTGATCGGGAAGTCGGCGCTGGGACGCAGGGGAGGATGAGACTCCGTGGGAGAGCCCGGTGGGGTGTCACCGGCAGCCACAGCACGTGACGGTTGAGCGAGGGGGACGGGGGGTGGGTTTCCGGGGGGCGGGTGGCTATTCCCAACCCCCGCAGGTGGATTCACAATCAACATCGCTGCTGCCGTGTGCTCCCCGCCTCCCATGGCCCCAGCCCGCGTTCTCCTGGACCCCCAGCGGGTCACACAGGCAGGTCTGCCCGTCTTGGGGGCGGGGGCTTGCATTCTCCTTCCCTGACAAGTTCTTTAGGAAACGAGGTTTTCAGTTTACAAGGACTAATAGGGGGTTTCAGTTTATGAAAGTCGATTTTAAAAAGCCCCAGTGAAGCCCTAGCCAGTTTGGCTCAGTGGACAGAGCATTGGCCTGCGGGCTGAAGGGTCCCGGTTCGATTCCGGTCAAGGGCACGTACCTCGGTTGCAGGCTGCATCCCAGGCCCTGGTCGGGGTGCGTGCGGGAGGCAACCAACTGCTGTGTCTCTCTCCCACCCATGTCTCTCTCCCTCTGTCTCTCCCCCTCCCTTCCACTCTCTCTAAAAATCAATGGAAAATATTATCGGGTGAGGATGAACAACAAACAAGAGTAAAACGCCCAAACGAGGAAAGAGAACTTCACAAAACAGGCCGGGGAGCGTGGAGAAAGGAACGCACTTGCGGGGAAAATACATGGATCAGCCGGAAACCAGCGCTGCCGCCGGGGAGGAGGTGGTGCCAACGCTGGCCGTGCACGAGGGCTCTCTGGCTGTCACTGGGTGTCCGTGGGCCGAACACCCACGGCGACACAGGGCGCCAATGTCGCATCACGAGACGCCAGGGGCTGAAAAGGCCTGTCCGCTTCTTGGGAAATTCGCAGGCGTCCCTCGGTCAGGGACCGCTCTCCTCTCCTGTGGCTCTGAAGTCATCCAGGGGCCAGATGCTGCGAGGCCGGTGGTGGGGGGGCTCCCCAAAGCAAGCAGCTGGGCCCGCAGCGCCCCTGAACGAGGCCATTGCTCTGAGCGTCCGCGTCATTCATCACGCGGCTCTGGGGCGCTCGGAGCCGCGGCAGCCAAGGGCCAGGCTCTTGGACACGTCGACAGGGGACGTTCTCACAGCCGCGCTGGCCCCGGCGAGATAGGGCCTGTGATTGAAGCTGCATGTCACGGGCAGTTAGCGATGCACTCAGAGCTGGACGCAGCCCAGCTGCCTTGGAAAGCGGGGCTCTGCTCCCCCCGGCGGGCGGCCGGAGGGGGTGAGAGAGCATCTGGGAGGCCTGCGGGAGTGAGGAGGCTGCGGTTCCTTCTCCAGGGGCGTGGGGGGCTGGACCGGCCGCCATGGGCGGGGCCCGGGGTGGAGGCCAAGTTCTGGGCAGTGAGTCGGCCTGGGGAATGGAGGCAGCGGGGGAGACAGGGGTGACTGGGGGGATCAGGGCCCCGCTCCTGGTGCTCAGGGCCATGCCAGGAGACCCCGCAGAGCTGCACTCTGGGCACCGTCCCCACCGCCAGGGGCATGCAGGTGGCAGGCAGTGAGCTGTGCCCCATCTGGGTCCCACGCCGTCCTGCCTCCCCCAGCGCTGTCTCCAGAGGGTTGTGGGCCCGGATCAGGGTCGAGTGTGATGGAGGCAGAAGTCAAAGGGCCCCATGAAACAGGGCGGCTGCTTTTTACATTTAATTAATTTTTTTTGTGTGTGTGCCCTTGGCCGGAATCGAACCTGGGACCCTTCAGTCCGTAGGCTGACGCTCTATCCACTGAGCTAAATTTAATTAATTTTTAAATTGATTTCAGAGAGGAAGGGAGGGGAGAGAGGGATGGAAACATCAATGATGAGAGAGAATCACTGATTGGCTGCCTCCTGCACACCGCACACTGGGATGGAGCCCACCACCCGGGCCTGTGCCCTGACTGGGAATCGAACCCTGACTTCCTGGTTCCTAGGTCGACGCTCAACCACTGAGCCACGCGGCTGGGCCAGAGCAGGTTTTTTGAAACCAGGCAGCCTTACTTCAAATGCAGAAACCTGTGGTTTTCCTGCGATGGAAGCGAAGAGGAACCGATTCCAGTTGTAAGTGGACGTGTTAGCTTCCTGGCGGCCACTCAGGGCTCCCTCCTGGGTGAGCGTCAGTCCTCCTCCCGCTCAGTGTCCATCCCGCAGGCGCCGGTGCGAGAGGCAGGTGCGGCTCCTGTGACCGCTCCCTCCGCAGGGCCAGGCGCCCAGCGCCGGGGGAAGGGGCTCGCCTCCTGCTCTGAGTTAACGGCGAGAAGGTAGGGATCCCCCGGCCGCTCCGTGGTCAGTTGCTGATTTGATTTTCTCGGAGGAAGACTTCGCTCCATGTCAGGCCTCCGCCGTGACTGCGGGAGGCCGTGCGGGGACTGAAGCGCCGTCCCCTCCCGAGGAGCTCTGGGCAGAGCCAGCGGCCAGCGCCACGTCTGACGCGCAGTGAGGTGCGGGGCGGTGGGCACAGGCGCACGTGGGGCTCATTCCAGCGAGTAATTCCATGTGAGCTACTCCCGTACCATCCACAGAGCCACCCGCTCCCCGCCACGCGCAGGGGCCCCGTGCAGACATCTCTCGCCCATGGTTCCCACCCCAGTATAGTTAGCAACCAGGTTTGGGCGGTGCCCAGAGGTACAATGTTGAGCTGTGACAAAAGGCTTCAGGAGTAGTTACGATGGACCATCCACAATGTCACAGCAGCTGACTTATGGAGAGAGCGCCTCAGCCAGGCCCCTTTCAGAGTCACAGAGTTTGGGGTGCGTGCGGGAGGCAACCACCTCAGCCTGGCCGGTGCTGCTCAGTGGGGAGAGAGCTGGTCCACAAACCCAGCGGCTGCAGGTTCAACTCCCAGCCAAGGGCAGGTACCTGGGTGGCAGGTGCGACCCCCAGTCCCGGTAGACGCGTGCGGGAGGCAGCCAATGGATGTGTCTCTCTCACATTGATGTCTGTCTTTCCTTCCCTTTTCCATTCTCTCTAAAAATCAATGGAAAAATATCCTCGAGTGAGGATTAACAACAATAAAATCAGTGTGTCTGGCTGTTTTCTACACTTGGAGCGCGTCTTCCTCGCTGTTTCCACCTCCCAGCCTGGTGGGACTGGCTGCTCTGCAGGTGAGGAGTGTGTAAGCAGGTGATGAGCGTGTAAGCAGGTGAGGAGTGTGTAAGCAGGTGATGAGTGTGTGAGCAGGTGAGGAGTGTGTAAGCAGGTGATGAGTGTGTAAGCAGGTGATCGGTAACCGTCTGCAGGGCTGAAGGGGAGCACGGGTGGGAGGCCCCGGGGAGCCATGTGGCTTTGAGCACAGGGTGGGGCCGTCCCTACGATACGATCAGGCCGTAGTTTTGAAATACGACCTTCCGGAATGTGCACGAGGCTTCGAGGGTTAGGGTGGAGGCAGGAAACACGGGTGGGAGTCAATTTAGAAATCCCGGAGGGTTGAGCTAGGGTGGTGCCGAGAGATGTTTAAGGAGAGATGATGGGGGCCTGGGCGGGGGCGGGGGGGCAGGAGGGAGGTCTCAGCATCCCAGGGCCGAGCCCAGGAGCGGAGATGGG
Organism: Myotis pilosus; assembly: GCA_036010255.1. Taxonomy (NCBI): domain Eukaryota; kingdom Metazoa; phylum Chordata; class Mammalia; order Chiroptera; family Vespertilionidae; genus Myotis; species Myotis pilosus. Next base: position 2,450,500 of record JASKON010000014.1, read on the forward strand.
CGGGGCCTTTCCTGGAAAGGGGTCCTTCCCGAGGGGAGCCAGTGGGGACCCCGGGGAGGGTGGGATTTGGACATTTCAAGCTCTGAGTGAGAGTGGGGCCGGGGAGAGCTGAGATGTGACCTTGCAGTCCTCAGGGTGGAGACCTGGGCTCCCACAGCTGTGTGCACAGGCTGGCAGAATGCATGTCTCCAGGGGAAGAGGAAGGAAGGACAGCGGTCAGAACCCTGGCCAGAATGGCACGGCCCCCGAGGCCCCTGGTACCAGATGTCTGGTAGGAGCCGAGCAAGAGGACAAGCAGGATTGGGGACCGTCTCTCCCTCCAGGAGCTCCTGTGCTGGCCGGGGGCTGGGAGGGTGGGAGTGTGGCCTCTATGGATGAATCAGGTCATGGGGACTCGGGGTTTTGTGCTCAGGACTGGGCATCTGTCTCATTACAAACCACAGCAGCTCACCCCTCTCCCATCAGCGTGGGGTCTGTGTGTTGATGCTCACGAGATGCCTGTGGGCTTGGTGCTCACCAGCGGGTGGAGGGCCACGAAGCACAAGAGCAAATGAGAGACCAGAGTGTGGGGGAGCCATGGACATTCCACGGGGGTGTACTAAGGGGGCCGGGTGTCCCGGGCGGCACACGGTACGGCACACGGTTCACCAGGGTCTGAACGTCCCCCTTGGCTTGGAGCCTTTCAGAGGCAAAGTAACCTCCACGGCCGCACTCACTTTTATGCCATGTGTCCCACATGGCACTTCAGGCTCCGAGAAAGAGCTGTTTCCGCCTGATCCCCCTTCCTACGGGGATCCTGGTGCTTCTCCCCTTATCGCTCCCCTTCAAGCTGCACGTGAAGGACGGCTGCTCCCTTCCCTCCTCCCGTCTCTGCTCCGGGACAGAGTCCTGCTGACCCTGGTCCAGGTGCAGCCCTTCGGGGCCTGTGGGAGGTGCTTTCTCTGCCTTTTCTCTGCGACATCGTCACCGGCTCCTTCCCTGCCACGTCGTCACCGGCTCCTTCCCTGCGACATCGTCACCGGCTCCTTCCCTGCGACATCGTCACCGGCTCCTTCTCTGTGACATCGTCTCCGGCTCCTTCCCTGCAATATCGTCACCAGCTTCTTCTCTGCGACATCGTCACCGGCTCCTTCCCTGCGACGTTGTCACCGGCTCCTTCTCTGCAACATCGTCACCGGCTCCTTCTCTGTGACATCGTCACCGGCTCCTTCCCTGTGACGTCGTCACCGGCTCCTTCCCTGCTACATTGTCACCGGCTGGGCTCTAATGCACGTCCCTGGGACACTCGAGTTGCCTGGCATTCCTGGATCCACATGGATCTTGGGTCACCTGGTATTTAACACAGTTTCCCACCCCTCTTTGCTTTCTGAAGACCTGCCAGGCTGGGGCTACGGGAGCTGCGTCCAACCTCCATGGATTCTTCTGTGGGTGGGCGCGGACTGAACCCGGCTTCTCCTCTGGTCCGATGCCCCAAGGTCCCAAAGTTGACTACCTCCCTCCAGGACGCTCTATTGGTGCACGACCTGCTGCTCTTACAACAGCAGCCCCGAGATCTGGGAGGTTTAAATTACCAGGGGCACCGTTCACACAGGGTGTCCCCTTCCTGTTCCCACCCCATCGGGTGGTCGACAGCAGACTACTGAGCCTGACGGTATGTGGTATGTGTATGCCTGTGTGTGCTGTGTGTTGTGTGTGCTGTGGATTGTGTGTGCAGTGTGTGTAGAGGCTCATTCTCCATGGCCCTGCACAGAACTCCCAGCTGTGCATTCCCTGCTGGCACGGGGAGCAGCCCTGCCTGTGCCCACCTGGCACGCCCTCCCACAGAACCACGCGTGGTGCCACGGGCCAGGGCAAAGTGGGAGTCTGAGGATGCACGCTGCTAGCCACAAACTCAATAAATCATTCCACTCCGAAGGCCAGGACCGCTGGAAATGTGCCGAACAAACTGGTTTCCCTGGGAGCACATGGGAGCCGGCTGTGGTGAGCCAGGGAGCAGGTGGGCGTCTCGGGGGAGGTGACTGTTTCTTGCTTTGTGCCACTGCCTCATCACAAAGGCCCCCGTGCCCGCGCCTTACTCCACATGACTGGGTCTGGGACAGGTCGGCTCCTTTACTCCTTATTTTCATTAAGCGAGCAGCTTAACTGCCACCCGATGTCACATCCTGTCCTTCCTCACCAGGAGTTGTCACGCACCCGAGTCCCGTGAATGACAGATGGTCACAAATCCCTGGACACCCAGACTCAGCCAGTTCAGTCCCCGCCCACCTTCCAGGCGGGATCAGTGGGGACAGAGGCGCCGAGGGAGAAACCGCGAGGGGGGCCAGCTGCGCTCGGGGCTGGTGGGCGAGGCCTCCCGTCTGGCGGGGGGAGGTGAGCCCCCACCGGGGGGAACAGGGGAGGAAGGACAGCTGGGAGCCGCCGCTGCCTGGCCACTCACCTGAGACCGGAGCAGGTGCTGAGACTGGCCGTGGAGCCGGGGCGTCCTTGCACGTGCCCGTGGTAGTAACAATGACCCTGAAAGGAGGAGAAAGCGGCTGAGTCACAACATCCGACCCCACGCACCATCTCCGCTTGTCTTACCGACAGCATTGGACTCCCTGTTGTCTGAAACATCCAACGAGGAGCCTTAACATTAAATGCTGAGCCCCGCGTGACCCAGCTGGGACCGAGGGCCAGAGTGTCCGCAGGGTTGGAAAATGGACCCAGGCTCTTCTGCTCTCTAACCCCCGTCAGGAAGCCCTGGGCCAGACACGTATAAGACCCGGCCCCAGGACAAGCACATGGACCTCCGTGTCACCTCATGCAAACTGCCTGTCATGAGACGAGGCATGCTGGGGGGTAAGGACACGTGGATGTAATGCCAGGTCCTCTAAGTCTACGGCAAATGGAAGCAGAGACGCCGATGGGAGTGGGGCTGGAGAGAGGGGCCCTCACTGAACTGCCCTGCTGAGAGGGACATGTCAGCTCAGCAGGAAGGGGACACCGAGAGGCCTTCTGCGTCTAAGTGCGAAGACCCCGAGTGACAGGCCCGGGACGCCCCCCCCACCCCCCCCCAGCAAGGTCACTGCACAGGGGGCCGCGGCACAGCGCCTCCTAGCGAGGGGCTTCTGTCCAGGACTGGGGCTGGTCTTCCCGCTGAACAGAGGTCCTGCTGCAGCCCCGGGAGAGGGGGGGCTGCCTGGCAAGATGTGGGGGCCCCACACGCCTCCCTCGCGTCCTCTGGGTGATGGGCGTGTGGCCCGCGGCAAAGGGCTGTGTCGTCGGAGGGGCCAAGCAACCCCCTTCCTTCCGTCTCGTGGGTTGCTTGTGCGTCAGCTGCCGGATCTAAGAACTCAGCCCCTGACCTACGGGGACGAAGGCTGACACCTGTTTCCTTGTAAGAGTTTCATAGGCTCAGTTCTTACGTTTAGACCTTGAATCTACTGTGAGTTAATTTTTGGCTGGAAGTGGAGTCCGATTTCATTCTTCTGCATGTCAGTCTCCAGAACCATCTGGTAACAGTCGATTCTTCCCCCGATTTTTCTCGGTGACCCTCTGTGTGCCTGTGTGTGAGAGCGTGTGTGAGCACATGTGTATGTGCCTGTAGGTGTGTGTCTGTGTGGGAGCATGCGTGGGAGCATGCGTGTGTGTAAGCATATGTGTGAGCATGTGTCTGTGTGTGTCTCTGTGTGAGCATGTGTCTGTGTGTGCCTCTGTGTTTGCACGTGCCAGTTGCTGACCCACATTTCAGCATGACTGGCCCAGCCATGTCCCTCGTCTGGGACCTCAGGGGATGGTGCCCTCACAGGAAGAGTGCGTGCAGCCCGCCTCGCTGTGACTGGGTGCACCCTGCTCAGCCCCCCGTGCGCAGGAGGGTCCTGAGGAAGGAGCGCCACACCCGGGCCCGGCTGCTGGGCTCCGGCGCTAGCGAGAGCCACATCTGCTGGAAGGAGGGTAGAGGGCCGACCTCGGGGCCAGCCCCATGCGGCCCTGTCCTCGCCCCTGCCGTCCTCTCGGGCGGTCTCCGTGCCCGGCCCCTGGAGGTGCTCGGTGAACACGTGGGCAGCAGGCGAACGCGCTAAGGAGACTGTCTGGGGTGACTGCGGCCTTTCCCGGAATTGCCTTGGGGACGTAAGCAGCATAAATTACTGCACGGTCTCCCGCAGGCTGTGTTCAAAGGGACAACACAAACCGAGTCGCCCCTCGGACGTGGCCAGCGGAGGATGAAGTCCACACGCCGCACCGTGCCGGGCGACGGGGAGATGACAGGCGGGCGATCGATCCCCAAATGAGAACCAGCCCCCGCTCTGCTCCGCCGCCAGCTCGCACGGATGGTGGAGAGATTGAAGAAAGCCTGCCGCCCCCAGGGCTTTTATTGGATCCATAATTTAAATGTGGGACGATCCACTGGGCGCTGGCTTGCGGGGTAAGGCGATGAGTCAGCACATTTCTCTCTGTTTTCAGCTGATTCAGTAAAAACAAGACTCCCAGAGCTGCCTGGTGTCCTCATGGTGGAAGACAGCCCGCGGCCCGGACTCCAGCCGGCGTCTGCTGGAGGGGCCACGGCCCGGGGCGGGGTTCCCCCCTCGCCTCCCCGGAACCCTGGCAGCTCAGAGGGCACCGAGGCCGGGAGAGGCCGCTGAGCCGTGAGGAGAGCAGCATCGCGTAGTGAGAGGACCGCGTGCTGCTCACTCCCAGATGGGGGTGCCTGTCCCCGCCCCCCCCGCCCTGCCCCGGCTCCACCGCGTCCCCCACTGAAGCCAGAGTCCAGGCCGGGGGGGGGGGGTGCTTCATGACCTCCAAAGGGGGGCGTCTGGGGTATTCTGACAGGGGCCAATGCAGACCTGGGCAGAAGCGAGGCTCCAGAAAACCCCAAGTCCCCCCCGCCCCCCGCCATTGCCTGCCACACCTCAGGACCCACCGGGGCACTCGGCTGCAGGTCGTAGGGAGTCTCAGTCACCAAGGGAGTCCAGAGGGCGGCCTCGGGGCCTTGCCAAGGCAGGTCTCCCCCATAAGCAGGAAGGCTCGGGGCGGTCCAGCTGCCCCTCCAGCCCCTCCCTGCAAAGCCCCTGCCCGGGGACCGAGGGAGTGAGCAGAAGGAAGGAGAGGCTGTTTGCCATACAGTCACCTCGTGGCAAAAGGAGGAGAAAGGAGAAGGTGACCTCCTCCCCCACGCACACGACGCCACAGGAAGCAGAAGACACGCCGTCGCCACCCCTCAGGGACAACGCGTGGCGTCCAGGCCCTGTGTCCGGGCCGGCCTCCGAGATGCTGCATGCGTGGCCCTTGGCCCTCCCACGAGACCTGGCGGCGGCGGGCGCCGTCCATCTGGTCCGTTAGTCCCCCATGAGAAAAGGACGGCAATTCCCCAGGAAGGGTGGTGTGTTGGGGAGGTGGCAAACACAAAACTGAACGCGCCCTGGAAGCGGGTCTCATGTTCCCCGTGTCCGTGTGAGACCGGCCGCCCCGCCGTGCCCACCGGAGGACTCCAGCCTCACCCCCTACGGGAGGTCCCACACAAATGTCCTGCCTCTGTCGGCCAGGAGCCCACCAATCTTCCTTCCGTGCTTGAAAACCATTTTTTAAAATGTATTCTTATTGGTTTCAGAGAGGAAGGGAGAGGGAGAGAGACAGAGAAACATCCATGATGAGAGGACCATTGCTTGGCTGCCTCCTCCCTCTCCTCCTACTGGGGATCGAGCCCACACCCTGGGCGGTGACTTCAAACCGTGACCTCCTGGGTCAAATGTCAGTGCTTAACCCCCGAGCCACGCGAGCCGGGCTGGAGTGAGCTGGTCTTTAGTCTTCACTCTTGGGATTCTTGTCTTTCTTCAGTTCAGGGACTTGCTCACCTGGGCTAGGGGCACCCTCTCGCCTGGGCTAGGGCCACACCCTCTCACCTGGGCTAGGGCCATGCCCTCTCACCTTGGCTTGAAGGGATTTGCCCCACTGAGCACCCACAGTGCCTGGAAGGTGGTGTTGAGGTCGGGCTACAATGAAGCCACACCTCCCAGGCCTGTCCCGGCTCATCGGGCCAAGGCCAGGTTTTGCTGGAGGCACAAGGGTGCTTCCCTGAGTGACACCCAGCTCCTCTCGGGCCTCAGGAAGGTGCTGGGCTGTGAGCTTCTCGGGTAACAGCTGCCACGTTTTAGCACAGACTCGAGAGCGCAGCATCTCGGGGGCCGCACGCGCCGGACTTACCGTGTGGTTCCGAGCGAGGGACACCTCCGTGCCGTCCTGCAGGTAATGGGTTTCCGTGAAACTGCTGGCAATGAGGCCTCTGTGGGGAGACAGGACATGCTGAGGGCGGAGTCTGCTGAAGGTGCCTGTGCATGTCTAGGCTGCGGACAGCCAGGATCTGGCTCCCACCCCCCTTTTCTTACAGGGGACCCCGTCTTCCTGAGGCCCCCAGAGGACCTCCCCATGTGCGGCTGTCCAGGGAGAGGCAGGAGAGGCAGGCAGGAGAGGCAGACTGTCAAAAAGTTACCCCCAGATTGCTCTTCTTAGACCAATCTTGCAATGCTCCTGCTCTACGGTCTCCCGTGTACAATTTAGTTTCACAGCTGGAGGAGATGGATCTCATCCATAGGACACTATTCCCCAGCGTGGGAGATGGGAGGATCACCCGCTCATCTCCCCTCTGGGGGCATTTTCTCCCTCCCGCACCCCCACCCCCACCCCACCATGGACCCAGTTAACATCTCTCCGTTTCTCCCAGGATCGTTGCACGCCTTCCCCCTCCACCTTAGCTCCTGCTGAGCTGCCTGCTCCCACCCCAGGTTGAGCAAAGGGCAGACACTGCGCCCCGAAGCCCAGCACCCAGGCCGACGTACTGCAGCTGCTCAGTGAATGGGGGTGACAAACACGGGACCAGCGTCACAGAAAAGCAACGCGGCCCGGACCGCAGGCGCTCAGACTAACCCGATCGATTGGAAAGAGAGAAACTCGCTGCAAAGCTGCCGTCGCGCTGGCGGAGGGGGTGGGCGCAGGCAGTCCTGCTCCCCACGTCGTTATTCCAGGACTTTCCGACGCTGTCGGCGCCTCGAGACCAAGCCTGACAGCGACAGCGAGGCTTCCATCTCAGAGCCACTTACATGAGGGCGACGGGCGGGGAAGCCCGCGGTCGGCCGATTACTTACAATATGGAAAGCTCACCCGTCAGGCGTCAACTTTTCCCGTTATTTCCTTGAAGACGATACGTCCGGTCTGAGGGCTGGACACTCTGTGCGGCTTATTCATGCAAAGGCCCGGGAGACCGGCCGTGTTTGTCAATCACACCAGCAGGCACCCTGGCAATGAAGTCACACTCCGGTGCCGCCCTGCCGCCTCCCCCCCCCCAACCCCCCTCCCCCGCCTCACAAACCCATTTGGTATTCACGGTGTGGGGTGCATAGGAGGGTCTGGAGGAAGAATCGCTCCTGCTGAAGACTGCTCCCCCACAAGCCGTTATCCCACAAACGACCACGTCACCCTATACAGACGCGGGCAGCGGTTTTCTCCTGCGGGAACTTGGAAATCCAGCTGTGATATGTTCGTGTGAGGAATCCATGGCCTGGAGTAGCCACAGACACAGCACGCAATGCAGAACCGTAATTAAAACGCACGAGGCGCTGTGCCGAGTCCCCGAGGTAAATGCTCGTTATTAACATGCTCCATCCCCTGCCAGAGCCAAACAGATGCGGACAAGACGAAAGGAAACTTGGTCCGGCTCCAGGCCGGTGCGTCCCACCCGAGCGACCTCACCCTGGCTTCCCGTGAGAGCGCCAGACCCTGACCACGGCTCCGCATGCTGACACCTCGGGCTCTGCGCACTATTTACGGAGAGAGCGGACGGGGAACGACGCTCTGTACAGACAGCACGTTGAGGGATGAGGCAAGAGGAGGAGATGAACAACCAGGGAGAGAACGGAGACCGGGGATTGTCTACACCTCAGCCTGCTGGACCCCCTGTCAGGGCTCGGTCTTTGCACGGATTCGTGTTACCTATTCTCCTCCTGGGAATGTCATGCTGGTAACAAACTCACGCTCCAGGCTCTTGATCTGCGGAGTGGGAGCCAGGCCCCACCACGGCCACCGTTCCTGTCCTGTCCCTTCCCCAGCCTTGTCCCTCCCTCCAACTCCCGCGGCTGCTGGCTCAGGGTGTCAGGCCCTGCGACACCTGCTTTGAAAGTGCATTTTCTTCTTCTTTTCGTAAGTCCTCACCTGAGGATATTTCTCCGTTGATTTTTTAGAGAGAGTGGAAGGGAAGGGGAGAGACAGAGAGAGAAACCTCGATGTGAGAGAGACACATCGATTGGTTGCCTCCTACACGAGCCCTGACCAGGGTTGGGAAATGAGTCTGCAACCCAGGTACGTGCCCTTGACCGGAATCGAACCTGAAACCCTTCTGTCAGAGGGCTGATGCTCTATCCACTGAGCACACGGCCAGGGCATCAGGTGCATTTTCTTAGTTTACTTGGCACAGACCCTGTGGTTGCCACCTGCATGACAAGGGAGCGGGAGCTACTCAGAGAGGTTGAGTGACTTGTCCAAAGCCACACAGCCGAGCCGGTGGAGACTGAACGAGGCTCCATTTGGCTCCAAAGTCGGCCTCACCCTGGCCGCTGTCAGCACAGGCTGCCGGGAGGACATGTGAGCGCAGGGTCCGGAGCGTCCGGAGACAGGCAGCGGCTAGGCCTCTGCCCCTTTTCCTGGAATTACTTTTTCTCAGTGCAAAATGGGGCGCAGGCTGCTTCCCTGCACACTCGATTCGATTTAGCTGCCAAGTTCAAACTGCCTCTGACGATAACGTCCGCGTGTTGGGATCCGAACTGTGCAGAGCTGTACACCTGTGAGCCCAACGGAGCAGTTCACCCTCGTTGTCTCTTGTTATTCTCCGTTTTCTAACATCCTCGAAATGATCAAAACAACGACCTCCCCCTGGAATTAAAAACAATGACAACATGTTCCCGTTCCCCAGCTCTTTCTCATTTAGTTTCACAAACTATAATAAATAAATCTGTTGATACAGCATTTTGGAGACTGTAGGGGACAACTGTGTTTCCTGCAGAATAACTTCTTAATATACTGCTTCCATTTTAAGTCACGAAGACAGAGTTTTGGCTCGAATAGCGTGGCACGTACACGGGAGCGTGCTGTTCCTCTCGCCGATGGCCCTGCCCGCTCAGGACGCGCACGGATGACAGCCGCCGCCGCCGCCGCTGGGGGGCTGCCTGGTCAATTGCATTTTCCAACCGGACATAGAAGCAAGTGGGAAGTGAGGGGCTCTCCGTGGGCCTCATGCTTTGGGCTACTGTCTCCCTTCTTAATGACCGTCTGTCTCCTCAGCCCCGAGGTGAGGGCCTGGAACCCAGCAGGTGCTCACCGGACAGTGTTTGAAGGAGCGTAGCGATCGGGAATGGAAAGATACATCCAAGGTGCGTACAGGCCATATAGGGCGACGGATGTCACACGTGGCAAAACAGGACTCTGGGCCATGGGAACAGCCCTACAAGCATCACACCCTCAACGTTGTAAAACTGGCTACAAACCACGCGGGGGCGTGGGGTGGGGTTGGTTTGTATGACTGAAGCTCTAATCCGTTCCCCTCGGGCAATCTTCCGACTCATCCGCTGTCCCCCTCACGGAGTGCATTCTAGCAAAGCTGCCGGCCTCGGACCAGGACAAGCTCACAGCCCCAGGCGAAGGGCTAGCGCTTCCTCCTCCACGTGGCTTCGCTGCTAAGTGCGCGAGCTGCCCGGGTGCCCGGGAGGGACGGTGCCCGCTCCACGCGCCCGGCCCAGAACGTCCCTTCCCTTCTCCGGACAAGCTGTGGCCAGAAAAAGGCAAACATTATCCAATCTTTCTGGCTTCCAGCCTCGGATCTGTTTCTCAGATGACAACACTGTGGTTTCTTTCTTTTTTTTTTTAAAGAGAATATTTCCTAGAGAGAGCCCGGCGACCGGGACGCAGATGGGCCCTACGGTTTCATGTTCACACGGCAATCCCGCACGCGAGGCTGGGAACCGGGTGACGTCATGGGCCCACTCACCTCGGGCTCTGAGCACGAGAAAGGCATTCCTCATTAGGAGCTGAAACCCGCCCTGTGTCTGCGGGGAGAGGGCAGACTGTGCTGGGGGAGGAAGGTACAACGTAATGATTTAAAATGTAATTTACCGTCCCCGCCTCAGCAATATCTCCTAACAGCTCCAGGGAAAGCACTCCCAGCGCCCGCACGCTTATTGGATTACTCAGCGCTTCTCGGGAGGTCGGGAAGCAATGACGTGTCCTGCCCCTTAGGAGACGGGGACGGGGATGAAACGGGAAGACGGAGACAATGTCAAGCTCACGCTCTTTTCTGCTCCCGGAGGGTGGACACGGCCCAAATGAAACAGCCACATTTCACCTCCCCGGGGGTCACAGCCCTGCTTGGTCCGGGACTCGTGGCTATGGGCCAGTCCCGGGGAATTACCATCATCTGACTGGGGAGGGGGGGGACGATGGCACTGCAGTCTCACCAGACAATGTTCCTTTTTTAGAAATGCACGCTGATGTGTGTGTGTGACCTGATGAACGGCTCTGAGGGGGCCGCCTCAATAAAAAGATATTAAAAACAAAAAGAAACAGCCACACAGACCAGCACGTCGCTTCCCAGGGACCCACAGCCAAAGCACACGGGCGGCGTACAGGGGAGGTGGTGTCTGCACACAGCGAGGACATCACTGACCCCGCACACCGCGCCGGGCACGGAGGCCACCGCAGCTCGCCCTGGCTGGCCCGCCTGCGCGTGGGGCCACGCTACAAATTCTTCTGCTTATTTCATCGTAACAATAACAATTACTCAGAAAAATAAAAACCAAAACAAGCAGCCCCCTGGAACAGCACGAGGAGGTTCCTCGGGCTTTTATTTTAAACACGTTTCTGAAGAGGCCGCGCGCGGTGCCAGGCGCTCAGCGGCGGGTCTGGTGCCTTTGGCTGCGTCCGCGCTTTGCCTGGGAGATGCCTGGGAGAGCCCTGGGTTCCTGCTCTCTCATCAAAAACCACCGAGGGCCCAGTGGTTGAGCCTCAACCTAGGAACCGGGAGGTCGTGGTTCGATTCCCGGTCAGGGCACAGGCCCGGGTTGCAGGCTCCATCCCCAGTGGGGGGCGTGCAGGAGGCAGCCGATCCGTGATTCTCTCTCATCATTGATGCTTCTCTCTCTCTCCCTCCCTTCCTCTCTGAGATCAATAAAAACATATTTAAAAAACAAACAGAAACAACAACTACTGAGGAACAGCACAAGGAGTTACGAGGCATGACCAGCTATTTCCCCGCTTGGAGTGTGACGCTGACACCGTGACCTTGGACTTGGGGTGTCGGGCGGGGGTACGCCTGCCCGTTGGGTTGTGTGGGGGAGAAATGCGCAGAATTTGGAAAACCAGCTGGGCTTCTGGCTGCCCTGAAGGTGGGGGCACAGGGAGAGGGAAGGCCCCCCATCCCGTCCTGCGTTTATTGGGCCACGGCGCCCTGCGAGGGAGCCCGGTCGCCTCTGCTCCAAGGTGGGTGGGATGTTCTGGTGCCTTCCTTGGGCAAACGGGAGCTGGAAGCTCTCCCCGGAGCAGGATGGTGGGGAGCCGCACGCCGGGTGTGAGCTCAGCGTAAAGACATGCCTGTCCTCCCCCTCACCCCTGCACCACGGAGCGCTTCTCCCGGGGAGTCCGCTCGCCCGGGGCCTCGGGCCCAGGGTCAGGGGGCCGGGCGGCGCATGAAATAAAACAGACCCCGCGCTGCGTTAGCTCAGTGAGGTCATCGGCACACAGAGCAACTGCAGAGCCGGTCCCAGCAAAGCCAAGAATATTCCCGGGGCTCCGGCTGCAAGAGCCGCGTGAATTCATGTGCATCTGAGGCTGGCGCAGCCCCTCCCGCCCTGAGGCAAAGGTTCACGACTCCGGAGAGAAGGGCAAAGGGCGCTGTGCCCACGGCACGATTCAGAGCCCTGGCTGTGTTCTCCCTCGCGTGGAGCCGATACACACCGCGCTCCGGGGGCTCGTTCACATCTGACAGGATGTGGCGTGAACCGTCACTTTAAATGCGGACCCCAGATGAAGTGTGAGAGGCACAGAGGGGAGAGGGGGCACCCGAAGCCAGAAAGGCAGGCGATGCCGTTTTGAGACTCCGAACCGCGGGTCTAGGCCCCATTTAGCTTGTGTCCAGATCAAGTCATTCGCTGCATTCAGTACATTCCAGATGATTTGTGTGTCAGAGTGAAACAATTCTATTGTTCCAACTGTCTAAAGAGCAGGACTGTAACTAAACTACGATCATCTCCCTTTAGCCGAAAAGGAATGACCTTACAGGAAATGAATTGGCATAAAAACTTAATTCAGAAGGGCCCTTAAGAACAGCGCTGCCTCCTGAAGTCCGGAGATGAACGTGCGTAAACAGAAGGCGATGCCTTGGGGCACAGTCAATGGGCTGAGGACCCCGAGCCCCAGAGGGAAGCACGCAGACACCTGGCGTCCTGGCTCCTCATCTTTCAGAAAAGGGCCCCCGACACTTCAGGAAGCGACGTCCCTTCGGTGCGGGGCTGTATGAAGCTGTCGCCCTATCACGTTTTTAAGGAGGAGTGAACCAACGCAGAGGGAGATAGGAGCGGGTGGGTAGCCTCGTCGAATGCGCCTGCTATTCATTTATGGCTCCCTTCGCCCCAGATGCATTGTGGGAAAGGCTTATGAGGGCCTTTATGAAAGGAGAGTCTGGGTTGACAAGAAATACTTGCAAAAGTGCAGAATTACTTTACCGAGGAGGAAAGCAGAGAACAGCACAGGGTTGTCAATGCAAGAGAATTAAAGGGTCAGTAGGTAGGAGATTAGGCGCCAGCGAGATGGGGAACTGATGACTATTATTACAGAACTAGAGGCCCGGTGCATGAAATTTGTGCACAGGTAGGGTCCCTAGGCCTGGCTGTCGATCTGGGCTAATCAGCGCCTCTGGCTGCCAGCCAGGGCCTCCCTTCCCCAGCTGCCAGCTGCTGGCCGGGGCCTTCCTTCATCCTGCACCACCCCCTGGTGGTCAGCGCTCATCATAGCAACCAATCGAACTCCCGGTCTCCCGGTCAAACTCCCTCGGGGACAATTTGCACGTTAGGCTTTTATATAGATAGATAGATGATAGTGGCCACTGCCATCGAGCGCCTGCTGTGTATCCCGGAGAGTGTGAAGCACACTTTCACTCGATACTTCAAAAGACTCACAAGGTCCCACGACTGCCCATTTCACAGAAGAGACAACTAAGGCCACACAGCTAGAGACTGGCAGATGGAGGACTGCAGCCTACATTAGTCTGACTCCAGACCCTGGTTCAAGGTGTTCTGCTGAAGATTAGAGACTCTGATAGGAATACCCCCCCCTCCCCCGGGTCCAGCGGCATCCCTCCCCCTGATTTAAAAGACAAAAGTAAATAGCACTTTGGTTTAAGAATGTGGGGAGGAAGCCTGGGGAGAAGTTAGATACCAATCTGCAAATAAACAAAAATGAATAAATAAACACAATGTAATGAATGAAGAGAATAAAATAACAAGATCCCAAACACCCAGCCTGGCTGTCCGCACCAAGGGTGGGCATTCGGCTGCTGCCAACGCCCTTTCCTCACCCGGCCTTGGGCCAGTGAGGGCGGAAGGCTTTGCACTTGGCCGGAGCGACTTGGACACAAGCAACGCACCACTCGGATCTCTGGCCTCTTCATTCAGCTTTTTTAAAAAATATATATATTATTGATTTTTTACAGAGAGGAAGAGAGAGGGGTAGAGAGTTAGAAACATTGATGAGAGAGAAACATCCATCAGCTGCCTCCTGCACACTCCCCACTGGGGATGTGCCCGCAACCAAGGTACATGCCCTTGACCGGAATCAAACCCGGGACCCTTCAGTCCGCAGGCCGATGCTCTATCCACTGAGCCCAACCGGTTAGGGCTTAATTCAGCTTTATTACAGAAGAATCGCTCGGTGTCCCTTTATAGAAGTTTAGCCTCTAATTTAATTTTGGAAATCCTTTTTGCGAACAATGACTGAGTGTCTGTGCCTTGTTTGTGGCAGGCACTGACATGAAAAAACGGCCGTGTCAGTATCGCAGCACCCACCTTAGACCAAGCCCAACAGCACGCCGTCTCAGAGAGCTTTCCTGTGACAACGGCACCTACTCTCCAGAGCAGAGAATAACCGTGACCTCAAACAGGGAAAACAAAGACAGAACACAGCGGCCCCGCGTCAGAGGAGTGCGGCTTACGGTCGCACGGCACTGGGGTCCGTTCATGTTCCCATGGAATTGGGGGAGTTTTATACGTTAATTCAAATCGGTCCAGCGTGCTAGAGCTACGCGACGCTCTCCGTGTCGCCTTGGGCTTGTCCAAGTCCTCGCCGGAGGCCACCAATGTTGTTATTTTTGATAAAAACCTTCAAGGGATTTCTGTAAACAGCAACGGAAAACTCACACAAGTCTAGTCTCTTTCATGCAGAAGAGCAATATCGAAAACAGCAACACAGTTCCGTGCGTGCCTATAAAAGCTGTTTACTTCTGACCCTCCTTTTTATGACACCCAACGCTCCAGAGCAACAAAAGCACGGGCCGGGACAGAAAAGCAAAACCCGAGGAGATCAAAGGGTGCCATCGGAGCATTCTGAAAGGATGTTCCTGCGAGCACCCTGCAAGGAGCAGAAATGTGCCCACTGCGTGAGGTTTGGGGCTGTCGGCGCCCACTCAGGCAGCCCCTGACCAGCGTGACTGTGATTTCATTCACGAATCTGAGTGGGTGTGTGGGAACCTGTCACTGTCCCTGACCAAAGTTGTGTCTGTTCAAGAGGTAGCAGTTCTAAGAGGGAAGTTCACATTAGGAAAATAGAAAGACCTCAAATAAACAACCTAACTTTACACCTGAAGGAAATGGGGACAGGGGGAGAACAAACTAAGCCCAAAGTTAACAGCAGGGAGGGAATAAGAAAAGTTAGAGGGGAAACAAATGAACTAAAGACCAGAGGAGCAACAGCAAAGGGCAGCAAAACCAGGATCTGGGTTTTGAAAAGGTAATCAAAATCGACAAACTTTTAGTTACACTAAAAAAAATAAAAATAAAATAAAAGACTCAAAAATATTAAATCAGAAATGAAAGAAGAGACATGACAACGGATACGACAGCAATCCATAGGATTCGCAGAGACTTCTGTGAATAATTACACGCCAACACATTGAATAACCTATAAAAATGGACCAGTTCCTAGAAACACACACCCTCCCGAGACTGAGTCAGGAAGAAACACACACTCTGCACAAACCGGCGACCAGGAAGGAGACCGACTCGGTCATGAGAAACCTCCCAACACGAAGGCCTGGGGCCGGAGGGCGTCACCGGTGAAACCTACCAAACATTTAAAGAAAAGTGAATGCCAATCCTTCCCAAACTCTTCCCAAATACCGGACAGGAGGAAGTACTTCCAAAAGAAGCCAGCATCACCCTGATACCAAGGCCAAATGCCAGGTGAGGACGTGACACAGGAAAACTAGAGACCAGTACCCCTCTATCGTCCCTGGTGCCCAGGGCCGTCTGTACGTCTCCTTCGGAGAGAGATCTATCCAGATTCCTGCCCATGTCTTAACTGGGCTGCTGCTTTTCTGGGTGCTGCGTTGTCGGAGCCGTTTATTTTTGGGACATTAACCCTCTGTTGGGTGTATAGTTTGAAATCTCTGCCCCGCCCGGGAGGCCGCCTGTGTGTTCCGGCGAGGGGCTCCTCTGATGTGCAGAAGCTGTGCGGTTTGGTGAGGTCCCATTTGTTTATTTTTGCTTTTGTGTCTCTTGGCTTTGAAGCCAGAGCCACGGGAACATCAGTGAGATGTGACCGGCTATGTTTCCTAGGACTTTTACGGTTTCAGGTCCTGCCATCGAGGGCCACGTGGATGGACCTGCAGGGCACAGAGCTGAGTGAGACGAGTCAAAGGAGGGAGGCAAGTGCCGTGTAATTTCACGCACATGTGGAACCCAAAAAAGAAACAAGTGAACAAACAAAACCAAAACGAATGCAATGGCACGGAGAGCAGATGGTGGTCACCAGAGGGGACGGGACCGGGGACGGGCAAGAGGAAGGGGTGCCCAGCACCATCGGGGGCGCTCACTGCAGGGTGTCCACATGTCGAAGACAATGCCGTGCACCCGGAATGTACACAATAAAGAGTTCTGTAACTGCGCGCGGTGACCAATATGAAAACGAATAGACCTACCAACAGGCAGAGCCCCCAAATCCAGCCCGAGAGAAGCGGAAGCAGCTGAGAACTGCTGGGACGCTGTGGGAGGAAGCGGGTCGGACCCTCTGAACGCTGCTAAATGTCACGAAGTCACACACACGCTTTCTGCCTTTGAGTACGCCCAGTCTTCCGCATCCATCGATGTCATAAATACTGAGTGGCTGTCAATGCCAGGCGGGGTGCTGGGGACGCCACGGTGACTTCGATAAGCTATTCTGGAGCCTAAACACAGAGGCGTTTGGCAGTGCACCTGGACGTGTGCGAGAATCCACCGTGAGTCCCGTGACTATGGCTCAACACTGGGCATCGCGATTCGCTTCCTAAATCCACGTTTACGAAGAGAAAGTGTAACACGGGAACCCGCTAACATTCTTCCCTGACGCGCCTGCGGTCCTTACCTGGCGCTTGCGTTCCTCAAAAAGGAGTATAACATTTCTATTTGATATCGGAAGGCACGGGCCAAGGCATCTGGATTTAGTCCTACCAAATCCACACCAAGACAGGAACCTTGCCCACCCCCCCCCCCCGCCCAAAGGGATATACTTCCGCCCCCGCCAGGACCCCCTCTGCCCCCGCCAGTGCCCGCTCAACCCAGACAGCGTCCGCACTGAACCCCCAGGTAAACGCACTGCTCCACTGTTGCGGTGCCACTACGTTCATTTTGTTATGACCCGGCCGGCGCGACTCGGGGGATGAATGTCAACCTATGAACCCAGAGGTCAGGGTTTGATTCCCGGTCGGGGCACAGGCCCGGGTTGTGGGCTTGATCCCCAGTGTGGGGCATGCAGGAGGCAGCCGATCCATGATTCTCTCTCATCACTGATGTTTCTCTCTCTCTCTCCCTCTCCCTTCCTCTCTGAAAACAATAAGAAATATATATTAAAAATTTTGCTTTTTTACATCAGCAGCTTTTCGATAACACCAACAAACCAGCCGGCCCAGGTGCTGTTGCTTTTCCTCGCTCATGAGGGAGGGGTCCTCCCCAGCAGGCCCACAGCCCTCGAGTGTCATAGAAAAGTGGCATCCACGTTTTAACATGGCCCAACACGCATGAATCCTGCTCGGGTTTCGTGCTTAAACATCACTGTTACACTCGCCTCCCAAATATGATTTACTGGAGGCATCAGCATTCCAGGTTTTATGAAGAAATGACAAATGCTGTATCGCGTTTCAGAAACTGGCAGGGCCTTCCCCACCCTGGAATGCAGGGTTCAGCCCCGGGATCCGTCGCTGCAGCGCATGGTGTTGTCAGGAGCGCAGTATCTGGGCGCCTTCAGAACGCGGCGACCTGTCTGTCTGTGGGCCTCACTCGCGACTACCGCCCCCCGAGTATCTGCTGACAGCTCTGCGGCACGGACACAGCAGCCCGCAGCAGCTGGGCAGAACGTACGGACGGTCCCCTGGAAGATCCGAGTTCAAGTCCCGAGCAGCCACCCGCTTCCCTGTGCACGTGGATAGCAGATGATCAAGACAACACCACCTGCTGTCCCTCCAGGGCCAGGCGAGGCTCAAAACACGAAATGCCAGCGCCCAGCACCCCCCCCCCCCACAGGCAGCAGCTGGCATGGGTGTAGGACAAAAGCCAGCACCGCCGCCGACTCTCACCTAACGCTCAGGTGCTGCGTTACATTTACGGACCCTGTGCCCTCGGACCTGCCGCGCAGCGAAACCTCACGCTCCTCTGGTGCGGCCCCACGGAGGCGGGGAGGGCGCCTGTGCCACCAGAGGTGCGGCCCCACGGAGGCGGGGAGGGCGCCTGTGCCACCAGAGGAGCGGCCCCACGGAGGCGGGGAGGGCGCCTGTGCCACCAGAGGAGCGGCCCCACGGAGGCGGGGAGGGCGCCTGTGCTGAGCCTCCGGGAGATGTTTATTGTTCTCCCGCCGTCTCTTTTCCCAGCGCTCCCCGACCGGGAAGGAAAGGAAATAAAAACAAATGTGATGCTGCAAATGGAACATCAAGGGCCTCCCTTGCTGCTGGGGATGTTTCAGAAAATGGTTTTGACCTTCTTTCCA
Organism: Myotis pilosus; assembly: GCA_036010255.1. NCBI lineage: Eukaryota > Metazoa > Chordata > Mammalia > Chiroptera > Vespertilionidae > Myotis > Myotis pilosus. Next base: position 2,468,740 of record JASKON010000014.1, read on the forward strand.
GCTCCTGCTCGAAGCCGAGGAAACCAAAACACAGGCGATGGGGGCTCGGTGAGCGGTCGCAGTGCTGTCTGTATACAGCGGGCGCTGGTGTGGAGCCCCGGCCAGGCCAGAGCCAGGTCAGGTGCCAGGACTGGAAATTCGCCCGAGGCCATGCCCATCCTGCCCTTGAGGGGGCTGGCCAAGCGAGGCCGCCCTCAGGACTTCAAGGTGACTTCAAGGAGACTGCCCACAGGAGGCGGGGCCTGCATGGTGGGCACAGATAAGGGTATCAGGTGGGAATGAGCCAGTGCCATGGGATTAAGCTCCTCTGAGCTGCCCCGTGATGCTCGCCTGGGTGTAGAGTAATGAGCCCACACGCCTGCCGGGTCCCAGCTGCTGCGCCCATGGGCCGTCCTTCCCGCTAAGGACAGGCAGCCCCGTAGGCGGGAGGGGGCAGCCTGGTAGGCGGGGGAGGGGGCAGCCCGGTAGGCGGGAGGGGGCAGCCCAGTAGGCGGGAGGGGCAGCCCGGTAGGCGGGAGGAGCACATGCGGACTAGCATCCCGCATGGGCTCAGCCTGCCCGGCTCGGGGCGGTGACGGAACATTTAAGAGGTCCCGCTGGGCAGGGAGGCCCTGGCACTCCCTACAACAGGCCAGCAAGTGAGCGACGTGGGAAACAGAGAACGAGGCCGCCTCATACTGGGGAGCTCCCCGCGTCCTGTGTCCTCTGGCTCCCGAGGGCGGGGTCAGGCTGCCCGAAGCCTGCTCTCCGTAATGCAGCCGTTCACAGGTCACCGGCCCATGTCAGCTCTCTGGCTGTGAAGGCGGAGGGAGCCCCGACAGAGACCCTGGCCCTGAGGTGGTCAGCGTCCCGGCCTTTGCAGTCGCCGACCTCGGCCCAGAGCCTGCTGCTGAGGGGACCAGGGAGGGCAGGTCGGGTGTTCACTGCAGAGGTGGGTGCGTCTCAAGGATTGCTGTCGGGAGCAGAGGTGAACCCTGGTTAGGGCTGGTTTCATCGCCCTGAAGCCAGCAGCCAGGACTGTTTTTTGAAATGGATTTTCAGAGACAGAGAAAGGGAGGGAGGGAGGGAGAGAGAGAGAGATCTGTTGTTTCACTCATTCATGCATTCATTGGTGGTTTCCTGTATGTGCCCTGGTCGGGGATCCCACCTGTAACTTTCGGGTATCAGGACAACACGATGTCCATCTGGCACCTGCGGACACACGTCAGAGATTTCACCCCAACCTGCCGCGGCTGAGAAGTCAGCTGTCCAGGGAGAGTGTAAGGACGCATCTAGGGGCCCGACAGGAGCAGGGCCGGGGCCTGCGCTCCCTCCCACACCGGCGCCCGAGGACCCGTGAGGGGCCAGGGCTCCGGGCGCCCGGCTCTGGCAGTGAAACGTTTGCCATCTGGTCTGCGGAGGCGACAACGTGCAGCCCGGGCAGGCGCAGCCCCTTTGCCGGATGCTCACCGGCGCCCCTGCTCCTGCCCCCGGGCGGTGTGGGTACAGGCACCCCGGCCTCGAGTCAGGGCCAGCGCCTGGCAGCCGTCCTTGCAAAGCAGACGAACAGCCCGTTAGAAACACGCCCGCTTCTCGGCTCAAGGTCCGTCCGGGCTTCACCCTGACAATCTGCTCTTTCAATTCTTTTTCTTTAAGCCCCACCCAGTTCCGTGCGCATTTATGCACAGATGGTTCCTGCCGATTCCTGCGATCCAGATCCACTCTCAGGCAGAACTCCCCACCGCAGCGAGGACAGAGGAGCGCGTTTCTCGGGGGGGTGGGGGTGGGGGGGGGAGGTGACCTTGCCCAGCCTGTCGGCAGCACGTCCCCATATCACCACTCTCGGGATCAGAGTCCAGGGGCCGGGCTGGAGGGGGAGGTCGGGGGTCCCCGAGCGCCCCTGCAGGGGCGCCAGGCCCTCCACGCTGATTTTGCCCCTTCCTGCTGCTGGGAGAAGGGTCTTATTTATTTATTTTTTTTATTGATTTCAGAGAGGAAGGAAGAGGGGGAGAGAGAGGGAGAGAGACATCAATGATGAGAGAGAATCATGGATGGGCTGCCTCCTGCACGCCCCCTACTGGGGATCGAGCTACAACCCGGCCTGTGCCCTGACAGGGAATGGAACCGTGACCTCCTGGTTCATAGGTGGACACTCAACCACTGAGCCACGCCAGGCGGGTGGGAAAGGGGTGGTTGAGTCCCTGGTCTCCCTTGTAAAAGCGCCTGCCTTCCAGGCTGAGGACCCCAGTGTGCTCAGACTGACCACATGTAGGTGCGGTTTGGGGCGGTTCAGGACATTCATGAAAAAGTAAGAAAAAAGGACTTCAAGGCCCGAGATGATGTGGGGGGTGGGGGGGGGAGGGGGCGAGGAGCCCAGCGACGGGGAAAGGCCAGCTACAAACGCCTGCTGCTGAGATAGGCAGGACAGGCCTTGCCCCGAAGCAGACCTCATCGGGGTCCCCAGCAACCAGCTCCGCCGGCGCACGAGCACCGGGCGCGAGGGCAGCGGCCACGCTCCTGAGGGGCTGTCCCTGACTTAGCCACGCAGCCGGGACCCGAGAACCACCAGGGCTGCCAGCGATCCCTGGACGCGGAGCAGTGAGGGCCCCTCCTGGAGCCGCGGAGGGAGGGCCGCCTGCAGACCAGGGCCCTGATGGGAGACGCCTGCCCCCGGACTGTGAGAGCGTCCACGTCTGCTATTTTACTAGTGAGCCATGCAGCCCGAGAGGAACAGCCTGGACTGCCGGCGAAGGCCTGGGCGTAATGGCCAGATACTACGGCGGTGGTGACAACGGACAGAGCCGAGGAACCGGCCTCAGAGCAAATCGACAGGCCTCAGGGGCTGCCGGCTGAGTGGGCCGAGCGAGCAGGGACCAGAACGATCAGAGAGCCAAGGGCTTCCATCGATGAGGCCACGGAAGACCGAGAGAGAGAGGGTGCTGCTGGCCTGGGCGGAGGCCTGCGGGGCGCGGAGGTCGGGTCCTACGAACGGAGGCGAATGGGGGCCTCCGGGATGTGTAACGACAGAACTCGCCGGGAGAGGGGACGAAGCCCAAGGGGCATGAGCGCGGAGCCCAGGCCTGCCCAGGCCATGCGGGTCCCCTCTGGGAACGGACCGTGGCCGTGACACTTGGCAATGTCCCGGGGGGGTGGGGCGGGCAGCTGCCCCTGTGGCTGGAGATCACCCCCAGGGGCAGAGATTCTACTCCAAAGCGCAGTCACCCCCCTGGGACTGCTGCTACCTGCGGAGGACGCTTGCTTCTTTAGGAAAACAAACAGGCTTGCCGTAATCGCTGCCTAATTTGTTTTCCGTTAATTGACTCCAGATCTTGGCCTTGCGGACGGTTGCCTCCTGGCCCTCCCCCACGTCCGCGGGCTGTACTTCTGCATGAAGTTCATGACTATCCGATGACATGGCCGAGCCCGACAGCCTCCCTTTCCCACTGTGCGCGCCCCACCCTGCGATCCGAGGCGCGGACAGCCCAGCGCGCACCGTCTCCCTCTCGCAACCAGAAGGCGAGGCCCCTCCGGTTGGGATAATTGCTAGCGTGGGGAGGAGGTATTTTTAAAAACTTTCCCCCAAAATTACAGACGTAAGACGGCAATGAACGTAAAATTGCAGCTGAGCTCCAAAGGAGAACCTTCGGCTAAAAATACCAGCTCCTGGCGAGGCCGCCGGGCGGGCGGAGGCGGGGAGCGGGGCCCCGGGACGCCTCCCCACCGCTGAGCGCTGGGCCGCAGGCTCCTGGGTTCCCGCTGACCGAGGTCCGCCCGGCAGCCCCGGGACTCTGTGCGATGCTGCCCTGGCCTTGTCCTGAGGGTCACAGTGAGCCTCAGTCCTCCAGCCACAGCAGGGAAACACGTCTCCATTCAACATCCCCCCCTTACTTCACAGGTGGCCGATGGCAGAACCTGGGGAATTATGGGTAAACTTTTCATTAAAATGTTCATGTAGACACTACTGCAGATGTCCCCCAGGTGCCCACCTTCACCCGCCCTCCTCCCCCTCCCTTGGCCTCCGCAGATCTATGTGATCTCACTAATACGTGCAAACTTTCGCACTGGCTCCTGTAACATTTTTCTACAGTAAATCTCAACCGCCAAACGTCTTGGATAAAAGGCCCTTACACTGTGGCATCTGTTTTTTTTTTTAAATCGATTTTAGAGGAGAGAGGGGTGGGGGGGGGGAGAGAGAGAGAGATCTGTGTTCCACTCATTACGCATTCATTGGTCGCTTCTCCTATGTACCTTGACCAAGGATCGAACCTGCAACCTCGACATACTGGGACGACACTCCAATCAACTGAGCTCCCGGCAGGGCCTGGACTGTGACACCCTTAACTGGACATGTTCCGTGGAAGCCCCGTGTCCTTAGAGACATGGTGGGCTTGGTGCCAGACCGCCGCCACGAAGCCGGCGCTGCCATGAAGCGATCAGGATCTTCTCGTTAGTGGAGGCTTTTGCCTTCAATTTGTAAAGAACAACGTCTATGAAGCACAATGAGATGCGTGCCTGGCTCCACTTTTCATCAGGGAAGGAGCCGGCAAACAGAAGGAGAGAGGGAGAGAGCGGCAGGCAGGCGGGTGATAAGGTAAAAGCCGCGGGGAACGCTCGCAGGATGCTTCTCACCTTAACACCGAACAGGAGTACGACTGTATCCCATCGGTCAGGGTCACGGTCATTTCCCAGCAGGACCTAGAGAGCACTCTCCCTTTGATACGAGGACGAATGCTAGATGCCATCCTCCCATCATCTACCCCAAAGAATTGCAACGAGAGAGAGAGAGAGAGAGAGAGAGAGAGAGAGAGAGAGAGAGAGAGAGAATGCCCTGTCCAATTGTAACTAATAGCATACCGAAGGGAATACCGCGACAGACTTAACTGTGTTTTATAAAAAGCAAGTAGAGTGAAATTCCTGTGGAATGTAGGTGTGCTTCGGCCAAGGAAAATGATGTTCTACAGATTTCAGGGGTTCTCTTTGAACAAATATAGAAACACAAACACACGTGCTCGCGGAAGTCCATGAGGAAAGGAACTTGGGCATAAACTCTATTGAAGCATCAAGTACCTGCCACTGGACTGAAGGGCCTCATTCAATTTTTACTTTTATTTATTAAAAAAACCCATTTTTATTGATTTCAGGGAGGAAGGGAATGGGGGGGGGAGAAACATCAATGATGAGAGAGAATCATGGATCGGATGCCTCCTGCTCGCCCCCGACTGGGGATGGAGCCTGCAACCCGGGCCTGTGCCCTGACTTCATTCGAACCGTGACCTCCTGGGTCATAGGTCAATGCTCGACCACTGAGCCCCGCCGGCCGGGTGTGTGTTACAGATTTTAAATGCTTGCTGGATATCTTTTCAATGCCTCTCATCCAGGTTCGATCTTCACACCTCCACCGCTGCTGCTCCCATCATCCTTTCCCCTTTATCCATCAATCCTCCCCTGCCCCTCCTGCTGGTCCCGTAACCCCGCACTCCAACTGATAGTCACTCTATTCCGAATGCATCAGGTGGTTCTGACCCCACCCACACTCACAGGAATCGTCTTGAAAACAAGCTTGGGCAGAGTGACGCCAGCTTCCTGGCTATGGCGATGGGTCAGGGATGGGCATGTGCTGAACCCAGGCGGGTGGGCAGCCCCCTGAAGACTCTGCTGCGAGACCCTGGGGCAGTGGACACCCTTCCCCTGAGGTTCCAAAGGTGAGAGTGGGGGTGCGGGATGCTCACGGCCGTCCCAGTGGGAGACCTGACCACGACACGGCGGGAGACAGGGCCCCAAGGACACCCCGAGCCCTTGGCAGCCGCCGTGCCCAAAGCAACTGGCGCCCTGCTCACCAGGCACATGGTGCAGAACTGTCTCCCTTCTCCTCTAAGCAGGCCGAGTGGTTTTCCACCCCCTAACCCCCAGAGGAATTCTGCCTGCACAGAAACACACACACACTCCAAAGCCACCAGCCCTGTAGACTGGGTCAGCTTCATTCCTCTCGAGTTTAATCACAAGAACCGACTTTCTTCCGGCCGGCGTGGCATCGATCCAGGAGGTCAGGGTTCGATTCCCACTCAGGGCACAGGCCCGGGTTGTGGGCTCCATCCCCAGTAGGGGGCGTGCAGGAGGCAGCCAATGAATGATTCCCTCTCATCACTGATGTTTCTATCTCCCCCTCTTTCTCTCTTCCTATTGATTCTAAAATCAATAAAAATATATATATTTTTAAAAAATCCACTTTCAATAGGTTGGCTACACACTTAATTTAACATCAGTGACCATTGTAGAACCTAAATGAATGGGACCACCCACAGCCATGGACCGGTGGCCGATTCTGGCAGCTCATCTCAATCCAGACCAATGCGGGAGAGAGCACGTGTGTTAAACGTGGCCTGTCTGTGACACAGGAAGTCCTGGAAAGGACCGCCTCCCACAGGCCCACGGACACCTGGTGTCAGGGAGGTGAACTGCCCACCCACATGATGTTTTCCAGAAGCGAAGACGAAACCCAGGCCCCGACACCGTGTCTGAGTCTGCACACTCCTTGAACGTCTGTCTCCCCCCCCCCCCGTCGCTGTACAGGCTCCTGGCGGGTCTGGGACACGGACATGTGTTGCCGCTCAGGGAACGCGGAGCAGCACACGGAGCCCAGATTCCTCTTCGTTGTTGCTAAGCTCAGACTTTTTAACATTGGAGATAGTCTGGTCACCAGATGACCGGTTTTCTGAGCAAAAGCATCGCTGGTGTCTGGGTAAATTCCAAGAATGCACACTAATATATACACTCATCCACATTTAAAAAGAAATCACACATCATAGTCTAAAAATCCCGGGACGGCTGTGGTCCAGCCTCCCCAGCAAGACCACATGCGGCCGAGGCAACGCCTCTGCCCCACCCCCCGAAGCAGAGCAACGACCTGAAACGCAGCAGCCGGGCTAACCCAGACGCCGGGGTCTGGGCCTGGGAGTCTCCGACCTGTGTCGCTGGAAAGCTTTCTTTATCGGGGGGAGGTGGGACCAGGGTCCGTCTACAAGCTCAGACCATGGTCTGTAGCAACGGCCACTGGGTTTCTTTCATCCTTTCTCGGAGAGCTCTCCAGGGACGTAGAAATGCTGACTCCGAAAGACTTTGAGGCCCTAAATCCAAAACAGCAGCAAGCCGTTCCACTACACTCGCTCGGGCCATCCTCCCCCCTGGTCCTGGGAGAGACGCTGCTCCAATTTGGGAAACATCTTCGAACACAAGCACTAAAGTACAAGGGCTGAGCCCCTTACCACTGAGCCAGGGAGTTAAATTAATCCTAACATCACAGGAAAGAGGCGAAACAGTCTCCTGCTACCAGGACACGTGTATTCAGTCCAATGTGGACACACATGCTACCTGCTGTCCCAAAACACATCTTTCTCGCCGGCCAGTGTTGTTCAGTGGTTGAGCATCAACCCATGAACCAGGAGGTCACCGTTCCATTTCCTGGTCAGGGCACCTGCCCGGGTTGCAGGCTTGGTCCCCAGTAGGGGGCGTGCAGGAGGCAGCTGATTGATGATTCTCTCTTATTGATGTTTCTACCCCTCTCTCCCTCCCTCTTCCTCTCTCTGAACTCAATAAAAATATATTAAAAAACCAAACCAAACCAAAAAGACATCTTTGTCTCCTAAAGGATGTTTGTCTGTATCTGCTAGAACCAGTGCTAATGGTGATGAGACTGTCTGGCTAGTACCGACGGTTAAACGGACACGGGGCAGGTGCTCCGAGTTCTAAGCGGGTTGCAGTGTGCAGCTTTCGTTTCTCCCAGAGGCTCGACCCCTCTGCGAGACAGGGAGGAGGGGAGCGGGGCTCAGCACGGGCACCGGGAGCACTGCAGGTGGCATCTGTGATCTGGGACTAGAGGAGGACTGCCGGGGTCCAACCCCAGCGGGTCCAGGGGTTCCCAAAGGTGTGGACGGAGTCAGCGAAGAAGGAATGACACGGAGACAGCGTTCAGTTGATCAGCAGCCTTGCCAGGATCTCTAGCCACAATCTCCAGCCAAGTTCTGTGTCCATGTTCTCTTGCTAGGTTCTCCAGGTTCTCCAGCCAGGTTCGGTCGTCAGGTTCTGTAGCCGGGTTCTTCAGCCAGGTTCTGTCTAGGTTCTCCAACCAAGTTCTGTAGCCGGGTTCTGTCCAGGATCTTTTGCCATGTTCTCTCCAGGGAAGTTCTTCTGTCTCTAGGCTCTGTCCCTAGGTTCTGTCTCCAGTTTCCATCCAGGATCCCTTGCCATGCTCTCTCCAGCGAAGCTCCCCCGTCTCTCTGCTCTGTCTTCTAAGTTCTGTGTTCTAAGTTCTGTCTCTCGGCTCTGTGTAGGTTCTGTCTCTCGGCTCGGCCCTGTTCGGGCGCCAGATGCTGGGGTCCAGCCCCAGCGGGTCCAGGGTCCCCAAAGGTGTGGATGGAGTCGGCGAAGAAGGAATGACACGGAGACAGCGTTCAGTTGATCAGCAGCCTTGCCAGAATCTCTAGCCACAATCTCCAGCCAAGTTCGGTGTCCATGTTCTCTTGCTAGGTTCTCCAGCCAGGTTCTCCAGGTTCTCCAGCCAGGTTCTGTAGCCATGTTCTCTCGCTAGGTTCTCCAGCCAGGTTCAGTTTAGGTTCTCCAGCCAGGTTTGGTCGCCAGGTTCTGTAGCTGGGTTCTTCAGCCAGGTTCTGTTTAGGTTCTCCAACCAAGTTCTGTAGCCAGGTTCTGTCCAGGATCTTTTGCCATGTTCTCTCCATCGAAGTTCTTCTGTCTCTAGGTTCTGTGCAGGCTCTGTCTTCCAAGTTCTGTCTCTAAGATCATCTAAGTTCTGTGTAAGTTCTAAGTTCTGTGTTCTAAGTTCTGTGTCTGTCTTCTAAGTTCTGTCTCCTAAGTTCTGTCTGTCTTCTAAGTTCTGTCTCTCTAAGTTCTGTGTCTGTATTCTAAGTTCTGTCTCTCTAAGTTCTGTCTCCTAAGTTCTGTGTCTTGTTGTCTTGTTACATCTGTATTTATACCAGTTGATTCCAATCCTATCAATCTCTATTCCAAAGGTTAGGGCGTTTCTTATCTCCATTCCAGGGAGTAAAGATTATGTAGCTTAAGCATGATTGTTCGTAGTTAAAGTGATTAACTACCCGCCTGGCACTTAGTTAAGAGGTTTTATTCCCTCCCTAACTTCAGGGGAAAATCCCTACCTGGGGAAACAACCTTTCTTGGAGAGGTGACCTTGGTTAAAACACAGCGCCAAGAAGGTGAGCAAACATCTTAAGAACAGTATTCCATATATGCCAGGTCCCTTGAAACAGCAAGGATGGACCAGCTCCCGGCAGAGGACGGGGAGGGTGGCCTCGGGAAAGCAGAGGGTTCCTGTGTCTCCTGGCGAGGAGGCTCGCTCCCAGAGTCACGGGCAGAGCTGACAGGTTCTGGTTTTATAAGAAATCACCGCGCTCGAGGGTCTCTTCCCTGCAACCTCAGCTGTGCTGCAGCACAGACAACGCACGTTATTACAACTCACTCAGCAGGCCGGTACTTTATGTGAAGCCCCGTTAAAATGGTCACAGGAGGGACAGTTCTCGGAGGTGATCTCAGCGCACATCTGTGCCCTGTAAATCTCCCCCCGGTTCCAGATGCCTCCGTGGGGAGGGCTCGTCTGGGCTCTAGCTGCTTCCGCTCCAGCGATCCTGCCTCGGGGAGCAACTGGCCGCTAAAGTGGCATTTCTTCGGTGGCTCCTCACATGTTTGCAACACTTTACAGTTTATGTCGCTCCGGACTGTGGACTAGGAAGATGACGGCTGCTGCGAGTTACATAGGTACCCAAATACTTCTCTTCTCCCATGTGCTCATTCTGCTTATCTCCCATCAGCACCTCTTGGGAGTTAGAGGTCAAATTCCAGAACTGATTGTCCGATGAGATGACAACAATATACCATGAACCCTCACACGTGTTAACAGGACACCACTCACAGGAAACAGTAGACAGCTCGCCTTTCAAGGAACACCCCGATGAGCTCTAATGCGTCCTGTAACGCATGTTTAACCGGCTCAGGTGCTACCATCCTGTGGGCGGGATCGGGGGGCTGCTGGCACCGTGTGTCCGGATGTGGGATGCGTGCGGCTCTGACGCGAGATCTCCATTGTTGACTGAGATAAAAGGTATCCTGGGGGGCGGGGGGCGGGGCTTGGAGAGGCTGCCATCGTTGCTCTTTATATTTTTTAAAATATTTATATTGATCTCAGAGCGGAAGGGAGAGGGAGAGAGAGAAGCATCAATGATGAGAGAGAATCATGGATCGGCTGCCTCCTGCACACCCCACACTGGGGATCGAGCCTGCAACCCGGGCCTGTGCTCTGACCGGGAATCGAACTGTGACCTCCTGGTTCCTAGGTCGACGCTCGACCACTGAGCCACACCGGCCAGGAGACGTCAATGTTTTGACTGGTGAGAGCGCTCGGGCGGTCCTCTAGCGGATGGTCTTGCTGAGAGCAGCGCCTTAACTGCGCCCCAGCCGCTCCCTCCCTCTGCCGTGCTCCCTCCCCGCCTGCTTGACGCCTGGTGTTACACATGTTCGCTCAGAGGCTGCTCCTTTGGCACGGTCTGATGGTCAGGGAGGCGACGGCGACGGCGACACCCCAACATCCCACGCCGTGGGTCCCTGTCCTGCGGAGGACGCTGCCTCACCCGTCCCGACCGCCTGCCCCTCGCAGGACATCGGGTGGGAACTGGGAGACCACGCTCCACCCCGTGGACAGGCCACGGCGAAGACCGCTCCGGGTTGAGAGGATCCTGCAAAGCTAAAGGACGCACTGGGCGCAGCAAAGTCCGCTGGTGAGGCCGGGCCATCAGTCTCCCCATTGCTCCCCACCCGGGAGCTCTCAGTTTCCCGGCACCGGGCGCTCCAGCAGCGCGAGCTGTCCATCACGGAAACGGCCGGAGCATCCTTCGCTGCAGCCTCGGAGCGGCTGGGCCTGAGTAACTCCAGGAAACGCTTCCCCTCCAGGATCGAAACCTCCCTCCTGGAGCGTGAACTGCCTCGCCCCACGGCTGTGACTCCGGGACCCTCCGTGATGAGGGGCCTCTGGTCCGCCTGCTCGGAAGGTGGACCAGCGATCAAAACCCCCGAGGGCTTCGTGGGTCGGGCGGCTGCCCCTCCCTGGAACCCGGCCAGGCCCCCGGTGACCCTTGCAGGAGCCCAGAGGACACCTTCTTGGGCCAAAGAGAGAATCCCAGGTTTTGGAAGGTGATCCTTGACTCGCCCCCTGAGGCTGCAGGTGCTCTGCGCCCACACGTGCCTGGGTCCGGAGTCTTCCCCGCCGCCTCCCACCCGCGGGGGTTTCACCCAAAGGCCCAGGGACCAGGAAGGTTTTCCTGCTCCTCCCCCTCTGATGGGAGCTCCGTGTTCAGACTCTGAGCCCCAGAACCCCAAACCCGCGGCATCCGTGGAGCTGCACTGATTAAACGAGGAAAGCAAGTAAAAATGCCTTGTGCAACGGAAGAGACGGTGAGACGAATGCATTTCAGCGCGATGACTATGAAAGGCCAAACTTCCGCTACCTAAGGACCCCGCTACGTACACGTGATCTTCGAAAAGATGAACTCAGGTTAGCGGGAATCGAGGTCACTGAGAAAAACCCCCAAAACCAGTCCCGTAGGTTTCTACAGGCAGAAAAGCAAACGTCCTAAATCTACGAGGCTGTCATTGGAAAAGGAAACAGAAAACGGCCCGGCAGTGCCACAGGCCCCGGGTCACGGATGGCGCATCCCAGGCCCCTGCACGAGGCAGAGAACAGGCCGGCGTGAAGCTCTGCCGCCCGGCCCTCCCCCCTGAAAACGCCCCCTGCTCAGGCCATCGGCCTCTGAGCCTCTGAGGTCTCACATGGAGCTAAGCTCTCGGGTGCAGGGTGGCCTCCACCCTCGCTGTGCGTCCTGGGGGAACGCCTTAGCCTCTCTGAGCCAGTCCTCCTCTGGGATGGAGGAGGCTCGTGCGGATCCCTTGGGCTGTTGGACAGCGAGCCCTCCGCCCACGGGCTGGGCTGGGCGTCTCTCAGCGGTCCCTGTGTCCCAGCCGCCACAGACAGGGCGGGCGGGCGGCAGCCTCACTGGAGTTCCTTCCGGGGCTCTGCCTGGCAGGCCGACCATCGTTTGCCCACACCTTCCGCCTTCAGGCCTCACCCGCGTTCCTGGGCTGCTTTCTATCCACAGAGAAGACAGGCCTCCCGGCAGCGACTTCGGTTTCCGGGAGAGGCTGCTGGGTTCGTGTGCTTTCACACTGTGGAGCCACAGAGGCGAGAAACAGGCGAATAAACAGCCTCCTGCCTCGTGCGCTCTGCCCTGCACGTGGCCCCGCTGCCCTCGGAGCCGCAGCCTCCTCCAGGCAGACTCCGATCCGGAGAAGCTAGACTTGCAAGAGGACAGTTTCCGCCGCCCACCCGGGCCGAGGAGACGCCTGCGGCAGCGACCGTCACACCCACTCATCGCTCCCGCTCCCTGGAGGCCCAGAGTGCGGCTCGGCCACGTCTCCTGCAGAGACCTCCTTCGGACACACAGTGCCCTCCTGTGCCTCGTCCACCAGCTTCTGGCCTATGTTCCCAGGTCCTTCCATCGAGAGGCGGCCGCCCGGGGGACATATCTGGCCTCTGATCCGCGCAATTCCAAGTATCCGGGCACCTGAACCAGGAGCGCCCGCTTCCTTCTTCGTCTAATCGGACCCAGATCCGATTTCGGTTTCAAAGAAGCATTTCTCACACTTCGGCTTCTGCCTGCCTGTCACAGCCCCTGCCGGTCACAGCCCCTGCCTGTCACAGCCCCTGCCCTTTCTCCTCCACCGGGGGCTCAGCACTGCGACCGTGAACTCTCACTGGGCACAGGTGTCATCTTTTCTCCATGGAAATCATAGCTGTCGGTCCTGTCCATACAAACCCCATGCAAGGAAGTGAGCAGGGCCTGGCCTGTGTGGCTCAGTGGTTGAGGGTCAACCTACCCGTGATTTCTCTCCTGTGTCCCCCCCCCCATTTCTCTCTCTCTCTCTCCTTCCCCATTCCTCAGTCCGCCTTTCTTTTTCCAGTTGTAAAAGGAACTTTCCTTCGGAGTCCGCGCACACACACGCACACACGCACGCACGCGCACGCGCACACACACACACACACACGCACACACACACGCACACACATACGCACGTGCACACGTGCACACACACACACACACACACACTCTCACCCTGTGGCCTGGGCGGAGTGCTGCCTGTTTTGTTCTGTTTTGTGGGCTCCCCACTCCTCTCCCAGGAAGCACAGGACCGGTGTGTGGCCTCCGCGTGGTCTCCGGCCCCACGCACTCCTGCCGTGGGCTGTCACGGCCCACTTGCCTCTCTGCGGCTCAGATCCGGGTCCAGAGGAAGGGCACGCAGTGGGTGTGTCACCCCCACCCCGCCCGTGATCTCCCCTGCGCCCAGCACTGCTCCCGACTCTTAGTTACTATTCACTAGCGCATCTTCAGCGAAACCAGAGCCACATTGCAATGAATACACATTAGCTACTTCCCTTCGCATAAATCCCTGATGTGAAATTGCTGAGTCAAAGGGTATAAATAGGTTTAATAGTTTTAATATTTATTGCCAAACTGCTCTACCAAAGGGTGCATAAATTTCCTCCCTTCCGCCCACTCTCCCGAAACCTCATCAACACGGAATGTCTCTTTTGTCTTTGCCAAGCTGATAAATGCCACGGTCCCTCGAGTGAGGATGCAGTTGAGAATAAATCCATGTGTGTTCCCACACAGCCATGGGGGATTCGTGCTTCCTCCTGATTACCTTAAGCTAACGTTCATCTTAGTGTGAACGTCTTTTGTTTCTTGTTTCATGAAGTTCACGCTGACAATTCTTTTCCCAGTGGATCATTTGCTCTTTGACCTTAATTTTTTTAAATATAATTTTATAGATTTCAGAGAGGAAGGGAGAGGGAGAGAGAGATAGAAACATCAATGATGAAAGAGAATCATTGAACGGCTGCCTCCTGCACACCCCACACTGAGGATTGAGCCCGCAACCCGGGCCTGTGCCCTGACCGGGAATCGAACCTGTGACTTCCTGGTTCATAGGTCAATGCTGAACCACTGAGCCACACCAGCTGGGCTGACCTTGATTTTTATATGTTCATGTCTGTGAGCTTCAAATTTTTATTTAATTAAATATTACCCTCATCTCCTTTAGAGTTTTTTTTTTCTTTACCTTTATGTTGAGAACATACATGCAATCTATGGAATTTTGTCCTATGTAAATTGTGTTTTCAGAGGTTATAGATTGAATTTTAGCAACTGAAAACATCGCATTAAGAATATAAGACATCAGCCCTAGCCGGTGTGGCTCAGTGGGTAAAGCGTTGGCCCGTGGACTGAAGGGTCCCGGGTTTGGTCCCGGTCCAGGGCACGTACTTCAGTTCCAGGCTTGATCCCCGGCCCTGGTCAACCAATCAATGTGTCTCTCTCACATCGATGTCTCTCTCTCTCTCTCTCTCTTTCTCTGTCTCTCCCTTTCCCTTCCACTCTCTAAAAATCAATGGAGAAATATCCTCATGTGAGGATTAACAAAAAAAGTAAGTAAGACATCAATTTAAAGGAAATTTCATTTCTTGGTAGTGAAAGCGCGTGCTCTCCGGCTGGTGTGCCGCGCACGGTATGTCTCCGCATCCCTGCACCCGAACAGCTTTAGTTTAAACCCGGTTTGTTCCATCCTCCGGAGGCCGAGGTTTGCTGGGGCAGGACAGTCCGCTCCCTCAGCTGAGGTTATGGAAACTTTGCTAGAAAGTTCTTCACTGGGTTTGCTTTTTTCTGTGTTGCAACATTTGGCCGCCTTCTCCCAGTGTTTTCATAACAGCGATGCCTTTTCAGGAACTTAAAAATCTCGTGGGAGGCAGGAAGTCAGAGGAACAGAAATAGGGCGTTAGTGGGGAAAGCCTCCAGCGGATGGGTCCTTCCCTACACGCAGATGTGCCTCAGTAACAACCCACCTTCTAAGCCAGCTGTGGGCAAACTACGGCCCGCGGGCTGGATCCGGCCCGTTCGAAATGAATAAAACTAAAAAAAAAAAAAGACCGTACCCATTTATGTAATGATGTTTACTTTGAATTTATATTAGTTCACACAAACACTCCATCCATGCTTTTGTTCCGGCCCTCCGGTCCAGTTTAAGAACCCATTGTGGCCCTCGAATCAAAAAGTTTGCCCACCCCTGTAAGCAGAACTGCCTGTCCGGCTCCGGCTCCGGCTCCCACCCACTAGCCTCCCCTCCTCCCTCCTCGCCTGCGCAGGGAGATGGACAGGAGGGAGAGCCAGGCTGTGGCTCGGTTTGGGTTCACAGCGACCGGAATGCCCGTGGGACAGAAGCCTATGAACAGTCTGGAATCTAGAAGTTTCGGGGCTGATCTGGAGACATAGGTCTGTGTCATGGGGAGGAATGCGGGGGGGTGGGGGGGGAGTCCGGCTGAGGAGGAGGGAGGGTCAGGGAGAAGCCCCGGAGGGTGTAGGAACGGTGGGGTCACAGCAGATCAGCAGATGGAAGGGACCCCAGGGTGTGGGAGCCTCGTCCAGGCCAAGGGAAGGGCCCCCCAAAGAAGGGTGGTGGTGCTGCTGGCAACAGGGGGATGTTGCCTGTGGAGAATCTAAAACAATACAGAACTGCCCACAGACACTCTGCTTTCTATTAGCACCTGCACTTCTAGTCAGTGTCATCCACATAGTGCACCCTGGGCTCCCCTCTGACCCACCACAGTGCACCCTGGGCCTCCCCTCTGACCCACCACAACGCACACCTGGGCGCCCCCTCTGACCCACCACAACGCACACCTGGGCCTCCCCTCTGACCCACCACAGTGCACCCTGGGCTCCCCTCTGACCCACCATAGTGCACCCTGGGCTCCCCTCTGACCCACCACAGTGCACCCTGGGCCCCCCCTCTGACCCACCACAGTGCACCCTGGGCCTCCCCTGTGACCCACCACAGTGCACCCTGGGCCTCCCCTGTGACCCACCACAGTGCACCCTGGGGCCTCCCCTCTGACCCACCACAGTGCACCCTGGGCCCCCCCTCTGACCCACCACAGTGCACCCTGGGCCCCCCCTCTGACCCACCACAACGCACACCGGGCCACGCCGCTCCCTGCCCACCACGGGCGCGTGCACTGGGTCGAGGCTCAGCCTCCCGCCTGTAAGACGCATGGGGGCTGGGGGCTGCGACAGGAAGTGGCTCCTCCCATCCCCCCGTGGCCAGGGAGGCCCAGGGGAGTCGCGGAAAAGCAGATGCGTTCAAGGCCAAGTAAACTGAGTCTGGATGCTGCCTGGGCCCCTCGTTCGCCGAGTGGCCTGGGGCGGGCTGTGCAACACGTGGAGGCTTCCTCCTCCGGGACGGGGAGCGCGGGCGAGGTCACTCCCGGTCCGAACGGGCAGGCCCGGGACCGAGTTCAGCTCCGGCTCCGGCAAATCCCGTGACGGACAGTCTTCCTGACTCGCTCTCCGGTGTCGTGGCAGTTGGTCTGTGACGTGAGTCGGTCAGCTTGCTCTGGGTTTTGCTCGCTAAGCGATGTTTCTGAAAAGTTTCATGCAAATCAGATGTTTACGGTTCTGGTAACGTCTCCCCATCGTCCTCGAGTCGGCTCCGGCGCCTGCTCTTCGTTGTGATTCATTTCCGATTGGCAGCCGCTCCGAACACGATCCTCTTCAGCCTCCTTTCTCCCAGGCTCTGCCCCGGGGTAGAAATGAGCTTGGAAATCCCCTGACACGGGGAGGAGCCCACTGACCTGTCTAATGAACCCGACTTTCACCCCGGAGGCTCTCCTGCCAGCAGAGGGCTGCGCCGTCACCATGGGGCCGCAGGACACACGGACGGACGGTGCTGAGTTTCCGTCGACACCCCCCAGAGGCGCTCCGGGTCAAGGCCACGTGATTGATGCCAAACTCAACGCAATGCGAGCAGCTCGGCCGCCACCGCCATCGGGAGGGTCCTCGTGTCTGGGACGGGGCCCACATTGACCTATTGACCTGGGCAATTCTACAGGAGCCCGGCCGGCGTGGCTCCGTGGCTGAGCGTTAACCTATGAGCCAGGAGGTCCCGGTTCGATTCCCGGTCAGGGCACAGGCCCGGGATGCGGGCTCTACCCCCATTTGCGGGGCGTGCAGGAGGCAGCGGATCCATGATTCTCTCTCATCAATGATGTTTCTCTTTCTTCCTCTCCCTTCCTCTCTGAAATCAATAAAAGTGTTTTTTAAAAATCCAAGAAATAAAACGAAGCCTGCTTCCCGAGCCCCACAGCCACCCAGCGACTGCGACGGGCTCTTTGAGCTTCGTAATTTCTGCAAACCACAGATCTGCGGCCAGAGGGCCTCTGGGGGTGGAGGCTGCACCCTGGGGGAGGCTGCGGAGGAAGCGGGGGTGGGTTCGGCCCGGCCCTGCCTGCGGCTGCTGCAAAGCTCAGCAGCAGTGCTCGCGCGAGGCCTCCCTCCCCGGGCTGCACTGCAGAGCTCCACGCGATCACCGTCCTGCAGGTCCCATCGCCCGTCACGGGAAGGACCGAAGCCGCGATTCACATGCTCTTCTCAGAACGAGGCCTCTGTGCCACGTCCTCACCGGGCCCTGGGCCTCGGAAAGGAACAAAACCAGCGACGCTCCCCACGCAGGCCTGGCACAGCGGAGAGGGCCGCTTCTGTCCTTCACCAGGGCACGGCACCCTGTGGCATCACCGGGCCCTCCCAGCCCCGGGCCTTGCCACCCCCCGGGCAGCCCGTCATTGGCATGTTTCCCATGGATTCCCCTCCCCCACTTGTATCTTCTGCTGGTCCCACTGTGGCCCTGGGTGGCCAATCAGAAGACATCCCTGCCCTCCCCTTACCACCACCCCGGCCCAGGCGCATGGCCGGGGACAGGCATTTCAGTAATTCTGACAGCTACTGGGTGTGCTTCCCGGGCCAGGCAGCATGCTCAGTGCTTCTGGGCTCGCCCGTGTCACTCCCAGAACCGCCCACTGAGGACAATACTGTCCCTAGTTTATCATTGGAAAGGGAGACGCAGAACAGCTAGGCAACTGGCCTGGGGCCACACAGCTCGCTTCTCCTAGCTGCACTTCCTCCAGGCGGACATGCTCCTGCCTCCCTTTCCTGTCATCTCGGGAGCCCGGCTTTATCCGGAATGGCTTTCCCCTCCTACAGTGCAGCCTCCGGGGCTAATCGTCAAAGGCAGACTCTGCTCCCCGAGGCCTCTGGGCCCCAGGGAGGGAACACGTGGGGTGGGGGTGGGGAGGGGGTGAGGGTGGGGATGGGGGAGGGCACTATGTTTAAATCCACCGGGGCCTCCAGGTCCTTAGAAGGGCCTTGGAAAGCCAGCGCCCACGGGCAGCCCCCGCCCGCAAGACCATCCAGACGCAGGAGCTCAGTGTTCGGTGGCCGGACTGTTTCCTCCTCTCACACCCGCCTGGCGCTTTGTTATGTGCCCGGATGACGGCGCCACGGACGTGACTGGTCACCACTGCAGCGCGCATCACACACCCGGTCCAACTGCACGTTTCCCCAACGTCCTGGGTCTCGGGGTCACTCGGCTCAGCGCAGGGACACATGCCCGTGGGTGAACTGCTGATAACGGGCAGAGAACTGGAAAGGGAGGGAGGAATGAGCAAAACGCTGGTGTGTGGCCGATGCCACCTTCCACCAGGGCGGGTGCCGGCGTCCAATGGCCGCAGAGAGCCGGAAGCCGCGCACTCCTCTCGGGGCTCTGCAGAGCCCTTGGGAGGTGTACCCCGACCCCAGGCATCATCCCAGAATCTATCCACAGGGACTCCAGGAGCCAGGAAACCCAACAAACCTCCCTGAAAGCTGAGATGCGCTGGGGCCCACCTTTACGTAAATAAGCTGGCACCGAGGAGATAAGCGTGGAGAATGAACGGCGCTCTCCAGGATAAACCAGGCATCTGTTCCACGTTCACTGGGAGGCCGTGCATGGATGTGCGGTGTGGCGGCCAGGCCATCGGACGGCCAATAATGAGGACTCTTAGAAAGGGGATCTGCTGACCTGGCCTTGCTTGTCTTGTATCTTCTGTTCTTCTCCAGTTTTTACAAAGAATGTCTAATCCGTGCAGGCTCTTCCATTTAAACAGCATTTTTCTGATAGTGGGGGGCGGGGCGGGGCAGGCAGAGGGGAGAGACTAAAAACAATGAACTCCAGTCGGGGGGAAAGCTTGGAATTTTGAAGTCATCGTTAATTTTCTTTTTTCTTTCCTAGCTGAAATGTTCACTGGGGTCACCGTGGAATCCTATAGAGATCTTCTGTGCATCTTGCCCATTTCTCCCCAGATAGTGACATTTTGTAACACTCGAGAATACTAACACCACAGGGAGGATACTGGCATGGAGATAATCTACTGATCTTATCCAGCTTCCTCATTTTATTTTATTTTAATGTTTTGATTATTTTCAGAAAGAGGAAGGGAGAGGGAGATCAGCTGCCTCCTGCACGCCCCTACTGGGGATGGAGCCTGCAATCAGGACAAGTGCCCTGACCTCCTGGTTCAAGGATCAACGCTCAACCATTGAGCCACACCGGCCAGGCCCGCTTCCCCATGTTAAATGTACTGATGAATGTGTGCACATCATTAGCTTTTTGTTAGGAATAGCTTATATTATTGATCAGCTACCAATTGATAATCGCTAATATATACCTGCTGACCTCCTTTCAGCCATGCGGCAGGCCTGTGCCAGGACTTACCCCACGACGCAAATAGTTCCCTTTGATGCCTGCCTCCGTCCTCTGGTGATAGGAACTCTGTACACCCCCCCCCCCTGCCCCCCACGCGGGTGCTGGGAGGTAGGAGGGGACCTAATGGACCACAGATCCTCTCGCTCTGGCCTATGACCCTGCGGATGGCGCATGGACAGCCCTCCTCTGACCCTGACCAGCTTCTCCAACAAGGTCGGCGTGGCCCGGCCTGTCCTGCCCAAGAGCCGATGCTCAGTGCTTTCCTCTAGTTCTATCGGCTACTCCTCTCCTTCCCAGAGGCCCCCTTTCTGCTAAGTCAGTGGAGTCTGCAGCTGTGGCCTGCCATCAAAACCGTCAATCAAGTGGATGTGCGATTCTGATTGTCTCTTGGGTTGAGGAGGCGGGCCTACGGAGGTGTGGGAGCTGCCCAGGCCACGTGGCTACCACATGGCAGACAAGGACAGAGTGCCCGCCTGAGTGCACCGCCCACCTTCAGCGCTGAGCTACCCGCCTGTAGCAGCTGCACAGAGGAGGGGAGTTTGCGGGTCCACGGTCCCCTCCTTGGGACAAGCTGGGTGAGAAGCTCATCGGTGCTCGCAAGCCTCCGATGGACGATGGACGCTGTGGGGATTTTCTCAGGCCGACAGGCCTGCTGGGGACCGTTCAGAGAATTACTGCCCGAAGGCCATCTGCACTCACTGGCCTCCCTGAACCTCATCCCCCCAGGGCTCGGCATAGGAAATGCTGTTCTATCCTCCTGCCAGTTATTGCGAAATTGAAAAAAATAAAGGAGAGAGTGAGGGAGAGAGAGCACGAGGGGGGGATGCACACACTGCACGTCTGAGTCAGCACGCGCATTTCTGCAGCATGACCTCGCGCTTCACAACTGGTCTGCATCACCGTCTCGTCCGCCCGCCAGTGTGTCGTCCGACCTGATGACTCACGGGCGGACTCGCTCCGTCGGCGCGATTTATGCCCGCCTCACGCTTCCTCGCTCTCCCTCCGGGAAGCTGCCCTGCGAGCGAGCTCAGCCCACAGAGGCCGGGCCGCGTGTGGAGGGAGCCAGCGGGTGGCCGGTGCACGAAAGAACCTTCTGGAAGATGCGGCAGAGCCTGCCCACTGCTGTGCGGCAGAGCCCGGAAACCACGTGGGGACTCTCGCCCCCAGGAAACTCGGGTCCTCTCATCACTCTTGGACTCAGTTTCCATTAGAACATCCTCGGGGGCAGGACGGGGGGGGGGTGTTCTCTTCACACACCACCCAGGTGGTCCTGGGGCGTAGGGTTCAGGGGCCCAGGGCGCTGTGGGGCGCTGGGGCCAGCCACGAGCAAGCCCGGGTCCTGCGCGAGAAGCTCACACACGAGCGAGTAGGTCCTCCACCTTCCCGTTGGCAGAGCGCTCCCCTACCCGTGTCAGCAGCCGCCCACCCCGGGCCCCGGTGCCCCCACCCACCTCTGCACCTGCCTGAGCCCACAGCCTGCTCCCCGCTTCTTCCCCCAACACCTGCTACCAGCAGCCACCAACCCAGGCGAGTGCAGAACACAACACCCCACAGTCCGTGCTCAGACAGACCCGGGAGGGATGGTGTCGGACACGGTGCTCTCGGCCAAGGGGCGGGGGGCTCGCCCAGGCTGCTCATGGCACCGCCTGCAGCATCCCGGCAGCACCCACACGCCCGGCCCCGGGACCCACAGGCTCCGTTTGGACAAGGCGGTGTCCTCGCTGTGCAGAGGGGGCAGGCGCGGCCCTGGTTGTAGCAAAGCCATTCCTACTGGTCCGAGTGAACCAACTGGAAGGAGCCGACTGTCTCCTTAGAACAAGGAAGGTGAGAGCCTGTGACC
Source organism: Myotis pilosus (assembly GCA_036010255.1). NCBI lineage: Eukaryota > Metazoa > Chordata > Mammalia > Chiroptera > Vespertilionidae > Myotis > Myotis pilosus. Next base: position 2,490,260 of record JASKON010000014.1, read on the forward strand.
TTCGCCCGCTCCCTCTCGCGCAGAGCAGTGGGCACGGACTGCTAGGCCGTATTTCCAGAACACATTTTATCGGCTCTTTAAATACAACTCTAGGCTCAACTATGAAAGGAAAATATGGGAGAATGCGGCCTGTCGCGGCAACCGCGGGAGAAGCGATTCGATGACTTTCACCCGTCGTGGCGGCCATGGTCACGGAACATGCCCGTCCTGGTTTTACGGCCGTGAGGACGAGGGGAAGATGAAACTGTAAACGCGGAGGCCAGGACGCAGAGGCAGCAGCTTCCGGGCGCGGGAGGACTCGGCCAGCAGCGCGCTCTGGCCCAGAGGCCTGGGTTTCGGGAAGGGAAGGGGCCTCCTGAGGACCTGCCTGGGACAGCGGGCAGCGAGGCACCCGCAGTGCTGGACACGGTGGTTCCCAGGAGACGGCCTCCCCATGCCTGCAAGGAGAAGAGAGCAGGAGCATCTGACCACCCGTATACACGCACACACACACACACACACACATGCACACACACACTCTCACACACACATATACACACGCACACACATGCACACACACTCTCACACACGTATATACACACACACATATGCACACACACACTCTCACACACATATACATGCGCACACATACGCACACACACTCTCACACATATATACACGCGCACACATATGCACACACACTCTCACACATATATACACGCGCACACATATGCACACACACACGGCATGGAGAGAGGCAGCTGCCTAGCTACAACATTAACCTGTTAATTCAGTTACATGTTTAAAAAGTACTGTTACAGGACATCCCACGGGGGGTTCAGTTCAGAGCAGCCCTTTCTGCCCACGAGTCCCTCCTTCGGCCACGGGGTCAGCCCCGGGGGCTCCTGCTGGCCCTCGGTTTCAGCCCAGCTCCCCAGGGCTCAGCCTCACTCTCTGGTTTCAGACCCCAGTGGGGGGCGGGCAGCTCCTTTTATGGGGGCTATGGGGGGGCACCGGGATGCCTCCTCTTTATTGGGTTTACTGGCACGTTTATCCGCCTTCTTAAGGGCTCTTCACTGCATATGCCCAGCGCTGCCTGCCACCGTCTCCCAGTCGCCTCCTGTTCGGCCACCAGCCCACACCGGGAGGGGCTGAGGCTTTTTCTAGAAGTCGAGGCCAGCCAGCCGGCCCAGTGCTGGTTTCATGCCTAGAGGGCTCTGGATGGCCTCCAGGTGGGCGAAGGCGGCTCCTGCCCCGCGTGCAGAGCTGCTGATTGGCGGGCAGTTGCCATGGAGAACACAGGCGCACGCCGACCGGCTGCCCGCTAAGCCCTCGGACTAGACGTGCATCGTCCCGGCGCCTGCGGCTGGCTCGGCTCGGACTGCTCACTGCCCGACAGCTCCGAGTGGACAAGAAGCAGGTGTGGGTGACGTGCTTTGTCACTGGGGAAGCAGCCGCACCTCTGAGTACACAGACGTCACACAGGCCGAGAAGGGGGCCTGGGGCCAGGTCTGCAGGTTTTGTGAACTTACTGCTGGACTCGGGAGGAGCTTGGTGTGCCTTCCTCCATGTCCTCGAGCTTTGTGAGAAAGTGTGTGTGTTCGGCGTCACACTTGCTCGGCTCCCTGAGGGTTTATTTTGCCGGATAAACGGGAGCGCTGGGCGGGGAGCCATCCTCTCAGGAAACCTGGCTCTGCCCGTGGACGCGGGACCTGACTCTGAGCCCCGGGCGATGTGTGCGATGTGTGTGATGTGTGTGATGTGTGTGATGTGTGCGATGTGTGCGATGTGTGCGATGTGTGTGATGTCTGTGAGGCGGGGATCACGGGATTATGCTGCTGTTTTAAGAATTAAGTCAATAATCCACAGAGCCCGAGGCGTCGTGCGCTCTCTCCGTCAGCTGTGAATCGGCCGGTGGCCTGACCCCCAATAGACACGGGCTGTGCACCCCCCACCCGCCCAGCAGGAGGCAGGAGAAGCAGTCTTGCCCCCGGAGGCTTGCAGGCCGGGGGACAGTGAGCTGTCGGAGGGGGAGCTATAGGGAATGAGTGACGCTGTTCTAAACACTGCACGTGCCCAGGAGAGCATCCAGGGGGCAGAGGGGGAGGCTGAGGCCTGGGAGCCGGGCTGAAACCGAGGGCCAGCTGGAGCCCCCCGGGGCTGGCCGTGTGGCCAGAGGAGGGACTCGTGGACAGAAAGAGCTGCTCTGAACAGAACCTAGGAGTGGGATGTCCCGGGAACAGACAAAAATGAAGGAGGGTTTAGCCAACACAGCTGCAGAGAGAAAGCCACCGAACATGGCAGCCACCGCAGTCCCGTTTCCGGGAATAGCGGCTGCTGGGGGGCAGGCACAGCTTCCGGGGCCCCTCACTCTGCACCGAAGTCACTAACGCTAATTTCTGAGCATCGTTACAGGCCAGGCACTGGGCAGATACCCTCCGAGAACCACACCATTCGACCCACCCTGATTCTAGGAAGTCATCTTCCCATTGCACAGATTAGGAAACTGAGGTTTAGAGAAGTTCCGTGTGTGACCAGGACCCCACAAGCAAGTCAGACCCTCTCATTGCAGCTCAAGGCCTGGCCACCTGACCACCTCCCCCATGCTCCTCCGGGCGGGTCCCCTTTGCCCTTCATTCTGGTCCTGATGAGGGACGCGTCTGCCCGGGGCTCCTGAGACTAAACTCCGGTTTAGACACCCGTCACATGTGAGCTTGGTCACTGTGGTTCAGTCCTCCTGAGCTGGGTCAGGAATAATTCCTGGATGTGCAAAGCTGGGAGGGCCTCCCTGAGGTGGCGGCCCTGCCCTGGAGTCGGCCGTCACACCAGGGGAGCAGACAACACCATTCCTGCCGTCTGCAGTGGCACCAGCAGATGCCCTGAGAAAAGAGGACGGGTTACGGAGCTGGAGCGCGCCCAGGTGCCCGTGGGATCAGCTGGGCTCCAGCAAACTGGGGGCGAATTTGCATGTGAAAAGCCCATCTCTGTTCCCGCTGCGATTCTCATAAATCACGCGTGGCCAGTGCTCCCAGCAGGGCCACAGGGAGAGCAGTGGACGGCCCCAAACACGGAACAATTCTCTGTGGGAACCAAGAAAGCCTCACCCGAAGATGGGCGATCGGAGGGGCGATGGGCCTCTCTCCACCTGGTTCTCCCTTAGAGAAATGGGGCTGCCGGGGAAGAGCGGAAGCAACAGCAGCTTCCAGGCAAGTGGACCGCTTGCTGCGAGCATGTAGGGACTGATACCCTCTGCCCTTTCCTCCAGGCCGGCTCGTCCTCCTGGGGACGCAGCAGGGTGAGGACGGCGACGTGGGGAGCTGACAGAGGACGGGTGGCGATGACCACGGTCCAGGAGAAGGGCTGTCATTCAAAACCTGAGGCCATCAGAGAGAGATGGGGTTTGCCATGGCAACGCCCCCTAACGACAGTTGCCTCTATTTGCCACCCCAAAGGCCCTGTCACAGAAACAGACCATCCGTGGATGGCACCAGGCAACATGTAATCATGTAGTATCTACACTAATAAAAGAGAAAGATGCAAACTGACCATACCTACCTTCACGACGCCCACCAGCCAATCAGGAATGAGTATGCAAATTAACCCAACAAAGATGGCAGGTTAATTTGCATACACAGGTACCAAGTGGCCAGGCCTCTGGGCAGCATGGGAAGGTGGAAAGGCAGCTCTGGCCTGAGCGAAGGCAGTGCCGGCATCCAGGGGAAGGAAGGCCCATTCTTGCACAAATCTTCGTGCATTGGGCCTCTAGTGCAATATATATGTAATTGTATATTTATGTAGATGGACACACACATGCACACACCTATCAAGCAGTTACGATTATACTTAATAAAAGGCAAGTTATTCATTTCTTCGGAGAAGGAGGCAGGGCACAGATGGAAAGAGGGAGAACAGTGCATTATTTGAGTTTCCCGTCACATTAATCAGGGACCTTCATTTACCAACGCCCCAGCCTGAGTGTTCGTTATAAATCAATGCGAACCAACCTGCCCTTTACTGCAGATTTGAGATAGTGGTGGATCTAAGCTTTGCAAAGCAGGAACCCTGTGCTATTCACTGTGTGTCCGATCTCCCCCCTTCCCTGCCCCCACATCTCTAAAACATAGTTTGTTGAAGGGATGGATTAATGGAGAAACATGAATGAATGAACAGGATCTGTGATATAGATAGTATTTTGTACCAAAATGGCACATCTCAGATTAAAAACCCTTTTCTCCATTAATAAAAACTGAGACTATTTAATACCCAACATACACACGTTAGACTGATTTGGCATTCAAATCTTAACCTTCCAGGACCCCTAATTTCTATGTCTAAATCAAAACCGACAGCTCCTTCTCGGGCGCAGGCGGCGCTGCCCCCTGCAGAAGTGTCTGGGACGTCGCTGAAGTACCGCCTGCACCGGCAGACTTTCCTGAGCATGCGCATCGGCTACTGGTTCAACGTAACCAAATGAACCGTTCATGAGCAATGTTTATGCCGTATTCTGTATCACATGACACATTAGGGGATGTATGTTTATTCACATCAATACAGAAATTTAATTACAGAAACATCCTGAGAAAGCCCACTCTATATAATGTTTGTGTTTGCTTTCACTATTTCTACTTAGAGGAACCTCATGCCAGTGATTATAGAAAAAAGATATTGGCCCTGGCCGGGTAGCTCGTCCCCATACACCAAGGTTGTGGGTTTGCTCCCCAGTCAGGGCACATACAAGAATCAACTAATGAATACATAAATAAGTGGAACAGCAGATCAATGTTTCTCTCTCTCATTCTCTCTCTCTCTCTCTCTCTCCCTCTCTCTCTCTCTCTTCCTCTCTCTCTCTCTCAAATCAATCAATAAAAATTTTTTAAATGTCAATTCATCAAAATATTTTGCCACTTCTTGTCTTTGGCGGCAAAAGGTGGTTGTTTTCACGACCTTCACATTGCAATGAGAGACGTGGCGACCAGAGCGGTTGACTGTTTCGCCTGAAGTCACAAAGGTCACAAACCCCAGAGAGTCCACGTCTCCCTCTTGATTCAGTGCGTCTGCCCGACCCCTAACTGATTCTTCTTTGTCCTTAAAAGCAAAACAAAACCTAAAGCAATGACAGGCACACAGCGCCCTTCCCCCAATGGTCATTGTCACCATCTCTGTCAACGTGGACTAGAACTGCTGCTCTAAAACAGAGCGACATACAAAAGGCTGGTACGTGTGAGATGAGGGTATTCTATACATTTGGAGTAAATTAATTCATTCACTCTTGTGGGTTTTTTTGTTTCTTTGTTTTTTAGCAAACTGAATCTTTTCTGGAATATGATAGGGCCTAACCAATCAATTAACTAATCAATAATATACTGCCGTCTACAACAGTGATTATATTTAGGTTCTTATGTGCAAAAATTACTTTGGAAACCACATCAGTTCTGAATCAGTAATTTTCTAAACAAAAAGAGATTTGGGTAACGTCGATACAGGAAATTGACAGTAAAATGTAAAATCAGACTTTCGGATGAAAAGGTGTTTATAGAACATAACGATGCTTACAAGTCACAAGCATCCGCCCTGGGCCCCGCAGGTCCCGGCTCCTTTAAACTCCATCGCGGCTCCTACTTGGTACTATCCTACTTGGTAAGATAATAAATGCAACCCAAAATTTAAATGTGTTTTAAATATTTATTAAGTTGTATGAATAATTCTTTTAGTAAGTTTTTAACATCATTATATATTTTCTCATTTAACCCACCTCCTACCATTCTGTATATTTTGTTAATATAAAAGTAAGATGCCACCAGGACTTTACTGAACATATTGATAATTCTTTGCTCTGTGAAAACTGCACATAAAAACCGTGCCCCACCCCCCGGGAACCCCAATGGCACCGAGGTTCTCACGTGGGTGCTGCTCGGCGTTAACAGGGGGAGCCTCGGATTTTCAGAGAAAACCAAGGAATTGACCCACATCATCTAGGCCCGTCGGAACGGAAGGCCTGGGCTTAGGAGGGTGGGAAAGATACTCTCTACATAAATAAATCATGTCCCGAAATATTTCTCCTGCTGTGGGGGTCAGTCTTGTCTCATCTTCTATCTGCCACGTGTTTTTAATCAGGAAGAAAGTCATAAAAAATAAAGAGAAACGCTTGTTCTGCACTTAGGATAAGCGCACCCCGTCCCGCAGGGCAACCCGCCGGCTCACTGAGAGCAACGTGACTATGGCAGACCTGTTTTATTTTTTAAAATAGACTTTTATTGATTTCAGAGAGGAAGGAAGAGGGAGAGAGAGAGAGAAGCATCAATGATGAGAGAATCATGGACCGGCTGCCTCCTGCGCGTCCCACACTGGGGATCAAGCCCACAACCCGGGCACATGCCCCGACCTGGAATCAAACCGTGACCTCCTGGTTCCTAGGTCTACGCTCAACCCCTGAGCCCCGCCAGTTGGGCTCATACCAATTCTAGAACCGTGTCCTCTTCCTGCTTTTCTGGGTGCCTGAGCAGGTGCGGCCCGCATCTACCTCTCTGCGGGCCGTGGGTCCTGGTCTGAGCCTGCTCGTTGCTGAAACAGTGGCTTGGATTTGCTGTTGCCACTAACATGAAAGCAGCCCTCAAAGCGACAGGTGGAGCCTGGACTCCAGCCCAACATTACAAACACGGACACGGGGGTCACAGAGCTCCCACGAGATGCAGGAGGAGGCACAGCGCCCCCAGCCGTGGGACCCTGCCAGCCGTCCAGCCCTGGAGTCCGCTCAGGCTGCGGGTCTCACTGCTGGCGGGCGGAGCACCGGGCCCGGGGGATGGAGTCAGACTTTCCAGAAGCTGTCCTCCTCCCCCCCCCACCCCCCCCCCGTGAGGGTGGAAAGCTGGGTGGCGTGAGGGATCGGGGAGTGCGATGTGTCGCCATCACCTTTCATCACCCTCAACTGGAGACACTGCCTCGGAGCCGGCCGCCTGGCGATAAAGCATCGATAGGCATCGATAAAGCATCGATAGGCATCGATAAGGCATCGATAAAGCATCCCGATGGAGGAGGAGGCGGCGGGCGGCACACCTGTCGGCCGGGCCCGGGCGCCCACGGGACCGCGCGTTATGGCGGTTCCACAGCGGCCCTGAAGCTCCACGCAGACAAACGCTTCTCCCGGGAAGCCCGGCTCCTTTAAACTCCATCGCGGCTCCGCACACAGGCCCTGCGCACCTTAAGGTGCCGGAAGGCAGAGAAGCAGGGTCCCCGGAACAGCGACTGCCGCCAGCTCAGCTTCGTGCAGAGCCGGGGGTGGGGGTGGGGGTGGGGGGATGAAGAGCCAGGGGGGTGGGGGTGGGGGCGGGAGGGTTGGAGGAGGTCCCTGCCTGGGATGACGGTGCTGGGGTTTCAGGCGCCGAGACCACGTTCACTTCAGAGGTGGTTCTGGGCAGGTTTCTCACGGAAGCGGAGCTCTGGGTGCTGGAAGCCTGTTGCTCAGTGGGCAGAGCGCCGCCGCCTCGGGAAGATGCCCAGGCCGCCCTGGGCCCCGCAGGTCCCGTTCCTGAGCCAGGCCTGCGTCCGCGCTCAGCTTCTAACGGGTTTTCCGTTTTCGCGGCAGCTTTGCCCCTTCGGTACAGAAAGTTCTCCTCATGTTAATAGTGGGGTTTTCTTGTTGTAAAACGTGAAGATAATCAAGAAAGCAAATGTCACCCTGGCCGGTGATGCTGAGTAGTTAGAGCAGAGGTCCTCAAACTTTTAAACAGGGGCCAGCTCCCTGTCCCTCAGACATTCCACACGCGCACTGCGGGCCCGGGACGAGTCGGCTGCTCAGCAGGACGGGCCGCGGCGGCAAAAACACCCGGCGGGCCGGATAAATGTTTTCGGCGGGCCGCATGTGGCCCGCGGGCCGCAGTTTGAGGACCCCTGAGTTAGATTGTCAGCCTGCAGACCTCAGGGTTGGGGGATCGATCCTCAGCCCAGTTAGGGCACGTGTGGGAGGCAACCAATCAATGTGTCTCTCTCACATCCATGTCTCTCTCTCTTTCTCAGCAAATGTCTCCCATAATCTTACTGCTCAGAGATAGATGTTCCGCGTATAATTAAAAAACAAGACCCGGATGCCACGTGAACTATTGTGTCACACGCTGTTTCTAATCATAAAGGTCTCCCCCATCACTCCTTGCTGTGTTGCACTCTACTTCATAGCTGACCCATAAGATAGGAACCAATCTCTTACTGATGTCCTTTTGGGGAGAACATTCTGCAGTGAGCATCCCTGCACATGGGACCGCCTCCCAGCCAGCGGACACCCACCAGGTACCACCGGCCCGCGGACCCCTGAGGGTCAGGCTCTCATCTGTGCTGCTTGTTAAATACAAAACGACTCTCACACCCTCAGCTTTGGGTGCCTGGCGCTTCATCTGGATAAATTCTCTAATCGGATGCATTTGCAAAGGACTATGCTATTAAGAACTCTATTGGAGACGAGATAACGGGTTACCTTCTGTGCCTGCAGCATTAAGAGCTAGGAGCAAATGAGAATTTCACTCTATTTCGAAAACTGGATTTTTTTTGGTGTTCATTGTCTCAAACGTGAGGTCCATAGAAAACAGACGTGTGTGTAACCGCTTTCCAAAATATTCTTATGCTGAGGTATTGGAGGTGACACATTATTAAAACAGTAGCACTGGCCCAGCCGGCATGGCTAGGTGGTTGAGCGTCGACCTATGAACCAGGAGGTTCGATTCCCGGTCAGGGCACGTGCCCAGGTTGCAGGCATGATCCCCGGTGTGGGGTGTGCGGGAGGCAGCCGATCAATGATTCTCTCTCATCACTGATGTTTCTCTCTCTCTCTCTTCCTCTCCCTTCCTCTCTGAGATCAATAAAAATATTTAAAACAACAACAAACCTACTGGCATGCTCTAAGAACGAAATGTTATTTCTCAGGATGGGATGTCTGCAATTGGAATGAGCAGTATCGCTGAAGTAAAGCCAGGCTGTCACAGGAACACATTAACACCCTCCGTAGGTTTTTCCGACATGTAGGTTGACAGTGAGGTTGGGAGGAGAGAAATAAAGCGAGAGGAGAGTTTGGTGCTTCCGGCTTTTCTGCTTTAGAGTTAATTTTGTTGAAGGCGCAGGACCGGAAGCGGGCACAGAGGCACCTTTGGAAGTGCCTTTTATACAAATTGGCCACCGACAAGCAGTCACCGTGCATCTGACTGTCGCCTCAACAAAAGGTAAATCATCTTCAGAGAGAACCACAACCAGGCCGTTAAGCCACTTTCTGGCTCACAGAACCAGGTGGGCTGCACGGGCTGCTCATGTGAGAAGGTGCGCCTGTTACAGAGCTCGGAGGAGTGCGATCTCACATGGCACACAGGCGACAAAATCGGCTGAGGAGACTCGCGGAGCAAACCTTACTTAGTTAGGGTCTACATGGCCGCCCACCACAGTGTTAACCGGGACTGTGTGTGGTCGTGGGCGTCTTTGGGGGCTGTTTGCTTTTCCTTACAGCACTGGACATTTACTCCTTTTGTAGTAAAAACAAAGAAGTTAAGGTTTTAGTAAGTCTATTTCCATTCCTCTACCTGCAGTCGTGGGATGACCCAAAGGTCCAGATCGGTCCCACTCATGCTACTTACCCTGTTCCTCCAACAGCCTGACAATAGAGAGACACTCCCACACCCACAGAGACACTCCCACACCCACGGAGACACTCCCACACCCACGGAGACACTCCCACATCCACGGAGACACTCCCACACCCACGGAGACACTCCCACACCCACGGAGACACTCCCACGTCCACGGAGACACTCCCACGTCCATGGAGACCCCTCCCACATCCCTGGCTGCTCCTCAAACCCCATCAAGGAAACGTACCACCAAGGGGCCTTATTTTCCCTCCATCTTCTGGAGAGCACCTCGTTTTGTCCACTGAGATATTTTTAAACTGTATACAAACAGCAGCACACAAAAATCAAAATATCCCACAACTCTTACATGAACACAAAGAGCCGGCAAGTGTTTACTGAGCTAAGGGAGACGTATCAAAAGCAACGCACAGGCTCCCGCTCGGCTTCCTGGCTGTCCAAGCGCTGTGCCCGGAGCTCTATTTTAAGACGGAGTCACAAGGAAAAAGCTGAAAACACACTGTTTACTGCTCACAGAAGCACAATGGGGAGATGGAAACACGCCAGGAATAGGAAGGCAGGGAAACTGTCGTTTCAGCAAAAAAACAAAACAAAACCAAACAAAACAATAGAAACCCCAGCAAGTCACTGGTGGGTGTGGCCTAGGCAGCAGGCGTGTGGCAGAGAGGATGGCCCGGGCGTGGGAAGGGATCTGTAGCTGTGAGTACAGATGCCCAGCGGGAGAGCGCCCTCTCTTCTGATCCCATCACAGGGAGCAGCAGGGGTCCTCGATGGCAGGCGCCCCTGGGGACACCACACAGGGCGAAGGGCTTCAAGAACATGCCCGGCTTCTCCTTATGCGTGAGGCAGGCAACTTTCAACGGGAAGGCGGACACAATGTGTCCCGTAGCCATGTGCCCCAGAGAACACTGTAATGCCATTTTCTGGAAATTTACATAATTTTATTTAAAAAGGGGTCCCATTCTTAACTAAAAAGATAAAATAAATACACCACTGGAGACAGACTCGGAAAGATGAACTGAATCCTGGGTATTTCTCAAGGAAAGACACACTTCTGTCCATCGGAAGCAGTCTCCTTCTGTCACCAGGAATTGCCCAAGGCCGGCAGCAGCGGACACTGGCACGGGCGGAGCAGGCGATGCCCGGTGCTGCCCCTCGGACACCAGGCTCTTAAAGCAGGGCTCCGTGCCAGACTCGCGGAGTGAGACAGTCCTGCAGAGCGACACGCTTCCTATTTCCCATTGGATTCTCATTTGAAGTTACTTCCAGCCTCGAATTCAAATGCGGACCATGAAGCCGCGCCTAGTCCTGGTCCTCTCAGCGCCAGCACAAACCACGCAGTAGCTGCCACTCACGTGCCTAACGGCCCTGCCACGCGATAAGCAAGAATGAACACGACTCACTCGTTTCGTTCCAGATTCACGATCAGCTCCTCGCTCTCCAGTTGTATTCGAAAAGTCAGCACCTCTGGGTGATCCTGCAAGACAGACAGGGAGAGTGCGCTGAAACACATCCCGCGTTGGCTTGCCAATATCGGAATCTGCTCCCCAGGCAGAGGCAACGGAGCGGGGGGTGGGGGGTGGGGGAACAAGGCTCTTCTGAGACGATTCCAAGAACCCGGCCTCCAGGACAATCAGGGTAGAAACCTCACCACCGTGCAAGGCACTGACCGGCTGTGGTTCTGACGTTCCCACTCCCTTCCTCCGGCCACACGCCCGGGGGCCCTTCCTGACTTTCCACTCCTTCCCACAACCAGCGCCTTCCTCGGTTTCCCTTCTCCACAAAGGGCGCCTTTCTTTCCCCAAATGCTCGGGTCCGAAAGGAGAGGTCCTCCCGGAGCACCAGCTCCGTCTTCTCCATCCAAACACACCGCTCACTGTCCGGGTCCTGGGTCCCCCCTCCAGCTCGGACCTCAATCACCTCTCACCTGCATGACTGCAAATCCCTGCCGACCTGACCCGGGTCCGCCCAGACCTGCCCTGGCTTCCTTCCCACTCATTCTCCCCCGGGAGCCCAGGGGTGCCTTTAAAAGCACAACTGCGCCCTCGCTGGGGAGCTCAGCTGGTGAGAGCACCATCCCCAACGCACTAAGTTTCCAGGCCCAATCCCCGGTCAGGGCACATGCAAGAACCAACCAGTGAATGCATAACTCAGGGGAACAACAAATCCTTTTCTCTCTCTCAAGTCAACAAAAAGATAAAATAAAAACACAACCTGATCAGCCCGCCCTTGCATATAAGGCGCCTGCGCTCGCATCCCAACCACAACAAGAGATGTCAGCTCGGTCACGTGGCCTCCAGCGCACCCACAGCCTGGCCTCACCCCTCCACACCCGCACTCCGCACCGCCTCCCAGCCACCCGGCCTCTCCAGCTCCTCCCACCCACCAAGCACCTTGGCAGCTCTGAGTCCTGGCACACACCGCCCCCTCTACCTGGATGCCCTCCTCCCACCCCTTCCACTCTAATCCATTAAATGTCAATCATTCAAAGAAGCCTCACTTCTCCCCACCACCGCCCCTCCCGTCTAATCACAGCCCCTCCCCCACCCCCATGTGTTCTCCCTTCTAGGCTCCTGTCCTTGCCTCCTTGTAAGAACGAGCCGCCTTCCCACTTGTGGACGTCAGTGTGTCATCTGTGGGTCCCCTTATTCATTATGTCCATGAAGATGCCAGGCAAGTGACAGAAGCTCAGATAGTACCGGCGACGGAGGGAATGAGTGACCCGGGCACACAGCTCTACCAACCTCTTCTTCCTCCCCTCTCCTCCGGCCCAGGACGCCCTAGTCCACATGTGCCCATCTGTCAGGGGGAGGCGGGCATCTGTACTCTCTGTTCTTCCCCAGAAATCCCTCCCCAAGAACATGCCCCTGTGGCAGGTCCCTTAACCCGAGATCTACCCAGGGTTCCCTCCCTGAAACAGGCGTCAATTATTCCCACTCGCTCCTGCTGAGCCAGGTCAGTGATTCAAAGTCCTTGCCCGAGACAACATCCACTGCCCACCCCCCCCCCGCCCCCCAACACACACACCCACAGGCCCGCTCTGCTTCGCCCTCCTGCACCCGTGATGCTGGGGGCTTACCTGTCGCCGGGGCATTCCCCGCTAAGAGAATGGAAACCTCCTCGTGTTTTATTTTTAAACACAGCGCTGGGTTTGCATTCTGATGATGTGCTAAGACCGCGTTCAGGAGGGAGCCTGGAGACATGCCCGACTGTCCAGGCGGATGCGGGACAGGTTAGCTCACAAAGGATGCGGCCAGCCTAGCGAAGGGCCAAAGGCCAGCGCAGCCCAGGCGGAGAGGAAGGTTGCCCAGGGGCTTACAGAGCGCAAGGGGGCGAGCTGGATCGGGTGGAGGGCAGCGGGCTCTCACCTGAAGGGCAGCAGGAGCTCAGTGCACAGGCTCTGACCCTCAGCATAGCCTCTCTCCTTCTGACCCTCGGCCCCACCCTGACCCTCACCCCACCTTAGTGCTGGGGGAGGTTTCAGTCTCGTTCAGACAGCCCGCCACCCACTCCCCAGTGCTGCTAACTTCAGTGGCATCGGTTTTGCCTGCCTTTGCTGTGTCAGTTTATCCGTAGTTTTCTAAGATTCCACACATCTGAACGGCACTCAAACTCCATAGTTCAAGAGACTTGTTTATAACAGCATTTCAGCTACACGGAATTAGCTGACCACATGCTAAGTTTTAAGAGAAAAAGCGGGGGGAAAAGGAGAGAAAACAGATTGTAAATCCCAATATCCAACGTTACAATAATTAGTTAAGTGAAACAAAATTTAAACAAAAACCACAACTGCAGGTCCCTGGAGTTCTCAGAAAATGCCCCCGCCTGCCGGCATTAACTAGGCCCTGTGACGGGGTGGAACCCTAGAGGGTGGAAGCTACTCACGTTCTTCTTAGGGCGGCCATTTGACATCTTTTTGTAGTTTCCTGTGTTTAATGTTGTAGCCATTAGCCACATATGGCCATTTAAATTTAAATTAATTAAAATCAAGTAAAATTTTAAAATCGGTTTATCATTCACAACAGACACATTTCAAGACTCAATGGCAGCAACCTGTGGTTACATTGCAGACGGAGAATATTTCCACCTTCCCAGGAAGTTCACCGAAATTACGATGGTCATCAGACATCTCTGAGTCAGCAAAGACCAAGACTGCATAGCCCAACCGCTGCCTGAGTGATAGACTAGTTCAGTTATTAATGCCCAAAGGGTTTGTTTTTAAAATATGCTTTAAGAAGATACTTTTCAATCTTAATTGATGGGAGATGTTATTATATTTTAAACTAGAGGCCTGGTGTACGAATTCGTGCACCAGTGGGGTCCCTCGGCCTGGCCTGCAGGATCAGGCCGAAGTTGGTTCTCTGACATCCCCCCTGAGGGGTCCAGGATTGTGAGAGGGCGCAGGCCAGGCTGAGGGACCCCACTGGTGCATGATCGGGGCCAGGGAGGGACCGCGGGAGGGCTCCAGGGTGTGTCTGACCCGTCTCACTCAGTCCTGATCGGCAGGACCCCAGCGACAAGCTAACCTATGGGTCAGAGCATCTGCCCTCTGGTGGTCAGTGCATGTCATAGTGAGCGGTTGAGCGGCCTTAGCATATCATTAGCATATTACACTTTGATTGGTTGAATGGCTGACCAAACAACCAGACACTTAGCATATTAGTATTTATTATATAGCATATGCTTTTATTGATTTCAGAGAGAAAGGAAGGGAGAGAAATAGAGAGATAGAGACATTGATCAGCTGCCTCCTGCATGCCCCCTACTGGGGATCAAGCCCACAAAGCAGGCATGTGCACTGACAGGGAATAAAACTGTGACCTCCTGGTAGATGCTCAACCACTGAGCCACACCGGTTGGGGGGGTGATATTATTTGTTAAGTGATTTCTTAAGCTTGAGAGTTAAACTGATGAATTCCCATGTATATGCGATGTTTATGTATATTTTCTTGGTTTAAAGAGATTTTGTTTTTTTACAAATTCATTCTAGCAAATGACTACAACTTTAGAGATCTGGTGAAACCACACTTCTTAACTGATATTTGACAATGTCTGGTGTTTATAAGCATTGTATGGATTTCTGAGTGTTTATTGAACTTTAAAAATCCCTATTTCTATTCCTATCCTATGCAACATTAAACACATCACTTGTGTGGATTTTAACACAGTGTGAAAAAGTGTTTTTTAAGACACCCATTTGCTTTTGAGTCTACCACAGGGACTTCTAACTAAACTGGCCTGTACCTTCTGACCCTTGGGGTTAATTAGAGACACACAGGATGTTTTCTCCAAGGTTTGCAATTTATGCTCATTAATTGTATCTTAGAAAGACAAGGTATTAATTAAATTTACAATGAAATATTAGGACAAAAACATGTATCATTTTTCTGTAAAGATGTACCCAGAGTATATACGTACGTTTGTATTTTATATGTCTGTGTAAATAACTTAATTATAAATTGTTTGTCTGAGATATTGACACACATGGCTATTTTAAAGGGAAATCCTTACACTTGTATTTGTGAGTAAATATAAGATATTTGCAGTACCCATTCATTCCCCCAAAGAAGTGAACTAGTTTAAACATTAACATTTGTACTAATTCCACAGAACGTCCCTGTAGGAGCTGTTCTAACATTCCAATGTCAACATTTTCAAAAGAATACATTTCCCCCAGGGAGGTAAAAAGATCTTGATCTGTATATTTTAGTTGAGGATCCGAACGGTACAGGAGAAATCAATGGAGAAGGAGAACAGGGAGCTATTTTGATTCTAAAGCACTAATTGCTTTAGATTTCTTAGTTTAAAAAACACGTATTCATTCCATTTTCTTTTGATTTTCCTGCATGGGAGATAACGATCCAGTGCTGGTTAAATACAGCGATCCTTTTCTTAACGATGATGTATTGATTACCCTAGTGGAACTGGGTCTTTTATTGAACGCTTACAGACTCGCCTTTGCTGAATCAATCAATGAGATGCTAATCAATAAGCCGGAAATGTTTGGGCAGTCATAATTCTATTTTTCTAATTGGGACCGATATAAAATGTATAAGTACAGCTTTAAAAACAACAATACAGTCATCATCAGGGTACCGACCAGCCAGCTGAAAAATCATCTTAGAAGGCCCTGCCTCAGATGGCCGGGCTTCCATCACCAAATGCCGCCGCCTGGGTAGCTCAACCAACAGGAGTTTATTCCCGCCAGGTCTGGAAGCTAGAAGTCTAAGGTCGAGGTCTGGTTTCCTGTGAGGTGTCTCTCCTGCATGGTTCTTCCAGAGCGGAGTCTGGGCAGGTCTGCAAATAAGGCTCCGGCTGGGCCCGTTGTCCGTGCTCGGACCCCCAGGGGCCCTGTGCTCTCTCTGAGGCCTCCCCCGGGACCCCTCGGGCAGCACATCCTACAAACAGATGTTTCCAAAGTGACTGATTGGCTAGTGTCTTCTCTGAATGATCCCTGTTGGCTGCCCTCCTTTAATCTGTGTAACTGGGAGCTCACCCAAACTCGAATGTAAATCTTTCACCCATCATGGTGCAAACTATCCCATCAATTCCCGTGGCCTTCCGTGGATGCTACATGGCTCTTTCTCTCTGATGGACGCAGTGATACACAGCATCACCATCTTGGGGTTTCTATGTCCTTGAGGAACAGCCCATCTTCAATGACTTGGGAAACTCTGAACCTGACCGTGAAGTTGAAATAAGATGGCAGCGAGTCCATAAAGGGAATTTACATTTAAAAAAAATGCGGGGTCGATAGCCAAGTTCACTCCCATCGCCGCTCTAGGCTGCCCTTTCAAAGACAACGGTCAGCTCAGAGCCAAAGCCATTCATCTCGGTCGTCGGTACTGGACACGCACAGGGATCTGATTTTTCAAGCAGGACGTTAAAATATTGCGTTCAGGGGACTCTGAACTCACCCGCTCCCTCTCCGGCACTAAATAAATGCCGCAGCCTGCAGCCCTGGCGTTCATGGGGCACGAGGGAGTCATTTATTGCTATGAATATTTAGAGGCAATCTTGATTACCACTTTAATATTAGTGGGCTAGTTTCACAGCCGGGAAGGTACGCGCGCCCAGGACCTGGGAGAGGACAGAATTGATTTAACCGCAGAATAACACAGGGAGACTGCAGGCTCTCCAGAGCCATAATGGGGTGTCCCTGGCTAGGGGCCTGTAAGTTATCACACAATGACAATGATGTTTATTCGTGAGTTATTGATAACTCGTTCTGATGGAACCTGACATTGGCAAACACCTCGTGAACGGCGCAGAACGGCACATGTGAACCTGAGAGCTGCCTGTGAAACATCTATCATGTCGTTTGTAAGGTTTGCATGTTTAAATGTTGGGCTACTTTCCTTCGGTGCTGACTCCTGTTACCGTATTTCTGGGGCTTAATGCGCATGCGGTTTTCAGCCCACTTCTCCCTTCCCGCCACCTTTCACACGGTGACGCTCTCCGCTCAGGCCCTTTACCCCGTGGCTGCTGATGGGATCCCGGATGCATCAACGTGCCGCAGACACTTCGGTGTTCATGTAAGATTACGGTCGCGACAGTCACACATCCTAAAGCTGTATTTATTCATGGAAAAACTGCCCGTCCCACCCAGGAGCCTGTGTGGCATAGGGCTCCCCTTCCCCATGCTGCCTCCCTCTAACGAGCAGGGCTGATCCTGAGGCAGACCTGGTCCCCTGTCCCCTCCCGGGCCTTTGGGGCGACACATCACTTAACAGAAATTTTTATTGGTTTCAGAGAGGGAGAGGGAGAGGGAGAGAAACATCAGCGATGAGAGAGGATCATTGATCGGCTGCCTCCCGCACACCCCCTACTGGGGATCGAGTATGCAACCCGGGCCTAGGCCCTGACCAGGAATCAAACTGTGACCTCCTGGTCATAGGCCGATGCTCAGCCCCTGAGGCACCGCGGCCGGTGGGGGTAGGAGGCTCTGAAAGACCCCTGTAGATACAGCACCAAATAGGGGAGATATGCGAAAGGCACCGCTTTCTAAGCGCAGCCTCCTCAGAAGGTCAGGGACTCTGTACATCAGCAAAGGGCACGGCATTGCGTTTGGGGACGATCCAGCTGTAAACGGCCCGCAGGGCGTTCACTGGCTGGAAACCTCGTTTCCAATTCAAAGTCCATTTATCTAACTGATCTGATGTCTGGAAATTACCATTTTTCCCATGTACCGTTTTTTCCTCTGCCGTTTATTTCAAAACTGTCGGACATGAACTAGCAGCTGAAGCCATGGGTGTGGGTGGTGCAGGCGGTCTCCTAGGAGACGGTCGTTCCCACGCTGCCTGGGGCCGTTCAGAGCCTGGCTGTGATCTGTGAGATGGACCTGGGCAGCGTGTGATGGGCCCTGGGGAAGTGGTCTCGCTGTGATCACAGAGGAGCTGCCGCCTCGGCGAGGACTCATCAGAGCCCAGGCCAACGCGTTTTGCTTTTGCAGGCAGTCTCACGGCTACTTGCTAGTGCTTCCCAAAACCCACTCGATGACTCCACGGAAACTCGTGCGAGAGGCGCGGATGTCTCTGAGGAATCGCAGGTCAACTTCAGACCAAACTGGGGTAGGACTGTGGCAGCTCTGCCTGGGGCCGGCCAGTCACGCTGCTTCTTGGGGTGCGTGGACCTCCACCTGCCTGCTCCCAACCCCCCAGCCAGGACCATGGCGCTGAGGCCAGCGGCGGGCTCTCCTGCTCCCAGGCCCAGAATCAGGGCCTCGGAGCTCAGAGTCACGCCCTTGGCCCCGCTGCATCTGTCTGAACGACAACTTCACACCTCGGAGGGAGCAGCGCTTTCCACAGAGCCATGACAAGCGCGTCTCCATGAAACTGATGGTGAGACACCCGTCTAGACGCTGAAATGCCGCGTTAGCGTTTCTGCTGGTCACATAAGGCCCCGGGTTGACTTCTTGGAGAACTTATTAACCAAGAACCTCCCATCTCTATTAACAGGAAACACCAAAAAACCGACCTGCGTGGAGAATACGATTTTAAACAGAAAAATAAAAATCAGCGTGAGAACCCTGCTGTCAAAGGCCACATGGGTGGAGCATGTCATTCTTCTTACGTGTCCACAGGCTCAGTGGTCAGCTACGAACATGGCTGGGAGAGTCCACGAGCCCCCACTACCGTGTTGCGATGGGAAAGGCTGACTTCCGAGGGGGCCCGGCGGTTCCCGTCCACAGGCCTTTCCAGTTTTGTCTGCCGAGTAGAACCAAGTCTTCAAAACAAGCAGCGATGCCAACGGGCAGGTGGAAACCGGTCACGAGCAACCCACGCTGACTTTGGCCCCGGGGACCCCCAGGACATGTTTACTTCTCATGACTCGGTGAGGGGTGCCACTGGCCTCGGTGGGCGGGCATCCCGGATGCCGCTCACCACCCTGCAAGGCACGGACGGCACCACCGGTCCCAGCACAGACCTGTCCAGCTGGGAGGTTAGCCGTCGCGTGGCTGAGAGCGGCCTTTCCACTTTCCTCCAGGAATCACTGCGTGCAACCAGCTGGGCTATAACTCACTAAGTCAATGGTTCTCAACCTTCTGGTGCTTTAAATACAGTTCCTCATGTTGTGACCCAACCATAACATTAATTTCGTTGCTACTTCATAACTGTCATGTTGCTACTGTTATGAATCGTCATGTAAATATCGGATATGCAGGATGGTCTTAGGCGACCCCTGTGAAAGGGTCGTTCGACCGCCAAAGGGGTCGCGACCCACAGGTTGAGAACCGCTGCACTAAGTACTAACAACCACTGGCTTACCGATCGCACTCTCTCTTGACATTTCATGTGCATGTGCAAACAGATGTGTTATGTATCTTTAAGGCCACCTTTGCATGGAGGAAAACTCGCCAAGCGAGAATCACACTCGACACAAGGGTGACAGCGGTGCCACTCGGCCCCAGGGACCGTGGCACGGTGGGAGCGGATGGATGAGTGTTTACCTGGGAGCGTTGCCGGAAGAGCTAGGTCTGCAGTTCCCACTTAGAGGAACCGGGTCGGCCGGTGGGAGGGAAGGCCTTCGCGGTCCTGAGCCAGAGCTCCAGGCGGAAGGAGCATGGGTGGGGCGGGCGGTAGAGCAGGGACAGTGGACTTGTGGGCGGGTGTGGGCTTATGTGGGATCCAGGCTCACAGGGTGTGGCCAGTTGGCAGGAAGATTTGAGGAGCATCATCAGACATATGCGTTACATCCGGAGCGAGGGCCAGGCAGAGTCCACGGAGGAACCCCGAGCAGACACACACACGGGGTCCCCGCTCCGCTCATCCGCGTGGGCGACATCACCCCTTGCAAACACGCCGGGGAGCCTCCTGATTTCCAGGCGTGGCTTGACACTCTGCCTCCTTAATCCTAGCTTAGAGTCTTCGGCCAGGCCTTAATCACTTACTCATGTTCAATCTTAAGGAACATATATGGGGAGCCTGTATCACGACCTCGAGACAGCTTGGGCCACTTAAGAACAATTTCAAGGCCAAATCGTGCGCACACATCCTGGCCTCATCTGAACCTCCGGCCTCCTCCCGAGGAGCAGCAGGCCACGGCGTGTCCTCCAGAGGGTTCTCAGGGCCGTCCCGTTGTGATGCTTAAATCAAATCATCGTTTGGCTTCATGCTCTCATTGTTCCTCACACCACCACCCCCGCCCTTATCACTCCAAGCGGCTCATTCGGCTCCTCACGTTTGTCTGTGCGCCAAGCCCTGCAAGTCCGGCCTCTGGCCCCCGCCCTCCGGCCTCCGGCCCATCCCTCTCTCTCCCCATGGGCTCAGCGTGACCCTCACGAGCCTGCAGTCCTGGTCGCAGATGTGCCTCTGGACCCGGCTCCTTCTGCGTGCGATCGTGGGGATTTGGACTGAAAACTGAAAGTCAGCATTTTCCAGAGAGTAATTGCTCTTTTACGATAGCTGGAGGATGATAAATGTGTTTTAGCAAGAACAGAGATCCTGGTGACGGGAAAGAACGCGCCGGGTGGGAGGAACTCACCCCTCGCATGAGGACACTGGGGACAGGGAGAACGGGCCGGGGCGAGGGGTCCCCCGAGTTTAACATGATCACTGTCTTTTAAAACAAAAGCACATTTGGCTCCTGTGTAAAGCTAGCGTGTGCTCAGCTGTTTGTTTTTGGTGATCCTCACCAGAAGATGTTTTCCATTGATTTTTAGAGAGTGGAAGGGAGGTAGGAAGGGAGGGGGGAGAGAGAGAGGGAAGAATGGATAGAGAGAGAGAGAGCGAGAAATATCCATGTGAGAGATCCACATTGATCGGCTGTCTCCCAAACTCACCCCGACATTGGCTGGGGATCAAAGCTGCACCCCTGGAATGTGCCCTTGACCGGGAATCAAACCTGAGACCCTTGGGTGCAGGGGCCGACGTGGGACCACTGAGCCGCACCGACCAGGCTGTACTCAGTTGTTTTTCAAACGGAAACCACCAGAGCAGAGGCCCCCGTTACACTAAATGATGCCACCAGTAAACAGAGCTTTCAGAGAGAAATGAAAGGGTATTTCCAATAGGCTGCCTGTGCCAGGACCACGGGACACATCTTTCCCGTTAGAAAGGCCTGCACTGTGGGGACTTCTCAGTCTGAACACACTGAGATACTCAGCAGGTCCACCTTCTGCTCACTGAGCACAATGGTTGTGATGCCAGAAGTGACCTACGCATTAGAGGAGCAACGAAAGGGGTCCCGTGGCCCTGAAATAGGCTGCACATTAAGAACAAAAGAAGAAGAGAGCCCAGCCCGTGTGGCCCAGTGGTTGAGCATCGACCTATGAACCAGGAGGTCACGGCTCGATGCCCAGTCAGGGCACATGCCGGGGCTGTGGGCTCGGTCCCAGTAGGGGGTGTGCAGGAGGCAGCCGGTCCGTGATTCTCTCATCATTAATGCTGTATCCCTTTCTCCCTCTCCCTTCCTCTCTCTGGAATTTAAAAAAATAAGTCAATTAAAAAACGAAGAAGATAAGCCAAGAAGGAACCAAGTGGAAGCTGGGAGCTGGGCGGCCCGGGGCCGGGGTCAGAGTCAGGGAGTGGAGAGGGGACTGGTCGGGTGACGTCTGATACTGGTCGTGCTGCACATCTTTCCTGGGTGACACTGGGTTCCTTCCCGTGCGATGCGGGCGCTGCTGTCCCAGGACGCGTGCTGGTGGGAAGAGCCCCATCGGTGGGGTGCTGTCCGCTGGCGTCCCAGCTGCCCGTGCTAACCTGTGTCCCCGGCACCACAGCCGTTCTCCCTGCTGCGGTCCCTGGCTGCGGACACGGTGTCCATCCCGCTTCCCGAGCTAAGCTGCCGTCCTCCTCCTCAGCCTGGTCCCTAGTGAGGAGCGGGGACAGTATGACGACGGAGGGAACGGTTACGAGGAGGAACGGACAGCCTATCCGAGGTCCCGGCCATTTCTCCAGGCGGGCCCTTCACTGACGTCCGACCGAGGGAAGGCTGCCCCCAGCACGTCCCCAGCACCCGCCTCAGGAAGGTCCCGCCCTGGCCCTCGCTCTCGGGAAGGTTTTTGAGACGAGGTGTTACACTTTGAGAAAAACCACGGGATCTGGTGACAGGAAATTATTTCTGCACGACGGGAACAGTGATGTGCTTGGAGCCTGGCTGAGACGGGCTCCTGGTGCCCGGCCAGGCCTCTCCGCCACCTGGCTCGGGCTCCTCAGCCCAGCCCGTGCGGTGCCCCGCCCTGCCCCTCCAGTCTGCGAGACCACCGCTGCCCGCACACCTCGCAGGGCTGGTTCATCGAAGGGGGAAGATCTGAGGCCAAAGGAATTTTAAAAATCTCCCCACATGGTGTAATGACTGACAGTGGACAATGAGAGAGTTAAAGAAGCGCAGTGTCGACTCCTCCACCTCCTCAGGCCGGCTTCCTCCAGGGACTAAGGGCCAGTGCCGCACGTAAGACATCCATTATGAGCATGAACTACCGTCCCCCTCCTGCCTTATGCGGGGCTGGTTCTTGGGAGAATTGAGAAAACACACAATCATTTTCTGAGTCTGTGGTTTGAGAGGAACTGACAAAGACCAAGCCTCACACAAACATCATCAGCCAGCTAATCAACCAATCCGTGAAGACAAAGAGAAAACATGTAGAAAAATGGAATGCTTACAAAACCCCACATTAATCCAAACCGAAATGGGAAAAGTGCACATAGAAACAGATGGAAAAGTAGAAAATCAAAAGCAACCACTTCAATAAAGCTAACCCAATCAATAATTACACTAAACATTAATGGTCTAAACACTCCAAGTTAACGGCAGAGACGGTCAGACTCTGTGAAAAAACAAGACTTAACTATGTGCTGTCAGCAAGAAACACACTGTATAAAAAGCAGGTAAGTTACAAGTTAAGGAACAAAAAATGATAGACGATAGAAAGTGAAATACTATTCTATAAATTGGACTTCAAAAAAATTCTGCTCATCAAAAGACATTGCTAAGAATATATATATTTTCGACAACCCCAACCTTTTCTTTACCATTCTAAACATCCGCGTAGAAACCTTGCCTTTGTGATTCATTTACTTCGCATTTTCAACAGAGGGTATAAAAGCAAACGTCTACCCCAGCCGTGGGCAAACTACGGCCCGCGGGCCGAATCCAGCCCGTTTGAAATGAATAAAACTATTGAAAAAAAAGACCGTACCCTTTTATGTAACGATGTTTACTTTGAATTTATATTAGTTCACACAAACACTCCATCCATGCTTTTGTTCCGGCCCTCCGGTCCAGTTTAAGAACCCATTGTGGCCCTCGAGTCAAAAAGTTTGCCCACCCCTGGACTCTACCCGGTCACTCGAGTTCTCAGGAAGCGGTGTCCTGACTCCTTTGTTCAAATCCCCTTTTTCTTTTTAAGGAAAAGCCCTCAAACCATCTCCCAGAAGTTTAACAGCAGTCGCTGTCGGATAGAAGCCATGTCACCCCGAAGTCGGCAACTGCCCAGAACAGCTGTGCGTGCAGGAGTCCTGTTAACGCGGCAGCCGTGCGATGCGGGTGTCAGCTGTCGCAGCGGCTCTGGGGTGACGGGAGGGATGCCGTTACCCAGCTGAGACGACACCTGGCACTTGGCCTCCCGCTGTCCTCCCCTCCAGCCCAGAACCCCGGGGCCTGTGGGAGTCACCACTGCCCCCCTCAGTCCTTGACCATGTCCTCCTCCTGGTGCCAAAGATGGACACGGGGCCCGGGCATGGCCAGTCGCTTCTCCCTCTCCTCTGACCACTGACCACTGACCACTCCCAGTGCTGACAGACGGCCGGGTGAGCGCTCAGACACTCGGTAGGGCACCGGTCACTGTGGAGAAAGCGACCTTGAGCAGCTGGGCCGCCGGGGCGGAGACTGGAGGGGCCACCGGGCAGCTCTGGTGCCACAGGAAGGCGGGCTCTGCGCCCGGAGCTCAGGGAGCGAAGGCCAGGGCTGCGGACACGGGTGAGTCACGCGGGCTGTCATGTCTGAAGGCAGGAGATGCCCCAGGACTTGGCAGTTTTGTGACTTTAAAAGGATCCCTGTTAAACACGAGCAGGCTCTCGTTAGGGTTCTGTCGCTTGTCACCTAGAGGCAGTGCCCCCTGCCCCCAGGCGTGGTCTGGTGCAGCTCCAGGAGCTGGTGCCTCTGTCAGGGGTCCGCCTCTCCTGGCGAAACCCCAGGCGGCGGGAGCCTGTCTCATGCGTCGCCCTAGCAGGGTGCCGGGTGCGGAGGAGACAGTCAGTGGAGTCAGCAGATTCAGGAAGAGAGGGAGAATTTCGTCTAGTTCCACGTGGGACTCAAATTCAAATTCTGCCCGGCACACATGTCCCTCCGAGCCATCCTATCTGCTGCTGGTCCAACGTCCCAGGCCCCGGGCAGCCTGCCTCCCGCCCCTGTTTGCTGAATGGATTCAGGAGGAACTGGGGGAGGAAGGGGACCTGGGGGAGGACAGTCACTGCGGGGCCGTTCTGCCAAAGCCTCACTTTTTTTTTTAATATATATTTTATTGATTTTTTACAGAAAGGAAGGGAGAGGGATAGAGAGTTAGAAACATCGATGAGAGAGAAACATCCATCAGCTGCCTCCTGCACACCTCCCACTGGGGATATGCCCACAACCAAGGTACATGCTCTTGACCGGAATAGAACCCGGGATCCTTCAGTCCTTAGGCCAACGCTCTATCCACTGAGCCAAACCGGTTTCGGCCAAAGCCTCACTTTATGAAAAGCAGCCGATGCGGAGCGGCTCCTGGGCAGAGTGGATCGACCGCAAGGAGCACGAGGGAAGACCTGCCGCGGGGGCGCCCGCTGGGGGACCGCAGGCTGAGAGGAGGAGGCGGGGGGGGGGGCGCTGCCTGCTAATGGGGCAGGATCTTCCCCACCCCTCACCTCTCCAGCAGCCGGCCCTGCTCTCTCCCACCCCAGAAGGACCCGCCCTGGAGCCTCTGCATCCACGTGGCCGAGTGTAGGCCGTGTCTCTCCTCAACGCCCGAGGAAGGAGGAGCCGCGTGCAGCTGGGTGGTCCTGACCACACGCGGGGGCTGGGGGGGGACGACACTGTGAGGTCAGTGGAGCTTGGGTGGTCAGGGAAGGCTTCAGGGAGGAGGCGGGCCTGTGGTGGGGCCTTCGGGGGGAGGAACGTATAAACAGGCAGAAACCTCTCCTGAGGTTCGAACTCTGAATTCTTTGTAATTAATCCCAACAACCGAGCCAAACATGAGACCAGGATCCAGGCTGGCCCCCTTAACACGCCCTCTGTTTATTGTTCTAGCCTTTTCCCTGGTTCTGTAGCAAGAGCTTCTCTTGTCTTTTCAGCGACAACAGTCCCCTGGGCCATGTGGGATCGGCACAGCTTATTGTCCAAAAACGGGGGGTGAGCTGCGCCCCTAACCGCAGGCCACAGGCACCAGCCCTCCCCTCCCCGAGAACCTCCCCTGAGTCCCTCGGGGCTCCCCCTGCATACTGCCCCCCCTGCTCCCCAGTCACAGATGTTTTCTGGATGATGCTCTCATGGGTAGTGAGGTCTTGGGGTGCGAGCTCTGCCTTTGTGCCCCAGCCCCTGGCACAGACAGGTGCTCAGTAAACCCGGAAGGAAGAAAGGGAGGGAGGGAGGGAGGGAGGGAGCAAGGAAACACCTCTCATGGGATTGGAGAGGATCTGGGCCGTGAGCACCGGGCACGGGGCTGGGCACAGAGCAAAGCCCACTCCCTTCCACCGCCTCCACCTGAGCCTGGGCCCTAGCACCCTCCACCTCCTCCGATTTGGAGGCGGCTCTGGGGTCGGCTCCACACCCGCAGGCCTGGGTCTGCTGCCCATTAGGATACGAGGTCATGACACCAGCAGGCGGCGGGCACTTGGCTTCATAAGGAGCCGGTGTGTTTGGGGGAAAGGCCTCCATTCTCAGAAACCCCAACCCTGAGCAGGGATTTCACACTGAACACTTTCCGCAAACAAAGCCTTACCCGAGGCCGTTACATAAAACAGATGGAAGCCAAGCTGCTTGGGGCCAGAGTCCCCTTGGCCCTGTAGCTCTGGCTCTGGGGGAAGGGGGGCTGGGGGCCTCCAGAGAGGGTGCCCAGTGGGTGGCCATGACCCTCTGCTCGGAGCAGGAAAAGGCCGGGGGAGGAGTTGGGAGAGTCCAGGGAGCAAGGGGGGGAGGAGAGGGAAGGGACCGGGTTGGGTGTGAGCTGCCGCCCAGGCCCCAGGAGCAGGTGGCCCTGCTGCTCAGACAGACAGCTGAGGAGAGGCTGGGCCCTGGGCGCACTCTCAGGGGCAGGGGGAGAGGGAGGTGGAGAGGGGGCGGGGTCCTTCCCCAGAGCCCCCCAGGGGACGGATGTGAGAGGATGCGTTTCTGTTGCATTAAGTCCCCGGCTTGTGACAACAGCTGTGGAAACCAGAACATACTCCACGGTCACCAAGGCCCACTCCCAGGCCACGAGCCTGCAAGCGAGTGACAGAAACTGGTCTCCCCGACTCCGCGTCCAGCCGGGGCGGTGTGGGAAGTCGAGGGCGGGAGTCACCGCGGCCTAACCGACCGCTCACCCTGGCTGGGCGGCCGCTGCCTCAGACCCGGGCTTCCTGGGCGGTCGGTGGGCAGCTGGGCCTAGCGCAGTTTCACTGAGAAGTGCACATGCTTCGTCTCTGAGGGCATTTACTTAACTGAAGACGCCCATCGCCATGGCTTCTGTGCCTTTATTTCACAGGAAGATCTTTAAAGCGTCTCCAAGTCAGGTCCTCCCCCCCCACCGGCCCACGCAGCCGCAGGGCCTCCTCGCCACGCCTGCCGGGGCCAAGGGCTCGTCCCCTGCTCCTCTCCCTCCCAACCGAACAAAACGCGCCTGCTGAGCGGGGTGCTTCCCGCAATGGCCCTTCGCCCCTTCAAACCCGCCCGGGCACCTCAGGGCGTGGTGGGAAACGCAGACGCTGAGCGTTTGTCCTGGGAGCTCAGACGCCAACAGCTTGCACGGTGCCCGTTCCAGGCGTTTCCCTTGGCAGCTGCGTCCCCAGGAAGGTTCCGAGGGAACCAACGGGCCTCGGTACCTGCCGATGCGGCAGCAGGCTGGCAAGGCAGGCTCTGGACTCCCCCGTGCCGTCCTGCAGGGGAACCTTAAAAGCTCCCTGCTCCCTTGACCTATGAACTAGGAGGTCACGGT
This sequence comes from Myotis pilosus, assembly GCA_036010255.1. Classification (NCBI taxonomy): domain Eukaryota; kingdom Metazoa; phylum Chordata; class Mammalia; order Chiroptera; family Vespertilionidae; genus Myotis; species Myotis pilosus. The sequence goes on from JASKON010000014.1 coordinate 2,517,467, forward strand.
TCCATTCCCGGTCAGGGCACATGCCCAGGTGGTGGCTCGATCCCCAGGCGGGGGCATGCAGGAAGCAGCCGATCCATGATTCTCTCTCATCACGGATGTTTCTATCTCTCTCTCCATCTCCCTCCCACTAGGAAATCAATAAAAATATATTTTTAAAATAAAGAAGCTCCCTGCTCCCCTTGCTTACCCAGGAGGCAAGGGGTCTCCGGAACCAGAATTCCCACTCCCCCCAACTGGCCCAACATGGGAGCTGCAGGACGGCCCACCAGCGTCTGCTCTCGGTGCCCCAGATGAGCAAAGACATATCCACGGCTCCGGGGTCGGGTCCATTCCCACGTATTCCACTTAAGACGCTCAAATGAGCAATACCCTTTGGCAACGCAAACACATTCCTACGAGCTGAGTAGGCAGCACCGGAGGTTATATGCCCCAGTAGCCTTGTTCTGAGCTATAAAAGGAGGGTCTAGATTTCAAAGGCGCGGAGACAGACCTGCCCCTGGTGGGCCCTCGCTCCTCCTCCTGCTCCTCCTGCGAGGGGCTGACATTTCCTGGAGTCCTGCCTGAGCCGACTTCAAAGCACCCCGAAGTCAGGCCACCGGGGCTTCTGCATTTTTCAAAAGGGCAGACCCTCCCTGGCACCTCGCACAAGGCCTGGGACGGCATGGATTTTCAATAACGATTTGTTGACTAAGTGAATATACAGAAAGAACTCAGTAGGGAAGCAGGGTCCCCTGGTAAATTACATAAATGTCGAATCACAATGCTGTACACCTGAAACGAATATAATATTGTATGTCAACTATAATTGAAATAATAAAAATAAATAAATTTAGCCCCACTGGCGTGGCTCCGTGGTTGAGCATCAACCCGTGCACCCAGAGGTCGCTGGTTCAATTCCCAGTCAGGGCACGTGCCCAGGTTGTGGCCTCGACCCTCAGTGGGGGGTGGGGTGGGCATGCATGAGGTAGCCGATGGATGTTTCTATCTCATCATTGATGTTTCTCTCTCTGTCCCTCTCCTTTCCTCTCTCTATAAAAAAATCAATAAGAACGTATTTTTTTAAAAAATGATGAAAAAAAATTTAAAAAACGAAGAAAAACAGGATAATCTTTCATCAGTAAGTGTTTTTTTTTCCTTCAAAAGCTACACCTCGAAACTCTTGGGTAGACGCCCAGGGAATGGTACCCGGTGCCCAGGCAGGGCCGCCCCCTCTGAAGCCGAGCTGGTTCTGAACCGCCAGCTCTAGGGGACGGGGGACCCCGGCTTGTGCAGGGCCCCCCACGTGGCTGAGCATGGCGCCTTGATGAGACACGTCTCTACCGGATGAGATCACTGAGAAACTGCTACGGATCTAAAACACTTTTTTCAAATAGTACAACGTGTTTCCCTGACGGCAGGCAGATGCATTCAGCGAGGTATGCAGCGCACTCCATTTCAATACCTTGGAAGTTATTTAAATAACCCAGAAAGCCAGCATGCTTGCCAAAACAATGGGTGTGTGGTTGCTTCTATAATTAGGCGGCAATCTGCATCTGGGTCATGGGGGCCGGAAGCTGGGAAACATGGACGAGATGTCACCTACATATACAAACAGAGCCCCGGGGACCCCTCAGGCATGGGGACAGTGTGCACGTGCCACCCATGCCACCTCAGCGGTGCCCGTCAGACGGCTGCCGGGTCAGACGTGCCATCTGAGGCCCAGAAACTGAGCGGAGCAAATGGCTCCCGTGGGAAGCTTAGCGGACACGACGCCAGCCTGGCCTCAGCTCTCTGTGGGCCGTGACCAGGCCTTCCGATGACGCGCGTGGAGAATGCGTCGGTCAAGCAAGCAAAGACCCCTCTGCCTTCGCTGAGCAGAACGTGCTTATGGAAATGGTGGCGCCGGCCGCGTGGAAGGTTTGGGGCCACGTTTAGAAATGGGTCGCATGAATTTCACATCATTAGCAGAAAGGCGGCCTTGAGCATGGGTCTACTTAGGGACAACGAAAAGCCAGAGGTCGGCCAAATGCTGGGGAGCTGGGAATTCATTTTTAAAAATAACACTTTTGGGATGGGAACGTGATGATTGGGTTTGAGTTCAAGAACTGAGTTAGTTTCCTGAAAACAGGCAGTTTTCTTTGGGGGGGGGGGTATAGGTATAGCCATAAGAGCCAATTCCTGCTAGATTTTCTCCAGTGTGATGTTCAGAATGAAACGGGTGGTGTCTCCCAGGCATGGCCCAGCATTTGAGGTTTGTTTCTTTACAGTCCGCGAGAGAGCACGCACGTTACTTCCTTCCTGTCAGCTCAGCGGCCTGGCAGCGGCACCACCACACTTGCCGTGAGCACACCGGTGCCCAGATTGTGGCGTCTAACACCATCTCCCGTGACCCCGGCTCCCCGGAGGAGTGGCTGAGTTTAGGGTTGGGGCAGGCAACAGACAGATGAAACTGGTGCATCTTGTATAATTTTTAAGAAAATATTTTCATTGATTTTTAGAGAGAGAGGAAGGGAGAGGGAGAGAAACATCGCCGTGAGAGCAGAACATCCATCAGCTGCCTCCTGCACGCCCCCGACAGGGCAGGGATCTAGCCCACCACCTGGGCACGTATCCTGACGGATAATCGAGCCCACAACCTTTCGGTGCACAGAACAGCACCCAACCAACCGAGTCACACCAGCCGGGGCTCGTATAATTTTTTTTAAAGGCCCCGTTCCAGGTTGGTGCCAGAGGTTTGGGGGTGGAGGTGGGGGTGGTGCAGAAACTGCAGGGAGACCTGGCTTCATAGGGGCCTTTTTTTTAACGAGGTGGGTGCCTTGCTAGGGGGTCACAAGTGATAAACGAGCTAGCGGTGAGCACGGTGGAAACGTGGTCCCCATGCCTTCCCTGACTGAGTGTCCGCTCCCACGGGGGACACAGTGGCACCAGGTACAGCTCCTCAGCTTGCTCCTCCCGTGCTCAAGGCCTGGGAGGGACCGCTGGGCAGGGGTTAGTACGGGCCTCGCAGGAAGGGGTGTCAGGAGCGAGCAGGACGCAGGCCCCCAGCAGCGCTGAGCAGGCGGTGAGGGGCGGGCACTCGGCAGGCAGCAGCTGCCGATGGGGAGCGGAGGCCGAGGGTCAGAGCGGAGCCCCCATCCGAGTCCCGCCGGCCCTGCCTGTGGAGCACCCGGGCATCATGCTGAGGACCTGGCTCCCAAGTCAGGTGTGGTAAGAGCGTGCCCTGACCCCACCCCGCCCTAGGTAGGGGTGCCAGGCTCCAGGTACGTTTGGATTTAAGATAAACAACAAAGAAATTTTTGGTATAAGTATGTCCCCAAAATATTGCATGGGACTTACTTATATACCTGAGGCCCGAAATTTGTTCACGGGTAGGGTCCCTAGGCCTGGCCAGCAATCAGGGCTGATCGGGGCCTTCCTTCTCCCAGCTGCCGTCTGCTGGCTGCCGGCCGCCGGCCAGGGCCTGCCTTCATTCTGTGCCGCCCCCTGGTGGTCAGTGCACGTCATAGTGAGTGGTCGAACTTCAGTGGGTCGAACTCCCAAGGGAACAATTTGCATATTAGCCTTTTATTATATAGGATATTTTTAAAAGCCTGTTCATCTGAGGTCCAAGTGCAAAGGAACATTCTATTCTTCATTTGCTGAATCTGGCAACCCTACATGAGGCCAAGCCCGTGGCAGCGGCCACCACCCAGGAGACTTCAGGGTGCTGCGTATTTTTGTGTCATTACAGTACCTGTAAACATTTAGATGCTTTATGCAATAGTTTACTTCTCCTTGTCTGCATCCATCAGCTCAGTCCTAGTTTTGCTGACTCAAGGCATGACGAAGTGGCCCTTAACGTCTTGAAGGTTTCCTCCAGCAAACATCAGTGTCACCGCGATTGGCTTGTACCCCGTGGATTCCACAGGCAACAGTATCCACGGCACAGGGATGCTCCGAAAGTGCGACACGGCACTTAGATCCTTGGACCAAACCCCTGGCCCTTCCATGCTCCCTTTCAACCAAGAGCCTCTCTGGAAGGAGCCGGTGAACGGCGGGAATCGTGCTGCTGCTGACACAGAGGCGGCCCCGGCGGCCTTGCAGGAAGGATTTTCACAATCTCAGCTACTTTTACAAAGAAAAACAACCTGTTTTCTATTATGAAAAATAGCCTAAAAGCGGTTCCCCGCAGCACAAGGACAAAACCACCGGGGCCTCCGAAGAGCTCATGTTTCTGTAGATTTTCTCGATTTCCAACTGCGCCCACCAGTTCCGAAATCTTAGGAGGTCAGGTCGACGTGGCAGGTAAGATGCATCGCACTATCTAATCCCGTTATTAACGCTGCAACTACTTCATACTCTCCCTTCACATCACAGAAGACGCACATCACACACGTCAAAGTAAACTGTGAGACTGCATTCAACCGCATCCTCAGCTCCACTAAAAAGCTGCATTAAAATGTTTCTACCATTCATTGATCAATAAAAGCAAAACTTCGATGATCTAGACGTGACTATAGGAAAAGACCGGTGCGCGGGAGAGCAAAACCCGACGGCGTGTGTGGAAGTGGGCTCCCTGGTGGGCGTGTGAGAAAACGTCTCTCAGGTGCAGGCAATGCCGCCCTCGGCACCCCAACCCTGGTTTGCATGTCCTCTTCGTAAGCACGAAGATCCCACTCTCTGGGGACAGAGTGAGCGTTAAAGGAAAGAGGGAACTTGAACAAGGCCTGGATGTGTCCGCGGGAAAGAGGAGAGAAAGGCAGCGTGAGCACTGACCTTGCCGCGGGCACTGTGCCTCGGGTTCCAGAAGTCTCCATCCAGGAGCGAGGCGCTGACCACCTCATAGGCTCCTGCCCCGTCCTCCGTCCCGGCCGGTGCGGCAGGTGCGACGGTGCGTCCCACGGTCAGCCCTGCAGCAGAGAGAAAGCCCTGTCTTCAGCCGGTCAGGGGTCAGGGATCAGGGGTCAGGGGGAGTGTGTCCGGGAGGTGAATGGGGGTAAGGAAACCACCATTGACTAATCGCAGTGAGTGTTCAGCTGGTGAAGTCCCTGCCACTCCAACCACAAAACTCTGCAACCGAAAACAAAACTCCACTCTTTCCTTCAACACTCGGGCAGGTGCAGGGTGGGTATCGGAGAGGAAGTATGACATTCCGCCCCCCCCCCCCCCCCCCCGCCAGGGGCACCCACTGCTCTGGGACCTGTGAGCGATGGACTCACGCTCTGCCCGAGATCGATCGGCTCTGCCCAGTCTCCAGGCTTCGGCTGTGTGAGGACTGAATCCACCTCCCGGAGCCGGGAACCGGCTCAGCGCCTTGCCACCCCCTCGCTGGCCTGGCACAGGCTCATTGTATGTGCTTCGGGGAGGGAATCTATAGACAGAACTAATTTGCCAGCTCAGACCGACTAGCCTGGGCTGTGAAAAAAATTAAGTCATTCAGCGAACGGCTACGTGATCTTGTTCCCCGGGTCCTGTCTGTCCACCAGCTGCTGCACCGACACCGGCTAGTGCCGCTCGGCTTCCACAGACGGTCCTGTGGGGAACGGCTACACTTCTCCCCTGGAGAGTGTCCCGTCCCCACCCCCACCCACCTCCACCCCCCAGCCCCGCTTCACAGGGATTTCCCGGTCCGCTCCCGGCGAGGCCCGCCTGCGAGTCCTGACACAGGACAGGCGACGGGGGACGGAGCGGAGCGCATGGTATTCCCATCGCCGCCGCGGCCCGGACGCAGACTTCTCAGACCTGAGTCATCAGGCGCAGTTTTAAGTTACGGAGGAGTCCCGTTTATTGGGCACAAATGGTATTGAAATTTTAATCCTAGACATTTTACGGCCCCCCGAGCACTCCTAAATCCACACCGTTTTATCATCCTCGACGTGGAAGTCTGCGGTTACATTTCGGTTACAAAAGGCTCGCTCCGCGCTGGGGCTGGGGGATTCGCCGTCTGACACGGCCTCTTCTGGAAACTTCTCAAGCTGGTCGCGGAGCGTTTGAAACTCCAGGTGTTGAGAGCCAAAGGGGATTGGGATGAACCCAAGGCTGGGAACGTGGCCAGCGGCAGAGGGGTGCGCAGGGGGCGGGAGGGGAGGGGGGTGCATGGGGCCCCTCAGCCACGTGGGGAGGAGCGGGGTAGAGAGGGCCATGAGCACAGGCGAGCAGGGGGGTGGGTATGGGGCTGGGGCTGGAGGAGCTGGGTCTCAGGGCTGAACCTGCCCGCACCCCGACAGGATGCGGGGCTGCTGTGCCGGGGGAGGGGCTCCGGGTGGGGGCATCGGTGGCCCCGGCGGAGGGCCGGCTGGGGAAGGAAGGAAGGGCCAGCTGCGTGGAGGACCACATGCCCGCCTCCGGGCTGCAGGGGAGCCGCCCCGCGTGGACTCTTGGATCAAGGGGCCTGGCCCAGCGGCTGGACTTGTTGCCGTCCGCGAGCCCAGGTAGGGCAGCGTCCAGCCTGGTCCCGGAGGTAGGCTGCCTCCCTGTCCCTGCGTTCATTCACCCTCTCACCCTTCAACACCCATTCTTCCCTGCGGCCTGTGAGGGGCGCCCTCGACCGATGTCTTCCACGCAGAAAGCCCATCTTTCTCCTCCAGGCACGCTGCCTCGCGCCCCCGGGACCTGTCCCCTCTGCCTACGGCGCTGGGACCCTCTCCTGAAGACTCTGCCCTGTCCGTCCCTGTGCCTGCCTCACCCACGTCTTGCAGCCGGGAAGCGGGGCCGCCTTCGAGGGCCCCTGCCTGACCCTCAGGCCGAAGCCGCAGGAACCACGATGAAGAACAGGCTCGGCCTCCGGGCCCCTCCCCCCCTCCTGACCCTTTCGCCTACATGTTCCAGCATTTCCACCCAAAACCAGGCCTTCGCGCTGGAGTTTTCTCTTCCAAGAGGCATTATTTCCAAATCCCCCCAGGAGAACAGGCCGCCGGCGCTGCAGGAGGTTGCGCAACCTTCTTAAGAAACGAGTGGCTGCCGTGGCTGAGTGGGATTTACTGCCCACACCCAGGAGGAGGGGGCCATCGCTCGGCTTCTCAGTTGGCTGCCCCCCCGCTCCCCCGCCCCCCCGCCCCACACAGTGTCTGCGATCAGAAGGCTCTGCCCATGAGCGCTTCGTATGCATTCACACCCGGGCATTTCTCTCAGATGATGCAAATGAAGAGCGTATTTGTGGGGCATGGACAGGCAGAACGCCTTCTGCACGGCGGTGGGACAGCAGAAGGTCTCTGATGAACTGGTCTTGTTGACAAACCATAAAAGCAGGTCTTCAATGATGTGAGCCTTCAAGCCGTAGACACACAGGGGGAAATGTGACCTTATAAAACAGATAGTTTGCACACATTTTTGTTTCTCACAATCTTTGGGCATCGACGAAGCTCTGTTGCCGAAATAAAACGTGGAAATCGCCGAGCCTGGGGAGGGGCCTCTGGCCTTCTTGGTCACGGGGCCCCCTGACCCTGTTGGCTGTTTTGCTGGAATGAAACGGCCAGTTGCCTTCAGTCTCACAGAGGAAAGGAGCATGTCAGATGCTTCAGTTTCCAACAATGATCCTCTCTAACAACCGCCTGCTTCCCCGGAGCCTGTGCCTGCACACGGCTCCTCATCTGAGCTCTCGGTCTCCGCACCGATTACAGCTGGTCAGGCGGGCGTGCCAGGCCCGTTCCTGGGGCAGGAATCTTTTGCGGCAAGGACTTTTCTGGTCTTGAAAAAGCCAGCAATGAAGACACTGCCCCCGAGGGACTCCAGACCCCGGGTGAGTGCCGGGCGTGGCTGCCATCCGTCCGGCTCCGGTCCTGCTCTGGCCAAGCCCCCTTTGCCCTTCTTACTGAGGGAGGCCCGGGCCCACCCAATGCCCACCTCGGGGCTCTGAGATGGTGAACAAGGGATTTCTTGGAGTCACAAGACCTGGCTCTGGTCCTGACTTTGGAAAGAAAAGAAACCACGTCCCATAGAACAATTGCAATTTTGAAAAGATGTTTTATGTGTCATTTCAAAATTCAAAGAAAGCCAGCACCGCATACATGTCTCCAGTGGATTCACAGCCCACGCACAAGTGTCCTCGACCACACACATAACTCTGCCTGCCCCCAGCGCCTCCGTCCGGGGCAGCAGAATCACTTACGCCCCGGTGACGACGTTGACGTGTACGATCATACCCCTGCCCGTCCGCGAAGCCATCGCGAGTCCCATTTTACAGATGGCGAGACGGAGCTATAGTCATGAGGACCGTCCCCAACGCTGCTCACGGATAAATGGCAGAAATGAGAGCGAAACCCAAGCCCTTTCCATCTCAAACGCATCAGTTCGCCTGGCCTTCGTCACGGGGACAAGACGTGCCACGGGACTTCGTGGGCAGGGGTTTTAGAGGCGGGTCAGGATTTTTCAAAGTTTACTTTGTAAGAAATGACAGAAGGGGGAGGGACCTCATGGTTAAGATCTGCACGGCAGGAGTGGCTTTTATTATATTTATTTAAAAATATTTTTTTATTGACTTCAGAGAGGGAGTGAGAGGGAGAGAAACATCAATTAGAGAGAATCATTGGCAGGCTGCCTCCGGCACGCCCCACACTGGGGATGGAGCCCTCAGCCCGGAATTGAATCCATGACCTCTTGGTTCATAGGTCGATGTTCAACCACTGAGCCACATCGGCCAGGCCCAGGAGCAACTTTTAGAAGTGAACAGCGAAAGGACAAGGGTGGGAACTCATTTATTCCATTCCCTACTGTATACCGACTGACCGAGTCAGACAACAATGAAAGAGCCGTCATCTGCGTCTCCAGGCAAGACCCAGTCCCATGCCAGGCTCCCCAACGCGCTCACTGCGCCACTGGCCATCACCGGTCATCCCTGGCCACCGCTGACCACCTTCTGCTGAAATGGACATGCAGCTGGGAGGCCCCCGGCTTTAGGGTCTGGCTTTACTCCACTCCTCTGACCGGGTCTTGCCGTGCTCCGCCCACACTCCTCTCCCTGGCTTCCTTCCCTCCTCGGGGACCTGAACACCCCCAAGTCTTCCCTCCTGGCCATCTTCCCTCTCTACTCTTACTGCCCCCCAGAGAGCTCATTTATGTTTAAGCAGATGTTGCCCAAATCAATGTTTATCCATGTGGCCAAGTCCCTCCAGCACAGTCTGTGCTACAATATGCACTGGATGCTTCATTTCAGTGTCCTGGTACCGCCATCACCTCCAATTCACCACGTTTAACCCTCAAAGGTTCCTGGCCAGGAAACAAAACATTTCCCTTCCCACTCGTCCGCCAATGCCACCATCACACCCTGCTCCCCGCTCCCCGCTCCCCGCTCCCCGAGGCACGTGGCCTGGCACGTCTTAGACGCAGTCCTTTGTTACCCCCGGAGTCAACGCCTCCAGTCGGGGTTCTGTGCTTGGTTTTAGCTCTCAGCCGCTCCTACTTCTTAACTAAACCCTTCTAGAGCCCTCCTCACCCGCAGGTCCGCACTCTCCCAACCTGAAGGGAGAGGCGTCTGATGGGAGCTCAACTTCCCAGCCGGAGAACAGGAAGGGAAATGGCCTGGGGCAGGAGCGAGCCCGCGGGTTCTAAGGACAGAAAGGCAGTCCGTGTGGCTAACATACTGGGAAAGGGAGCCAAGGGCTGGGGGAAGGGTGGGCGGAAGTGCAGGGGGCGGCAAGGCCTGGACCGTGGCGGGTCCTCCGAGGCACAGGGTGGGTTTTCTCTGAGCAGCATGAGCCTGACTCGTGTGGGAACCTTCCCGCCTGAGAACAGAGCACGTGAAGGCCGGAGGAGAGTGGGCGCGAGAGAACTATTCGCGGGGTGAAGGGCGACGCCGAGCAGAGGTTACAGTCAGTGAGCACTTACGGGCTGCAGTGGGGACACTGTGAACAGCCGCTAGCCATCGAGCCCCATGCTACCCTGTAAGTTCAACTTGTTTAACCCTCAAACAACCCTGTGATGTTTATCCCCACTGAACCAGGGAGGAAACTGAGGCGCAGAGCAGTGAAGCCACTGCCCACAGGTAGGAGGCCACCCATACAGCCAAGGACCAGGGTCTCCACTGCAGCCGCACACGAAACACCCAGTCCCTCTGGCCAAGAGACACTGGGCATGAAACTCAGACCCCGTCCTGAGTCCCCCACGTTCCAGAACCTCATCGCCGGATCACTCGACCTCGCTCCTCCTGCTGTGACCACACCGACCCCCCTGCTGACCACTCACTGCCCAGCTGGGCCTCATCTCACACTCTTTGCCTGAGAAGATCCTGCTCTCAGCCCTTCACACGCTCCCCCGCCCCCCGTCCCCCCCACATTTCCCTCTTCACGTCTCAGCTCGAGGATCAGCCCAAGAGGCTGCCTCGTCCAGCACCCTTCCTCCCACCCAAGGCTCTCTCCTGCTCACCCTCCTGTTTGCTCCTTTCCTGGCATTTCTCAGGGGCTCAGCTTGGTTCATTGACTCATCCTTTTGTCTGCCGCCACCACCGCCCCCAGTCTGCGGGGCGCTGCCGGTCAAATTCACGGCTGGGCCCCCTGTGCATACGCGTATTGAATGAGTCATTCCCACGTGATCATAATGACATGGGGTGGGGGAGGGTGTGTGTGGGGGGGCAGGGGCAGTCCTGTCTCGGAGGGTCTGACAGGTGAGCGATTTCTAGCTCCCCCAGCGATGGATGGTCCCTGGCAGGTCACGGCCCAGACCCGAGCCCACTGAGTCTCGCTGATGGGCCAGAGCTCCGATTCACGCCTCTTTAGTGAGAAAGGAGCGAGTCAGCCAGGATCCTCGTCTGAGCATTTTGCTCGTTATCTTCCCAGCAGGAAATCGCTTCTGAAAAGCCGAATTAGGACCAGAACGGCGAACTGAGGAGCCCTAATTGGAACTGTCGTCACGGGAGCCTGATATTTCCTTCTCGGCTCACGAGTGCGCACCGGCGGCAGGAGCCCGGGGAGCTGAGTCCCAGCGGCACCCCGCACCCCAGAGCCTGTGGGCGCCGCCGTGAACTTGAGTGCACTCTTCGTGGCCTCAGGGAGCCCCAAGGCTGGCTCTCAAACGCTGATGAACTCGAAAGGCCTGGCTCTCCTGCCACCATTCAGAACCCCTCATCTTATGAGGAAAATGCGCTCTGAGCTTTAAGTCAGCGAGAATGTGTAGACCTGACAGCCCAGGTGTGTTGGTGAGAAAATGTCTTCAGAATTCCAAAATGCAACATGGGCACACCCTCTGCCTCCTGCCCCTGCGGCAAGGCGCTCTCCCCCTCACCACCTGCGGGGCTGCCTGTAGGAGTCCTGCGGCTGGGGCAGGACGGGGATGAACACAGGGCGAGACCAGAAGCCCTGACTTCATGGTGGGGCTGGAGGTGACGTGAGCCTGGGGCAGTGAGTCCGGGGTGCCTCCCCAAGGCCGAAGGACCAGGGTGAAGGGGCCCCTGGAGGGAGGTGCTGATGGGATTCCTGGAACTTTCCATGTTCTAGTTAACTTTGCCGTGGACTTGGGAAGACCCAAAGGGGAAGCCTGCTTTCAAGACTCAAATAGGATCATAAAAATCTATCATACCATCCAGTTAGAGCTCCGGGTTCTGAGAAGTCTTCATTCTAGGCGATTTGACCAATAGCCACGAGGCCTGCAGGACGACCTGGGAGCCGTGCGAATAATTTCAATGAGAAGTACTTTTGTGCTTCATTTTTGGAACTGAACAAGGTGCCTCCCTGCCTTTAAGGCCTTGCTGTACTTTACCTGGATCAACAGGTAAAGAAACGTTCCGATTAGGAGCCTTAATCCACTTCCTCAGTAACACCCACCTGTTCCCACACGCGATGGAGCAGGCTGATCCCGTACTGGCCAACAGGCATCTCCTGGGACCCGCGCATTTGAGGACGGAGCGTCATTGCCCTGGTTTAAAATCCACTCTAAGGCCACATGCGTGTTCTAAATGGACTCCCCGTCTCTACAGTTAGCACTGAGGTGTCATCCAAGCGCCACCACCAGTGCCACCACCGTGAGGGGCTCTTGGCGACCCTGGGAGCTTGCCGCCTCCTCTCCTCCTCAGCTCCTGGTCATACACCCTGGAGCTCAGCTGAACCAGCAAGAGGAGGTCCCACCCCCACTTCCCTGCGCTAAGGTCACAGGAGGGAGGCAGGGTGAGGACGGAGAGAAGGTAGGGTCCCCTCCTGGGGGGCTTTGCTGGATCTGAAATGTGACTGTGTCCCATTTGTTCTATGTTCCATTCATTCTGACTGTGTCCCATTCATTCTGTGTTCCATTCATTCCGCCATGACCAGGCCCTGGCAGACTGACACCTCAGTAGCCAATCATCATAAAGAAAACCTTCCAACAGGTAGGACTGGGCCATTCATGAGGGGATGGGGGGCAGGGGGGAGATACCCAGAGGAGATGGGGGAGGGAGGGGAGGGTTTCTTAGACCAAGTCTCCCTACGTGACATGACCACAAACAGCAAAGAGGGCCACATAGGACATGGGTGTGTGAGGAGCAAAAAGGTGTCAGTCCAATCAGGAGTGCAACAAGTGTGAACTATCGGTCCTCTTTTATGTGTTTTTTAGTCTTTATTTTATTTTATACTTTTTACTTTTGTGTATTTATAATAAAGTGAAAACTGTTGTCAGAAACACTGTTATTAGAAACACTAAGAACATTCATTACAAGGACATTTTATATAATTTTAAGCACCTTTCAGCTGTTTAGCCGACGTGTAGCAACATTCATGCATTTAGCGGTTATTTAAACATTTTTACTTGTTTACATTAAACTTGGTTCTAGAGAACATTCATTTTTATTCTGCGGGACGGTTGGAACTGACACTTCCTCCACTTCTCACCCACGTGGACTTTCACAATCACAAAGCCTTCCTCACTGAGGACTTTCCCTGGACAGTTACTGTCTCTGAGAGCAAACCATAACCTGGGGTCTCTGTCGCGTGGCCAGATGCTGCTAACGAAAGCCTGACTCCAATTCCATCTGCTTTCAGATGATGGGGACACACTGAAGCCCGCTCGTTGCCAATCGGAACCCCGGGCGGCAGTGGGAGCCCTGTCTGCTCTGGCAGCCCTGGGCTCGGCTCCTGTCAATAGTTTCCTGGCTGCCGAAGCCAAAGAATTCCAATCGATTCGGCGGAACACGTTCTGGTTTCCAAACTGGAAGTTCACATGAGAGCGCACGCGAGGCAATTATTCCCAATCCACGCCATGAGCGCGACGGTGTTTCCTGTGGCACCGACCTGGAGGCCACGCGCCCCGTGGCCTGTGCTGCCGGGGAGGACGGGAGTTTCAGCTCCCGGAGAAGGCACCCCGGGAGGAACCGGGTCCTCCTGATCGGCCCGCTTGTCTGACTCAACTGCCGGGACGAATTCCCCGCGCCTCCAGCCGTCACGGGAGCACGTGTCTGGCACGGGCTGCGAGCCCACAGCCGTCTACCAGATACTTCGAACCGGGTTTCTCTCTGTAATGCATGTTCACATACGGACGTGAGACCCGGGAGCTGTGCACTCTCAGATAATGACCCGCGGACACCCCGAGGCCTGCACCCCCCGGCCCGGGCCCGTGGCTGGCTAATGCGACCGCGCTCAGGCAGAGCGTCGGTCTCGGGGAGCGCTGTCCTGGGGGACAGGAGCCACCCGGACTCCCGCGTGTTCTTACAGAGGAAGCGCCCTCAGACGCCCCGACCTCAGGGTGAAGCTGTCAGGGTGGCGGGCAGATGCTGATGAACTCTGAGTCCCGGGCATCTGTGCCCTCGGAAACCACTTGGAGATGAGACCGACCCAGGCCTCTGCCGACATGTGTGCCGGCGCCGTGACACGCGGGGAAAGGGGCAGAGTCCTCCACACGGCCTCCCCTCAGCCTCTCTTCTAGGCGAAAACTGGACCTTTCTGAAAGATTGATATTGTGATTTCAGTGTCAAAGCCACATCTATCAATTTCCTCTTCTCCATCCCTCCCGCTTCCCCCCCACGACCAGCCCGCCCGCAGACAGCCTGGGCGAGAGCAGGCGGCGTGTGAGCGGCTGCCCAGGAGGCCGGGCAGCGTTTCCCCTCCTGCTCCCCAGCAGCCGCGGGAGAGGGGACAGCGGCTCGGAGGGCGTCCCCGCTGGCGCGGCCTCTGCGACTCTCCCCGAGTGTCCATGACCGGGAGACTGTTTTCCGTGAGGCGGGCTGGGTGGGGAGCAGAGCAAGGCTCTCATCCACTTTCTGTGGAAATAACACAATTTATGTTTCCTAACTTGACGGGATCAGCATAAATCAGAGCCACATGGAGAGAAACTCCTCCCAAACGCATGAACACACACGTGGGCACACACACACATGCACTCAGTCACACGCATGCATATACGCATGCATGCACTCACTCACCTCACACACTCACATGTGCACACATACATTCACACATGTTCACACATGCACGCACCCACCCACACGTGTATATGCACACACACGAGTGCACGCACACACATGCACTCAGTCACACACACGCACACACACATGCATGCACTCACTCAACCCCCACACACGTGCACACATACATTCACACACATGCATGTAAACACCCACATGTGCATGAGTATATGCACATACATGCATGCACACATATGCACTCACACAGACATATGTACGTGCATACATGCACTTGTATGCTCACACATGTGTGTACATGCATATATACACACATACACACTCACACACATGAGGCTCTAGAGCAGGGGTTCTCAACCTTGGCTGCACATTAGAATCACCTGGGAATCTTTTTAAAATCCTGATTTCTGGGCCTCATCCGGATGAGGGGGTGGCGGGAGTAAGCTGAGGGTGTGTGAGGGGGTAAGCCTCGGGAAAGCCACATGCCCCCGCCCCAGCGTTCACAGCCCTGGCAGCTGGCAGAGGGTAGCGCAGACCCAGGCCTTCGCCTGGCCACAGTCACCTCAGCTCAGAGCTACGTGGTCTGAGGCCCTCCCTGCGCCCTCTCCCCTTAACCTGCCATGCTTAACCTGCCTGGGCCCCCTCTCCCCACCCTCCCTGTGGCGCACCCACACCACTGGCTTAAATTAGAGGAAGCTGGGCTTGGGAGGCAGGCACTGACCCAACTTTCGGGAGGTTGGGCTGTGTGAGAGGAGCCCTGAGGCCCAGGCCCCACATTCTCAGCACAAAGACGGCACCAGGCCACCAGCGCCCGGCCCTGCACCCCGTCCCCACCGCTTCTGACTTCCAGCTCTGCCCTCTGCTGGCCCCACTGCAATCAATGGGGTGTCCAGGCCGCCCTGGAGAGCTGCGGAAGGTTCTCAGAGACCCTCTCCGGGCTGCGGCTCCTCCTGGGAGCTGGCCCCCTGGAGCTGGCGTCCCGGGAGTGGGGCTGCGTCACTCTGAGCCCGCACAGCTCGGCACCTGGGACCTCCACAGGCCAAGCGAAGGTGCCCATGAGCAGGACAGAGGGAACAAGGTCTGGAAGCTGTCGAGTGACAGGCACGGAAATGCTCCCTGGTTGACGGTGCGGGTCCCGGGTCACAGGACAAAGGGCCAACCTCCTGGCTAACACGGGTCCACCTGGGCTCTGACCTCCCAGCATCCTCTCCTCCAGCGAGAGGCCTGAGCCCGAGGCTGCAGGTGACATCTCCACACCCTCCACCTCCGATCCAGCAGCCGGGGCCCGGGGGCCTTGGGACTCACCCCAAGGAGTGGACCATGGAAAGCGCCCACAGGTCAGTGGAGGCCTCTGTGCCCTCTCTTCTGTCCCTGTGACTTGGCCCCTCCCCTGACTTTAGGTCAAAGGTCACTGCGTGGGTATGGGATCTTTACTGAAGGAACCCAGCCTCCAACCTCCATCTCCCAGGACCCAGCACCCCCAGCAAGCTTCCCAGGGTCGGACCCCCAGCTGGCTGGACGGGAGACGCTCTATGGCATAACATGAGGTCAAGGGCGGAACGGGTATTCCCTCTCAGTCCCTAACAAGTCTTTAATGAGGACCAAGTCTGTTTGGTACCACACGCCTACAGCCTCCCAGCCACTGGCCGACCGCCCTTGAGGGCGCAGGTCTCTGAAGCAGGGATGTCCACACATGCCTCTTGCATGCCACACACTGGGGATCAAGCCCACAACCTGGGCCTGTGCCCTGACCGGGAATTGAACCGTGGCCTCCTGGTTTGCAGGTGGATGCTCAATACTGAGCCACGCCGCCCGGACCTGATTTCCTCTCTAAATAAGCGTGTATGTGACTTAAAGGACATTTTAAAATAAATGAAGAAAAAGTGCTACTGAAGTAAATTGCAGCACAGGGGATATGCACAGATCATGACGTCATGATGTCCTCACCACAGAACTGGGACGCTGGTGGAGCGTGGCCTGCCTAGACCCCCGTGGGCCAACGCCACGCTGAGCTGCACTATGTGAGGAGCTCGATGGACCAGCAGCTCTCTGCTCCCCGGGCAGAGATGAGATCCGGATTCAGGATGGGGGCCCGTGAGGTATAAATCTAAATTCCAGACAAGCTCCTGTGGGTAATTCCGACGCCGGCCATCTGGTCGACCCACGGTCTCAGACAGCCTGGCGTTCGGACAACAGTCCCTGACCGCACCCAAAAATCAAGGCACAAAGGCGGCTTTTGCTGGGGGCACGTCGCTGTTTGGTGATTTGTCCAGGATCAAAAGACAATGTTCCGGGCGAGGCCTGCTGGCGGGATGGGGAGACACTCGGAGCAGGCCCAGCCACGCACCAACAGCCCGTGGACCCCCAGACACAGCAGGCAGCCTCGCTGAGGCCAGAACTTCCGGGCGTGAGTCCCTGCCTCACAGACTCGGGAACTAAAGAAATGTTTTACTGTCTTAGAGCCACTGACTCTAGGCCTAATTTATCAAGCAGGCTTGTTGTGTCAGTAAACAGCTGATGTAAGACCATGTTACCCTCTTCCTAAAGATGTGAAAACTCCTAATGAGAAGACAGGAAATGAGATTCAGCAGCATATTAAATAATGGCACACAACTTGCCAGAGTTGGCCGGGTCCCGACAATGGAAAGATGCTTTCATGCCGGGCAATAAATCCATCACTGACTAATTAAACCAATAGCAGGGAACAATTACGCCAGGAGGTCAAAGGGTGCAGAGAGAGAGAGAGAAACAGGAAAGACATGGCGCGCTAGTTAGTGCCACAAAGACAGTTAATAAAATTCCATATCCAGGGCGGATTAAAATTAAAAAAAAATCCTACATCAGAACTAGCAACAGATTCGTCCTTAAAATAACAAACTTGCGCCTTAAACCCGCAGTCGATAGCCTAGTCAGTGGTGAGGCTCCGGGGCCTTCACAGCAAAGGCCGTGCATCAAAGGGATACTTGCTCCTTGCACGGTTTCCAAACGGTTCTTTGTGCTCGAGAGGCTGCGAGGAAGCAATGGCAGGGAATGCGGAGAAGTCAATGTTAGGAGAGAGAAATCACGGAGCGGTGACGTGATTAATTGCCCGGGGAGCCCAAGAAAATCAACCGCACATCTACTCAAAACAGCAAGATACTTTTTATAAGCAGGCAGGTCCCAGAATGTGTGTAAATAAATCAGTACAAGAAAATAATATTGCTGAAATAAAATTGGATCCCATTTATAATGACAGGAAAAGAAAAACAACTAGGAAAAGAAGACGTAAAGCTGCGGTAAGAGCCGAATAACGCTGCTGTTCATCCCACACGATGGCTCACCACAGATTGGTGCCATAATATATCAATAGCTCTTCGCAAATCACTAAGAGAAGACAAATGCCTCAATTACAAAGTGACCCAAGGATGGGAACTGACAATTCAAAAAAGCGTCACAAAGTGTTGATAAACATCAGGAAGAAAAACTCAACTGCAATAGGAACTATTGAAAGAGGCTCTCCTTCTCTCAACTCCTCCATCCCACACTCCCCCCCCCTCTTGTTTCTGGGGGCAGGAGCTGGTCCCTGGCCTCCCCTCCCACCCACCTCCCCGGGGCGGGCGGGCACAGTGATGGACAAGATAGAAGACGTCGGGAGGAGGGACCGGGCATGTGGCTCAGTTTCCTCTGGGCCCTCCTTCTCCCCTTGGGCCTGTCTGCGGACAGTGCCTTCCTCCTGGCCCCCCTCTGCCAGACGTCAAGGGCAGCGACCCCGGAGGCAGGATCCCATACGATCCAGCAAGACTGATGCCTCTCACGTGTGCGTCACCCAGCAAGCACACTCGGCCACAGACCGAACGTCTCCCATCGGCTTTCCAGTAGTGACTGGTCTTTGCATCTCCCTCATAATCAATTAGCTCTAAATAAGTGTGTATTTAAGAGGCCAAGAGAGGTGTTGCTTAGTAGATGCCCAAAACCCCAACAATAAATTCGTTCTGTGAATTAAAAGGTCTTCGCCTAGAAACCTGGCAGAGGCGACGTGACGATGATTGACAGCCGTAACGCCTCTGGAGGGCGAGGCAGGGACTTTCGAAAGCAGGCGGAGGAGCGTGGAGGATGCAGCTGCCGGGAGGCAGAGAGCAGCCAGGGCTGACTCAGAGGGGCTGACTCCGTCCGGAGCGGAGCGTGCCTGCGACCTCAGGGAGCCCTGGCCGCACTCACGGAGCTTTCTCCCAGGTTCTGAAGTTCACACGGGAAAAGCGAGCGGGCACAGGGAGAGTGTGAAGATGGTGTGAGCGCTCCGGACCCACTGGGTGTGAGAACGGCCAGCGGCATCGGTAAGCGCGCAGTGCTGCGTCCGGAGAGGCAGCCGATAGGAGCGAATGGAAAGGCCATCAGACCGAATATGTCCGCCAAGTGAGGGTCCGACCAAGGTCGCGTGTCAGCTCAACGGCAATGAAATAGTGCTCACAACTGGGGAGCCGTCTGTGACGGTTCCTGGTTCTCACTCGCTCGCAAAATAACTGCCAGGGGGACCCAGGACTTGCACGTAAGAAAAGCCGAACTGGGAGCTGGCGGACACAGCGCCACGCTGACCGCACGGAGCCGGGCTGGGCTCCCAGCGGGACCAGGCTCCTTCCTCCGACTCCCAGGGGAGCGGCGACAAGTTCAAGATCTGCGGTCTAATCCCCCCGCAGCCACTGAAAAGGACCCTGATCAGATTAAGAGACGGAGCCTCAGAAACGGAATGCTAAAACCACCCACCAGAAGGGAAACAGGAAGGGAAGGGAAAAGAAGCAGAAGCGCACGGGCGGATATAAAAGAATCAGCAAGATGATGGACTCGACTCCCCCGTGCGAGTAATTAGATTAGATGTAACTGGATTAAATGTCCTGTTTTGAAGGCAGAGGCCCTCAGAATGGATTAAAACGCAAGGTCAGCTGGTTACTGTTGACAAGACACGCACTTCAAACATCAATACATAGATTGAAAGTAAAAATAATAAGAAGAAGAAGAATGGAAAAAGACACTCTGTGCCTGTCTGTTCCTACGCTGTGCATAAGAAAGCGGCCGTGGCTATATCAGCATCAGTCAAAGCAGACACAGAGAGAAGAATTACTACTTCAGGGAAAGAGGAAATGTTATCATGACAAAGGGTGGACAGGACAATCCTAGATGTGTATAAACCTAGTAAGAGTTTCAAAATTCATGAAGAAAATGATAGAAATAAAAGGAGAAACAAATACTTGGGCCACTCGAATTCAAGGCCATCTACTGGTATCCTAGTAATTGACAGAAATCGTAAACAAAGCGTCGGTAAGTCTACGGAAGAGGTGCTCGCACCATCAGACGGCTATGCCGTCGGTGGAGGGGACTCAGCTACCAACGGCAGGAGATGCACTCCTTTCAGTGGCCCGTCGACAGCCACCGACAGGTGATCAGTTGGGGTATGAGACCCGTCCCAACAGATGTGAAGGTGAAAGTCCTAGAATCTGTGCTTTGAGAACAAAGAGTAATCTTTAGAAACCCTCAGCTATGTGGGAGGTAGGCCATGGATTCTAAAACCCCGAGTCAGAGAAAATCATTACAAGAGAAGTTTTGAGATGTTTTGAACTGAAATATAAGGAGGACATAGCCTATAAGACTGTGACATGAAGTGAAGAGTGTGAATGAGGGTTGTTATATCTCCAAATGGTTAAGCGGGAATGGAAAGAGGTTCTAAATCAGTAACCCAAGGATCTCCTTAAGAAGCTACAAGAGGAGCCAATCGAAGGCACAGTGGAGGGAAAGGAACTCTGAAGGCGAGAGAAGGGAAAGGAGGAAATCTGTGAGACCCACGTTGTTTGCAACGTTGATATCATGCTCCATTCTTAGCCAGATGGAAGGAAAAGTGAGGGAAAGATGATTCACCAATTCCAGGAATTAAGGCGAGGGTGATCATTATAGAGGACACAGGCATTAAAATTATAAGAAAACGTGAAGAAAATTATTCCAACAAACTCGCTAACTCAGATGACATGGGCATGTTCTTTGAAAGACACAAATGACCAAAGCTGGCACAAGAATGAAACGTATCTGTATGGCCTTGTGTTTGATAAAGACACTGAATTCATAATTAACGTCTTCCTCCAACACACACACGCACACACGTGTACACCCCTCTCCAGTCCACATGGCCACACTGATGAACTCTACCAGACACTTAAGAGAGAAATCATAGCCATCTTACTCTAACTCTTTCACAAAGTACAGGAGGAAGATAACCTTTCTAATTCTGAGGCCTCAGTAACTGATGAGGACATAACAAGAAGAATATTATAAACCAATATATCTTATCAACTTCAACATAATCCTCCATAAAATATTAGGAAATCAAACCCAGTACTATTCTCTCTCTCTCCCTCTCTCTCTCTCTCTCTCTCTCTCTCTCTCTCTCTCTCTCACACACACACACACACACACACAGATTTGATCCTTGAACACCACAACACGGGTTTGAATAACGCGGGTCCACTTATAGGCAGATTTTTTGCAACAAACACTATGAATGTATTTGCTGTTATGATTTGAATAGTTTTCTTCTCTCCAGCTAGCATTGTAAGAATACAGTCTTAAATACATATCATACACAAAATATGTGCTAATCGACTATTTATGTTATTGGTAAGCTTCCAGTTAAGAGCAGGCTATTTTTAGCAGTTAAATTTGGGGGGAGTCACAGTAATAAGCGGACTTTTGAATCCGGGCAGGGAGCGGGTGGGGGGTCAGCACCCCTAACCCCAAGTTGTTCCGCTGGATGTAAACAGGAAAAGAATGGCATGCTCATCTGTGGGCCTCACTCGTCCATATCCCAGAATCGTACCTAATTAGGCCACCCGGCTCTTATTTACATGAACACCCTTCAGCAACACTCACTTCCCGTTTCCTTTCATAACCCACTTCTCAATGTTGGGCTTGGGCGTCACTGTCATGCTCTTTCTACAGCGGGTTGATGGTAAACCACCGATAGAGAAATGTATTCTAAAAATAAATAGGGCACAGGCTGAAAAAATGTGCTTTTAAAATACTGTGAGTTTGCCTGGCTGGCATGGCTCAGTGGTTGAGCGTCGACCTATGAACCAGGAGGTCACAGTTCAATTCCCGGTCAGGGCATAGGCCCGGGGTGCGGGCTCGATCCTCAGTGGGGGCGTGTAGGAGGCAGCCGATCCATGATCCTCTCTCACCATTGATGTTTCTCTCTCTCTCTCCCTCTCCCTTCCTCTCTGAAAACATCTTAAAAAAAAAAAAAGGCAAAACCAGGCTCTCAGATGCTACTCAGAGTCACGTGACCTCTGATCTCATGGGAAATGTACGTCCTCTCCCGCTTTAATGACAAATAGAGCAAAACACGAGCCCAGGGCTCGCTCTCCTGGCCCAGCTGCAGGCAGAACCACCTTGCTCACCGGGAAGAGTGGCAGGTCCATCCACAGGTCTGGGCGGCTCGCCTCACCTGACCGGGAGGCCAGAGCTTCCAGAAGCAGGTGGACAGACAGACGGAGGTCCCGAGCTACCCCCGGGACTGCACTGTTTCCGCAGCTGCCTGCAAGCAAGCTCTCGCCGTGGCCTGGTAGTGACACAGACGCTGACGGGTAAAGAATTCCTCTCTCCATCCCGCGTGTTGGCGGGAGGCACGGGAGGCTGGGTGGGAGTCAGGCCGGGGAGGCAGGATGCGTGGGGGGCTGTTGGGGAGCGTGGGGTTCTGTGTGAACATTTCTATTGGTGAATAGGTTACTTGAACCACATTACCACTCAGTTTAACACCAAACAAACTCACACTCTCGGGTTCCAGACGTGGTGACTCTGCAGGCGGGGCATTGGTTACAGAGGGCTGGTCAGGGCGAGGCTGGGACCTGGGACTGGCCCTCGGGGGGCCTAGAGAGGGCCCAGCGTTGGCCAGGAGAAGGTGCTCACCCCTGAGGCCTGGTCCCTCCTCGGGGGCGGGGGCAGGGGCGGGAAGGGCTGTGGCATGGCCACGGGCCAGGTCCTTCCAGGAGGGCGGGAGGAGACGGTGCTGCAAAGGTCTCAGGACAGCCCTGCCCCAAGCTCCCGGTGAGCTGTGTCAGTGACCTGCGCTGGTAGGAAAACTGCAGTGTTTGTTTTATGTCAGAGAGGAAGGGAGAGGGAGAAAGAGAGGAACATCAATGATGAGAGAGAATCATGGATCGGCTGCCTCCTGCACGCCCCACACAGGGGATCGAGCCCGCAACCCAGGCCTATGCCCTGACCGGGAATTGAACTGTGACCTCCTAGTTCACAGGTTGACGCTCAACCACTGAGCCACGCCGGCCAGGCTAAAAACTTTAGGTTTAACAAAATACTAAAAGAAACAACTACTAAAAACGCGCAGAAACAATTTCCTAAAACATTCTGTCTAGAGCAGCGGTTCTCAACCTGTGGGTCGCGACCTCTTTGGGGGTTGAACGACCCTTTCACAGGGGTCGTCTATGACCATCAGAAAACACATGTATAATTACATATTGTTTTTGTGATTAATCACTATGCTTTAATTATGTTCAATTTGTAACAATGAAAATACATCCTGCATATCAGATATTTACATGACGATTCATAACAGCAGCAAAATTACAGTTATGAAGTAGCAACGAAAATAACTTTATGGTTGGGGGTCGCCACGCCATAAGGAACTGTATTAAAAGGTCGCGGCGTTAGGAAGGTTGAGAACCACGGGTCTAGAGGATGTCCATGTCAGTCTCTCAGTCCCAGGGAGCTGATGGTTAGGATCGCACACTCCGCGGCCCACGCGGCTCCTGGCGGGCGCACAGCCAGGGGCCATGGGCTGGCCATTTGGCACAAAGGCGACCTCTGCTCATGCCCCTTACACCTGTCTGTCAATTACAGAGGCTGCAGGGACAGCTCCGCTTAAAGAGGAACACACTCTGATCCACAAATAAATGAATTCTCCTGCAACTGTGATGGGTTCGTTACAGCAGCATGTCCGCCAGGACGGATGCGCATCGCTTCTCGATGCTGAAGCTACATCCCTGACAACATCTTCAGCTCCCACAGCTGCGGCATCTATCTAATTAGGTGTATGATGACTTTGAGTATTTATACAACTTTAAAAGAAAGTTTCAAAACATTAAAAATGGATGTAATTTTTGTTTCCACAAGGAAGGAATGAAAAGAGCCAAACGGCCAGGGAGGGAAGGAAGATGTGTGTGTGGAGTGTGGTGCTAGAGCATGACTGACTTCCGGAGGCAGCAGGCCCACCTGCAGGTGCCAGTCATCATCGTCATCATCATCATCCCCATCATCATCATCATCATCATCATCACCACCATCATCACCATCATCCCCATCATCGCCATCATCACCATCATCACCATCATCCCCATCATCGCCATTATCGCCATCATCACCATCATCACCATCATCCCCATCATCATCATCATCATCGCCTGGTCCGTGCGGCTCAGGGGTTGAGCGCTGACCCATGAAGCAAGAGGTCACCGGTTTGATTCCTGGCCAGGACACAGGCCCGGGCTGGGAGCTCGATCCCCAGTAGG
The DNA here is from genome assembly GCA_036010255.1 of Myotis pilosus. Taxonomy (NCBI): domain Eukaryota; kingdom Metazoa; phylum Chordata; class Mammalia; order Chiroptera; family Vespertilionidae; genus Myotis; species Myotis pilosus. The sequence continues at coordinate 2,541,281 of JASKON010000014.1, forward strand.
GGGCGTGCAGGAGGCAGCCGATGGATGTTTCTCTCTCATCAATGTTTCTATCCCTCTCCTGTCCTCTCTTTCTAAAATCAATAAAAAACCATCCTAAAGTGTTTAGAGAAGCATTTTGCCCATAGTAAATAATAATAATGATAATAGCACAGAATGAAGAATGAGATGATAGCAGGTAAGAAAGCAGCTGAGCTCTGGAAGATGGAGGGGGTGGGTGAGCAGAGGAGAGACCTAGGGGCCGCGACCTGGAGGCGGGACGCTTCACGGTGAGGTGGGTGCGCAGAACGGAGAGGCCCGAGGGCAGGAGGCGCGGCTCCTCCGACGGCCGTGCAGCTGGGCCGAGCCACGCCCCGGGGGGACGGAGCCCTGCGTCCCTGCGAAGCCAGCACCGCGAGGCCACGGCCCCGCCACCCACAGACAGGAGGTGGGTTTTCCAGAGACACCGAGGCAGGCAAGCTCTGCACTCAGGACCCCAGGCAGCTGACAGGGAGGGAGGGGTCATCTGCGGCCGAATGGAAAACAAAAGAATTTAATAGAAAAATTAAAATAAAATAAAAAGCAAAGCCCCTGCGGCTGTGCTCAGCTCCCAGACTCCGGAGCCGGCCTCCGAGTCCACAGTGGAGGCTCAGGGCTGGTCTCTGGGGAAGCTGAGGAGCCTGAGAAAATGACGAGGCCGCCGCCGGGCCGGCCAGACGCGGGGCCGGGAAGAGCTGTGGGAGCTGAGGATGTCTCATCACTAAACACACACAGCCGGGGAGGAGGCACTGAAGAGAGGCAGAGTCCACACAAATGGAAGCGCCACCGCTGTGAGGAGGAACCGGGCAGAAAAATGTTTAAAAAAAAAAAAATACACTCGAGAGTTCATAGAAGTCTTGCATCCGCCATCAAAACCGAGCAGGACACTAAAAAAGGGAACATTCTAGAACAAGAACCCCCTCGGAGATGAAGCGTCTGGTCGCAGACATAAGGACCTTGCACGGCAGGGCTGGATGCTGACATCAAACTGTCCCAGAAAGGAGGACACCAATACAAAGGGAGAAACACAGGGAGGAAAAGGACAGGATGTGCCCGGGAGGCCGGGACGCGCAGCTCGCAGCAGCTTCGGAAAACACTCGTGCAGGAGAGAGCACTGGAGAACTCGCACAGCCACGCACAGGAGGGCTCTGCGGCAGGAGTTTCTAACGGAAATGGCTACGGAGCTTCCAGCGCCGCTCCTCACAAGAACTCAGCCAAAGCAGGTCATCAGGAAATGCACACAACCAGATAAAAAGATGACAGAAGTTTCCAGAAAGTAAAGCAGGCCATATATACTAAGAAGACCGTCAGAGGGCCACAGGGTCTCGGGCAGCAAAGGGCACAGAGACGAAGGAACGTCTTATAAAGTACTGAGGAACTATGACTTCGCCTTGGAATTTTATACCTAAACAAACTAGCAATCAAGGGTAAAATATATAACATATTTGTGTGTAGACACACAGTCTAACCTTCTCCCCTCCTCACGGGGCCCGGTTTTAGTTGCAACAGCTAAAAATATTTACTTTTCTGTCTTCCCAGGCAGCTGGCAGTGGCCCTGTGTCCCAGGGTGGCCAAGAGATAATCCATTGCAGACGTTTCTAGACATATCCATGTTTTCCTGATAAAATACACTTGGCTGGCTCTGCTTTTGCCTCTCCTGCCCTCTTGCTTCCTGGAATGCAGACACAACGCCAAGCGCCACAGCAGCCATGGTGAGACCAAGAGGCAGTAAGCATAAGGGCAAAGGTCAACATGGAAGCCTGGCAGCTAGACACAACAGGAAGGGCCTGGGTCCCTCACAGTGTCACTGACCGCTTCGCCGCTCACTTCCCAACTGCGTGCTAGGTAAAGGAGAAGAAAAAGAGAACTAAGACATGGCTGTAGTCAGCTTTTCTGTTATCTGCAGGTGAAGCACGCATTCTAACAAATTCTAAAAAGCAACAACAAAATTACCTTCCACACAGCCTTCTTGGGGAAGTTGCCAGAAAATCTGACCCGCAGAAACCAGGAATAAACTAAGAAAGAGAGAGTTATGGTGCTCCCGGAACAGCTGACACAGCCCAGGAAGGGTGCGGGAGGGGTTTCCAGCGTCCCAGAGAGAAGGGTAGAGACAACAGCTACACTGCTTGCCTGAAAAGCATGGGAAAGGCCCAGAGGGCTCCAGGAGAGAACATCCGGAAAAAAACAAACAATGGATAGATGATCTGATATGTTTGATAATGTTGAAAGGAATATGATAGTTCCTCCTGAGAGTGTGAAAATAGAGATGAGTACATGAGAAACAAAGCAAAACATGTAAAAACCAAAGCAAGCGTTCACTCCAGGAAAACCAAAAAGTTGCCGGAGGGATGAAACGGAATCACAGAGCGCTGGGTGGCTCCCTGCGAGCAGTATTCGCATCCTGGTCGTGCAGACATTGACTATTGCTTTGAAAACGATGGCAATGCCGTCTCGGAAAGGTGGGAGGAAGCAAGTGAGTGCGGCTGGGCAGAGGGAGCGGGAATGGGAAGGAAGAGGCTGGAGAGAAAGACAGAGATTAGGGCAGCCACAGGTTTGGGTTTTCTTTCCCCAAAAGAAAGCCACGGAAAGCCACTAGAGAGTTAAACAGGGAGCCACGGAAAGCCACCGGAGAGTTAAACAGGGAGCCACGGAAAGCCACCGGAGAGTTAAACAGGGAGCCACGGAAAGCCACCAGAGAGTTAAACAGGGAGCCATGGAAAGCCACCAGAGAGTTAAACAGGCAGCCTGCATGGTCCAGCTCATGGCTGAGGAGGGCGACTGTGGCTGTGGTGATGGGAGGAGCACTGTGCGGGGACAGGCGGGGAAGGCAGCAGACCAGGGAGGGGCTGCCATGCTGGGGGTCAGAGGCTTCTGCGGAAAAGAGAGAAAGAAGACGGAATGTGTCTTGGAGGTTGGTGGCTGATGGAGAGAAAGGGACGACTTAGGGGTGCCTTTCTGGGCGTTCCCATGTGGCACCTGGAGAAGGCAAGAGGGTGTTATTCCTGGGCTGGGAGCCCTGGGGCGGGAAGGAATTCAGAAGCAGGGGGTTTGGGTCCAGGGCCTGTTTGGACCCATTGGGGCGGACAGCCGCTGAAGGGCACAAGCAGGCAAAGGCTCTGGGGCTCAGGGACAAACCCCAGGACAGACTCTGCCTTTGACACACGCTGATTCCTCCCTTTTTCTTGCCAACACGGAGAAATGCTCCCTGTCCGTGTGGATGTTTAAGCACCTCAAGGCTACGATGGGGCGCTGCTGAAGCTGAGACTCGAGATCGAGAACCCGTTGATTTAGGACTGGACATGGAGAAGGCGGGTAAAGAAACAGTAAGACCCCGGGTCATCACAGGAAGCCCGTCCAGCTGGCTTTCTGCCCGAGTCCCCCCTCTCCTAAGAAAAAGCTCCCCCCAGCTGTAGTCACAACATAACAACAGCCCCCCCTCCCACGCAACACCTCCCAGTAGTGGCTTGAATGAGTGAACGTTTTCCTCTCAACACTCTCACCCACGCTCAGTGCACTTGGCCTGCGCGTACAGAGCACATGCCGAGTGCAAGGCCACCGGGCACAGTGGGAGTCTGTGTCCGTTTTTAAAAAGTCTTTCTCAAGGCACATTCACAGGGACTCATGTACAGAAGTCTTTCAAAACACTGCCGGGCCCCTGATTTCATGTGCTGGCCAGAGTTCTTCACTGAGCAGCCAGCAGTGCCCCTGCCCGGCTTTCTCATGGCTTCCCCCTGGCTTCCCCCCCCCCCCTTCCTCCTGGCTTCCTCCTGGCTTCCCCCCTCCCCCCCCTTCCTCCGGGCTTCCTCCTGGCTTCCCCCTGGCTTCCCCTGGCTTCCCCCCCCCCCCCTTCCCCTGGCTTCCCCCTGGCTTCCCCCCTTCCTCCTGGCTTCCTCCTGGCTTCCCCCTGGCTTCACCCCAGCTTCCCCAGCTTCCTCCCAGCTTCCCCCGGCTTCCCCCGGCTTCCCCCCTGGCTTCCCCCCCCCCCCGCTTCCCCTGGCTTCCCCCTGGCTTCCTCCTGGCTTCCCCCCTGGCTTCCCCCCGGCTTCCCCCTGGCTTCCCGCAGCCCCAGCCATTCATTCTCCAGCGCTGACTTGCTGGCTGGGTTTCAGCGCGAGCTGGGCTCTGCCGCATGACAGTGGAGGCGGCGGGGCGAGGAGGGCGCAGAGTAAAACGTACCAGAAGGTGGTAAGGGGTCGTGATGGAGGCCGGTTGTGGAGGAAGAACCGCCTGTGCACAGAACCCCAGAACCGCTGAGTGGGGATGGGGGGGTTGGGCACAGCCATCACTCAGGGGCGGGCCCACAGCGCCTCTAGCGGCCGAGAGGCGGCGGCTGCGGCGGGGGAAGCCGTTACAGACACCTGCTGGGCGAGTGCTCTCCGTGCCCAGCGAGGACCCACAGGTGCCCCTTCCCGGGGAGAACTCGGGACCTGGGTCTATCGAACAGCTGCGGTCGCCACACTCGGCTTCCAAGTGAGCGGTGGCCTCAGGGCTCACTCGCAGCCTAGGAGCCGACCACGCGGCAGGAGGCGGAAAATTCTGCAAAAGGTTGGCCACCACGGGCAGCTGGGAGGGACCCGACCCGGACTTAACAAGAGGAAAAGAAAACTACAGAAAACAAGAGTCGATTTTTTAAAAAACGGAGACTGCCGTGGGGCTCAGCAGGCCCACCTGCGGGGAAGCGGATGCCCGACCCGTGTCCGTGGGGAGGAGGGTGGGAGGGAGCCTTGTGGAGGGGCTACCCGGAGCCTGGGGTTGGGGCGCGTCACTAAGGAACCGACCGGGTAAGATGGCCCGTGAGCATCACCCCCGGCGACACGTGTACTAACCGTCAAGACCCAGACCTCAGGCAAATGACACCGGAGAGGGAGGGGAGGGGGCGCAGCCCCGCTGAGCCGTCCGGGCTACGTGCTGGGGAGGCAGCCAACTCCTCCTCTCCTCCCGGGAACTGGCACCTGGTGGTGGCGGGGTGGGGTGGGGGTGGGGATAGGGCGGGGGTCCTCTCCGTGCCGTAGCCGGAGCCCCGGGGGCTCTGCTGTGCGCCCCGGTGCGCTCCTCGCTGGGCAGCCCCGCCCACCCGGCGCCCCCACCCCGCAGGGCCGCGCGAGGTGCCCCGGGCGAGTCCCCAGCCCGCGGAGGACCCCGGGACGGCAGGGAGCCGCCTGGCTCTGCGACTTACCCCGGGCGGCGCGGGGCGCCAGCAGGGCCCCGGCCAGGGCGAGCAGCAGGGCGCGCGCGGGGGGCGCGGGCGGGGGGCGCGCGGCCATGGTCGCCGGCCTTGGGCGCAGCGGCTCTCGGTGCCCCGTGGCGAGCGCGCACCATTCCACGCGGGCGGCGGACCCGAGGGGTTTCGCTCTGGGGGGAGTCAGCTCCGAACCCCTCGCAGCGCCCGCGAGCTCGGCTAGGCTTTCAGATTTTGAAAAAGTTCCCCGGGTGCGCGCGCGGCGCCGGCACGAGCCGCTGACCGTTGCAGGAGCCGAGCGGGCGGTCCGCCTGGGCCCGGGGCCGGGAGGTCGCGAGGGAGCGAGCGCGAGCCTGTGCGACGGAGCCCCGGCCAGCAGCCCCGTCCCATCCCCACGGAACAAATGATGGTCTCCCCGCACCGCCCGCCGGCGGCGTCCCGCGGGTCCTAGAGACCGCGCGGGGTCCCGGCCAGGTCCCGCCCCCGCCGCTCGCCCACCCCCGGGGCGGCCCGGCGGCACAGACGTGGCCCGAGCGCGCACCTCCCCGCCCCGGGATGATGTGGCCGCGGGCCCCGGCGCCCGGCTGCCAAGAGCGAGCACACGCGGCGGCGGGTCCAGCTTTTCCAGGGAGCGCGGCTGGAAAGGATGACTCGGCCGCGCCCTCCCCACCCGGCGCCAGCCGGGAACAGAACGCGGGACTCAGGTAGCGGCTCTGAGAGGCGGACCCCAGCCGGCGGGGGTCCCCGACGGGGCCCCAAGCCCCCCATGCACATCTAGGCCTGAGAAATAAACCTGGACATGCCGGCGCGGCGCCGGGCAGCCGGCTTTGGAGGTGTGGCCGTGGATTTTACGTGGGCACAATGGACTCACGTTTCTTGTCTGTGGCCTGGACCCAGAAAAGGATGCAGGGCGGCGCGGTCTTCACACTTCCCCGCGTATGAGAAAGGATCCGGGTTTGACTTAAAAGCACAGGTCGCGGCGCGCTCCCACGCCTGTGGAAGGATACTCTCGCAGGAGGTGGGCGCTTGGGCAACACCAGGGAAGTGAGTGGAGGGCCTGGCCTTCCAATCCCAGGTCTTGGTGGTCTCCTCCTCTTCCGCCTGAGAGCCTGGCTTAGCTTTTCAAGTGGGACTTGGCCTTGGGGACCCCGGGAGCAGCAGCGAAGGGGTCCTCAGACTCAGGAGCTGGGGTATCCAGGACGCGTCACCCACCTTGTGGGGCTGTGCTGACCCCCTGCCTGTGACTTCTCAGAACCCAAAGGGTTAAGGAGCTAATGCCACCCCACCCCCACCTAGCCGGATCATTAAACGGGCTCTCCGAAGAGGGGCTGGGCCAGACCAGAATAGCCCTACACCTGAGGGCATCCCCTCTCTTAGCATCTCTTCCACCTGGAATGTAACTGTTCTCCCTGTTTCCTTCCCACCTGCAGATTTTCCCAGTGTTCCCAAGAACCAGGGCAAACCCCTCAACAGCTGAGCCGGCATGGTTCAGTGGTTGAGCTTGACCTATGAACTAGGAGGTCACGGTTCCATTCCCAGTCAGCACATGCCCAGGTTGCAGGCTCAGTCCCCAGAAGAGGGCGTGCAGGAGGCAGCCGATCCATGATTCTCTCTCATCATTGATGTTTCTATATTTCTCTCCCTCTCCCTTCCTTTCTGAAATCAATAAAAATATATATTTTTTAAATATATTATTGCCCTAACCGGTTTGGCTCAGTGGATAAAGCGTCGGCCTGTGGACTGAAGGGTCCCGGGTTCGATTCCGGTCAAGGGCATGCACCTTGGTTGCGGGCACATCCCCAGTAGAGGGTGTGCAGGAGGAAGCTGATCGATGTTTCTCTCTCATTGATGTTTCTGATTCTCTATCCCTCTCCCTTCCTCTCTGTAAAAATCAATAAAATATATTTTAAAAAATATATTATTTTTAAAGCCCTAGGCACTGGTCCAAGGCCCCCCTCACAGGGCCAGGGCATCTGGATGCTCCACCTGGAGCGGCCCGGGTGAATCCTGCCACTTCCCGGCTCTGGGGGCTCCTGTCTTCGTACACCCACTCGCTCCAGCAGCATCAGCAACCCTGAGTTAGGGACCTGGGAAAGCAAACTAACGAGCAATGCCTCTTGCCTTCCAAGGACCCACTAACTAGATCACGGCTATTGAACCGTCTGAGCTGGTCACCGAACCTGTTTAATAACAATCTGATTGTTAACTATGACGTTATTTGTTGTCTCCTCCACCAAATCCACGTATCCTGCTAACATGCTTCCCATGCAGGATTCCACTGACAACCCCGCCTCCAGGGGCGGACGAGGAAAGGGAGGGATGCGGAAACCGCAGGGCACAGGGCTCGGTCGCTTTCCTGGGGTCACGGGCTGAAGAGCGAGTCAGCACCCAGGCCGGATGTGGGCCCACAGCCTGTGTCTGTAGCTCTGAGTTCAAGCTGCAGGGTCAGCACGGATCCCGTGCAAGTGAGACGCAGACCTGCCAGGGCCGAGCGGGCACTCAGCGAGCGGAGGCCGGGCCCCCCGGGCCGTCTGTGGGTTAAGAAGCCAAACCCCCTGGCATTTGCCCTGCACATCTTCTTGGAAGGTCAGGGAGGCGTTTTAGCAAGGACGCGGGGGGCGGGGGGGGGGGGTTCCGACACTTCGGTTTCACACCTTTTGGGAACCCTGGGCAGGAGAATTAGAAGTTGTTTCCTTCGAAGTCAGGGGGGACAGGCTTGTTTCCAGGTGAACGCAGCTCGCGGCCGCCCTCCCCAGTATTCTGGCTGGTCACACGGTGTCTTCATAACGGAGCTTACAGGTGCTCTGCCCGGGCCTGGGCCTTCACCCTTCTCTTTTAATAGTTAGCTATCGCAGGAGTTCTTTTTTTTAACCTGTAGTTGCAAAGTTCTCTCCAAAGGGCTAAGTGTGTCCCAGGATGGTCCTTGGCTGTTTTTGACCAAATGAAGCCAACAGCCCATGCGGGGGGGAGGGGAGGGGGAAGAAAGGCCGAACAGGGAGGCCTGGCTACGCCTCGATTTCTCCAGCTTCTAACTCACGCCCTGCGCGGGGAGGCCGCCTGGGCCCGCGCTCCATCCTGGACGACTCCACGGGGCCTTCTCCACCAAATCCACGAGGCAGAGAGCGCGTCTGCTCCTGCAGCCGGCCTTGGGGTGGGAGCTCTGCCTGCCCGTCCACAGGAAGGGGAGGCCGTGGCGTTCTACCCGGGACTGTTAGGCCGTGGCGGGGTCAGAGGCCAGGCTGCTGTCACAGCTGCAGATGGATGGCCCGTGGCCCTTCCTGTCGGGAAGAACAGACCTCCGCAGCCCTGCTTCCTGTGCGCTATTCTGGGCGCTCACCATGAACAGGGCGCTCCTTTCTTACCCAAGTGACGTGAGCTCCACCCGCTGGAGGACAAGCGGATGAAGAGTGGGGGCAGCTTTCCCCGAGCCAGGGCTACCCCAGCAAAGGGTCGGCCTCCTTCCGACGCAGCTCACAGGGCAGCCTCCTGTCAGGCACACACAGGCCATGGCCCCCCGATTACGGTTCTTAGAGCTCTTTCTCATTTCTTCTCTAGGGGAGACTGAAACTCACGACCCTCTCAGCCTGCAGGACCATGGGGTCCACTTCTCTTCCCCTGGCTCTTCTCACATCAGCAGCCATGGCCCCCCTCCTCGGAAGCCTGCTCCCAGGGAGCTCCTCTGGACAGAGCACCCCCTCTCGGCTCTGATCCGTCCACTCCTGCATAGAATCAGTACTTAAGGAGCCACCCAAACCCTAAGAAAGAAAGATCTCAGGGGGCTGAGGGGCTCACGGGTGTTCTGGGTCAGAAGAGATAGAAACCCACTCAGGCTGGCTCCCCCCCGACCCCCATCTATACTCATCTGTGTCACCTGCCAATGGCCGTCCAACTCGTCCTTCTGCGTATCTACTGTGATGAGGAGCTCACTAGCCCCCCCCCCCAAAAGAGCCTATTTTAAAAAATATATTTTCATTGATTTCAGAGAAGAAGAGAGAGAAAAAAGAAACATCAATAATGAGAGAAAATGCCTCCTGCACACCCCACACTGGGAGTTGAGCCCAAAATCCAGGCATGTCTCCTGACCAGGAATCGAACTGTGACCTCCTGGCTCATAGGTCAAGCTCCACCACTGAGCCACACCGGCCGGGCTATTCTGTGCTCTTGAAACTGCAAATAAAACTGCAAACCACTGGACACCGGCCTCGTGTGCGGGAGCACAGCCCCGTTCCCCTTCACCGCTTTAGGCAAATCCCCCAACTTCTTTCACTCGCCCCCGGGGCCCCATTCTCACTCTTTAATCAGGTGTGTGCTCTGTTGGATCCTGTCCAGGGTCTTGCTTTCTCCTAAATCACAGAGGCCAACTGCGGCCATAGAGCTCGGAGCTGGGGAGGGGCCTGCCCGAGGCCCTGGGAAGCAGAGGCTGGTCTAGGTGGTGGGTCCCCCGCAGCTGAGGCCTCTAACTCCTCCTCAGAGGCCAGGCTGGTTCCTACTGGGGGGGTGGGCATCTCTGGATGGTGCTGGGGGGGGCAGCGGGGGGCTGCTGGGCGTGCCTCAGCTCGCCTGCGGTACAGGCAGCCTTTTCCCTCATGTCCTTGCTTCATCCCACTTCCTGGATGTCAGTGGCCACCGCCGCTGGGGGTGCCTTTGAGGCCGGCTCCTTCCTCCCAGGGCCGTAGGGATGGGTCAGGCAGAAAAGCCTGCTCAGCCTCCGGGGGCCTGGGGCCTGCCCTACGCTCTGGTCTGGGCTCTGATGGAGTTGAATTTTTTAGCAGTTTCCACGCATTTGGCCTTTGTCATCATCACCACATCCTGACCGGGCAGCAGCCCCCCTGCCAACACCTGTCGGGGGACACACAGCACCCCTCGTCGGGGGACACGTCGCCAGCACCCCGGCCCTGCTATTCCTGAGCTGTTCTCACCGCTGACTTCCTCAGCTTTCCCTGCTCAGGGCGGGACTTAAAAATAAAGAAAAGAAGCTGACCACGCCTTCCCGGCGCTGCCCCGTGTCCTGGGCTGAGGCAAGGGACAGGCCACAGCCCCGCTCTCTCCACCCCGGCCTTGTGATAGAGAGAACCCCTAAACCCATGCTACCAGCCCGCCTGGGCCCCCCGGAGCCCATCGCCCCCATGCGGGCCTGTGCACGACTCTCCCGGAGGTGGGAACAAAGGCTCAGGGTGACCTGCCCACCGATGCAGAGCTGGAGGAGGTACAGCCGACCGGGAGCTGGCCTGTCTGACCCCAAGGACCCTCCGTCTCATTCCTCCCCGATGACGCGCGCCCTGACTGTGAGTCACGTCTGACCCCTTCCCTTCCCTCTCCCTCCACCGTGCCCTTCTCATGAGTCAGCAAGTCCTGTCCATTCACCCCTGAGCCTGTCCCCTCCCCATGTGCCTCCCCATGACAGTCCTGCCCCTTGTTTCCCTGCCCCCCGCGCCCCCCCAGCCACGGCTCCTGCAGGGGCCCTTTAAGAACGAAAGTCGGACAACGCTGCCCAGGGCCTTGCTGCCTCAGTTAGAGACCGCGTCTCCTCCAGGGGCGTTCGGTGGGTCCCTCTGCACTTGGGACTTCTGGCCCCTCTTTGGGATTTGGCCACAGCCCGCGCTCCTAGCCTCGTCTCTCTCTCACCTCAATACACAGCCCAACCTTCAGCCACATGGGACACTGCATTGGAAGTATTTATGTCCGGCCAGTGTGGCTCAGTGGTTGAGCATCGACCTAGGAACCAGGAGGTGAGGGTTTGATTCCCGGTCAGGGCACAGGCCCGGGTTGTGGGCTCCATCCCCAGTAGGAGGCATGCAGGAGGCAGCCAATCCATGATTCTCTGTCATCATTGATGTTTCTCTCTCCCTCTCCCTCTCCCTTCCTCTCTGACATCAATAAAAACATATTTAAAAGAAGAGAAAAGCAAGTGCTTAGCACGTCCTGGTTTCCCTATGCATCTCCCAGAGTCAACGCGCTTCTGCCCTCCCGCCAGCTGCCTGCCCTCGGGAGTCTGCCCTCCGCCTGCGGCAAATGGAGGCGGCCTCTTCTCACTTGCTGGGCTCTGTGTGTCCCCTGCCAGCGTCACAGTGACCGCTGTGGGAGTCTGTCTGCCCGTTACACAGAGCGCCCCCTGGAGGTCGGCCCCTTGACTTGCCCGCGGTTGTCTCTCACAGGCCCCCGCCTGCCCACAGCCCAGCAGAAAGAATGGACCAGTTTCCCGCCGACTGGATAAGTGAACCCACGCGTGACCATGTGACCCCCCACCCCCGGTCTTTAACACGCCTCCTCCCTATGCAGCCTTGCGTCCAGGTTCCAGACCCCGTGCCCTCGGTGACCCCGGGCCAGTGGGATGGTTTCTGGTCCCAGGAGGTACGCGTCTGTGGCTTTCCCGCATCTTCCTCCGGGGACCTCCGTGATGTTTCCGGTGAGGGCCCGTCGCCATCGCGCGTCTGTCAGAACAGACTTCCACGGGGCTAGCAATCTGTACCGGAGTCATTGTTTCGTTTTCTAAAGGCTTCGGGTTTCCACGAAGTCTGCTGCTTCTGCTGCTCTTTTTGGATGTAATAAGCGCAGCGTGAACCTCTTCCAAAGCTCCAAACAGCCCAGTGCGCTTGGCGGTGTTAGTCAGACAACGGACGGAGGTGGTGGTTAGCGGAGAGATGACCAACCCGGAAAAAGCAAACAAGAGCGTGAGTCAGGACATTTGAAACCAGAATGTGTCGGAGTAACTCAGAGCGCCACGCGGAACAGCCGCGGTCGCAAAATCAAATGTGATGGTTTTTAAAAAACGATAATCCCATCCGTCAGGGAGCCCCTTGCCCCCGTGGCTGCCAGGAACCCTACCAGCTCTGGTCTTGGGAAACGAACATCCTGCTCCACCAGGAAACGCTGTCTCCCCGGGGGCGGGGGGTGCAGACAGCCTCGTGTGCCCCTGGGAACGGCCGCAGAGGCGAGGAAGCGGGAGCCGCTAGGGAGGAGCCTGTCCCGGGAGGCGGCAGCGTCCTTGCAGCCCCGTCCTTCGAGGCCCCTTTCTAGCAGCGAGGGAGCCGCACCGTCCCTCAGGGGTGGGTGGTGTAACATGGATTCCACGTCCAAGTGCATTGCTCAGGGCTACCAGACGCATTACCTGCAAGCATGGCTTTGTGATTCAAAACCGGCCACTCCGCCCCACCGGCCAGTGTGGCTCAGTGGTGGCGCGTCAATCTATGAACCAGGAGGTCAGGGTTCGATTCCTGGTCAGGGCACAGGCCTGGGTTGCTGGCTCGATCCCCAGTAGGGGGCGTGCAGAAAGCTAATCCATGATTCTCTCTTATCATTGATGTTTCTATCTCTCTCCCTCTCCTTTCCTCTCTGACATCAATAAAAATATATTTTAAAAAAACAAAAACTGGCCACTTCTGCCCCAAGGCACGGACAGAAGCAAGTCGCTGCTTGTTCTCCCCCAGCAGAGTGTGGTCCCCAGGCCTGGGCCGGGCTTCCTGGGGCCTCGGGCACAAAGCTGCCCGCTGGGCTGTGAGGCCGGCGCCACGCGCTCTGTCCTGGAGGAGCCGCCTGGAGACAGAGGCACACAAGCCTGCAATGGAGCAGGGTGTGTCTCATGTCACCCCCCTCCAGCCTGCCCCCCTCCATCCCCGCCCTGTCCCGACGTGCCCTTAGGCCTTAGCAGGACAGACACCCCCAGAGCTGAGCCGCCTCCTCGGCTGAGACTCGTGGCAGTTGACATATTTCATGGCTCATTCTTTGACCTACTTTTGATTTCCATTTGGAAAGTGACACAAAGCCTCGGGGTCCCTGTGGAGAGAAGAGGAGGCAACACACCCACCGGCGAGGACACGCCCGGAAACCTGGCCGCTGGGGTTCTCCAAGGGGAGCAGCTGTTTCCCCAACACAACACGCCCCTCCCCCCAATAAACCACCTCTCCAGAAAGTACTTAAAAGGTGTCCACGTCCTTTCAGGGGACCAGGGGTTTGCGCTAATTTATTAGGTGCTGATTTTCTGCTAAAACCCCTTCCCTACTGGCAGGAGCACTGGTGTGCGAATCCGGGATTCAGAGGCAAATGTCCCTCTAAACCTCCCCACCACCCAAACCCACACACGTGGTGACCCCACAGGAGGCTGCTGGGATAAACACTCATTATCCTTCTTATAAGAGAGAATTACACTCTGGGTAGCAGACGACTGGACATCCAGTCCCCAGCGATGCTGTGATCATGGCAATGACCATGGATGGAGCCTCCCACGTAGCATCTCTAAGCTTCCCTACAGCCCACGAGGCAGGTTTCAGGTCCCATTTACAGATGGATGACGAAGGCATGGGCCCCTCCCTCCCAGGGCAGGCGGGCCATCTTGCCGAGGCCCCAGCACCGGGCGCCACTTTTCCTCGCTCTTTTCCAAGCAGAATACGGAACAGCCTGAGGCTCTGAAACCTGAGCGATGAGCCAGGTCCCGCTCCCGTCTCCAGACCCGAGGTCACATCCAAGATGGTTGCCTCTCCCCTCAGGGAGTGAGAGCTGTCGGGGCCTCGCTTTATCTGGGCCCTGAGGGTGCTTTCTTTTAAAGAAATTATCTATTTATTTACTAGAGGCCCGGTGCATAAAATTCAGCACTGGGGGTGGGGGGTGGGTTCCTCAGCCCGGCCGGTGCCCTCTCACAATCCAGGACCCCTTGGGGGATGTCTGCCTGCCGGCTTGGGATCGGGCCTAAGCTGGCAGGCGGACATCCCTCTCACAATTTGGGATCCCTCGCTCCTTACTGCCCACCTGCTCTCTCCTTACCGTTCGGCTCCTGCGTTGAGTGTCTGCCCCTGATGGTCAGTGCGCATCATAGTGACTGGTCGTTCCACTGTAATGATCACTTAGGCTTTTATTATATAGATTTCTGTTGTTAATCCTCACTTGAGGATATTCTTTCCATTAATTTTTAGAAAGAGTGGAAGGGATGGGGAAGACAGAGAGAAACTTCGATGTGAGAGAGACATATAGGTTGGTTGCCTCCCACACAACCTGGATCAGGGCTGGGGATTGAGCCTGCAACCGAGGTATGTGCCCTTGACTGAAATCGAACCCAGGACCCTTCAGTCCGTGGGCCAACACTATCCACTCAGCCAAACGGGCCAGGGCCTGACTGTGTTTTCTAGTCCACGCGTCACACGGTCTGCAGACCAGAGTCTGAAACCGTAGACGGCTCTCTCCCAGCCTCGGCCTGAACGCGCCTCCTCCTAATCCGGCCCTAATCCCACCTGGGCGCTGTCTGCCGCCCTTTCCAACATCAAAGAGCAGCTGCCCCTCCGCATAACGGCCGCCTTTGTTACCCCTGCCCCACGCGGACCCTCCACATGTCCCTTCCTCTCAGATCGCGGTTGGCAGAAGTGAAACTGGTCTTCACATCAAACCTGCACCCGGCGGAGGTTTATTCCTGGGGGTTGTGTCTCCCTCTGCCTTTTCAGCTGCTTCTCCTCGGGTCCCGCGTCCTGACGCAGATGCATGGGCCTCGCTTGCAAAGCCTTTGGCTTCTACATCTTTCTCAGCTGGACTTAAAGAGGCCACTCCGTTGGCCCTGCTGAGACGGAGAACTTGGCCTGGAGCAGCGGTTCTCAACCTGTGGGCCTTGACCCCTTTGGCAGTCAAACGACCCTTTCACAGGGGTCGCCTAAGACCATCCTCCATATCAGATATTTACATGACGATTCATAACAGTAGCAACATGGCAGTTATGAAGTAGCAACGAAAATAATTTTATGGTTGGGTCACAACATGAGGAACTGTATTTAAAGGGCCAGAAGGTTGAGAACCACTGGCCTGGAGAATATCGCTAGTTTTTAAAAAATATATATTTTTTTTATTGATTTCAGAGCTGAAGGGAAAGAAAGAGACAGAGAGAGAGAGAGAGAGAGAAACATCAACAGTGAGAGAGAATCATTGATCCCCTGCCTCCTGCACGCCCCTCACTGGGGCCAGGCTGGGCGCAGCTCGGGCGGGAGCAGGTCTGCCGCAGGCTCAGGGGGTCTTGGGGCTCCCGCCACAGGCAGCACAGCCGGGTATCCCGGACCCGGAGAGCCTGGGCACTGCCCTGAGCGGCTCCCTCTGCAGCCATTTCCTCTGCCCACCCCCCCTCCCAGGCTGCTGGCTTCTTTGCAAAGTCCCGAGCTCTGGCCCCTCCCCTGGCGCTCCCAGGAGCCTGTGGTTGGCCGTGGTGCCCCTCTGGCCTGCACCCCAGGCCCTGCAGTGGGGTGACCTCCACAGGAAGGGCAGGTGGGC
Source organism: Myotis pilosus (assembly GCA_036010255.1). Lineage (NCBI taxonomy): Eukaryota > Metazoa > Chordata > Mammalia > Chiroptera > Vespertilionidae > Myotis > Myotis pilosus. The sequence continues at coordinate 2,556,714 of JASKON010000014.1, forward strand.
ATAGTCGGTGGGTGGGGAGGAGAACAGCAGAGGTTCCGATGTGTCAGAGCCGGGCAGGGACAGGGAGGCCGTGTTCTGGACGAAGACACACTGTTCCCTGTGCGTTCCGCACATTTTCTCCTAATCTTAAAAAAGAAAAAGGAAAATGTTGGGTTTCAATGTTTCGTTCTTTTAATCGCATTTCTTCCACTAGGGATGCTCAGCATTTGTCTGTGTTGACCAGTTATCTCTTTCTGGGAAGGGCTAGCTCACGTCTTGAGATCATCTTACTTTTCTTTCTTTCGTTAATGCTTTAATTGGTTTCAGAGAGGAAGGGGAGGGAGGGAGAGAGAGAGAAACATCGGTGATGAGAGAGAAACATTGATCGGCTTCCTCCCACGCACGCCCTGACCGGGAATCGAACTCATGACCTTCTGGTGCACACGACACTCCAAACCACCTGGCCAGGCAGCCGGGCAATAGCTCTTAGTGTTAAATACACACTTGGCAACAGGTGACCGTTATCGGGCCCGGCATCACTCAGCCTCTGGCATCCACGCAATGCCTCAGTCACCAGGAAGCACAGTGGATAGGACACGCAGCGTGGGTTTATTTCTTTATAAACCAGCAGCCATGAGCGGTTTATAACCTCCCTCTCCCTGACCTCAGTGGGCAAGCCCCGCGCAGCCGAGAGGCTATTACACGCCCCTGTCCTGAGCAGGGGTGAGGGTGCTGCCTCTTCCCTGATCTGGGGGCAGCTGCCGCCCCCTGCAGGCCGGTCAGGAAGGCGGACACCTGAGCAAAGGCAGATTCCCTGAAAGCCGCCAGTAGTACGTATTCCGGTCTTTCACTCCCGGCCACGGTTTGTAAAAGGATTTAAGTTCCTCCCTTTTCCTCCGCTGCAATGCAGAGCATGAACTCTTTCTCTTCCCTTTTAAGCTGTGCTAACCCCCCCCCCCCCCCCCAGCAGGCTGCAGATGCTAGAGGCACTCAAGTCTCTCCCTCCCTCCAAGTTCCCGAAGCGCCAAGATCTGGGACCAAGGCCCAGGCCCACCTGACAGGTCACAGCAGCATCTAGGTGAGTGTCAACCCTCCTCTCCTCCCGCAGCAAGAAAAATGGAAGGAGTCCTGCCTCCCTCTCCGCCGCCCCAGACAACGACCTCAGACGGTCTCCCCGGGCCTGCGGCTCAGAAACGAGGCCCCGACAGACAGACAGGACGTGAGCAAACCCCTTCCTGGGGGCTCGCCAGCGAGGTTGCCTGGCTCCATGTGGAGAAAACATTTGCGGGAAGGTCCCGCCCAGCAGCCGGCCTGTGAGCAGAGGGCCCCCCCTCTCTACCCGCGCCCCCCCCCCCACCGGGAATCTCCCGGAGTTTCCTGCAGGCCCATCAGCCTGGGACAGACCAGGGGGCTGGACGGCTCCCCTCAGCTTTCATCCCGGGCGGCGGCTGGCTGGGCTCAGGGGCAGCCCTTTCCAAGCGGTTCCTATTGAGCTAGACGTTCGCGGGGACTGCCAGGCCCTGGTGGGAGTGCATAGGGCCCGGACCTGCGGCGCGGGTTGGGGGGCCCGCTTGAGTCTCTCTGCAGCTCATTTCCTTTATTTTAACGTGCAGGCCGACATGCTCACCCAAACCTGCTGTGAATCACATTCCAATCGCATTTAACACCGAACATCCCCCCCCCACCCCCCCTGCAGCCCTCCCCATCCCTGTGCTGGGCTGCCCTGTCATGCCCTTGTGGCTGCATCCCACCCGCCTGGTTGCCACCTGGCCCAGTCTGAGACCGTCCGGTCAACAGTGCTGAAGGGAGAATGTCCGCGGGGAAGGAGGAAGGAGGAGGAAGGAGGGAGGAGGGAGGAGGGAGGAAGGAGGTCGGCTTCCAGCCTGGGTCTGAGGAGCATTTGCTGACTCACGCGGGCGCTCGGGTCCAGGAAGCACGTTGGCAGCAGACGCTGTGGAACAGCCCAGCGTCCGTTTTTCCAGGATCCCGTTAGCAGCTGGCAGAGGGCAGGCAGCCAAGCAGCGGTTCCCGGACGTGCGGGCAGGAGGGGCCACAGCAGGAGCCGTGCCTTCCGTCTCACGTCTCACGTCTCACAGGGTCCAGTGTTGGGGGTCCGAGCTCGGACGTGTCCGCTGCAGCGCGTGTCCTGCCGCGGCACCACGAGGCCTGCCCCGCGCCGGGCGAGCACACACAGGTGGAGGGAGTCGGCTCCGGGGCAGAGCTGGATGGTGGAAGGTCCGACGGTCAGGCCTGCTGAGGATTTCAACGTTCCTGAGGTCTGATTCACTAAGCGAGTCCAGCAAACGGGGACCGATTCCTGAGAGAGAGGGGGATGGCTATGATGGTCCATATGCAGGAGGACACTTACTGTAACTTCATGGATCTATGGGGGTCAACCCCCAGCGTTACAGAACAAGCAGCCGCCACAGCCACCGTGTAGCAGGACCCGAAACTCCCCCCGGCAGCCTCGTCCCAGGAAAGACCAGCTCCAGCCGGACGTCACGGATTCCCCCCCCATTCCCGGCCTCCCCCACCATCGCCTGGGTCAGACCTGTCCGCAGAATCACCTGGTTCAGGCACCAAAGAATCAGCACGCGGCACGTGCTGGCGAGGACGGGAGGACAGGGAGCCCGGGCGGAGCTTGTGGGATTGGAAACTGGGGCAGCCGTGAGGGAAACAGTACTGATGTTCCCCAAAACAGTAAAAATAGATGGGCCAGCGGGCGCAGCAGCTCCACTCCCGGGGGTTTATCTGAAGAAAATAAAAACACTCATTCAAGGAAGAGATGCCTGCATACCTGCGCTCACTGCAGCGTTACCCACAATAGTCAAGACGTGGCAGCAGGCCGGGTGCCGGCAGCAGACACGTGGATAGAACAGACGCGGACACACGCCCGGGCGTAGCGCTCGGCAATAGAAAAGAGTGAAATCTTGCCATTTGCAACAACAGGAATGGACCGAGAGGGCGTGACGCTGAGTGAAATAAGGACAGCCCCACACATCTCACTGACGCGTGGAACCTAAAGGACAACGCAAACAGACAAAACGGAAACGAGTCCGTAGACAGAGAAGCTGATGGCTACCCAAGGGGAGGCAGGTGGGCGAATCTTTTTTTTAAGGAAGAGATACACTATTAAGTGGCATTTCGTCCCAAGTTAACTTTCATTTATTCTCTGCATTGTAGGACTTGGCGTCAGGTTTGCAGAGGGATAAACTCTTCCGGGGCACGTTGGCCCCATCCGGCCGTGGAGGGACATAGACGGCAGCCGACACAACTCTGATTCTTAGAAAATGTCACAGGAAGAGCTGTTGAAAAACGTTAAAGAAAAACAAATACAAAAGGTACGGCAAGACCTTCTCCTAAGGAACAAATTTCCTGCACTGACATCCATTCGATTGAAAGTGTTTTCCAATAAAACATTAAAAATGCAAATAGCAATTCCGCGTCGCATCCTGGAGGAGGCGGTCAGTCAGGCCAGCGAGCACCTGCAGCGCGAGCTCAGCCGAGCTGTGATGTTGTTTCTGGGCCTCAGAGGAACTGAAAATGCCGCCTGTTTGCAGAGAGCCCTGTCTCTGGGACGGGTTTTTGCTGTAGCGACAGCCGGGATTCCTGGTCTTTCTGGCTCAGGGTCTTGGTGCCAGGCTGGCGGGAGGGCGGCTGAGAGGGAAGCAGCCACGGCCCGCTGTGTTTCTGAGGACACCCTCCCGCATGCACACGTGCGACAGGGAACAGGCATGTCACGCCTGCTTTGGACCAGGGTCCTCCCAAGCACTCGCCTCCCGCTGAGTGAGTCCAGCCAGACCCACCCTGGGAAGCAGGCACCATGTTCACACCCACGTCACAGGTCAGGACCCCGCGGCAAGGTCACAGAACTCACGGTGCCAGGTTTTGGGTTGATCCTCTCTCACCTCCAAAGTCACCCTTTTGGCGGGCTATGCTGCAGGGGAGCTGGGAGCTCCGAGGAGTTCTCTTCCTCACCCTCCCGCACCCTCCCTCACCTTCCTGCACCCTCCCTCACCCTCCCTCACCCTCCTGTACCCTCCCACACCCTCCCGCACCCTCCCTCACCCACCCTCGCCCTCCCTCACTCTCCCTCACCCTCCTGTACCCTCCCGCACCCCTGCAGCAGCAGAGCCTCCATGAGCCAGCTCCCATGTACCCCAGGGAGTGGATTTCCGGCAATTCCATGGCATGGCACCCGGGACCTTCTCTGTCACCTGCTGAGCCACAACCAATTCCTCCCACCCACGGACATCTAGATCCCAGCGGGGGGGGGGGGGGGGGGGGCAGCTGCTCCTCCGACTGCTGTTCTCACCTGCTTTCTGTCCACTCTCTTCCTTTTTTTTTTTTTACAAAGTGTATTTTTATTGATTTCACAGAGGAAGGGGGAGAGAGAGAGAAACATCAATGATGAAAGAGAATCATCGATCACCTGCCTCCTGCACGCCCCCCACTGGGGATCAAGCCCACAGCCTGGGCCTGTGCCCTGACCGGAATCAAACCATCAGCTCCTGGGTCCTAGGTTGACCCTCACCACTGAGCCACGCTGGCCGGGCCCATTCTCTTTACTTCTCTGTAGCCAATACCCCGCCACCCACCCGTCCTGGTTAATAATGACGCACATTAAACGTCCCTGTGGGAGTCGCTGTGTGGCTTCTCGCTCCTGGTTGGATCCTCAGGGCACAGCCCAGCTGTGACCCAGCGTCAGCTCCTCCTCGCTCGGGCACCTCCTCTCGCTGGGCGGATGGTGCGAGGAGCCCCGTGTGTGATCCCCACGGGAGGGCAGGGGGAGGGGGAGGTCTCAGGAGGGGGCCTGAGGCTGAGGTTTTACACAGTCGCCCCACGGACATGTGAATGACATCTACCCGGAAAAGATGCCACCTGCTCACCGCCCCCCACCCCCCTGAACTTCCTTCTCTTTCCTCGGGGAGATTTGGGTCTTCAGGACCCTGACCCTCGCTCTGCCCAGTTTCCCGCTTCTCTGGGAACAGCCTGCTCCTAGGGCATCGGGAGGGCGGGCCCTGGCCTGGGCGCTAGGAGGCGGCCGAGGGCACCTCTGAGGCTCCGGCTGGGCCGGGCAGCATTTCTCTCTGAGCTGCTCCATTCAGAACACAAAAGACATAACAGAGAAATGCTTGACTTTTTGTAATAACCGCATTTATTTTATTTCCACTTTCGATAAAAACTAGTTGGTTCTTAACTCCCCAAACCACGTGGATAAATGACAAACGTAAATGTTGGAAGAGCGTGCGGCAGCCGGGGAGCCCGCCGCGTCCAGCCATCGGCTGTCCCAGGGCGCGGCTGCGAGGACACGGAGGTCCCTGCGCTTCCTCCCGTGAGCTGCCCGGCAGCAGCCATGGACACAGGCTCTGGCTGAGGGGAGGTGCGGGGTGGGGCGGGGGCGGCCAGGGCTGAGTCCCAGGTCATGGGAGCCGCTGGCTCCCGGCCCCCTGGTGCAGCCCCCACTAATCCGGAGCTGCCTCCAGCACTCGGCACCGCGTCCAGAGGCCCTGAGGCCCCACACGGTGACCGGGCGCAGGCTGGCACAGCTGGCAGAATCTGGGGCTGGTTTGTAAAAAGCGATGCATTTGGAAATTTGATTAAAAAAATGGAACCCCTGGGATCTGAGCCCCCGGGAGTGAGCGAGGCCTTTCTGCCGGGTGGGAATGGGCATGGGAAGGGGGTGGGGTCAGAAGCAAAAGGGAAAGCTCAGAAATACAAAGGGAGGGGGTCTGGCGGGGTAGTGACTGGATCGCCCCCTGGTCTGCGGAGCCCCGTCCTCAAACGTCATTGGTCCTGCCTGTTTGGGCCAGCAGTTCGGGAAGCTGGGCTTTCCTTTATGCAAAAAATAAAAAAATCATCCAAAGTAAAAATCAGTGTTTGCTGCCGTGAAGATGGGCCGTTTAATGGTGTGTCCAGCACTGGAGCCATCCAGGCCCGGGCAGGCGCCGGCAGGCCGCCTGGGTTAGACGGCGTTCCGCTGAAGGAGCTGGTCCAGTAATTGCTGGGGAAGCAGGAGGCGGACATCAGGTGCCGAGCACACCTGACCACACACACATCACACCTGCTGGCGGCCACAGCACACCTGACCACACACACATCACACCTGCTGCGGCCACAGCACAACTGGGTGCCACACACATCACACCTGCTGCGGCCACAGCACACCTGGCCACACACACACATCACACCTGCTGCGGCCACAGCACAACTGGGTGCCACACACATCACACCTGCTGCGGCCACAGCACACCTGGCCACACACACACATCACACCTGCTGCGGCCACAGCACACCTGGGCGCCACACACATCACACCTGCTGCGGCCACAGCACACCTGGGCACCACACACATCACACCTGCTGGCAGTCACAGCACACCTGGCCACCACACACATCACACCTGCTGGCGGCCACAGCACACCTGGGCACCACACACATCACACCTGCTGGCAGTCACAGCACACCTGGCCACACACATCACACCTGGGCGCCACACACATCACACCTGCTGGCAGTCACAGCACACCTAGCCACACACATCACACCTGGGCGCCACACACATCACACCTGCTGGCGGCCACAGCACACCTGGGCACCACACACATCACACCTGCTGCTGCCACAGCACACCTGGCCACACACATCACACCTGCTGCGGCCACAGCACACCTGGGCGCCACACACATCACACCTGCTGGCGGCCACAGCACACCTGGGTGCCACACACATCACACCTGCTGCGGCCACAGCACACCTGGGCACCACACACATCACACCTGCTGCGGCCACAGCACACCTGGGCACCACACACATCACACCTGCTGGCAGTCACAGCACACCTGGCCACACACATCACACCTGGGCGCCACACACATCACACCTGCTGGCAGTCACAGCACACCTAGCCACACACATCACACCTGGGCGCCACACACATCACACCTGCTGGCGGCCACAGCACACCTGGGCACCACACACATCACACCTGCTGCTGCCACAGCACACCTGGCCACACACATCACACCTGCTGCGGCCACAGCACACCTGGGCGCCACACACATCACACCTGCTGGCGGCCACAGCACACCTGGGTGCCACACACATCACACCTGCTGGCGGCCACAGCACACCTGGGCGCCACACACATCACACCTGCTGCGGCCACAGCACACCTGGCCACACACATCACACCTGGACGCCACACACATCACACCTGCTGGCGGCCCCAGCACACCTGGGCCACACACACATCACACCTGCTGGCGGCCACAGCACACCTGGGCACACACATCACACCTGCTGCAGCCACAGCACACCTGACCACACACATCACACCTGCTGGCGGCCACAGCACACCTGGGCACTACACACATCACACCTGCTGTGGCCACAGCACACCTGGGCACACACATCACACCTGCTGGCGACCACAGCACACCTGGGCGCCACACACATCACACCTGCTGCGGCCACAGCACACCTGGGCGCCACACACATCACACCTGCTGGCAGCCACAGCACACCTGGGCCACACACACATCACACCTGCTGCGGCCACAGCACACCTGGGCACACACATCACACCTGCTGCAGCCACAGCACACCTGGGCACCACACACATCACACCTGCTGCGGCCACAGCACACCTGGGCACCACACACATCACACCTGCTGCGGCCACAGCACACCTGGGCACACACATCACACCTGCTGGCGGCCACAGCACACCTGGGCGCCACACACATCACACCTGCTGCGGCCACAGCACACCTGGGCGCCCCACACATCACACCTGCTGGCGGCCACAGCACACCTGGGCCACACACACATCACACCTGCTGGCGGCCACAGCACACCTGGCCACACACATCACACCTGCTTCAGCCACAGCACACCTGACCACACACATCACACCTGCTGCGGCCACAGCACACCTGGGCCACACACAAACCTCACACCTGCTGCAGCCACAGCACACCCGGGCACCACACACATCACACCTGCTGAGGCCACAACACACCTGGGCCACACACACACCTCACACCTGCTGCAGCCACAGCACACCTGGGCACCACACACATCACACCTGCTGAGGCCACAGCACACCTGGGCCACACACACACCTCACACCTGCTGCAGCCACAGCACACCTGGGCACCACACACATCACACCTGCTGAGGCCACAGCACACCTGGGCGCCACACACATCACACCTGCTGAGGCCACAGCACACCTGGGCCACACACACACCTCACACCTGCTGCAGCCACAGCACACCTGGGCACCACACACATCACACCTGCTGAGGCCACAGCACACCTGGGCGCCACACACATCACACCTGCTGAGGCCACAGCACACCTGGGCACCACACACATCACACCTGCTGAGGCCACAGCACACCTGGGCGCCACACACAGGTCGCACCTGCTGGCGCCGGGCCGTTACCTTTTTGAAGACTTCCGCGCGGAGTCTGTTACTCTGTAAGATCACCCTTTTCTTCTGTTCTTCTTTTTTCTTTCTGACTTCCGGCAAGTTGTTGTAGATTCTGAAACAGATCCAGGAAACACTGTGAATGGTAGCAAGACAATGTGTGTCGGAGGGGCCTGCAGCCTGGCTGTCAGCAGGCGCCTCCATCTCAAAGGGGAGCTCTGCTCACGGCTTCTCATGAAAGTTCACACTTCCTTGTAAAACCAGGGGTTCCAAACCGACTGCCTAGCCATGCCGAGGGCCAACTTGCCCCCACATGCCACCATCCACTCGGCGTTTGCCACCCTGTGATCCAGGAAAGCAGCAGCAATGGACGGAGGAGCAGGACTGGGTTGGACTCACACACACACACACACACACACACACACACACACACACACACACGTGTGTGCATGCATGTGTGTGTCTGCCCCTCAGCGACCGTCTCCTACGTAACCTGCTTCCAAACACAGTGCAGGCGAGCGGAGGGTGCTCGTGTCGGGCGCTTCCAAGGGGCAGGCAGGCCCATGGGTGCTTCTTCCAGATGCTTCTTTCCTATCTCCCAACAGAAGAGTTTCCACACGGATGCCAGACAGAATTCTCTAGAATCCACGGCAGGCGTGCTGCCTGCGCCCGGCTTTTGCATGGCCACCCCTGGCGCTTGGTGAAACGATGGGTGTGGCTCAGCGGTTGAGCTTCTACCCAGGAACCAGGAGGTCACAGTTCAATTCCCAGTCAGGGCTCATGCCTGGGTTGTGGGCTTGGCCTCCAGTAGGGGGCGTGCAGGAGGCAGCCGGTCAATGATTCTCTCTCATCACTGATGTGTCTCTCTCCCTCTCCCTTCCTCTCTGACATCAGTATAAAAAGAAAAAACCCAGCTCTTTCTCGTGTTGGAAAGCCAGACACGTTCTGCTGACCGGGTGCTGCCGTGGGTAACACCGTCCTCGCCAAGTGGAACAAGGCTGATGCTGACAAAGCGAGCACCTGGCGCTATCGTGGTTCCCGGGCGCTCAGCTAATGGCGCGACGTGGACTGTCTCATACTCCTCACCTGTTGGGAGAGGCGTGGGGTCCCGAGGTTAGGGGGTGAGGAGCCCAGGTCCCAGCCAGGTCAGGAGACTCGTGGACTGGTTCTCTGTCTGTTTGACTTGGCCCCGCACTGTCCCCCAGCCACAGAACACAGTGACCTGGGAATACCGGCGCCTGGCACGGTGCCTGTCTCACTGTGGGCATCTGCATGGTCTGAATGGAGACAGGAGCCATCGTCGCCTCCACAGGGACCTGTCCCCTGGACGCTGAGCGGACACTGAGCATCTGAACCCCGAGGGGCGTTTCAGGGGACAGTCCCCGCACTCACCCTGGGACCTCTGATGCAGATATTCTTACATTTTATGTATGTATTTATTTAATCTTCACCGGAAGGTATTTTTTGCATTGATTTTTAGAGAGAGTGGGAGAGAGGGAAGGAGAGAGGAAGAGAAGAGGAGAGAGAGAGAGAGCACGCAAAACATTGATATGAGAGAGCACATGGATTGGTTGTCTCCCGCACACCCTGACTGGGGCCGGGAATTGAACCTGTGACTCTTCGGGCAGCCGATGCGCTATCCCTAAGCCACACCGTCCAGGGCTGATGCCGTGTTTTCTTAAAAGACCTTCCTAAGTGAACTATGCTCCTCCACGTAATAGACCACTTTGCAGAGTTAAAACCCGTGAGGGGAGTCATCCATGTTCATATCTCCTGACAAGGCAGCCCGCACAGACGTGTCATAAAGTGAAAATGAAAAGGCAGCTGCGGGCAGATGAGCTACCGTGTGGTCGCTCTTAGGGCTCAACGCCAGATCGCGGGGTCGGTACAGAGCCAGGATGGCAGAGGCGCCGGGGAGGGTGCGCAGGGCTGGGCCCTGGGCGTGTCTGGAGATGGACCCAGAGAGCTGGTGTGGGGGGAGGGGGAGTGCGGGGTGGGGGGGCCTAGCGGGTCACGAGGGACTTGAGCTTCAGCTCCATTATTTGAACTTTTTAAATGAAAATGTAATGTAGCAATAGAATTCATAACAAAGGATGCAAAAGAAAAGAGCACCAGTGTGCCCCGGGGTGGGGGTGCGGTCTCGGGGCCCGGCCAGAGCCCACCCAGGCAGCCCACGGAGAGAGGGATCCGGTCTCGACTCCATGGAGACCAGCCTCTGGCGAGGGGAGCGGCCTTGGGGGCCATCCCCTTGCTGGTCTGTCCTGTCCCAGCCTCAGTTTCCACCTCAGCACACGCTGGGGCTGTACACTCTGCCCGCGGACACTGGCCTGACCTCGATGATTTCAGTCAGATGGTGCCCTGAGAGCAGCGTTGGGTTTGGGGACCAAGAGGGAAGGACTTGGCGGAATTTCCCCCCTAAATTGGAAGGGAATGCTTTTGGCATGAGGTCTACACAGCTTCGCACTTCTAACCCAGCCAGCCGCGCAGCGCTGCGGCCCCTTAAAAACCCGCTAGGACGCCGCGGAGCAGAGCAGGCCGTTAATGGGACTGTCCCCCTTCGCCGCCCGCTCGCGTCTTTATTTACAAAGAGGTCTCCGAGCCCTGGTCCAAGTTGGCTCATGTCACGGGGACAACATAATCACGGCCGAGGCCGGGGGTCTGCCGGGGGAGCCGGGTCCGGCCCGCGCGGTGCTCTCTCTAAGTGCCCTCTCCATCTGGCTTAATTATTATAATTCTTCCCAGCGCGAGGTACTTCGTTATAAGTTAATGGCATTTTGCTTGCATGAGCTTGGCCGACATTGCCGAGCTATCACATTTCCACGAGGAGGCCAGAGCCGGGAAGAATGGCCGCCTTTGTGTGCACCGGGTGGGGGAGAGCTGGTGGGCGTCTAGAATAGCAACCTGAGGGTTTGCTGGCATCTCCCCACCCAGCCCTGCCCAGGCCAGCCCGGTCGGGAGGGAGGGAAGGAAGGAGAGAGGGAGGGGGCGCCAGGGAGCAGGCCCGTGGCCCTCGGTGGCTTTGCGGCCCCCACGTGCCACCGGCCCCCACATGTGGGCCCTTTTCCGCAGCCCTGAGCACCGAGGCCCTCGGGAAGCAGCTTCCTCCTCCGCATAAATGACCTTCAGAGGCGCAGGGACACAGAGCACCGCCCAGCGCGACGGGGACCTGCAGGAGCGACCCTAGGAGTCCGGCGATCGCTGAGAGACCAGTCGCCGGTCGGCTCAGGACCCAGGACCCACCGCTTTCCTAAGGATTTCCCAGGAACGGCATGAAGACCGAGGCATAGTCCCACGCCATACTTCCCTGAGCCCGCTTTCCACGCTCACGGCCAAGATGACCTCAGACCTCACATGGGGACCAGAAACTGGCCCCTCGGGGCAGCTCGGGACCCACGGAGCTGCCCTCCCCCGCCCCCCTCACGGCCACCAGGTACCTCTTGGATCGCATGTGCATCTCCTTCTCCGAAATGCACCTTTCCTTGGGTTTGAACAAGTTATCTGCAAGAAAGGAGAGAGGAGGGTTCACGTCAGAAGGCACAGGGGCTCCGCACACGCTGTTCCCGCTCTTCCTCCAAGCGCCGGCCCGTCACCAACACTGAGGGCACGGCCGATGCTCACACCACTGAGCCCCCTGCCCCACCCCCAGGCTGGTCTTAGCCATAGTGGACTCTGGGCACGAGGTGGGCATCTAACACACTTTATGGACGGTGACCTCCTCTTTTTAAAAATATATTTTTATTGATGTCACAGAGGAAGGGAGAGGGAGAGAGAGATAGAAGCATCAATGACAAGAGAGAGTCATGGACCGGCTGCCTCCTGCACACCCTCCACTGCGGATCGAGCCTGCAACCCAGGCCTGGGCCCTGACCGGGAATCGAACCCTGACCTCCTGGTTCAGGGGTTGATGCTCAACCACTGAGCCACGCTGGCCGGGCCGTACCTCATTTATAGAAACAGAGCCGTGGTCTCCGGTGAACAGTCACGGAGCAGCCACGCCAATTGCTGGTGCCTCTGAGGACAGGGGCCCCCACTGCAGCGCATGAAGAGTGGCGCTGGGACGCGCCAGCCCCGCCCAGGCCGCTTCGTGGGGGGAGCCGGCAGCCACCCTGCGTGTGCTTTGTTCAGGAACACGGCGATCCCACCACGAGTCCCTCTGCCTGGAAACGCTGCCTCACAGAGTGAACATGACCGGGGAGAGCGTTGTCGGCCCACGTGCGCGTCTTGCGCGCATTTTCCCGGGAGCTCCGCTTCCCCTCATTCACTCAGAGGAGAGGGATGGTGGCTGCTCCCCCCTCGCTGCCTGAGTAGAGGTGGCTTTCTTTTCTTCTCGATAAAATGAAAAGGAAACGCCATTTGTGTGTTGCTGGAAAATCCCTTCATTTTTTAAAACCCTGTGTATCTGGCGTTCGCCTCTTTATTGTGTGCGAGCTCCAGGGCCTGTTGCTAATTTCAATGGCAAGGCCGGACCTGCGTTCGCCTTTGCCTGTTTGAAAGTCAGCAGACAACCAGCTCCCAAGATGGGGGTCCTTCTGAGGCTGCTCTGGGGGTGCAGCTGAGTGAAAGCCAGTCCCGCCAGCCATTCATCTCGATAAACACACGCGGGTGTTTATTATGACCCTCATCTCACGCGTGTGCAAACATGCACACACACACACACACACACACACACACACACACACACACAGGGACAGGCACAGAAGGTGAACCATTCTCCGCTCCGGCACACACATGTGTCCTGAGTTCAGAGCAGGAACACCAGCTCGGGCCGTCCAGGAAAAGACAGGGACGCAAAAACACACAAAAAAGAAGAAGAAAACAAGAGAGAAAAGATAGGGGCCGGGAGCTCAGAGGTGGACTTCCCCAGAGCGCGTCCCTCCAGACGGAACTGGCGATGAGGAGGCCCCACCATGCGGCCCGGAGCCCGCGAACCTCCCTCCGATTTTCCTGATGGAGAACCTTGGATGCCAATGGGCAGGCGAGGCCCCAGCTTCCCCTATAGGAACCGACCCCCAAGTCAACCATGTCTATGAAACATGTTTGGAAAGAAATAGTCTTAATGTAACGCCTGGGGCTATTCTGCTCTCTCTCTCTCAGACCCAGGAGCACTGTCCCCAGCCCCCACTCCCAGCTCCCTCAGGGGCTCCTGATAATTCCAGGCTTGGTGTACACGGTGAAACCAACACCATCGCCCTGCCCACAGGTCCCCGGGGCTCTCCGGCATCGCTTCCTGGCATTGCCAGAAGAAAGGGCAATGAGAGTAAATGGCTGATTGAAACGCCAGTTTCTTTAGCAAAGCGTGGTATGCTGCGGTAAACTACCTACAAGCAAAGATTCCTAGAACAATGTTTCCAAAGTGAACTCTTAAGAATTAGATAAGAACATTCCCAGGTTAAAAAAAAATTAGGAAGAAGAGGGTTAAATAAACTTAAGCAGTCTTCACTGTTGCAGGACTTGTCAGTGCCTTTAACACACACCAGGCATTGTCAACCTCCAAAAGAACACAGCGTGCGAAACATTTCTCAGAGGCATCTGACGGGATGATCTTTCTCTGAAATGCATGTTTGCTTGCTCTAGGGTTGAGGACATTAAGGAGAAAAGTGACAAGTGCAGAGTCATAGCTCTAATTAGTTCTCAGTTTCAAAGTTATTTGTGACTGTAAAGCAGGGTTTAGTCTATCCGTGCGTCTGGAGAAAAGCTGGTGTACTTGGTCCACATTTTCTAAGAAATGTGAAGGTCTGCACCCATTTCAAGGGACGATAACCTTAACAGTGGCTCCAATCCTTCTCCACAAAGCAGCACGTCTCCTCCGCGTCTGAACCACTACCCAAGGGCAGGAGACTTTGTGCCCCGATTCCAGGGTTCCCGTGTTTTGTAAAGAACCACAGAATACGGTGATTGTAGATGCTGCATAAACATCCGCTCTCCTTGCCAAGTGGATTCACTGACGTGCATCATAGGAGAGAGATCACGTGGAAGGTGAGATCGACGCAAGGGGAGAAGGAACCCTTGAAGTCATTCCTCGCCATTCTGCAACTCTGCGTTCACCTACGTTAACTTAGTCAGAAACAACCTGTCCTTTAGGTCCACTTCCAGTCATGGACAGAAATTGGTCTGTTTTCCCCCAGGCTTCCTAAAAACACACCACAGAAGCCCTTCCTCCTGGGGCTGGGAGGGACGCTAATAGCACTGGACATGCAGATGTCTTTGAATCAGGGAAACAGTCCTTTGGCTAAATGATGCTTCTTGCTTCCTCGGGGGCTGATGAAGTAACAATGTACTGTTATCTGATAAGCACATTTTAAAATTCCTTTGTGAGTAATCCTGGGAAAACTGCCCCCAGATATTTATTCAGATGTTTTATGGAAAAGCATTCGTGAGAGCAGACCAGGCAGGGGAGGAAGGGGGCGGCCGGTGCTCCCAGCCACGCGGTGGGCAGCTCAGGGCCTCACCTGGCGCTGTCCCCCCCGTCCCAGATCTGCTGGGTCACTTCTCCAGGGAGACGCTCCGGGAATGCAAATCCATACTAGGACCTGCTCCAGCCAAGACCCGTCCCTGAGGCGGCTCTTCGGGGGCAGGGGTTTGCAGCGCGGTCCCAGCCAAGGATCCCCCTGACCCCTGCCCCCAGCCACCGAGCTCACCACTAAGCGGATGGGGGACGGTGAACTGCCTCCTGCTGGCACGGACGGGAAGGGGGCCCGGCTTCTGCCCCGGGGTCTCCTGGCGCTGCGCCCGCCTCTGCTGCGCCATGAGCTCCAGCTTCCTCAGCCGCTCTTGCGAGCGAGAGATGAACTGCGGCCTCCGGGCCTCCAGTGCTTCCTGGGGGAGCCGGGGAAAGAGATTATTTTTTAAATATATTTTTATTAGAGGCCCGGTGCATGACATTCATGCACTGGGGGGAGGGGGATGTCCCTCAGCCTGGCCTGCATCCTCTCGCAGTTCGGGACTCCTCAGGGGATGTCCGACTGCTGGCTTAGGCCCACTCCCCACAGCTTCTGGGAGCTCCTGCATTGAGTGTCTGCCCCCCAGTGGTCAGTGCACGTCATAGCGACCAGTCATTCTGCCATTTGGTTGATTTGCATATTAGCCTTTTATTATATAGGATTGATTTCAGAGAGGAGGGGAGAGGGAGAGAGAGAGAAACACCAATGATGAGAGAATCATGGGTTGGCTTCCTCTTCACACCTCACACTGGGGATTGAGCCCCTCAACCAGGAATTGAGCTGTAACCTCCTGGTTCATAGGTTGCTGCTCAACTAATGAGCCAGGCATTTCTAAGAGAAGGGACCCAGGGAGGGGCACATCCATCTGACTGGCCAAGGAGCTGAGCAGGAGAACAATTCAGGGACCAAAAGTGTCAGTGAGTAATCTGGTCCCCATTGCTTCCCACCGGCTCACGGAAAGGTGGCCCAGCCCTATGGATGGCACAGGCCCCCCCAGCCCCCGTGGCCCCTGCACACGGTGGACTAGAACCAATCAGGGTTGTGAGGGCAAAGGCAACCATCTACCACCCTTTCTTCCACTGGCCACCCTGCCCATTCGTTCATTTCCCACAGGCCCAAAGCGGACGCCCTAAATTCCATCTCCCAGGGACCCGAGGGGGAGGGATGGGAGCGTCCTGAGCCCCTCGCTCCTGAGTGGGGGGTGGGGGGTGGGGGACTGGGAGCCTGAGGAAGCTGAGACCCAGGTCGTCCGCCAGCGTCACACACGCGCCTTTTCAGGAGAAACGGCGATCATGCCCAACGGAAGTCATGGTCTCCATGACTCACACTGTGACACAGGGGCCCAGAGAGGTTAGGGCACCTGCCCAGAGGCACACAGCCTCAACAAAGGCGAGACAGGTCTCCAGCCTCAGAGGCCAAAGTGAGGTCACGTGACCCCAAGAGCGGTCTCCCGTGGCGGGGTCGGGTGTGGCATGCGGAGGGCCTCACCTGCAAGGTCAAGGAGGGGCTGGCTGGTGCTTGCTGGCACTCGGAGCAGCCCTCCCGCAGGTCGGGGGTCTCCGGTTCCTCCGCGGGCGCGGGCTCAGGTGGCGCGGGCGTGGGCCCGGGGATGGCGGCGGCCTCCCGCGTCTGGCACTCCTTCAGCTGCAGCACCAGGTCGCAGCAGGTGACGTCTCCTGGGGGGGCGGGGGGGAGTCCAGTTAGCCGTGCCAGGGCGTTTCTCCTGGCCCCTAGCCGCCATGAGACGCGGAAGACCATTTTGAAAACGGAAATGCCAGCGGGTTATTCAGGGGCCTCGTTAAGCCGCGGATGTCACAGCTCATCACAGACCCCCGGCCGCCCTGGTCACAGGAGGAGTGCCCCTGGGGCCAGCACTCAGGACCCGCTAACAATGCCGCGGTGTGTTCCCTCAGCTGCCGACGGTCAAATGCCCCCCCTCCCCACGCTAAGAAGACCCTTTCTGCTCCGCGTGCAGGTAATTGTGTCCAAAGTCATCACCGCTTGCTGTCTGGGGACAGAGAATGGCTTTATCTTATGTTTGCTATGATCATGATGTAAGATGGGGGGGCGGTGGTGTTCATTATCCATCCCTCCCCTTAATTTGCCACGACGACCGCTGGCTACACTGGTCCTGGGAGGTCCCGTCTCAGCGCTGGATTTGGGCTCGTCCCAGGGCCAAGGGGATGTTCCTCATGGACGAGGGCAGGCAGTGGGTTGACCCCCAGCCCTGCAGGCCGGCGGCCTCTGGGTGTGGAAGGTGCATGGATGCTGTCCAGTGTCCCTTACCGACCAGCTCCTTCCCTGACCAGTGTCCTTCCCATCTGTCCCAGGCCTCTCTCCTGTCTGAGCCCCCGCCCTTCCCACCCAGCTCCCAACAGCCGCACCAAACCTCCCCGTTCCAAAGCCCAAGGGACACTGTTCTGGTCAATGACCATAAACGTCTTAACGGTGACAGCCCGACTCCTCCCAGGCAGGTGGTCTGTCCTCACCCAGAGCTCCGGGGAGAGCCCGCAGAGGAAGAAAATCGCTGCTCTCCCGCGGACGTGCTGGGCCCTGCTGCCTTTTTACTGCTTTATTCTCATGTCACTTAGAGCAGCGATGGCCTGGTTGGAGCTACTGGCTCCCTCTGTGGGAGCGGCTGGCCCAGACCAGCCTGGAGGGCACAGGGGGGGCCGACGCCTCTCACCCATCACCCTGGGCCTCAGTTACAGGGTCGGGTTGGCCTTGCGGACCCGCAGCCTTTGGAGCAGCATCGCACACCCGCCCCGGCTGCGCCTGAGAGCTGCAGTGCCCTGGGAGCGCCTTCTCAGCCTCGGGGGTGCTGGCCTTGCGCACAGTAGGGCCTCAGGGGGACAGCCTTCTCCATGCGGGAGGCAGAGCCCGCTCTCGTGGAAATGGCCGGTCCTGCTTCCCCTCCTGCCACGGGGGGAGAAGGGGCAGCTGGGAGGTGAGCCGGGAGGGGCAGGGCCGCGTGGACCAGGGAAGATCCCACCGGCACACCCAGGAGGAAGCAGTCAGCCCGCCTCCCTCGGCCTCCCTGGGCACCGTCTCCAGTGGACACGCCTCTCCCTGCGGAGCCGGGCACAGGCCATGGAAGGGGCAAAGAGCCAGGTTCAGGGAAGGGGTCTGGGGAGCCCCACCATCTCAGCAAGCCCCTGGGCGCCAGCTGCCGGGCAGAGAGCTGCACCCATGGGACGGAACCCTTTAACCAGCCACGGCTCCACCGGCGCTGACAGCCTCACGTGCCTCCTGCCGCTCCCAGAAAACTTTCGTTTCTACTAAAAATAAAGGGAGAACTGCGCTCAAACATCTGACGCCCCCACATCCGATGCCCCGGGACAGGCGGCTGGGCTGCAGAGCTGCCTGCGGGACTGGAGCCCACAGCTCTCAGCGCGGGACAGGGACCCTCACCCCTGCCGGGACTGCCCTGGGCTCACCGAGGAGCCCCTCATATCACCGAGGAGCCCCCATATCACCGAGGAGCCCCCGTATCACCGAGGAGCCCTCCGTGTCACCGAGGAGGCCCCCATATCACCGAGGAGCCCCCGTATCACCGAGGAGCCCCCATATCACCGAGGAGCCCCCGTATCACCGAGGAGCCCTCCGTGTCACCGAGGAGGCCCCCGTATCACCGAGGAGCCCCCGTATCACCGAGGAGCCCCTGTCTCCGCTGCTCCCCGGCCCTGGCTCTAGAGCAGGAGTGGGGAACCTTTTCCGGCCCAGGGCCATGGGATATTTATCACAGCATTCACGGGCCGTACGAAATGAACCACTCACAAACTAGCTGCTCTGTTTGGTCAAACGTTTCATTAACTCACCCCTAATGGCCTGGCAGGGCCAGAACAGGTGATTTCTCGGGCCTTAAATGGCCCGTGGGCCAGACGTTCCCCACCCCTGCTCTAGAGGGACTGGCTCACTGGCGCCTTAGGGACGCCCGTGACCTTCTGCATGCCGGGCAGTGGAGTCCGGCACACTGACTCTGGGCCAGGTACCCGGTTCAAATCCCTCCTCCATCGCCCTCAGCCCCATCTGGAAAGGCAAGTCACTACTAGGATGAGGTAATAATGTCCCATATTTTTTATTTATTTTCATTATTAGGATAGTATCTATTTTTATAAATTGACCTCTGTATGTAATAAGCAAGCTATGTATATACTTGATGTAATCATATTTTATAGGAGAACATATCTGCATTATTAAGACAATGTTGAAATCAAGGCAATGACATAATAAAACATGAGCAGCGTCGGCGTCATTCTGGCTCGGCCCGCCGTTGCCTGGCAGTCCTTGGACCGATCCACCGCGTTTCCCCGTCTTGACCAGCGCGAATGGGAAACGGGCAGTGAGCCTGCCGGGGGCTCGCTGAATGCGGCCACGGGGACGCTGGAGTCGCACCTCTGGGGGACGCGCATCTTTGGCCTCCGCTCGGCGGCCACTGGCCTCCAGCCAGACCCTGGCTGGTTTCACGCGGAGATGCGTGAAGGAAATGAGCAACATGAAAGAGCCCATTGCAGAGCTTAATAAATGAGACCGAAGATGGGGCCTACGGTGTGAGATGCAGAGTCAGGGGTGTAAAGCACTGTTGGGAGCTCTGATCACGGAACCCCCTCCTCGACGCGCCTCCAGGACTCTGGCTGGGGAGTCCCCCATGTGGGGCCGGGCAGGGAGCAGACAGGTCTGACCCAGGACACCTCCACTTCCTGCCTTTCAGGTTGGCCCTGGTCCTCCCTCCACCCCCAGCCAGACCCTCATTTCCTGAGCAAGGTCTGGAAGCCCCATTTTGTGGAGATAGAAATACCTCCCAGGGCCCCAGGTCAGACAAGAAAGTGGATTGTGAGCTGTGGGACCGCGTGGAAAAGGCGCGGGCTCTGCCCCTCAGCCCTGCGGGGCCGCTGGAGGCCCCTCGCCTGGTGCACATCCTTTTTCCGGTTTTCTCTGAGCTTCGTACAAACCTCAGTCATGCCACCCCCCACCCGCCGGACACCGCGGCCCGTGTGCGGCCTCTGTGAAGAACGCGCTCCCTTTGAAGAACGATTTTTGAAAATCAGACTCGAGACACGCCCTGGGCCTCTGAGGAGAAGCACAAGTGCGTGGAAATAGCAACGAAGGAGAAATCTCAGGGCCAAGCGGGGCGGCACCCCGGCCGGCCGGCCAGACCGCAGGCGGCTGCAGACAGCGAGGGCCCGGCGCTGGCTGGTCCCTGCCATCCTCGCCCCGGACCTCGAGGCTTACACCGCTCACGTCCTCCCCGTCCCGTCACGTCCCCTCCCCAGGTGACCATCACGTCCCGATGAAGGAAACAGGGGGTATCGCCGCAGATGCTCCGCCTGTCGCCCCATTTCGTGAGGACTTGCTGAGCTATTCCTCGCTGGTCGCTGAGAGTGAGTCATAGACAGCAAACAGGTTGGTGGGTGAGCTGGCCCGAGAGAGCCCTCAGCCCCAGGAACACGGAATGTGTGTAACTGTCTCAAATGCTACGTGAGCGTCCGTGTCTAGTAACAGCGCTTCCCCTTCGCCCGCAGAGGGGAGGCTGTCTCTGTGGAGACACTTCTCACTGTCTGACTGAAAACCATCGTTTGGGCCCTACTGGTGGCTCAGCAGCTGAGCGCCGACCTATGAACCAGGAGGTCACTGTTCGATTCCCAGTTAAGGGCACGTGCCCGGGTTTCAGGCTCGGTCCCCAGTGTGGGGCCTGCAAGAGGCAGCCGATCAATGTCTCTCTCTCTCCCTCCCTTCCTCCCTCCCACTCCCTCCTCTCTGAAATCAATAAAAATATATATATTAAAAACAAAAAATAAAATCATCATTTTGGAGCCATGGGGAGAAGTCAAGCTGTTCCCGAGACAACGTGTCCTCTATCCGCCGGGGGACCGGAGAGAGGCCGGCACTTCCGTTCCTGCAAGCCGTCTCGTGTCGGCCGGGGAGGGAGCGCCTTCCTTCTGCATTTACAAATGTTCGGTCCATGCAGCTGAGGCTGTTTTATACCCCGGGCACCATGGGCAGTGAGATTCACAGATGACTTGGGGAGGGGGCGTGCACTGCTCTTTCCTATGCCCACCCCACCCCCTTTTGGGGTTAGACTACCCAGCTTATGTGTGATTTCAGAACAGTAGGAAAAAGGGTCCTTGATTCGTCCTCATCCTGCTTTTAAACCTCTCAGTGCCCCAACGCGTGCCCCTAACGCTTCTCTCGGAAGGCCAGACGCCAGGTGTCACACCCTCGGG
Organism: Myotis pilosus; assembly: GCA_036010255.1. Classification (NCBI taxonomy): domain Eukaryota; kingdom Metazoa; phylum Chordata; class Mammalia; order Chiroptera; family Vespertilionidae; genus Myotis; species Myotis pilosus. The sequence continues at coordinate 2,577,794 of JASKON010000014.1, forward strand.
TTCTAACCGGTTCCTGCCACCTTTGTTCCTCATCTTGATCCCTTTCCAAGGGATCTTTTGGGCCACACTGGAAACACAGTGCCCTTTAAAGAGCACGATTCCAGGCAGACTGTCTGTAGGGTGCATCGGCGCTGGCTGATGGAAGACAAATGTTATTAGAATGGCCATTGTTCACATCCTGCATGTGGGCCTGAGGGGGAACGGGGTGTTGGCACTGTTTTTGCCCTGTGTCTGTAAGTCTGAAATAGTTCGAGCTCAGATGGGTTTGTAAAGGGTCACTGGTGACGGGTAATAAGAAACTTGACAGAGGGTCGTTTTTCATGGAGTTGAAAGTCGCTTCCCAGAAACTGAAATGTGACTCACTCCCTCTGCATCTGTCAATCCACCAGACACGGCACAAACATGTTGGCAAACTCCTGTGCTGCATTTGTTAACACATCCAACGCTGCTCGGCACGGTTTATGGTTCCAGCCATCGGCTGCTGGGTAGAGATGGGCCATCAGCTACTCGGACTCGCACCCGGGTCAGCTCCGTTCCCCAAGCACCTGTGCGGGCCATGGGAGCGGTCAGGGCACGGGCTCTCCCAGGATGGCCACGTGTGGAGCATGACGACATTTCAGAAAGGTGGAAGGCATTTCAAATACAAACGAAGGAGAGGATTTGGAAACACCCCTCCCCCCGGCCGGAGATCTGGGGTCTCCTCCCGCCTAGCTCCACCTCCCATTAACCATGTGACCGTGCACAGGTCACCCAGTCCAATCTGGCCTCAACTTACTCATCTGGACAATAGGATAATAACCGTCCTGTCCTGTGCGGGGGAAATGGGCGCTGTGAACTCAAAAAGAAGAGTGCGCTGAGTGAAGGTGAGTGTTACAGCTTAACCAGCCCTAAGACAGCCCGTAGGTAAGGCACAGCCTTATAAATGTGATCCCTCCTATGACAGACCCTCATTTCAAATGCAGGAGGAATTACACGCAGGAAGACACAGGCGGGAGACAGGCTGCTCCCTCCGGGACCAGGTCCCTGCCCCAGGCCCCAGGCTGCTTCTCCTGCCTATTTGGTTACTAACTGGATGCAGGCCCGTGAGGAGCACTGTGGGTTGGAGGTTGTGCCCACGTTATGTGGGGCAAGCCCAGCTGTCCTCCTGGGCCCGCGGGAGTTCTAGGGGAGGGGGGCTCTGCTCTCCTCTGGTCTTGTCCCTTACCTTGTGCCCTGTGCGGGCTTCTCCGCTGAGAAGCAGGCCAGAGGGAGGCATGCGGAGGTCACTGCAGGGCCCGGAAGATCTGCGACCCTAAGGTGACCTTCACATGCAAAAGGGGCCTGAAGGGCAGCCCGGCCCGGCCCCCTGAGCCTTTGTGTTAAGCTGCCTCACCTGCAAAGGGCCCCGACTCTTCAGCCAGGTCAGGGGGATGCTAAGATCTGCACTGGGCAGGGGGCACCCGTGGGGCATCCGTGGGGTTCCTGCCAAACCTCTGCTCTGCCCTGACGGTCCTCAAGGTGGGCGCACGCATACAAACACTCAGAACCTCTCAGAAAAGCCCGGTCGCAGTGGGATCAGCTCTGGGGTCACAGGGGTGTGCCCTGGGACCGGGGACGAGAATGAAGCGAGAATCAGCAAGGCAGGGGGTTCCCCAGGAGCCAGCAGAGCCCACCCTGCCCAGATCTGGAGGGCTTCGGGGAGCCGCCTCCCACCCTGGGAGGACACAGCGATGACATGCGTGCGCGGCGGCCAGGCCTCCTGAGGCCACAGCCTGTGGTTATTTATACACTGCGGGGGGGCGGGGGGGGCAGGGGATCCTTTTCCTCCATGAAGATGCCTTTCTCCCATGAACGCTAACGAGAGCCAAGTGGCTACACGGACGGCCTTTTGTTTTCCAGATTGTCTAAAAATAAAATGCGCTGAAGAAAAACACATGTATTGTTCCTATTTGCGACGGTAAAAACACAAACCCAGGGGAGAGAGACTGGCTGCCCGGGAGATCCAGCTCCTTCCCGAGGCCCCGCAGGCGGCGACCTGTCCCCGCCAGGCCTGGCGGCCAGACAGCAGCAGCTGCCGCTCCAGGTGTGGGCGAGGAGGTCTTGGGGATGCCCTGTGGTCCCTGGAAAGTACACCTCCCCCCCCCTCGTTTGATGGCCAGGACTTGAGTCGTCAGGGCAGGTCCTGTACTGAGGTCCCACACAAGAGCTGTGGTCCCGGAACGTTGCCGGTATAGAAGACGGAAGAGGGGGTTCCACAGAGTCCCGGTGACTCTGTCCTACATGTGCAGCTACTAGGAGGTACGGCAGGAAAGCAGACGACACCCCTCGGGCAGCATAAAGTCACACTCAGACACACCCACGTCCTTTGAAAGGCCCGTGTTGGCAGGAAAGGCGGCGATACAGTGTTCACACCCGTCAAAACCCTGACAGCTCCGCGGGCCACGCTCACCCTGTCACCGCACGGCCACACCGCACGTGAACTTCTGGCCGCCTCGTCTCCCCAAGCTGGTGTTCCCAAAAGCGGCAACGTCTGCGGGATGTGAGGCAGGAGGGGGATGCTGTGACCCGGAGGCCCCCAACCCTCGCCCTCATGATGGCAAAGCCATGCCAGTCCAGTGGGGCCGGTGCTGGACCTCCGCGGCCTCGAGGAGACCTGGAGACGAAGCCCGTTCCTGACTGGCCCGGCCTCGTCTGTGTGCCTCTGGCCTGTTCCCCTGATGCTCACTCAGCTCAGGGGCTGGCAGGAGCCCTCCTGGCCCTCCCTGGGCTGGCACAGTGGCAGGTGCTGCCAGCCACGGGGCTGCAAGGGCCCAGGGGCAGGGGACCGTGGGGCTGGGTGCGCCCCTCAGTGGGACGGGCGTTAGGTAAACCCCACGCGGACAGAGCTCACTATGGCCACTTCACCGTGGACATCAGTTCCACCCTTTTCTCTCCGAAAGTGGTTATGAACTAAGTGGGAAACTCGAGCGGTTCCGACTTCCCGTGCTCCCTGCGCTCCGTCTGAGCAGACGGCCAGATGGGTAGACAATTAGACAAAAGCCAGGTGGGTGGAGGAGCGCAGACAGAAGCAGAGATCAATTACACTCCGACGGAAACCGGTTCCTTCCGACGGAGCCGGCCCTTGCGGCCACGGCTTTCCCCTGGATTTGAAATTACCCGTTTCCCAGCCCTGACGCGACCACCAGCCTCGCCGTGTGAGGGAATTCTCAGGAAGGAAGCCGGAGATCCGCCTCAGAGGCCACGCGGCCCAGACAGCAAACCCGGGCGCCTGTGTCATCAGGGAAAACGAGATGGGCAGACGCCGTCTGCGATGCGAAGGGGGTTGCCTTTCCTGGCAGGAAGCATCGCCCGCATCTTACATGCACGTTTCTCTGCTGGAAAAGGAGTTAAGGGATGGGTTGGTTTGGGGGATGCTTTAATTTTAAGGGCCCTGCCCCCTGACACGAGGGACTCTTGCAGAATAACATGGAACAACACGCAATGTTCACAAGTTCACTGCCTTCGGGATGGCTGTCAGGGAGGTGGTGTTGGCTGAAGCAGTCACGGCATGTGGTTCATATCCCAGTGAAGTCGTCGTGAAATGCATCTTTAAAAAAGCAAGACCGTTCACCACGCTGATAGACATGTGGCCAGCAGATTTGAACAGGCGGGGACCCCTGGGAGTCACATGGTATCAGACCGACAGCCCCTCGTGCTTAGCAGGTGGAGCCGAAGTGAACTACGCTGTTGGGCACTTGGCATCCTGGGCCGTGCTGGTCCTGTGACTTACACGCCCATGTCTTCGGGTTGAGGAGCTAATTCACCTCGGCGGCAGGGACTCGGGCTGTGTGCGTTCAGTTCCAGGACGTAACGACGCTTCACATCCAATTACATCCCCTTAAGAGCCCTCTTCCACCCTTCCCTGCGGACCGCGGACCCGGCGCCTGTGTCCTGGCGCACTCGGTGCTGAGGACAGAGGCCGGCGGCTCACCTGCCAGCCGGGCCCCGGGCCCCAGAGCTCGGTGGCATCTCAGTCCAGTGCAGGTTGTCTGAAATGCCAGCCTCTGGGGTGTGGTTGACATCACCGATGGATTCTACCAGGAAACCCCAGGAAACAGGCGTGCAGGCAAACCCTGGCTCTCGGGGGTATAAGTAATTGCCTCCCATAGGGGACAAGTCGGTTCTCGACCAGGTTGTTCACGGGGGGAAAGGTGTCGTGGTTAACTTGGGTTCTGGACCTGAAAACCCTTTCACGCCGACCCTCAGCATGGCAAGAAGCGGGTCTCAGACAAAGGAGAGAACATGCCAGGACGGGTCAGTTTACAGCTAAACCCGTGTTGTTAACATCTCAGGAGCTGTGTTGTGAACATATATATAGTTTTGCTTTTATTGCTGGTGAAATGGACAATTAGCACAATTTTAAAGAGGCCTCAAGAGCGCTAATGTTGCAAAGGGTGTGAAGGAAACAATGACCACAGGCCATTGACGAGGCAGAAGAACTGCTGTTGATTGGGATAAAGGAGAGCAGTGCACGGTGACAGCATTTCGGAGGCAGTGACATGCGGAAAAGCAAAAATGCTGCATCTGCCCCCCTGGGTGAGCGCGGAGAGTGACTCCTTCAGGCTACGAGGGGGCGGTTCCATACATTTAGGAAAAGACGTGTCTACTGATGGACTACACAGTGCATTAGACATGTCCTGTATGTGAGGAAGGTAAAAACGGGGGTCATCTGGGGTCTGCAACGAATTAATTCACTCTACATGATTTCTAATGGGAAAAATGACTCGGTTTTCAAATTGCCTCTTGCACAGCCGTCCGGAACGAATTAAGTTCGAGGACCGAGGTTCCACTGGGCATCTTCAGAGTAAGACTCGAGTTAGCTCTGTAGATGCAGCTTTCGTACCTATTGGAGGCAGGGCCCGTGCCTTCCCTCGCGCAGCGGGGAGAGCGCCCACGGCCCGAGTGAGACCGGGAGCCCTTGGCCCTGACCTCTTTCCACGACCACATCCTGTTTGCAGCCCTGCAAGCCCCCAGGGGCCCGAGGACATGTCCCATTGTCCTTGGCTCCTGCCCCCTGGGACGTCCTGTTCCATATCCGCTCAGGCCACCTTCCCCCCAGAGATGTTGCGGGTCTCGCCCTGGGGTCCCCCCCACCCCCCTCACTCCACCGGCTCAGCGCAGGCCGATTATCCGCGGGACTGTCTGTGACTGGTGCATTTCTCTCTTCCCTGGAGCCCGAGTGCCCGGGACAGAGGAAGTGACCTTTCCCATCAGTGTCCCCAGCAGCACGGGGCACAGGGGTCACCTCAGCTCTGTTTTCGGGTGGAGTTTAAGATGTGCGAGTTCTGCTTTCTAGGTCTCTCCATGCACACGCCCGTTCCCTCCAGACCCGCCACTACTGGGTGGTGCCACAATGACTCCTCGTCTCTAAAGGCAGGGAAGTCAGAGGACAATAGTGGGAATGTCAAACCCAAGTTCAAAATGACCTGGGGTCTCTACGCACGAGCCCCGCGGGTGCGGCTCACCATCAAGGTCCACAGTGACATGGAAAAAAATAACATCCTCGCAGAGGACTAACAACAGCAACCAAGAGTATAATGCATCATGATGACTAGAGTTTAACCTAGAAGTATATAGTTCATTTACATATGCAAATCCATGCCGTTCCCCATGCTTACCAAATAAAGGAGAAAAGTCCCAGTATTATCCTAATAGGTACACAAAACATATGTCAGTATTCAACATCCACGCACTTTTAAAAAAAGCATTCATGAAATTAGGAATGGAAACAATGGAATAACCTGAATAAAAAATGGGCAAAGGGTTTGAATCGACATTTATCCAAAGACGACGTATAAATGGCCAACAGGCACCCCACATCCGTAGGGAATCATCAGAACCATCACGAGATACTACTTCACAGGCAAGTAAGATGGCTGTTATCAGAAAAATAAGAAAACAGCAAGTGTGAGCAAGGGTGTGGGGAAGCTGGGAAGCTAGTGCCTTGCAGGTGGGGATGTGACGTGGTGTGGCTGCTGTGGAGAATGGAGTGGTGGGCCCTAGCCGGTGTGGCTCAATGGATAGAGCATCAGCCTGAGGACTGAAAGGTCCCAGGTTCGATGCCTGGTCAGGGCACAGGCCCGGGTTGTGGGCTCAATCCCCAGTGTAGGGGGCAAGCAGGAGGCAGCTGATCCATGATTCTCTCTCATCATTGATGTTTCTCTCTCTCTCTCCCTCTCCCTTCCTCTCTGAAATCAATACAAATATATTTAAAAAAAGAAAGAAAGAAAGAAAATGGAGTGGCGGGTTCTCAGAGAGTCAAACACGGAACTGCCATGTGACCCAGCAATTCCACTACCGGGTCTGTGTATAACCAAAGAATTAAAAGCAGAGACTCAGACAGACATTTGCACACTCGTGTCCATAGCGGTGCGATTCACACCAGCCGAGAAGTGGCAGCAACCCCAGCATCCCCGACCGATGAATGCCTGCGCCGGCAGCAGGGTACAGCTCAGCCATAACAAGGAAGGCAATGCTGACGGGGCTCCCACATGGATGGACCCGGAGGACATCAATGGAAGTGAGAGCAGCCAACCACAAAAAGACAAATATTGAATGATTGCATGTAGAGGAGGTCCCTGGAATATTCCAGTTCAGAGAGGTGGGGACATTTTTAAAGTAAAATATTCAAAATCTGAAAAGGTCTTACGGCAGCCAGTCTCTCACAGCCTGACTCCTGCCAGAATGAGCTGCACCTAATGCCGGCGGTTCACACCTAGCAGGGTCTGATATATTCTCCACCTTTCAAATTCACAGGCAGTAACAGAGCAGCTTTTATGAGTCCGATAAGATTCAAGAGGCATGACATTTCCTAGAACAAAACGACGACATATATTAGGGAAATTCTTGTAGAAACACGAACTTGATAGATGAGTGGCATTTTCAACCAGTAGAGGAATATTATCTCATCAATAGTCTGTGGACATCAGGTAAAGCATTTAGGAAAAACAGATCCCAGCCTCCCACCCTCAGAGGAACTCTATCCAGAGGGATGACAGACATAAAGGAAGGAACCAGAGAGGAATGGAAGCCAGAGAAGGCCATTCTGAGCCTGCCGGTGAAGACAAAGGAAAAGGGGTTCAGAAGAAAAGAACAACATCTGAATGTCAAAAATTACCATCGACAGACATGATGACTAAATGCAGCGTGGAGTCCTGGATGGCTTCCTGGAACAGAAAAAGGATATTAGTGGGAAAACTGGTGAGACCTGAGTAAAGACTGCAGTTCAGTTAACAGTGTGGCACCAGCCATTGATTCCTTAGTCTGATCAGTGATCCTCCACTGGGGGGGGGGGAATTTTGCTCCCCAGGGGACATTTGGCATAAGGGTTATTTTGAGGCGAAGGCAATCTGCCTAACAGCAAGACATAAATTTACAAAGGAGTCCCTTCTCTCTCCTCTACAAGGAAGGACAGGAGATAATCACTGGAGACCTCTATAGACCCTATCAGCCTGTAGATGTCACCAGAGGAATCAACATAAAGTTTACCAGCTTTTATCTCCCATTACTTTCCTCTCATATATTTATCTTCTCACTCTGCCAACCTTGGAGGCCTATACCTGCTCTCCTTTGGCCAGTCCTTTCTCCACAAAATTAGTCTTCGTTGAAAATGCGACATATAAGCCAGAGTTCTAAGCCACCACTTTGAGTTACTCTTTTTCCCTGGATAGCTCCCACATGTTAAAAAACATATTTGTTTTTCTCCTGTTAACTAGGCCTTCTCTTATAGGAGCCCCAGAAAGAAGTTAGGTGGAAGGGGCATCGTTTTCCATCCCCTATGTCCTCAGGAATGGGGCTCTTACTAGGGAGCCATAGACTCAGATTCCAGCATAGGATTCAGCACAGACATTGTGAAAACACATCCCTGATGTGTCTGATGCTCTCCGCTGATTAAGAACACCTTTCCACGGTCTCTGATAACAGCCGCTGGACTGTGTGAGATCACTAGGATCCACAGATGAGAGCTGTGGTCCTTCACCCACAGTAATGCCTTCATTACCATGAGGCTAAGACCTAACATGAGAAATACATGACCCTGTGGTAGCAACGTGAAAAAGATGTCTGCATTTAACTACAAACTCCTTGCACAATGTAGTATAAGATGACTTTACGGCTGATCCTACCACCTTCATTTACCTCTTATTCTCCAACATTAGTCAGAAACACTGAAAAGTTCACACATTTTAGAAAGATCTGAGCCTCTGCTTTAGGATAACTTTGAAAACAGCAAAAGCAAACAAACAAGTAAAAAACATTAAACTAGAGGAATTAAACACATTCCCTGTTTCTCACATTTTTTTCTTTTCTCCAGTGTCATCTATATCTGAAACATATACCTTTTCCTTACGGAATTCACCACGCTATTATCACTTCCTCTTTCCCAAATCACGTCTACATTCATTTCCTGCAGACAGCTCAGGTGAGGACCAACGATGTTTGCAGCATGCTGAGTTCCCACCATGCACCACCGTGTGCAGGGCTCCGGGTAAGTCACCTCACCGAGAACACCGGCTCGGCAACGGGCAGAGTTGGAACTGAAACGGAGATGGGTCCCACTCCCACACCCAGGGTGCTTCTGCCGGGTCCCCCGATGGTCACTGCTCTCATTAGTGGGGTGCTCTGTAGTTTCCAGTGTACAAATCTGGCCATTACCCCATCAGCCCGGTACAGGCCTCGAGTCCACTTCTCTTACCTCACATGGCAAACCTGAGCGAGAGGCCAATTAGAATGACTGTTCCCTAAACAACTGTGGGCACTCGACCCACTCATGCCACCGAGAGGGTGACTCAGAAAGCAGGACCAAGTCCTTTCCCCCGCAGTGCCAGCGGGTGGCTGACAGGAGCAACCTCGGGAGACCACAGGCTCTGGGCAGTGATGGGACGGCACGTTCAAGGTCATGGGGGAGGGACCCCATCTCATCCACCTTGACCAAGAGCTAAACAAGTCAAAACCCCTTCAGAATATTTCTGTAACATTCTTCATGCATTTTGGGGGGGTTTTGGCATTACATTGGACCATCTGAAGGACAATAAAGTTGCTCCATGCCAATACTTGATTATTCTGACTGAGTTCTTTAAAGGAACCGGCATTCTGAGACCTTTTCCCCTCAGCTTTACAACCACGTGGGGGTGCTGCAATTTCCCTTTATTTTCCCCCACCTACCTCCGGACCGCAAATGTCACATGGCGCCCCACCCTCTCTGAGCAGAGAGGCTTCGAGTGTGGCCCCAGGGAGAGGTGGCTTGAGAAAGAAAAGGCAGCAGGCCTTTGCGTGACCCTGACATCAGCAAGGCTTTGTGGGGTCATCAGGATGACCTGTCCCCCCCTGGCACCCAGGTCCTGAGCAGGTGCTCCAGGCCCCTGGCTCCCGGCTGGGCGTGCCGAGGTCAATGCCCATGAATCGGACTTGGATCCTCACTGAGTGACCGTGCTGTCAAGAAGAAGGAAATGACCCTGACGACACAGCAAACGCATCACGTGAAGAGGCCATAGAATTCTGGGCGTCAGTGCATGAGAGAGGAGGCTGGGGGGTGCACTGAGCGGGCAGCGCGGTGAGCGGTGAGGATTGCTGAGCAGGGTGGTCCCCGGCCACGGGCCGCAGGAGTCAGGGCACAGTGTGTCCGTGGTTCTCAGCCAAGAGCGGTTCTGTCCTCTCCCCGACCCGGTGCGTATCTGGAGACATTTGCGCTTCTCACATGGCGGGGGGGTGGGGGGCAGGGGGTGCGTGGTGAGGGCTAGGGATACTGCACACATCCCACAGTGCTCCACAGAAAATGATCAGGCCCAAATGCAGACACTACCCGGGCCTCCAGGGAGAAGGCAACAGAGGGGTGGGGACCACTGAGTCAGCTATGGCCAAGGTCAAGGTGAGCTGCAGACACAAACCAAAATGTTCCCCTTCAATAGCAGCCGTAGAAACGCCAGCTTCAGCACGACAAAGCATGCATTCCCCCGGCACCAACCATTGGTTCCTCAGTCTAGACCAGTGATTCTCCGCGGCGGGGTTCGCTCCCCGGGAGTATTCGCAGCAGGGCCCCTACTCCCTCCTCTACAGGAAGGACAGAAGGTCCTCTTGGCCGAGCCCACGTAGAGAGGGCCCTCAGGGGGTTTCTCCGGGAGCCTAATTACATGGTGCGTCAAGAACCTTACAAAGGCGGCTGCGCTCTGATCGCAATATTCCACTCCAAGGATTTTTTTTTAAAGAAAATCACCAGCATGTAGAGAAGTCTCCTGCGCCAAGTTTCCTCATGACTATCACCTCCAAAGCGAAGAACGAGTGGCAACGCGAAGGACCAGCAGCGAAGAAATCGCCAGGCTCTGATCCGTCCGTGAGGCACATCATTTGGAAGCCCATAAACGTTATCTTTGCAAAGTCCTGCTAATCTCCGGAAACATTTATGACACGGTGCCAAGTGGCAGAGACCCAGGGGGAAATGACATGTGCAGCTGGAGCTCCACTCTTTCACAGAAAGAAACAGACGCGCGTAGAGGGAGAAGGGGAGCAAGTTTACTAAAAATGAGCCAGGCTTACTTCAGGGTTCTGCGCTTCTTTATTCTGCCCTTTGCTGTTCTCAGGGCCTATCATGTGTTAATGTACAATGGTCTCAGTTGCCTCTGCCTGGACCTGCTGCCTTCTCTTCCCTTCCCATCCACGGGACCATTCCCAAGACCACTGCCCAACCAAAGTCCATAAATACCCATCTCCGAGTTGAATTCCCAGAGAATCTGACGTGCAGGACTGCAAACAGGGTGGAGTTTACCCTAGAGGACGGATGACTCAGAATCAGCAAATTACAGCCTATGGGACCAACATGGGCCCCCACCTGTTTTTATAAATAAAGTTTTATTGGAACATAGCCACGCTCATTCATTCATTGTAACAGTGGCTACTTTTCTTCTACAACAGAAAAGTTAAGTAGTTGCTACAGACACCATCCGGCCCCCCCAAAGCCATACTTAATCATTATTATCTGGTCCTTTAAAAAAGAAAGCTTGCTGCAGGATTGGTGTGCTCAGTGCTTGGGCGTTGACCTATGAACCAGGAGGTCAGGGTTCAATTCCTGGTCAGGGCACAGGCCGGGGTTGCAGGCTCAATCCCCAGTGCGGGGCGTGCAGGAGGCACCTGATTGATGATTCTCATCACTCATGTTTTTTTCTCCCTCTCCCTTCCCCTCTGAAATCAATGAACACATATTTTAAGAAAGAAAGCTTGCTGGCTCCGGATCATTAAGACAAATCTCGTTTGTAAGGTAAGGGCTCCCCAGTGTTTTCCAGCCCCTCGTGGGACTGGAGGAGCTGAGTCTAAGGCAGACGGTCTGGTGGGCTTGACACAGACACGTGCAGGCTGTGGTGGCGCCTTCCCGTGGGCGGTATACGTGCTCCATGAACTAAACCCCACAGGCCCCTGCTGGGCGGAGCCTAGTGTCGGCACAGGGTAGGCACAGCCCTCCACTGGGACCTGACAGGGAACCCCTCAGTTGCGCGCACCAAACAAGCCATTACAAGACTAATGACATGGCCATCGGCTGCTAAAATACTCGCTGCTAGTGTTAGTGGAGAGAAATGGTGCGCCTTAAGGCGCGTAAGGGAAATGAAGGCAACATGATGATAGTCATCAGTCATGAGAGAACGTTGTAGTTCATTATTAATAATGATGTGTAATAGGATATTGTAAAAATTAAGTTACAAAATTTTTATTAAAACGTTTCTTACATACCATTGTATTGGCTGGGCTGCAATAATATTCGTTGTGGGCCGCATGTGACCGGCGGGCCGCGAGTTTGACATGCTTGGTGTAGATTATACTAGGACAGGGCGGACGGGGTGGTTAGAGCGTGGGAGCTGTGCCTGTAAATCTCAGGCATGGAGTCCACAGCGTGGCCACGAAGGGCTTTCTTGTCACCAGGGAAGAAATCCGTCCCATTGCACGGCAGATTCTGGGGGAGAGAGCCCCGAAGGACAGGGATGTGTGTGTGTGTGTGTGTTTGTGTGTGTGTGTGTGTGTGTGTGTGTGTGTGTACACATTTGTGTGTGCAGGCTGGGGCAAAAGTAGGGTTACAGCTGTGAGTATGTGAAACGGTTTATTCTTGTATTATTATTTAGTGATCATTGTGCTATTCTTCATGGGAGCAACTGTAACCCTACTTTTGTCCCACCTGTAGCTGAGGCGTGGCCCCCCACGGGAGCCCCAGGTTCTGCAGCTTTGAACTTGGGGCTAAGGGGCCCAGAGTCGCACAGAATCTCTTGCCCTCACACATTTCACTTCGGGCAGATGAAGCAGAAATTTCTTCAAGCCTGAGGGGCTCTTCGAGAACCCCAAATGCACGCCCGTCTCCCCCCTGCACTCCGCCTGCACAGCTCAGGCGTCCCGACGGTCTGATCCCTCCGGGAGTGTGTCAGCAGGCCTCACAGATCCCCGAGCCTTGGCTAGACATAAACCTGTCAAATTAATTACATCCTTTCATGTCTGCGCGCATTCCAGCTTTGACATATTTCACAGCCACTTTTGTTAATTAACACAGCGTTAATGGGTGGGAATCGCACCGGGAAATTATCGTGCACATGCTGCCCTTCCTGTTTCACTGCCGTTACCTTTAAATATCTTCCCCAAGTGGAAAGGCGCGCGTTCAGACGCCAGAGGCTCTCGCAGAGAGTAAAGCAGAAAATCGAAGTTTGCACAGAGAGAAAGAGCTTGGCCTCTGGCTGCGGCCCCGTTCCCTCCCAGCCTCCCGGAGCGGGAGTCAGGGGGTGGGGGGGATGAGGGGAGGGCATCCAGCAGGCCCGGGGACGCTGCCTGACACATGACACAGGAACAGCAGCACTTCCTGGACAAACTGCTCCAGGAAACACGGCCGAGGAGACAGAAAACTCGGCTGCTGTCCGGCCTGGAGAGGCCCAGCTTTGCTTCCTTTAGAAAATGTCCTGTAATTATTACACACACCCACACCCACCCACACACACTCACACACACTCACACACATCCACACACACCCACACACCCCCCCCCACACACATGCACACACACTCATGCACACGTGCACTCACACACATACACTCACATATATGCACACACTCATGCACATGTGCACACACTCACGCACACGTGTTCACACACATTCACACGCACATGTGCACGCCCGTTCACACACATCCACACCTATGTGCGCACACAGGCACACATATATGCACACACACACACACACACACACACACGCTCTATTATGGAGCCAACCCACAAGTATCAGCCGTCTGACTGACAGTGAAAGGGCAGGCTCTGGCACCGTGGGATGTGCAGACGCTGGGACCAGAGATGACCTCTGGGGCGGGCCCTGTCCTCGCTGCTCTGGGGCGACGCAGCCCACCCGACCCTACGGTGACCTGGGCCACAGTTTCTGCCTCTGCACATGCTCTGGACATGTCGTTGGAACAAAGCTTGAAGGGCCAGCCTCTCCTGACCCCAGGATCTCACCCCGGGGAGCCGCCAGCGCAGACACCGCAGGGTGCGGCCCGTGGACTGAGAGCGGCTCCTGGGAGGGGGTGAGTGAGGGAGAAGCTCGCAGTCCACCTGGCAGGGCATTCACCCCGGCACCTGGCCTATGGGGGGGCGGGGTGTCTGTGCTGGGGCCCCACCCGGGAAGCGAGTGTCACTCACCTGCCCGGTAGCTCCAGCCGGGAATGTGGATGGACAGCTGGTTGGCGTGAGCGCTGGTGTGGCCACCGGTGTGACGAGGCGTCCCCTGGTCCCCCTTCCCTCTCCTCGCTGTGATCTGCCGAGTCCCCGCATCTGCGAGTTCTGTGCTTTCCGTCGGAGGGGGGCCACTCCAAGGGCATGTGCCAGCCCCCAAGTGCACCTGCCCCAAGGAGGGGTGCAGGGAGGGGGCCCAGCGGGGGCCCTGGAGGCCGGAGCCCTCTGCCAGCTGCGGCTTCAGGCTGCTGCTCATTGGCCCCCCGGTGGCCGGGCCGTCTGCCCCATCTGGTGTCAGCCGGTGAGAACTGCAGTTTAGGTTGAGGGACAGGATGGCCCTGTGCGTTTGGGGGCCGGCTGGCTGAGCTGGCTCCACGGGGATGGAGGGGGACCTGTCCGGAGAGCAGGTGGCGTTGGGGCACCGCCGAGACACCCTGAGGTGCACACAGGAGCTGAACAGCAGCGGACCCTGCCCCGACTGCGGGCGGCCTGGGGAGAACCGGTCCTCCCCGCGGTCCACGCTGGCCACCCAGTACTGGTGTCCGTCACACAGCCGTGCGTGGGCCTCCGGGAACCCCAGCCGCATCACAGAGCTGCTTCCGGAGGGTTCCGTGCAGGCGAGAGGTCCGTGGTGCCGACCTGGGTCAGCGCCGCTGGCCAGAGCAGGGCGGCCCCTGAGCTGAGGGTCCTGGGCCCGGCACCGGCTGCACAGCGGGTCCCCCCCGGTGCCCCACACCAGGGCCCTGGCCGGGGGGCCCACACGCCGGGCCGTGATGGTGATAGATGCAAACCCCTTCTGGGGGCTGCCGCCCGGCTGCTTCTCCTCTTTGGGGGTGAGCGCAGGCTCCGGTCCTGGCACCCCGGCCGGTGGCTGAGGTCCTAGCTGGCCGGGAAGGAATGCGAAGGCCCTGTTGATGGTGACCCCGCTGCGACTGGCCAGAGCGCGCCTCCCGGGCCACGTGGGCGGCTGAGGGTCGGCACACAGCGCGGGCACGGCGGCCCCCTTCTCCGTGGGCTTGTTCTCATCGAGCAGCTGCGAAATGACTAAAGACGAAATCATTTTCGTGTTTTGTGATGTCAGCGTCTCCTGCAAATGGAAAGAGATCGGAGTTATTCCAGCCACTTGTTCCAGCGTCCGTCCCGGCGCCGGCACAGGCTCTCCACGGGCCGCAGGGCGCTGCGCCCCACGCTCTCGTCCGAGGCCTGTACCCCGCGCCTGCCGCGGCCTCTGAGCATGCAGCCCGGACCTGTGTGCGGACTGATTGCGTTCTGGGCGCATCTGCTGCCTGCGGAATCGTCTTCTCCCCCCGTGTGTCCGCTCTGTTTATTATGGCGTCTGTGGGAGGGGAGCGTCCCATTTCCCTAATCGCAGGCCCGGGAGCACTGGGTCAGACCCACAGCCCACAGGCTGGTCTTGACAATCGTGAACTATGGGCACACGGTGCAAGGTTGGCATCTAAACACACTTCATGAACAGGACCCCCCCCCCCTTTTTTTAAAATATTTTTATTGATTTCAGAGAGGAAGGGAGAGGGAGGGAGAGGTAGAAACATCAATGGTGAGAGAATCATTGATCGGCCGCCTCCAGCATGCTCCCCGCCACTGGGGATCAAGCCCAAAACCCGGGCCTGTGCCCTGACCGAGAATTGAACCGTGACCTCCTGGCTCATCGGCCGACGCTCAACCACTGAGCCACACGGGCCAGGCTTCCCCAGAATCGGCTTTGATGAAAGCCCCAACCAACCAGCCGGGAGGAACAGGGAAGGGACACCACACTCTGCTGTCAATGCACGGTACAGGCTGGTCGGGAAGCTCTGGTGACCACACCCTGTTTTCTCCTGAGACCCAGGAAGTGATGAAGGATCATGTCGGCCTCTCGGAAGTGTGCGAGGGCTGCCAGGACGAGGAGCCGCAGTCTGCGGGGCCTGAGCAACAGGCACTGGTTCCTCACCGTCCTGGAGCCTGGGCGCCCGAGGTCAAGGTGTCGGCTGGTCCGTTCCTTCGTGTCGTCGTCTGTTGGCTGGTGGGTGCCGTCTCCCCGTCCTCACAGACCTCCCCCTGGCCTGTCTGCGCCCATGCTCTTCTCATAAGGATGCCAGTCACATGGGATCCCGGTCCCCCAGTGATCTCGTTAACCTCACTCACCCCTCAAAAGACCCCATCTCCCAGTATGGTCGCCTTCAGAGGTCCTGGGGGTTAGAATTCCAACATATAAATTTGGGGGACACAGTGTAGCCCAAAACAGCCTGCAATACATCCCTTTGTGTCCAGTTTGTCTTCTGGGGCTGGGAAACCAGGAAAGAGAGGGGACCGGGGAGCTGTTTGAGGTTTCCCAGGCGGGCTACTAATTTTTTAAAATATATTTTTATTGACCTCAGAGAGGAAGGAAGAGGGAGAGAGAAAGAAACATCAGTGATGAGAATCATTGATCGGTTGCCTCCTGCACGCCCCCTACTGGGGATCGAGCCTGCAACCCGGGCCTGTGCCCTTGACCGGAGTCAAACCTGGGACCCTTCAGTCCACAGGCCGACACTCTAGCCACTGAGTCATACCGGCTAGGGCTGGGGCTACTATTTTTAAAATCGGGCGGGTTTTCTGTAAAAAGCAATCACGCCCTTCCCATCAAATACCTTCCCCAATTAGGCGATGTCGGTGCGTCACCCCATCTGTCCTTCCCACGGGTTCACTGAGCTGGCTTTGAAAACAGAAGCCTCTTATCTGAAATAAAACGAACTGATGGGAGATTTCCTTCGAAAGGCAGGAAACTGATGTGAGAATTGAAGCAGGCGCTCGAGGTCCGAGAGGAGAGATGATGAGCTGGATGAGTCTCCTGCTTTGCTGGCTCCCCGAGGCCCTGGCCGGCAGCGCCCACTCCCGGGCCCACGTTCTCTCCCCTAAACGCTGCTTGGAGACACCGATTCCTCATCAATGTCTCAAACATGATTGACAGAGCTGGCGACAGCTCTCCCCGCTTCATACACTGATTCACTGTTTCTGACTGCATATTCCGGCCCAAAGGCATGTTGCTAAGAAGGGCGCCGATTCCTAAGTGGAAGGAAGGAGGAGCGAGCAGGAGGTGGTCGGAGAAAGCGGGCCTGGGCCACCGGGGTGAGGGCGCTTCCCTCTCCGTAGCCATTTATTTCCCCAGAGGATAAGCATCTAAGTGAATCTATAGCGTTGGCATCTACATTTTCCTCCAGGAGACAATCCCCCCTTTTCATCGCTGCTCTGCAACCTACAGCTCTATTTGCCAGATGGGCCTCTGCCCCCTCCCCGCCATGGTCACCTCCACATCAGCCGCCAGCCTGGGGCTGCCGACACCCCCGGGTCACCCCTCAGCTCAGTGGCCTTTCGTCCCGACTGGGAGAGAATTTCCAAGCGCCTGAGCTCACTCCGTTTTGTAGCAATCGGATAAGAGGGTTAAGATCGATGGGGACACTGGAGCTTTCCTCCCTCTCCATCCAGAAACTTCTTCCCAGTTTGAGGCTACTGATACTCGCTGTTCGACTTCCACGCCCTCTTCTCTGCCTGCAGCATGCGCATGGCACCGTCTGTCTCCAGCTTGGACCGGGGATTAAAACCGGGATGCCCTCCCTGTACCTCCCTCGACGAGGCGAGTTCACAGACTGTGGCGGAGCTGAGGGAGCAGCGGTGACAGCCGCACGCTGTCAGCCGGGACGGGACGCACAGGCCTCGGTCATCCCAGCGCGGCGTGAACAAGGCATGGGGCTGAGCAGAACAAACTCGAACACGCCAGGAGGAGGCCACACGCTTCATAGTCGCTGCGTTCTGCTGACGATCCCGGACGTTAGAAACATCCGTTACCCCGGGGAGGGCAGGTTTCTTCTTTGCAACATCAGATTGGAGCGTTTTAAGGGCAATTTGATCATTTGTACGTACGGTTGCTCCATAACCCCGGGCGAAAGGAGGTAACATTGCTACTTCTTAGTATATGAAAAGCGGAAATGGAGAGCGTGACTCTACAAGGAGATGAACGCCACCCACTCAGGTAAAACCTTGTATGGCCTCCCATTCATGCCACCTTCCCTCCGGCCTCTGAGTCCGTGGGGAGTGAGTGGCTGAGCTACACATCCCTCCTCTGTGCAGCTGGGGATGTCCCCAGACTTGAACGGGTTCAGTTCTCACACTCGCCTGTGTCCTCAGTTTCCCCAGGAGAGGAGAGAATCTCGATTGTCTGTGGACTTGCCAACCCCCCTCGAGTAGGGAAGACTGAGGAACCAGCCCAGCTTTCATCGGCCTCTTCCCGCAACCATTCTCAGGGAGCAAGGAGCGGCTCCGGCACAAACATGGAACCTGCCGTGGAGGAGCTGAGGTGGGCTCTGTGCTAACCGTGAAGACACCCGAGACGCTGTGGGCAGCCCTCTGTCCCCGCCAGCGAGGACCTGGCACGGTGTCAGGATCCGAACGAGTGCCCAGGAGCACACCAGGAAGCGGGGCCTGGGTTCTAATGCTGGCTCCACCATCGCTAGCGCGGTGACGACGGCACTTCTAAGGAAACATCTCGGGAATCCATTCATTCCCACGCCTGCCCTGCTCGCCCCACACCTGCCTGATCGCCCCACACCTGCCCTGTTTGCCCCACACCTGCCCTGCTGGCCCCACATCCAAGATGACATGCACACGTTACTTTCTGGGAAACGCAGATATGAGACCTGAAGCATCTCATGGTTTCTGTGCAGAATTGATGTGCAATGACAAGTGACAGCAACACTGAGGCGGACGGAACCCCCCCGGCTCTGAGCCAGCACAGGCATTGGGCCAGCCGGGCCCAGGTCTGCATCCAGCTCGGCCCAGCTCACCGAGTGTCCTCATTCACCCAGGCAGCCCCCACCTCCTGCCCAGCCGTGCCGTCCATGCACTGAGGGCACAGCGTAAAGTCGGGGGCCGGGTGGGACGTGGGTGGGGCTCATGTGGGTGATGGCTCGGCCTAACTGTTAATGAGCAGGACCCAGGCAGCAGCTGCCCCGCCCGACTCCAGCCTCAGTGGCCCCTGGAATCAGACCCCAAAGTCCCAGGGTCTCCAGCTACGTTTGGGCAAGTTACTCAGCATCCTTGGTTTCTTGCTGTGACATGGAGATAACAGCAGTGCCTACCTCCTAGAGTTCTTGAAAAAGATTAAGTGCCCCAACTAGCCCTTGGCACCATCCGCAGAACCCGGCGACGTGCAGCTGACAGGCTGCTGGGATGTGCCGGCCTCCCCGCGGGGAGAAGGGAGCCTGCGGGAGGGACAGGCAGGGGCTGTGATGGGCGTCCTGCAGCCGCTGTAACAGACGACCACACGCTGGGGGTTAGGCAGCACAAAGGCGTTCTCTCAGAGTTCCGGAGGTCAGAGCCGACCTGGGTCCCACTGGGCTCACGTCAAGGTGAGGATCCACTGCCTGGCCTTTCCGACTTCTGCAGGCGCCTGCGTTCCTTGGCTCGTAGCCTCACCTCGCTCCAACCTCCGCTGCCTTTGTCACACCTTCTCTCCCAGACCCATCTCCCTCTGATAAGGGCCCTTGTGACTAGACCCATCGGTCATCCAGGGCCAGCGCCCCATCTCACGGTCCTGAGTCACACTGGCAAAGTCCCTTCTGCCGTGGGAGGTACGTGTCCTCCGTCCTGGGGTTGCGACGTGGACACCTGTCAGGGACCCCTCACTGCACCCGTCACCGACGAGCTGGGAGACAGAGGAGATGCCGTGGATGAAATGTGGGGCCTTTAACACGAGGACTAGAGAGTATGTAGCAGCACGAGAAAGAACTGACAATGCAACACTTATTGAAAGAAAGGAAACAGAAACGTATGAACCCCAATGGCAACATTAAACAAATTCTTAAATGTGCGAGCGAATTCCCCAAACTGGTCGCATGTGACTTAGAGCCGTAAGCCTGTTCTTAGCGATGCTGAGGAAGGACGGAAGGCACACGAGGGTGCAGATCCGCTCATGCTTCCCAAAGGCGCCCGGAGCGAAACCCCAGGGCGGCCGCGAGCGGGGACTTCGGGGAAAGGACGCCGCCGATCCGGGTCCGTCTCTGCAGCCCGCCGTCTGCGCAATTTGAGTCATTTGGGCGAGTTACTTAAACTGTCGGTCTCACTTCCCCGCATGTCAGAGGCGACGGAAGACCCGTCTCCTAGGGTGGCTGTGAGGAATGAGCCGATGAATATGGAGAATTTAGCGCAGTGCCTGGCTGGGGGTGAGGACACGCCTCCTGCCTCGCCCACCTGCCCCCACGGCTGTCACCACACAGAGGCCGCTGCTACCCACTGGGTGACCACCTCCCGCGGGCATCGCCCGGCAAGGCACACCTGGCGGGCACCAGGGCAGGTGAGCAAGAGCAAGACCAGAAGGAGCTTGGCGTGTCCCAGCAGCAGGACGGCTGCTTCATGGGAGGGGGTTCGTGTTTCCAACACAGGAAACCACAGAAGCCGGGCCAGACTGCACCCCGCCTCTGTTTCCTAGGACCCTGTGCGAGGGCAGGAGGCAGCCAGCCCAGCTGCTCCCTCCCTCCTCAGAGGTGGGGGGCGGGTCGGTCCCAGAGCCCTCACAGGCTCCTGCACTGCCTCTCAGCTCCCCAGCTCCCACCGGAGCTCGGCCTTGGGGTCCCCAGCACCTGCCTGACCTGGGCTGCGAGGCAGTGACGGGTGAGATGTCCCCCCCCTCCCCCCCACGAAGCAGGAGGAAGTCACAGCTTGGCCACCCGCCAGCCACAGAGGGACCTGCCAGCCGAGGGACCCCGGAGGGGGTGGGAAGGGGACACTGGAAAGGGCCTCGCAGGATGGTGTGGATTTAGACACCCGTGGACGCGGGCGGGGAGGAGGTGCAGCCCACACGGAGGTCCGAGGGAAAGGAGGAGGCGGCCTGGGGAAGCGGAGAGGCAGGGAGACCCAGCCGATGCCGAGGACCGCGGAGCACGCTGGGCCGAGCACGGGCCAGGGCACCGGACCACCGGGTCCCGCGGCCCAGCCCGGAGCTGACCCTGCAGACAGCCGCCCTGGGGCATCGGCACCGCCTAGGTCAGCATCCAGTGCGGACAGGATCACCGGGGCGGCCGGCAGCGCCGCTGAGTTTGTAGGCTCCCTGTTCTCCCAGCCGCATTGCTCCTTCCGTCCTTCCTGACGTCCTGTCATTCTCTGCTCCCGAGTCACTCCCCCCGACACCTTGAGCGAGGCTTTGGGAAATGCCCTGGTCAGCGCCCCCTCCGCTGCACAGCACCTGCCCTGCGGACCCGGGCCCAGCGCTGGCTAAACGAAGACGCGTTTCTCTTTCGATAAGAGTCCCACCTGCGGGGAGAAGACAGCGTGCCCCCCTCTACTCGGCGGTGTGTCCCACACATGGGGTTTCTGAAACCTCTACCTCCTTCCAAAGGCCTTTCCCTGCAGGATGCGCTCAGCTCAGTGAGAAACTGGCTGCCTGATGCCGTCGCCGCCCTCGGAATGAGTCCTCCAGGCCTTCTACCCCCTGTGATGACGTCACCAGAATGTCCGGGGGTCCCCCCGGGGGGAGGGGCAGGCTGTCCGCTATGGCTTCTCTCCTTAGCAGGGACAGAAGTCACCACTTTGACGTTTATATCTGAGGCTCCTTTGACAAGTCAAAACAAAGTTTACACAGCCCACAGCCGTTACTTCAAAGATGTGTCATCCTGGCTGGTGTGGCTCAGTGGATAGAGTGTTGGCCTGCGGACTGAAGGGTCTGTGGTTCGATTCCAGTCAGGGCACATGCCAAATAATCCCAAGGCTCTGAGTCTGGCCAGTATCACTGGGTCATTGTGAGACGGACGTCGGATGTGAGTCTGTGTTACGATGGGCCTTACGCGGTGGGCACTGCGATGAACCCATTTTACAGATGAGGAAGCTGAGCCTCGTTTCGCAGCCTGCCCAGGTCACCTGGTCAGTGAGCCTCACACTGAGAGTCTGCAAAATTAGCGATCCCTGCACAAGCGTGAAAGGGAGAAAGAAGAACCTGACAGCAGCTCTGAAGCTTTACAAAGCGGGCGGAGCAGCCTGGGGTTGGGGCTGGGCCCAGGGTGCCACCACATCCCAGTGCGCTAACCTCAATGAGTGAAAGGAGCAGCGGGGCCCCGGGGCCTCCGGGCAGGCAGCAGCTCACACCTGCCTCCCTCACTGAGAGCAGCCTTACCGCTCAGAGGCTAAGAGAATGCTCTTTGTGCCGGACATGGACTTGAGCCCAGCTTGACCACTTATTATAAACACTGTGACTTTGACAAGTCACCTAACTTCTCCCTCCTCAGTTTCCCCATCTGCAAAGCAAGGATCTGCGACCCCTTTCACTGGATTGTCATAAGAGCTGAGAGAGAAGACACTAAAAATTTTTAGCTTGGAGCTCAGCATACAGGGAGCACCCAATAATATGTCTTTCTTCATTTACCCAGCATGCACTTTTATAGCATCGACCGTGAGCGAGGCACCAGTCTAGTCACCGAAGTCACAGCAGTGAGCACCATAAACAACATGTCTGCCTCGTGGAGCTCATGTGCTGCTTATCATTCTAGCAAAGGTTCTTGGTGCTGCCCTGGCCAGTTTGGCTCAGTGGTTGGACTGTCGGCCCTCAGACCGAAGGGTCTCAGGTTCAATTCCTAGTCAAGGGCATGTTCCTGGGCTGCAGGCTCAATCCCAGCCCAGGTCAGGGTGCATGCGGGAGGCAACCAATGGATGTTCTCTCTCTCCCTCCCCTTCCCCACCCCCTTCTATTCTCTCTAAAAATCAATGAAAAACATCCTTGGGTGAGAATTAACAAATAATCCTATATAATAAAAGGCTAACATGCAAATTGTCCCTACAGGTGGGAGTTCGACTGACCAGGAGTTACACATGTAACTCCAGGGGGCAGCACAGAACATGGCAGGTTTCGGCAATGGGGCAGCCGAGGAAAGGGAGGCCCCAGCCAGTAGCCGCTAGGGACCCTGCCCGTTCATGAATTTCATGCACTGGGCCTCTAGGAAATTCATAAAAAAGGTCATGTTGCTAACGATAATGCAACAGTTTTACTCTTGATTGCAAAACCAGAAACTAGCCTGAAAAGATAAAAGATGTTTCACTGAGGAACTTGGACTTTGGGGAGAGAGCACTTGGCCAATCAGGGCTCTCCTGCCGGCTCCCCAGGGTGGTGCCGGCACAGGCCCCAGGGGAGGTGCCAGGATGTACTAGCAGTAGATGCGGCGCAAGAATGCACCCATACGAGCCAACACCAAGGTTGGCAGCTCCCAGGGGCTGGGCCCAGCGGAGACAGAGACACGGACCGAGAGGGGGTGTGGGAGCACGGGGACAGATAAGGGACAGCAGTAGGTGGGAGGGTGCTGGGAAGAGAGAGCAGGGCAGCTCTCGCTGCTTGAGAAACAGGTCTGGCAGGACTGGGCAGGGCTGAGCATGAACTGGAGTGGAGACCAAACTGCCGGGCCTCAAGGACTCTCAACTGCAGCCACACCCACTCCAACGAATGAGGTTGCGGGGCCCAGAGACGCCGATCTGCTCCGAGGTCAGCAGCTCAGCAGGGGAGACCCTCGCCGGCCGGGCCCCCCGCAGGCTCGCTCGCGGGGGGATCAATAACATCATTGCGGTGAAAACACAACCGAATGGCCGTCGTTGGGAACGAAAGAGCTGTTATTCCTGCAGGGCCTACACCCTGAGCAGGGTCAGTAAGGACATATTATAAATAAGCGTTACGTGAACGGATGCGCCAACATAGAAAAAATGTACAGATGGCTTTTAAAAGACCAGATCGATCCAGGTGAAACGGAAAATCTTAAGTGTCTGCTGCTATTAGAGGAGCCAACTCCTTCGCGTAGAGAAAAACGCCAGGGCCCAGGCGGTCTTGCCGGAGGCAGGGAAGTGCGAGCTTGGGAAGGAATAAAACGACTTATTTGGGCGAAAGCCAAGCCTCCCGGGCAGCCCTGGGCATACCTGGGAAAGATAAGTTCTATCGAACATTTAAGGGAAAATAGTGCCCATCTCATAAAACTCTTGAGACAACAGCGGTGCCAGCAGAAGCCTAGCATAGCAGCTACCCCAGACGATGACACTGCAGAAAAGAAGGAAATGCTCTGGCTGGCGGGCTCAGTGGTTAGAGCATCGGGCTGAGCACAGAAGGGTCTGGGGTTGGATTCCAGTCAAGGGTATGGACCTGGGTTGCAGGTCCGATCCCAGCTCCTGTCAGGCATGTGTGGGAGGCAACCAATCGATGTGTCTCTCTCACATCGATGTTTCTCTCTCTCCCTCCCTCCCTTCCTCTCTCCTTCCCTTACACTTTCTCTGAAAACCAATGGGGAAAAAAAATATCCTGGGGTGAGGATTAACCAAAAACAAAACAAAACAAAATAACCAGCAGGAAAGCCAACTGCTAACAGGGCCCGGGAAGCTGAGCGGCCCAGGCACCTGAAAGATTTAGCGTGAGGATGGGCGGCACGGTGCCATCTGAGCCACAGCCAGGAGCCGGTCATCTGCTGCAGAAAGCTGAGCCTGGAGCGAAGTTACCTTTGAAGTTTATTAAACCTGCGTGTCTCCAGGGCCTGGGGGAGAAGGAGCAAGGCAGTGTGTGTGCGTGCATGTGGGTGGGGGGAGGAGTTTGCACCCCACTGGCGAACCAGCATTTTGGGAGTGTTTTTCACGTTCTCAGCAGCTCCACTGCAGTTCGCATTCGCGCGTTTAGCAGGAAAAGCAAAACTGCCGTGAATGGAATCAAACGCCACTGTAGGGCCGGCTGTGCAGCGGAGGCTCAACCATCCGGGCAGGCGCGGTGAACTGATGCCACTGGCCAGGGCCCTGGTTCGGGAACCAAGTGGCCGGGGGAGGGAGTGGAGGGTTCTGCTGTTCACGGCGTCTCTGCGGTGCCCACGTTCGACGGGGAGGGCTCCGTACCAGGAAACACTCCGTCTGCTCCATTAGGAAAAGGGGAGACCAGATGGACACAGGCACCCAGTGGCCCACATTCACACAGACCTTCTGCCGGACGCCGTAGAAATGAATTCATCCCGTAAACACGGCATAAGAGAAATCTGATACAAAAATGTTAAGGAAGAAAAAGAAATCGTGCTTACTTTGTGATTTGTTTTTTAATAAAAATGGTCAACATGTCTGAGACCAACATATTTGGAAAGGCCTGTACATGAAGCCTTTCCCGCGTGTCACCATTAAACATGCTATAGGACTTCTGAATTTTTTGAAATTTCTGGAAATAATGAGAGTTCTCCTGACAAACATAAAGTGCCAAACAAGGACGCTTTAGATGGAAGCTAGGAGCAAGTGAACACCCCCAGGTCACAGGTGCTACCTGCACAGGAAGACGAAGCAGCAAGAGGCAGGGCCCTGGGATGGAGGGGCGCCCCTCTCATCATTTCAGGGGACATGACTTATCCACCTGCAAGCTCAAGGGTTCAAGCTGAGAACTGTTAGGGCTCCAAGGAAAGCCATGTAACGGCCACCAAAAGCACGAAGAACCAGTAACTTCCGCAAAGAGCAGCATTACACAGCGAGAAAACCCCGGAGGGAACAGCTCACAGCGGCAAGAACATGGTAACGTACCCAGGAACACATCGAACCGATATTCCCGACCGGTGTCGAGAAAAGCACAGAATTGTGCTGGAGGAAATAAGAGGAAAACTTGGTGGATGGCGGGGTGTGGGGGGGTATGACATGTTTCTGAATTTTTAAAAAAATGAAAATTGTAAAGTCAATGCTGCCCAAATTAACTTATCCATCCCAGATTCGGTTTAAAAAAACACACCTGACAATAAGTAAAATAATCTCTATTTATAAAAGCCTAAGTGACCGTTAGGACCAGAACGACCAGAATGACTGATCGACCAGTCACTATGACGTGCACTGAGCACCGGGGGCAGATAGATGCTCAATGCAGGAGCTGCCCTCTGGTGGTCAGTGCACTCCCACAGCCAACCTCTCCCAGCTGGCCAACCTCCTGCGGTCCCTACCTCTGTCCTTCCCTCCCCACCCCCACCCCCCATCCCCACAGGCCCTGATCAGGACTGGGCGAGACGGCCTCGATTGGCCCTGATTGCCGGCCAGGCCTAGGGACCCCCCACCCGTGCACGAATTCGTGCACTGGGCCTCTAGTGAAATACAATTGTCAGTCTGAGTCATAAATGTATGTGGAAGAGAGACAGGCCAAGATGATTTTGATACGAGCGGGATAGTGCCATGCTACCTACCAAAACGCACTCCGTTCAATTAAAACAATGTGGTGTCAGCAGAGGAGACGACGGACCCACCAGTGGAGTGAAACCACGTGAGATGCCCCCACACACTTGGGACTGCGAAAGGGACCTTTCCAATCAAAGGGAAGAGAATAGCACATAAAACTGGTCGTTCGAGGATAAAGTCATAGTATGGTCCATCTTCAAAGCCGTGCGCAAAACTAAACTGCGAAAGAATTAAACGTATACACATAAAAGAGTGGCATTAGAAAATAATAGCAGGCTATTTTTTATAATATTGAAAGTCTTCTGGAAGAAGACAAAGCATCCAGAGGCCATAAAAGATGAACATCTGACGATAAAAGAACCAGTAACTTTTATACGGCAAATGTTACCACTTAGCAAATTAAAAGACAAGCAACAGACTGGAAGAAAATATTAAAAGGATTACTACCCAGGCTATAAAAGTGACTCACGATGCACTCACATTGTTGTGCAACCATCCCCACCACAATAAAAAAGAAAGGTAACTCCGGAGTATATTAACAGAAAGCCCTTTAGGAAAGGGAGTAAAGGAGTGACCTGGTCCCACAGAAAAGGCAGTGCAGTGAGATCCCGGACATTAAACGACGCTGGAGCTCTTCAGCAATGAGGAAAATATAAATTTAAAAAACCCAATGTTTAAATAAAACAAATTAAAACTATACTTTGTGTATCAAAGGGTATTATTAAGAAAGTGACAAGCCCTAACTGGTTTGGCTAAGTGGATAAAGCGTCAGCCTGCGGACTCAAGAGACCCAGGTTCGATTCCGGTCAAGGGCATGTACCTTGATTGCGGGCACATCCCCAGTAGGGAGTGTGCAGAAGGCAGCTGATCGATGTTTCTCTCTCATGGATGTTTCTAACTCTCTATCTTTCTCCCTTCCTCTCTGTAAAAAATCAATAAAATATATTTTAAAAAAAAGAAAGTGACAAGACTACCGAAAGAATGAGAGGACATATTTGCAAACCATATCACCAATAAGGATCTAGAATCCAGAATATATAAAGAACTCTCACAACTCAATAACAAAAGGACAAGAAACCCGATTTAAAAATGGGCAAAGGACTAGAAGGGGCATTTCTCCAAAGAAACTATTCAAATGGCCATCCAGCCCATGAAAAGATGCTCATCATTATCAGTCATTACAGCAATGAAAACCAAAACCACAAGGAGGCAACATTCCTATCCGCCCGGTGATTATAACTAAACCCAAAACAAAACTAACAAAAGACAAAAGAGTATGGGTAGGTGGGGATGTGGAGACACGGCCGGTGAGAAGATAAATGAACGGGTGCAGCTGCTGCGAGAACAGTCCGACAGCCTCCAAGAGGTAAACGTAGAATTCCCCTGTGACCATGTGACCTTATGTGTGCACCCAAAGAGTGGAAAACTACTCAGACAAATGCTTGCATGCACATGTTCCTGTCAGCACTGGTCACAAAAGCTAAAGGGTGGAAACAACCCAAGTGTCCACAAACCCACGGACGGATGAACACATGGGTACACATCTGCACGATGGAGTCCTGTGCAGCCATGAACAGGCATGAAGCACAGACACCTGCTGCACCATCCTCAAAAACATCATGCCATGTAAGAAGCCACACAAAGATCATGTATGGAGCCACACAAACATCATGCTATATAAGAGGAGTCAGACACCAACATCATGTGTATAAAAGGAGCCACACAAACATCATGTATGTAAAAGAAGCCGCACAAACATCATGTATGTAAAAAGGCTGCACACAAAAGGTCATCTATTATGCGATTCCCTTTCCATGAAATGTCCAGCACAGGTAGATCCACCTAGATAAACAATTATGGTGGCTCAGACTCGGGGAAGAGGGAGGAGGAAGTGACTGCCTAAAGCAGCGGTCACTATCCTTTCGGACCTCATGGGCCGCCAGTGGTCCACGGACCACCGCTTGGCGACCACTGGCCTCAGGGGCACAAGGTGGTCTTTCGCGGGAGTGACACGCTTTGGAAGGAGACACAGGGGTGGCCGCACCGAGCTGCACACTCTCAATGGTTCACATTGTCTGTCATGTGCATTCCACCTCATTAAAAATGGACAAGGCGGTACCTCATCTCTTTTTCAGTTTGGCACACATGCACACACATGCACACACGCACACATGCACCTATAACAACCCAGTGTCGGCACGAGAGCAGATGAGCTCTGTCCACACTGGCGGCGCACATGGAAGCCGGCAGGGCATCTGGGGATGGAAACCGAGCAGCATCTGTCAAAACGGAAAACGCGCACAGTTTGTGGCACAAGTTTCGCTCACAGGACTCAGTTCCGCACACGCTCCGAGGTAGACAGGAATGCACTTTATTGGTTTTAAAAAATGAAACAAAATAAGAAATAAAAATCTGGCAAATGGGTGTTGCCGGTTTGAGAACTGGAAGAAGGACCCGGAGGACCATTTGGTCTCCAATTGCCCCTGAACAGCCCCTAAATCGCCCATAAATTCCATGCGCTGTGTGTAAACAATGCTGCACAGCAATAAAGCGGAAGAATATACAATTTTCCCAACAATGCATCCTCTGTAGTTCCACAACATGGTTGCATTAAAAATTCAGTCATTCAAGTGTGACACTGCGAGACACACACCACACATTCACCAACAGTCACATCGCTGGCAGCCCGTTGCCCGGTGCTCCCGTGTGGCTGGCCGTGGTCCTTTCGCCTGAGAAGTGGGGGTGCCACACCTCCCAGGGGCGCGCTGAGCGGGAGGCGGGGGAGTGCACGCGGGTGAGGGGCCCGCGCTGCCCAGGCACCAGTTAAGCGCAGCAAGTGTGGGCTCCCACCAGGGACTCGCGGGGCTGCATTCTGGTAGGTCATTCATAGACGATGTGACGAACCCCAGGTGATGAGGGCTCCCAGCTGTGGGCACAGGCGCAGGAGAGAGAGGCTGGCTGCAGGGCACGTCCCTCCCCGTCGCCCCTCAGTCTACGTGGAAGCCACTGCCCAGCTCTTTGGCCCCCTCACCCCAAGACGGGCCGGCGGTGCCCGGCTGAGACCCACAGGGACCTGCTTTTCCCAGAGTACAGATGCCCTTTCTGCACGCCGGTGCCCCTACCATTAGCACGCACGTCCAAGTGCTCCTGTGTTTGTTCTCTGGAAAATAAACTGTTGGAAAGAAAAATCAATTTTCATTAGCGGTGCAATTACTTTCAAGAAAATCCTTTTTCAAATAAAAGCATCAAGGGCACTCGAGAGCTGGTGTCAATCTGACCTTCCCCGGAGGAGGAGTGTGCTGGGACCCAGGGCTGGCATCGCCCCTCAGCTGCCTGTCCCGGTCCCGGACGCCCCGACAGGAGCCAGCAGGTGCTGCGGAAGCTGGGGGCAGGCCGGGAGGGTGGGGGTAAGTGGAGAGTCCCCCCACCCTGGGGTGGGCACCCCTCAGTCCAGCTGATGGATGCCCAGGGCCGTATGCCAGACCTCCTAGTGTTTTAAGAGGAGGTCTATGCCAGATTTTTATTTGAAATCGTCCAGATTTTATAATTATTTAAAAAAATTCAAAGTGAATAACAAAGACAATATTCTTGGGGCCCAACCAAATACTACTGTGGGGTGAACCTGGTCCAAGGGCCCCAGGCGGTAACTTCTGTGACACACGCTTGCCCTTGGAGGTTGGAAACTGTGCGCCCAAAGGTGCTCATGGACCAGGACTGTGGATGTCACAAGAAAAACATCTACACTCTCCAGGGCTGATAAAGCCCATTAGTGGGTTTGAGTCGGTTTCCCATCCCCAGCCTGTCAATCATCTGCCCCCAGCCCTGGCCACATCGCGGCTCCACACCACGCCCCTGCTGGGGTCATGGTCTGAGAGGACACCTGGAACTTTGTACTGTGCTTCCCACACACCTCGCTTGACAAAAACAAATTGCAAGATGTATTCCCCACCAAGAAGGCACACGTGAGAGTTTTGTTTTCCCTTCCACTTGACGCGTCAGCAGAATCGGTGGCTCTTTTAAAGAGAGATTATCTTTAATGAATATAAAGAGGAACGATGGGGCCAGGTTAGAGAAACTACACAGCCACCAGGCAAAGCCAGAGCAGAATTGATTTTTCTTAAGTGGGGTCAGTGAGTAATCGTGTGCGCACAGCCTGGGAGTCACTCTGAAACCCATTCTTCCCCCGCGGCGTCCTGCCCCTGCCTCGCCCGATCGATCCTGCCCCATGCATCGCCAACGGGGACCAGGGCCTTCAATTATCTGGTGATTTTTAGTATTTCTCCCTCCTTTTTTTTTCATTTTATGTGCCTCAGGCATGAACAGCTCTGGCCACCGACACAGGCATCAAGCTGGGATGAGCTAAGGAGCGTACATCTGCTTTGCCCCTGATTGATCTAAGAGCAACTCCACCAATCAGGTGTCTCCTTGCCCATTGCCAGGGGCCCTCCCTCCTTCTTAATCAGCATCGGGAGGGGGGCTGACGCTGAAGCCAATTGCAGGCTAGATCTCCCATCCCTGCGTGGAAAGTGGTTTGGAAACACGCAGTCGCTTTTAGAAGAGATAAAGGCTGCCTGTGATGTAGCAGATGGGCTGCGTGTTGCCCTGGGCAGTACAGTGACCTGTAGCCCAGCTGAGGCCGTGCCACCCCTGCAGGGGTGCTGTCCTCCTAACGCCCTCTCTCCCCGCCTGAGCCTGCCATCTCCCCCCCAGAGCCAGCTTCCCATCCCCAGGGAACCTGGAACAGGAGACCAGGCTGAGTGTAGCAACAATATCCCATAAGCTGCCATCTGACTACAAAATGGACAAGCCATGGCTGGTTTTCCCGCGTCCTGACCCCTCTTGGTCAAGGTGTCTCGGCGGCCTCATGCAGTGCCTCGTCCTCTCCTTTACGAGGGCACTGGACCTCACACCACGTGGATGACACGAAGGCTTCCCTTTCTGTGGCCTTCCCTTTCTGTGGATAGGTCCTTAAAATTATTCGCGTATTCTTATCAAAATACTACGGCGACGGTTTCACTCTGCCCACTGCCCGGCGTCCGACATGGCTAGAGAACCAGCAGGCAGACAGCGCAGGTGATATTTAAACGATCTCTCTCCTTGTCTCCCTTTGGCAAATCCACTGACTGGAATTCCTAAAACCACGAAGGCCAGAGGAAGTGACAGTAAGAAAAGAATCTTCACCTCAGAATCCTACGCTTAGTGAAAATATCTCAGGAATAAAGGTAACTCCAGACATTCTCAAATGAAAACACAAAAAACCAAAACACGAAGAGCATTTGTGGCCAGCAGACTGGCCCGGAGGGAATGGCTGAAGGCAGTTCTCCAAACCAAACGGAAGAGAGAAAAGGAAGAGCCGTGGAATGTCATGAAGGGAGGAAGAACTCAGTGAGCAAAAGTGCAGGCAAACACATAGGTTTCTTCTCCTCCTGAGTTTTGTAAATTCTGTTTGACTGTTGAAGAAAAATTTGTAACACAGTCTGACGTGGTTCTAAATGTATGTATAGGAAGCATTTAAAACAATTATATAATGAACAGGGGAGGTAAAGTTTCTATACTTGAACTGGCAAAATGATGACATCAAGAATATATGATGACATATACGTGCATGTATATATGTATGCATATATATGTATGTATATGTTTATATGTATATGTATCACATATATAATGTGATACCTAAAATAGCTACTAAAACAGCAATACCTTTTAGAGTATAAGACATACTCACAAACACTAGAGTGAAATCATAATGACATGTTAAAAATTGCCCCAGCTGGTTTGGCTCAGTGATAGAACGTCGGCCTGTGGACTGAAGGGTCCAGTCAAGGGCACATGCCCAGGTTGCAGGTTTGGTCCCCAGTGGGGGGCGTGCAGAAGGCAACTAATCAATGGTTCTCTCTCATCATTGATATTTCTCTCTCTCTCTCTCTCTCTCTCCCTCTCCCTTCCTTTCTGAAATCAATAAAAATATATTTTTAAAAATGTTCAAGTCATTCACAGGAAGGCATGAAAAGAAAACAGAAATGAAAAACAGACCATAAATGGTTGGCTTACACTCTGACATATCTATAACTCCATCACATGCAAATGGTCTAAATACAAATTAAAAGAGGGGCTCACGGAGTGGATGCAAAAACATAACTCCACCATTTGCTATCTACAAGAAGCTCACTTTTGTCTCAGAGATTGTGTAGGAAAGTCACAGACACCTTCGTTTCAAATGAGCGCTCTGCTGATGAGACAGGCGAATGCTCAGCAGAACGGGAGCCGGCCAAGCCGGCATCCATGGGAAGGACAGCGATGGAGGGGACACTGCCCATCAGACGCAGCAGCGGGCAGCCACCGCAGACCCTCCGAGCTGCTGCTGCGATTCGCACCCACTCGCCTTCCTCCGAGTGTTCACCCTGAAGACCATCTGAGCCCTGTCCACGCGAAAGAAGCAACGCCCCCCCGAGGTGTGAGCATTGTCCGTAGGACTCTACCTGCAGACCCGGAGATTACATACGAGAGGTTGGATTGGGGACAAAGCGGGTCCCGCCTGACGCATGGGCCAAAGTGCCCACTGGCTCAGGGCTGGGTCCCTGGGAATGATCCGAGGCCTTCCATCCGAGGCCCTCCATCTGACATGTGCGGTGGATGAACGCACAACATCGACAGGAGGAAGGAAAGAGGCACTAAAATATGAGACGCGGGGACGGGAGGAGGGACAATGGACGCAGCAAAGGTGGCCAAGGTGACCCGCCTTCTCTCGCGATCAGAACAGAGTGACGCAGCCTCTCCCTGTGGGTCCCAAACCCAGACGCGGTTCCAGCCGCGAACCCATGAAATGATCCTTGAAATTATCTCGCCAAGAGAAAATGTCCTTCAGCGCTTATTTTGATGTGATTTAAATAAATGTGCGGCAGGTGGAATTATTTCCTCATTCCATCCTGGTTCGGAAAATGAAATTCCATTTATGAGCCAGTCAGTCCGCGGCCCCTCCAGCTGAGCCGAACACACGGCTGTGCTGTCAGCGGTAGGACCGGGGCCCCGGGCCGCGGGGTCTCTCTCCCAAGGTGAACCGACCCTGTGGGGTTAGGGGTGCGCCCCAGTGCCTGCCCGCTGGGTTGCAGCGTGGAGTTGGATTTGTAACTGACAGTGGCAACCCAGACACCTTGTGTCTTCGATCTGATGCGTGATTTCTGAAAAGGAGAGTGTGGAGAGATCCCACAGCCGCCAGCGGTTCAAACGCCACAGGCACACCTGTGCGCCCAACTGTGACCCCAGACAAGGAACCCGTTACAGTCCCACCCGCTACAGTCCCACCCATTACAGTCCCACCCGTGACAGCCCCACCCGTTACAGCCCCACCCGTTACAGTCCCACCCATTACAGCCCCACCCAGTACAGTCCCACACCCTGATCCCGAGGGGACCAGCAGGGCTGTAGGGCTCGGGGTATCTCCGTAAGGCTCTGTGTGAGCATGACAGAGGGTTGTTCTTGGGAACGATGTCAAATATATTTTCATTGATCTCAGAGAGGAAGGGAGGGGGAGGGAGAGATAGAAACATCAGTGGTGAAAGAGAATCATCATAGATCGGCTGCCTCCTGCATGCCCCCTACTGGGGATTGAGCCCAAAGCCTGGGCAGGTGCCCTGACCAGGAATCCAAGGCGACCTGGCCAGGCTTGGAAAATGGGTTAAAATGATGGTCTCCAGTGATGGGTTTTTGATGACTTTTTTAAAAAGTCACGATATATTTAAGACACGTAGAAGGATAACAAATAACAAATTTCACAGTGGCATACGCACCACCCGGGTTAAGAACACACACGTTACCAAAGGAGTTGCTGCCTCTTCCCGACAATCCCCGCCCCCACTGAACCCCGGGGGCCTCTCCCCAAGGGCACCTCCGCAGGCCGCCCCCGCGCAGAGCGGGTGGCTCTCTGTCCTTTAACCAGGTTCGGGCCTCGCATGTGTGCAGGCGTCTATAGATCGTGCCCTCTGCCCGTGCCCTCCCTGAACTCGCTCTTTCTGCGCCACATTTCACTCGAGACCCACCCGTGTCAGCACACGCAGCTCCAGCTGAGGCCCTGCCAGTGTAGGATAGGCATGCGCAGCCCCTTTCTTGTTTTGCACTTTTCACAGCTCCCGCGTCAGACATGCATTACTTTCTCCATCAGAGAAGAATAGGGTTTGTAAGCGGAGGCAGCCCCCACTCCCCCTCGTCCTCGCTCCCTCCCTGGGGGAGTGACAGCGTGGAGGGGGAGCCTGGAACCTCCCCCCAACCCCCAGCCAATGGCCGAGTCCTGCTGGTCCCCTTCCGCCACCTCTCAGACCCTCTCTTACCTCCCCCTCACTTGCACGGCCCTGCCCAGGGTCCGGCCTCCGTGCTGGCCTGGGTGCCGGGTCTGCCCGGCCTCGGTTCCTCTCCCTGCCCTAGCGCAAGGCCACCTTTGTGATCCCAGCTGCCACCGTCCCAGCTCAGGCCACCACCGTCTCCGCCTGGTGTCACTTCACCGGCTTCATCCCGGGCCTCCCGTCTCTAGTCTCATGGCCGGAAGTGCTGCTCCGAACGAGACACCCGAACCGCATCAAACCCTCCTCCACGTCAGAAGTCCCCCAGTGCCTTCTCATTGTCTTCAGGATGAAATCTGAACTCTGAGGCATCATGGGTAAGACTCCTCGCCACCTGATCCTCCCCCAGCTGCTCATCCCATCCACCCGAAAGAGCTGCTGAGCCCGGCCCGTGTGGCTCAGTGGTTGAGCATCAACCTATGAATCAGGAGGTCACGGTTCAATTCCTGGTGAGGGCACATGCCTGGGTTGTGGGCTCGATCCTCAGTGTGGGACGTGCTGGAGGCAGCCCATCAACGATTCTCTGTCATCATTGGTGGGTTTTTTTCTTTTTTTAAATCCTACCCGAGGATATTTTTCCATGGATTTTTAGAGAGAGTGGAAGAGAGAGGGAAAGACAGAGAGAAAAATCGATGTGAGAGAAACACAATGATTGGTTGCCTCTTGCATGAGCCCTAACCAGGGCACGGGCCGGGGAGGAGCCTGCAACCAAAGTATGTGCCCTTGACCTGAATTGAACCCAGGACCCTTCAGTCCGCAGGCCACGCTCTATCCACACCAGCTGGGGCTCATTGATATTTCTCTCTCTCTCCTTTCCTCTCTGAAATAAATATAAATTTAAATCTATATCTATATATCTATATATTTTTTTAAAGAGCTGTTGGAATGCTCCAGTCTGGCCCCGCACTCTCACCTCCCCCATGGTTTCTCCTGGCGGGGTGCTCTCCCCCATCCCAGCCTGGCCAGTGTTGTCAACTGGTCCTGCACGACTCCCCTGAGAGCCCTCAGGAGGTCTTTTCTGAGCGCCCATCCCAGCTGGGCCCCCCACTCTGTGGTCCTCAGTGTCCCCCATGTTGCTTCTCCCGTGGGGGCTCACACTGATGGGTTCCTCCCGCCTCTTCCCCACACAGAGCTGGCTCCCCGGCTGGAATGGGCCCCTTCTATTCCCAGGACCCAGCGCCCCCGCAGCAGGCGTCGGGTGAAGGCCGCTAACATTTTCTGCAAAGGGCCAGACAGCCACCATGGGCTCTGCAGGCCACAGGGTCCCTGTCGCTAATCAGCTTGCACTGCCGCACGAGAGCTGCGGTGGCCAGCACGGAGGTGAAGGGCCTGGCTGCTCCTCCAAACTCCACGGACCCTGAGATGTGAGCTTCGTGTCATTTTCGTGTGTCACAAAAGGTCCTTCTTTTATTTTCTCCCAGGCCTCAGAGGGTAGAGACACATGCTTAGCTCAGAGTTCTTGCCGGGACAGGCAATGTCATCGTCTAGGACAGAATCTGCTGGCACCACAAAGCGCACGTAGAACCTGCATCCCTAAGTCCTTAGGCCAGTGGTTCTCAACCTTCGGGCCCTTTAAATACAGTTCTTCATGTTGTGATCCAACCATAAAGTTATTTCCGTGGCTACTTCATCACTGTAATGTTGCTACTGTTATGAATCGTCATATAAATATCTGATATGCAGGATGGTCTTAGGCGACCCCTATGAAAGGGTCGTTTGACCGCCAAAGGGGTCTCGACCCACAGGTTGAGAACCGCTGCCTTAGGCGGAAACGGAACCGCCCGCAGGTGATGTCAGACGTCAGTACAGCGCTGGTTCTCACCCCGGCTGCTCACCGCCAGGTGTTGGAGGGGACCAAACACTGAGTCCACACGTGCGGTCAGAGGTACGGGAACGTCGGAAGGAAATGGGGAGGCATCTGGGAAGAATCCTCAAAAAGTGCCCCGGGAGCATAACTCGCCACCTGCAGCCAGTCCTCACGCGTGGGCCCTGGGCCCTAATGAGTCTTAATGACAGCGCATCCCCTCTGCTGGGGGGTCCGATGGAAACTGCAGCGCACATTTCATTCCAGCATCTGCGAGGCTCGGAACTGAGCAGCGTGGCTCCTGGTGATGGGATGGCAGCTCTTGAAGGCCGGCGAGTGTGGGTGTGAGGTCGAGGCAGTTACATTGCACCGCTGCGTACACTGCCCAGAATTCATTACAGTGCGCCCGCTCTCAGGAGCCGCTGTGTGCCTGAAATTTCGGGGGTTCCGGCAGGAAAATCAATGCAGGCACTCGCTCGGGGCTGCAGGGAGCCACAAACACTCGAACTGCCACCAGCCTGGACGTGACTGAGGGTGTCACCTCCGGATCTGCGGCTGCAAATTGAAGAAGGGGACTCAGAACCCAGGCAGAATCCCTGGCAGAGCAGGACAGAGGCAGGGGAGGAGCCTGGGCCCATCCCAGCTCAGCCCCAGCGGCCTGCTAAGCACCATCAACACCTCCAGACAGCAGTGCAGGGAGAGGCCAGAGGCGCAGATTTGAACGGTTAAGTGAGAAACCCCCGCTGAGAGCTGAATTAGGAGAGTAAACGCTGCGACTCGGAAGGTCCCAGGATTAAACTACATCCGAAGGCGCTCAGGCCTGCGCTGAAGCATTGGTTCCTGGCAGCTAAAGAGCTGGAGGGGCTACCCCCGGCTGAGCTGCTGCCAGAATGGTCTCTGCTTTGCCAGCCCAGCAGGCCAGGCCCCCGGGGAGGTGGCAGCCCCCCCAACAGCAACCCCCTGCAGGTGGATTGGGAGCCTTTGTTAGCACAGGCCAGAGGGGTTCTGATGGAGGGGAGAAGCAGGCAGGTCTCCTGCAGTTTGTGAGCTCAGCCTCCGGGAGCTCAGCCTCTGTGAGCTCAGCCTCTGTACCCTGAGCCTCTGGGAGCTCAGGCCTCAGCACCTGCAATTCCCTGGATCCTAGGACTCGCCTGGCTGCCCCCCCATTCCCTGGGGTGAAAATGAAGCCCAGAGGCAGCGCTGCCCAGGACAGACACCCGTCAACGCTGCTCCCCGTGTTCCTCCTGCAAGATGAGGGGTGAGCCCGGGACGGGAGCAACGGAGGTCGCCGCCTAAAACCATGGCAA
Source organism: Myotis pilosus (assembly GCA_036010255.1). Classification (NCBI taxonomy): domain Eukaryota; kingdom Metazoa; phylum Chordata; class Mammalia; order Chiroptera; family Vespertilionidae; genus Myotis; species Myotis pilosus. The sequence goes on from JASKON010000014.1 coordinate 2,615,116, forward strand.
CCTCCTCCCTCTCCCGGAGGGGTGGCCGGCTGGCCCCACGTCCACTCCGCGTGCAGATTAGACTGGCTGTGTCCTGCTCTGTCACCCGCCTGGTGCTGCGGGCCCGCCAGTGCCATTCCTTCCCCGGCTCCCGTCCATCTGCATAAACGGTGAAATGAAGCCGGTCGTGCTGCTCACGTCTACGTTCAGGGATGAGACTCTAGACCCAAGGTTTGAATATGAATACACGTCTGTATGTGTGTATGTGTAAGTCTGCACACATATAAACACACATACGAATATCAATACAAACTTTCAAACCTGGGCATCCATCCATTTGCTGCGTAAAGCGAGGCACTTGCAGGAACCCAAGCTCTGCTTTCTAAGGTGCCTTCTTTATGAGCGTCCGACACAGGAACCATCTCTGCCCAGGACTCGGGCCCCACACTGGCTGGTCTACAGCACCTCAAAGCTCCCTGGTGTTTCCCAAACTGGGAACAGAAAATAAAGCAGGCAGCCCGGCCCCCCCCCGCCCCCCCGAGGTGGGTCCCAGCAGCCCCTCCTGCTGTGAAACTGAGCCGAGGCCCTAAGATGGATTCGGGGCCACAAAGGAGGCACTGCCGCCCCTCCATATCTGCCTCCGAGTCAACATCCACACCGCAGGCCAGCGTCCTCCCTGCAGCTCTGAGGACTTACACACGACTCTCCAGTCATGAGCTACGAATTCCCTCCATCGTCCTGGGAGCCGACAGCCCTCGGCCGGGGGCAGGACCGAGAGGCCGGCCCGTCCGAGTCTGGCTCCGGCCTCTGAAAGGTCACCTGCGGTGGATGATTTCACGTGGCTCTGACGGGGTTCCCTTCGCTTTAAATATTCATGAGCCACTGCCTGCGTGAGGAGGCTCCTGAGCGGGTCCAGTGGCGTATCTGTGCTCGGAAGATAGCGAGCCAACAATTGATGTTCTTCATTATTATTTTATATTCAACTAATATTCTTCGAGGGCCCCATGCATCAGGCATTGCTAAGTGCTGGGGCTGGAACAGTGAAGAAATGGGACTGAATCCTCTCCCTTCACACACACACACACACACACACACACACACACACACACACACGCGCGCGCGCGCACACACACACGCCAAACCATAAAGAATTTCTGTGTGTTTCAGAAAGCTACGCGATGGGACACAAGGGGCTGACACGGGGGACACGAGGGCGGCCTGCGGGCCCTGTGGACAGCGCTGGCCCCTCCACGAGCCGGCGGAGAGGTGAGAAGGGAGCAGGCGGCAGAGACAGGGCGAGGGCCTCCCAGCAGGGGCAGCAGCAGGAGATGGGACCCTGAAGCCGAAAGGACCCCGGAGGCCAGGCGCCTGAGAGCGCAGAGGGGAGCTGTGGGCGGAGGGCCATGTGAGGAGCAGAGACTGTGATGTTTCCAGAAGGACAGCTGCCTCCACGGGCGGGGCCGAGGCAGGGAGACTGGGAGGGACACGCGTCGGAGGAGGGACAGGCAGGACTTGGTGAAGGGAATGGAATGACCTCTAAATGTCCTCCTGAGGCAGGGACCCTGCGGACACGATGCGGGCAGGACGGAGGGGGCGGGGCATTGCATTTCGATGTGTCCAGACTGAGACTCACGTTGAGTGGCCAAGGGGCTCCGGAGGGGGGGCTCCCGGCGTGAAGGGGAGATTCCCGTCCTGGGGGATGTGTGAGACCCCAGGGAGAGGGGCCAGAACTGAGAGGGGCCAGGCCGGGCTGGACAGAGCGTGGCTGGAGCAGTGAAGAAGAGGAACCAGGAGAAGGTGGAGTCCTTGAGCCTAAAGGGGAGACTCCACTGTGCCCTGCGGCTGGGAGGTCCGTAACCGCGGATAGGGAGGGCCCGCTCTTCCCGGGCCCCTGAGGTTCCCGCTCCCTTTGGCACCACAAATCCTTACAATAAACTGGCTTTGGTGAAGGAACTCAAGCCATCTCTGCTCCTTCCAACCCGGAAAGCCGCTCGCCCCAGCCCTGCCGGGCTCCGTGCCAAGCCCAGAGGGGCCGACACGGGCCCTTCCTGCGAGGATCCCTCGGCCGGAGGCAGACCCCCGGCCGGCCATCCTCACATAAGCCAGACCCAGACAGACCACAGCGGGTGTGAGCCAAGGGGGTGCCTTGGCAAGAGTTCTGAAAACAGGCACGGAAATAAAATAGAAAGTTAGCGCCGAGGCAGGCGGGGCAGGGAAGGGTGTGCCCCGGGAACGGGACCGAGAGGGGCGTGTACTCAAGGAGGCGCTGCGTCCCATCCCAGCGCCACCGGCTGGGTGTCTGCGCCAACTTGTGCCGATGGCGCTGAGTGTCCAGACGCTTCACCAACCAAAACAACATCGGAGCGGGCGATCTGGTGACTGCTCCCCTAACGTCAGCCCTCGGCACGGGACGACCAAGTGTTGCGGGGCCCCCAAATCCTGGAGTACCCCTAAGCCAGGCAGGAGGCAGGCCTGTGTCACCTCCAAGCTCTTTGCAAACAAAGGAAAAGGGAAGGAGAAAAGTGACCTTTCTGTCGAGCAGGGGCTGTGCCACCTGATTCTGTGGTGCATCTAAAAGATCCCTTTCGCCCAGCCGGCATGGCTGAGCATCGACCTAGGAACCAGGAAGTCACGGTTCCATCCCCAGTGGGGGCCGTGCAGGGGGCAGTTGGTCAATGGTGCTCTCTCATCATGTACGTTTCTCTCTCTCTCTCCCTTCCTCTCTGAAATCAATAAAAATATATTTAAGGAAAATACAAAATAAAAAAGACTCCTTTACACAGCAAATCAGGCCCCGCCCACACGAGCCCCATGCTTCATGCCGCCAAGCCCTGCCCGGGGCACCGGCAGCTGCTTCCTCGTGGGCCGGTTCCTGCGGGTGCTCCCCACAGCACACCCTCTGCCTGCAGACTCGGTCCTCAGGGCGGGGACCACATTAACGTGTCAATCAGCGGAGAGTTATGTCCATTTCCATCGTGCGGGGGCTCAGGCCACGCTGTACACCGCCTCGCTCTCCTCCTCCAGCCCCCGCGCCCCCCCCCCGCCCCCCGCCGCCGCCTCTAACCTGCAGGAATCGGATGCATTCACATGGACCCCTTGAGGTTAATATATTACCTCCCAGGCAGCACGGTTTTATTTCATGCTGCTCTAATATGGTGCTCATGCTTCCTAAGCCATCACAGGCGTTAACTTGAGAACGTAATTAGGAGAATTTACAGACTGCCAGGATCCGTGCTGAGTCCCCGGGGAACTTGGGAGTATTCCCGAGACCGGCCGCCGGAAACCCTGGACGGGGCTGTGGAGCTGCCGTCAAAAAAGCCTCAAGGGAGCCGTTTCTTACCATTTCACTGAAGACATTTTACCGGAAAGAAAGAAGAAGCCAGAGGCTCTTGCCGGCGGGCATCGCCAGGGAAGCGCAGGTTGGGTTGGGGCCAGTCCCCGGTAAAAAGCCAGGGTCGGGGACGCAAAGGCAGTGAGATGGCACAGCCGGGAGCCCCGTGCACCCAGCGACGGCCCAGTGACGGCCTTGGGAACATGGCGTCTTCTTACAGAAGGGGGGGGGGGTGGGCTCACGTTTCCAAGACAGAAATCCTTGGTGTGCACCCCACAGGGGCTCCCAGGACCTCCTGCAAACCGAGGGGTGGGTGAGAGCCCCTGGTGACCCTCTCTGAGGAGGGCTGGCCGGAGCCCTGTGGCCTGAGTCACAGGACCAGCCCCTCTGGGAGCCGAGGCCAGGCTGTTGTCGTCCTCAGGGTGCCCCTGCCCTGGGCGGCCAGGAGGGACGCAGCCGTGAATAACGAGTGAGCTCTCGCCTGCCATCGCCCGTGCTCCTGCCTGAGGACACACATGGAGCACCCACTTCTGCTCCTGGCTGCAAAGGAGAAGCACGGCCTCCCAGGAGAGGGTGGGGGACGTGGGAAGGGGGCCCCTGCCCGGGGCTGGCCTGACCCCCACGCAGCTCTGAGAGGTTCACTGCCGGCAACGTACAAGGGACAACTCCTCCGCGGTGGCCGGGGACCCAGGCACCAGGCAGAAAAACACCTGAGACCTCAGGCCTCTGGCTGCCAAGCCCCAAGACACACCAAGGACATGGTCACGGTTCAGGTGGTCAGAGCCCTGCGCCCCGGAGCCCAGCAGGGAACCTGCACCCCTCAGAGGGTGCCGTGCTGGGGACAGCCTCCCAGGGCTCCTAAGAGGCACCCCGACCTGGCCTGTTCCCTCAGCCTCTTGACGTTGGAGCCGTCCTGGGGTGTCCTGGGCACCGCAGGCTGTGAGCTGCATGCCTGGGCCCTACCCGGTGCCGGCAGCGCCTCCTCCCGCAGTCAGGAAACCCAAAACGCCCCCAGACGTTACCAACTGTCCCCTAGAGGCTAAAACGGCCCCAGTGGGGAACGCTGTCATAGAGCTTAAAAACAACACTCATGGAAAGAGAATTCGGATTCAGGGGAGGAGAGAGGAAGCCCTCAGAGGAAGCCGGGCCCCCGACGCCCCACCAGACGCATCAGCCGCCTGCACACGGGCGCGCTGTGCGGTTTCATTCTGAAAGGGTCTCGCAAATCTCTCTTTCTCGATGCAGCTTCACACTGAGCGGATTCCACCAAACCCTCTTCACATCAGAGACCGTTTGAAATGCGCACAGCGCTTTGCGTGTATATCACTCAGAGCCCAAGAAAAGACAAACATAACACGAGTTTTCCAGGCGCAATCTCCTGTGGAAATCTACCAGCGTTTGGCTGCAAACGGCCGCGTGGAAACATGTCGGCGAAGCCACGGAAAAGGGCTGGTTCTTACCCGGCGCGCTCACGGCAGGCGGCGTGGAGCTCATGCTGCACGGGGCTCGGGGCTCCCAGGAGGACGCTGCGGTCCGTGGTCAGTGGCCGGTGCAGCGGTGCATGAACCCCCGGGCGTCCTGGGGGCACCCCCGGCGGGGTGACTACTTGCTCCGGATTGTAGACGGGGAAGCTCGTGGTTAAACTGCGGGTTCAAGGCCACGGATCTCGCTTACGAAGCTGAAGAGCCCCACAGCCAGGAGCCTGGCTCCCAGCTCCCCTTCTGCCTGAGGACGATCCGCCCACACGCGTGAGCCTGCGTGTCTGGTGCTGCGTCAACCTGCCTCCTCCCAGCGCGGCCCATTCCTAAGGGCAGACGCTGAGCCTCGGGCAGCCACCTGGGTGCTGGCAGCACCAGAATCGGCACCGAGGAGGAGGGTGGGAGGGAGCTGGGATGGGTGAGCATGTGGGGGGAAGCCAGGACCACTCACTCCTTACTGCTGGCCCGGGCCTGGGGCCCTGGCTCTCTCCTCCCGAGGCCTGCCTTCTCCACGCCTCTTTGGATGCTGGGAAGTCTGTCTCTTTCCTGAATAAAACTACGTCTCCCAAGGAGCATTTGAGTTGGTTTTTCTCATCACAACAAAAGAGAGAGATGCCAGGCCGGCGTGGCTCAGTGGTTGAGCATTGACCTATGAACCAGGAGGTCAGGGTTCGATTCTCCGTCAGGGCACAGGCCCGGGTTGCAGGCTCGATCCCCAGTAGGGGGCATGCAGGAGGCAGCCGAACAAAGATTCTCTCTCATCATTGATGTTTCTCTCTCTCCCTCTCCCTTCCTTTCTGACATCAATAAAAATGTATTTTTGGAAAAAGAAAGACAGAAACAGAGACTGCTGAGACGAGATGCAGGACCGATCCCTTCCACAGGCCGAGAAAGTGACCCGGCCGTGGACGGGGTCAGACTTGCATGTTTGGAGGATGGCTGGCTGCTGGGAAGAGCTGACCGGGAAGGGGCGGGAGCAGAGAGCTGGACAGCAGCCGGGAGACGGGACGCGGCCGGGGCGAGCTGGGACGTGGAGATGGTGGTGGAGGGGTGGGTGCCTTAGAAAGCTTTCTGAGAGTCTGTCTCCAGCACCTGATGACCGGCTGGATTTGGAAAAATGGCCCTTCTTATCCCCATGACATTTCCTCCTCTCAGCAGCTGGCTGCCCTTCATCTTAGATTCTGCCATCTGCTAGCCGTTCGGGTCCGTGTCTGTCTGTGTCAGTGCATCCTTGTGCCGGGCCAGCGTGGGCCCAGGACGGGGGCTTCACAGCATGAGAGATGCCCTCCGCCCCGCTGACTTGAACAGGACGCTTCGCCCCACCAGCCATGAGGCCGCCCAGCTCCCCACTCTTCCTCTGGGACATTGTGGATACCTGGTCAGAGGTCCCCCCGCACCCAGGCACCCCTTCCCACGGCGTTCCCCTGAACTGCCTATAGAGGACGAAGAACAATGTGCATAACAGGGCTGGTCCTTCCGTACGCTGCCCTGGCCCCGAGGGCTCCCCAAGGGCCTGCTGTGCCCTCGTGCACCATCACCAACCTGCGGCGGAACGGGTCCCGCACCCGGACACGGACGCCATCCGCTCCCCGCAACCCGTTCCCCTGCGGCCCCGGCACTGAGGCGACAGGCCCATCAGCACCAGCCCCCGACCCTCCCGGGCGGCGCGACCACATCCGATGCGCTCGTCTTGGAAGAGAGAGAAAAAGAACGGGTCGCATCCTTTCCGTCGTTTTTTTCTGAACGTCCATCATCCAACCGACTGTGGGGGGTGCGTGTCCTGGAACCCTGAACCCACCGGAAGTGGGTATTTAGACAAAACGCCTTGTCCTCCAGCCAGGCCACCAGCAGGCTGTGATGTCAGCATCCGTGACACCGTGTGGCCTCGCGCCCCGGCCGGCCGGCAGCCTCTCCGCTCGTCCACGCTCCCGGGTCTCCCTGCACCAGACCTGCCACGGAGCCGCTCCTTCGGCAAATCGTCACGTTTGCAGTCGGCGTGTGAGCTGGTCTCCAGGAGGGAGGCCGTGGTCACGTCTGGGCACATTCACACGCATGTGAGCTGATGGACGGAGTGAAATGACCAGCTCACAGGGCTTCCTCCTGGCGGCACTGGCGTGGGAGGGGAAGTTAAAAGCAGACCTGCTGTCCTCTCTCTCTCTCTTTCTCTCCCCCCCCCTCCCCAGGCACACAGGCTGGCAAACTTCTAGTTGCTACTTCTTTGACAATAACTCAGAGCTTGAAGTCATTTCTGGGTCAGTGAGCCTGTCTCTGCCTGTCCCACTTTTCCCAACATTGGCTCTTCCTGGTAAGACCGCCCCGTCTCCCCCTCTCCCCTCCCCCGGCACGGGGTGTGGGGGGGCGAGCTCCTGTGTGCTGGGAGCTAAGGGTGCTGGCCCATTGGGGCCCCCTCCTGGGAAGGCCGGGCCTGGGTGCAGCTCAGGGCGCTGGTCGGTGAACCCACGGGCAGCGCGATGAAAAGACCAGGAGACAGGCGGGCCAGGGCCCACGCACGCTCCTCCCAGACTCGGGTGGACACCCCTCGGGCCTCCGGCGGCCCTCTCCGCATTGCAGGGTTTTAAGTGCTGCACTCACAGCCGCGTGCACAATTAGCGGTGGATTAGGAAAGCTGGTAATAGGGGATTTGGCTGCTAATCCCCTTCTGCCTGTTAATATTAATTAAAGTGCTTTTCTCTTTCATTCTGCAACAAACACCAGCTACTTTAAGAGGAGGAACTGGAGAGCGCGGCCTGATAGGGTCACGTCTGTGTGGTTTCCCCATCCAGGAGGGCCGGTGCGTTCTTCTCGGAGCAAAGCTGCGTGGACTGCGTGGACGTGAGGCACGGGAGGGAGAGAAGCATTACCTGTCCCTCATTTTCCCCGGGGAGTTTTCCTGTTGGCCCTGCAGGCAACCATTTAGTTCAGACACAGAGAGGACTGGCTCCTGGGAGCAGCGGTGCCCACCCTGAGGTCAGGACGCCTCTGGCAGGGGAGGGCAGTCACGGTCCCAGCCGAGGTTAGGGCAGCAGTTCTCAACCTATGGGTCGCGACTCCTTTGGCGGTCGAACGACCCTTTCACAGGGGTCGTCTAAGGCCATCCTGCAGATCAGATATTTACATGACGATTCATCACAGTAACAACATGACAGTGATGAAGCAGCAACGAAGATAATGTTATGGTTGGGTCACCACATGAGGAACTGTATTTAAAGGGCCAGAAGGCTGAGAACCGCTGGCTTAGGGCTTCTGTCCTGGCTTCTTACCTGCACGTAAGATCCTGCCTGAACCGCCTGGCTGTCCCGATCCTTCCTTTCTCAGGGCTGATCTTTCGTTGACTACAGACCATCTCTCTGCACTTTCTTAAAAGATCAAAGGCGGCTGGAGCAGGAAGCCCCGGTCTTCAGGGAGGGCCTCGCGCCTGCGACTCCGGACGAAGGATAATGAACAAAACACGGACGTGCGGACGTGGGTGGCATCTTCCCTCCCCGCCGCGGGTGCTAGTCCTCGAAAGCCCTGGAGGGAGACGACGGGTCCTTCCCACGTTGCCCAGCATCCTGCGGGCGGGAAGGCGGGCGGCCATCGCGCACACAGATGTCACTGAGGTGGCCGCGTATCTCCGCGTCTCTGCAGGTTCCCGCCGGAATGCAGGGTCCGTTTTCACGGGAGCCGACAGCTTCATCGGGTGAGATAAGGCCCGTTTTCAGATTAGGGTGCAGGAGGTACTCAGATTTTCCCATTGATGGGCTTGGGATTCAGTCACGCGGCCCCTGCAGGGATGTAGGCACTGCCCTCCCATGGACCCTTTGATCGGGCACCACCCCAGGAGAAGGCAGAGAGAAGGGAAACCAGCCAGCGGCAGGAGCGTGGGATCAAGTGGATCGGGGACTGGAAAGGACTTGACTTTCAGAAGAATGTCGCCCCAGGTCGTCCGTCACGCTAATCACTTAATGGCCCTTTTTAACCTGATAATGAAGACAAGGAAAAGTGCCTCCTGAAAAATGGCTGCAAATGAATTCCAGGCAGACACAGAACTCGGGCCAACAACGCATGAATATGGAGAACTGTCAACACCGTGGATGGAGCGTGGGCTTGCGTGGGCCGGAGCAGAGGCAGGAGGGACGGAGCGGGAGTGGGTTCTGGGCCTCCCACACTCTCCCGCAGACCCCCACTCCCGCAGGCCTTGGGGAGTGGGCAGGGCCAGCCCTACAGGTGCAAAAGGAGACAGTTCCCCCTGGAGGTCTGCTGCCCCTGCAGAATAGCCCTTGGCCACTCCAAGCCACCTGGCAGGTTGGGGGGGGGGCGGGGAGACATACAGAGAAGGAGGAAAGATGGCTGCACCCCAGTCCACAGCCTTGGAGGCTCCCTGCCTGCCTTTGCAAGGAGAGGGCAGGCTCCGGGGTCTCCTGCTCCTAGAAGGGGAGCCTGCCCAGCACCCTGCCCAGCACCCTGCCGGGGTGCCGGTGCCAGCACTGCCTCTGGAACTGGGCCGCAGCCCAAGAATGACTGGAGCCCGAGAACTGGGGATCCCCCAGCCCAAGAGGGAAGGAACAACCGAACCCAAAAAGTGGCTCCTGGGGAGACGGTAGGCTCAGTGGTTGAGCATCAACCCATGAACCAGGAGGTCACAGTTCGATTCCCGGTCAGGGCACATGCCTGGGTTGCAGGCTCCATCCCCAGTGTGGGGTGTGCAGGGCGTGGCTGATCAATGATTCTCTCTTATCATTGATGTTTCTCTTTCTCTCTCTCCCTCTCCCTTCCTCTCTGAATCAACAAAAATATATTTAAAAACAAAACAAACAATACCAAATAGACTATGCTCTCATCCCTCCAGGCCCCCCTGGCCGATGGGCTGGGCAGGAGGCCGAACCCAACCCCTTGGGCGTGGATGGCCCTCAGGGAGGCGGGGCCTCCTCACCGGGTCCATGCTTTCTCCGGGGGGAGAGCGGCCAGACACACTGTGGCACTGATTAAATATTTGTTGGATGAGCGAATGCTAAATGGATTTTTATTTCAATTCTGTCCACATTTTAAATCAAATGCTTTAACACACTTTAGGATGGGAATTAATTGCCTCTCCTAGTCATTATTTTAATCCATAGCTATAATCAAGCCCCACCCACCCACAGCTAATAAATGAAACCGCAAGATCGCTGAAAGGAGAGCCTCTGGGACTCTCCCCGCGGACGCTGCACCCCAGACACGCGCTGTGGGGGGCAGAGGGGGGTCTCTATATGTGTTCTGTTTTTCTTTATTTCTTTTTTCCCCCATTCGCCTCCAGCCCCCATCCCTGGGCAACCACTGCCTATAGATTCACAGGTTCTGGACATTTCATATAAATGGAATCATACAGCACGTGCCCCTTCCTGATGGCTAGTTTCATTTAGCACAATATTATCCAGATCCATCCATGCTGGGGCGTGGGCCAGTCCTGCACAGCTCTCTATGGCCGGGTAACCATTCCCTGGGTGGAAACACTACATTCCACTGACCTACTCCTCAGCTGATAGATACCTGCGTGCGTTCCACACCCTCGCCAACACATTATTATCTGTGCTTTTTACAACGGCTCTGTACTCGTTGTTGTTCTAACCCTCACCTGAGGCTATTTTTAGAGAGAGAGTGCAAGAGAGAGGGAAGGACAGAGAGAAATATTGATGTGAGAGAGAAACACATAGATTGGTTGCCTCCTGCACCTGCCCCAACCAGGGCCCAGGCAGGGGAGGAGCCTGCAACCAAGGTACATGCCTTTGGAATTGAACCTGGGACCCTACAGTCTGCAGGCCGATTCTCTATCCACGGAGCCAAACCAGCTGGGGCTGTACTCACTGTAAAACACTTCTGGGAGAGGCTTCTAGCAGACACCTGGACTCCCCCCTAAGTGACTACATGTGTAAGGGGCAAGTCTAGAACTGGCCCCCCACCACCCCGTCCCTCACAATTTCTGGAGTTCTAACCAGGCTCCAGGGCACTGAGTGCATGTGGCCCCAAGCAGCACAGCGACAGTCCGGACAGATCCCGCCGTGGGATGGATTCTGACACTCTAGAGCGGCCTGTCTACTACGGCGACCACTGGCCACATGAGGCCATTCTAACCCAAATCAGTTAAAACAAAATGAAACACTTCGTTGCTCACTCACACTGACCACACTTCAAGTGCTCAACGGCCGCATGTGGCTGTAACACATTTCCATTGCTGTAGGAGTCTGTTTCATTTTATTTTAAAGGCGTTTTATTGGTATTTTAGGGAGAGAGGAAGCAAGGGAGAGGGAGAGAGAGCAAACCATTGACGTGAGAAACACGGATCGGCTGCCTCCTGCATGCCCTCTACTGGGGATCAAGCCTGCAACCTTGGCCTGTGCGCTGACTGGAAATCGAACCCATGACCTTTCTGTACACGGGATGCCGCTCAACCACTGAGCCACACGGGTAGGGACCCTCTCTGTGGAGGTTCACTGGTCAGCGCCGAGAGGAAGGGCAGGCCGTGCACATCACCGCCCTGTGAGCAGTGTCCCCCCAGTGGCTTTGTCTCTGGAGCCCCCTGCTTAAGGTGCCCACGACACATACCCCGCGACCCATCTGCCAGCCATCCGAGAGGCTCGGGACCAAAGAGAAAAGCAGGAGGCGTGTGTCTTTGATGGAGAAACGCTGAGGGTGAGACCTGGGGGCCTCGCAGGGGGACTGTCACATTTTCCAGTGACTTAAGCGACATCGAAGCCCTTCTTCTCCCTCCTCGAGGTCCCACCAGCCAACCCTCAGGCCTGGGATGAGCAACACTGCACGTCCACAAGGACCTCCTTCCGGAAGGGCTGCCAGCACCCATGCGTCTCTGAGAAGCGCAAATCCGCTGTGTGTGCACTGTTAGTGGTCGGCAGGCCACTGGCCTTCTCGGCTCCCAGCTGTTACAGCGTTAACCACGTGGTCTCTCGGAGGAAAACCTGCCTGGAGCAGAAGTGGTGCATCGCCCCCTAAAGCCGAGACCGCCTTGAACCCGGGGCGACCACCTGGGAAGGCGTCCAGGCCTTGGCCAGCGCACTTCTTCTCAGTGGTGATGTGCAGGGCACACGCCCTCGAGCTTGCTCACAGGCAAGCCCTCCTCACCGTGTGCGTACCCCCGGGGCACTGGCCTGACCTCTGAGGTCACAGCCCCGCCGCTGCCCCAGGTGAGCGCTGCCCCAGGACCTGGGGGCATTTCCATCCGCTGGAGCAGACGTCTGCGGTCGCTGGTCCAAACCTGAAAAGCCACGATGGCAACTGAGCAGCCACGTTCTCTACGGAGCCCCCACCACCCTCTGGACCACTGTGAGTCCGTGAACTCCGGCCCGGCTTTGTTTGAAAGAGGCAGCGGGGACTTCTCAGTGGGCATCCATCAAACTTACAACCAGGTGACCTTCCAGTGCAGACCGAAGGGCATCGGTGCGCTGTTCTCCGGATATGAGGCCCCGAGGGTCTCGCCGTTCACATCTGCGCCGAGTCCGTGGTCCCCCATGAGACGCAGTGGACTGTGGGCCCTGACATCTACCCTCTGGGCAGTCAACGCGGACAGACAGCCCCGCCCGGGAACAGCATCCGCTGACAGATGTTCCGGGAGGAGGCAGAGCGGGGGCCGGGCCCTGGGAGGGTTTCCAGAGGCAGGAAGGCGGCACAGATGTGGGCACAGGCGACGTGAACTCCGGCAGCTCCCGGCGCTCCCTCCATCAGCACTGTGGTGGCTCTCTGTCCACTGACTGAACCTCAGAGGTCAGGGCAGGGCTCTGGGATCTGAGCCTCGTTCTTCTGGTCTCGCCATCCATCTTCATAATGAATAGCCGCTCGTGATTAAAGCCCAGCTTGTGGCAATTCATGCCACGTGAAGAGCTGAACCTTTGATCCCTGCTCTTTGCTGCTCTCCTTCTAATTGGATCTCGGGCAGAAAGAAAAATAACAGCCAGTCTCCCCGCTGGACGCTGTGGCCTTCGATGCCCCGACCCTGGGGGCCTGGCCTCTTGCTGCCCGCACCCCCCTTCCCAGCCGGAGCTAATTAATCGAACTTGAAAGACGTGGAGACATAGCTGCCAGGCGCCGGTCGCTGTCAGGAAACCCAACCGACTCAGTTCCCACCGAGTCTTCTCCTTCCCTAGTAACCAGCGAGGGTCAAGTGCAAAGCACACTGCACAGCTGAGCGGCACTGAGCTGCGTGCCCCAGATCCCTCCGCACACCCGCACCCGCCCCAGATGCGGCGAGGTGGGACCTTCCTTCCTGGGTGCTCCCCAGCCGGGCGAGTCCTAGGACCGGAGCTGAACTCCACCCCGTGCCCCCGGGCCAGAGGGAAGAATGCTCACCTGCCCATGGGCCAGGACAGGACACGCCGCTCCGCGAGGCAACACCACGCCCCACGGCAACACCATGCCCCGCATACCTGCCCAGTGCGGTGCCTCCCAGCGGATCCCGCCAAACCGCCGGGTGAGCCAGGGAGCGGGGCCTGACACTCCTCCAGCCCTGAGCTGGGCTCACTACCAGGTGCGTGTGTCCTGGGTGTGGACACACGGACACACAGCCCCCGACTCATTCTCTGCGGGAGAGCCAGTCCCAGCACCGTCCCTCATTTGCTTGAACGGCTTCTGAGGCCTTCGCTGGGCCAAGGAGCTCTGGCGGCCAGGCCTCTGTCCTTGCCTGTGCCCTGGGCTCCTCTCTCTCTGCTCCTTCGTCCCGCGCTCGGCGTGGGCAGGGAAGCATCACTGACCACGGGCTCGCCCTTTGTCCTACCTTTGCCATTATGAACGTGGACTATTCTAGACAGTCAGAGAGAGAGGGAGAGAGAGGGGAGAGAGAGAGAGAGAGAGAGAGAGAGAGAGAGAGAGAGAGAGAGAGAGAGAGAGGGAGGGAGGAGAGAGAGAGACAACGCGCGAGGGATCATCAGTCACAAAATCCATGAGCAGTAAATGCTAACGTATGCCAATTGGTATTCAGAGCCGGCTGCGGGCCGCGGCGATGCTTAATATTTATTGAGTGCCCATCATGGAGGCGGCCCCTCCTGACCTCCTATGGAACAGCCCTCGGGAGGAATAGCAAATGCTCTCCCGCGTGAACCGGCCCCCCTCCCTGTGAGGCCAGGGGGATCTTTAGAGGGAGCCTCGGTCCACATTGCATCAAGCAGGGTGCCTTTCTGCCCCACCGTCTGATGCGGACGCACCGTTACGCCCGGGACCTGAGGGAGAGGGACACCGCTAACTGCTCAGTGCGCGGACGGCGTGCTGCGTCCGTTTCGGCCACGCTGGAAGGTGACAACACGCGCGTCTGCGAATCGATGAGCTGTGTTGTTGTACGGCTTTGCTCCCGCCTTTGGCACCGGACTCTTCGGTGCCCGGACTCTGTTTGTGTCCTTTGTGAAGGTTCTGAAACGGGGTCCACCCCCCACGACCTGCTGCTGCTTGCGAGTCATTCTTATTCTCCACAGCCCTCCTTCCTGCCTGGCCGAACTCCCGATTGCTTCAATTTATACTTGTTTGATCTTCACTCACCAGGTACAAGCGGACTGCTCCTTCCTTATCTTAAATAAGACGCTGCATGTGCTTAAAGACAAGACTCGAGCACTCCTGTCTTCTCTCCCGTAAGGCAAACAGCTTCCACTCCTTTTTATTGACGTACGACACACACCCACAGAAAAGGAACAGACCGCAAAGGGAAAGCTAGATCACTTTCATAAAACGATCACATTTGCAGCCTGGCAGGCGTGGCTCAGCGGTTGAGCATCGATCTATGAACCAGGAGGTCACAGTTCAATTCCCAGCCAGGGCCTGTGCTTGGGTAGCGGGTTCGAACCTCAGTAGGGGGCCTGCAGGAGGCAGCCAACCAATGATTCTCTCTCATCACTGATGTTTCTCTCTCTCTCTCTCTCTCCTTCTCTTCCTCTCTGAAATCAATAAAAAAAAATATTTTTAAAAATGAACACATCTGGAAATACCACCAATCTGATTTTTAAAAAACAGGAGCCTCCTTCATGCCTCCCCCTCTCTGTTCCTGACCCACAAGGGGATCATCTGGACCCCAGTCAGACCCACAGGTTCCTTTCGCTTTGCACTGTGGGGAAACGGGGGCAGACAGCACGCAGGCCCTGCGTTTGGTTCCTGCTGCTCGACCTCACACACACCCTCGGACGTCCGTGGCAGTGGCTTGCTCCTTTCCGTTGCCACAATATGTTTACCCACCTCACTCCTGATGGACACTGGGTTCATTCCCATTCATGCCTATGACGAGCGATGCCAACACGGATCTTCTTAAATAGCTCTTCCAGGACATATCGAGCTGGGACTACACATCGGGGTGCACAGGGCAGGCACGTGATCAACGGTTTCCCAAAGTCACTGTGCCCGTTCCCACTCCCACACCCAAAGCATGACTCAGCGGCTCCGGGTCCTCGCCAACACTTGCTAGTGTCCACTTCACTTTAGCCATTCTGGTGGGTGGCGTCTCAGTCTGGTTTCAATCTGCATTCCCGCACAATTAAAGATCCTGCGAGCCTCCTCATGTGTTTGTTGGCCATTGTGCGGGGCCCATGCCAGTCTTTGGCCCTTTTAAAACTTGGATGTTTTCCTTTTTGATTTAGACAAATCCTTTATATATTCTGGATACTGGATATTCATCTTTTGTTAGATTTATCTATCATTTATCATCTATCATCTATCTATCCATCTATCTATCTATCCATCTATCTATCTATCTATCTATCCATCTATCTATCTATCTATCTATCTATCCATCTATCTATCTATCTATCTATCTATCCATCTATCTATCTATCTATCTATCTATCCATCTATCTATCTATCTATCTATCCATCTATCTATCTATCCATCTATCATCTATCTATCTATCTATCTATCTATCCATCTATCTATCTATCTATCTATCTATCTATCTATCTATCCATCTATCTATCTATCTATCTATCTATCTATCCATCCATCTATCTATCCATCTATCTATCCATCTATCTATCTATCTATCTATCTATCTATCTATCCATCTATCTATCATCTATCTATCTATCCATCTATCTATCTATCTATCTATCCATCTATCTATCTATCATCTATCATCTATCATCTATCATCTATCATCTATCTGTCACAATTATCTTCCGCCACTCTGTGACTTGCCTTGTTATTATCTTACATGGTGTCTGTGATGTTCAAAAGTTCTCAATTGTAATTTACTTTTTAAATAGCCCAATCCTTCCCTTTAGAATTGTTTATTAAGTTTACCTACCTACAATCATGAAGAGATTCCTCCATGTTTTCTTCTAAAATCTAGTTGTTTTAGCTTTTATATTTAGGTGACACATTTAACAATCCACCTGGAACTGAATTTTTTTGTATATTCTCAACGGACTCAGGGCATCGCAGAAGTCAGGAAAAAATAGAAGACTCTCCTCCTTGGAGCTGAGGGGGAGGAGGGAAGAAAAACGCGGTAAGCCCGGAGTCTTTTGACCGATCAGAGAGGAGAAAAGGCTAGAGGGACTCACTGTCAATCACTAGCTCTTACTTCATTTGGCGTTAGGCACCATGCAAATATTTTTCTAAATTTCAGTAAAGGGCAGGAGGGGACCGAGCTACATGCCCAGCTAATTCAACAATTATAAACGTAATGTATTCCAGCCTGGTCTTTATTTCCCATGTTTAATTGGTCATTACTTTTTCATGTGACATAAGTATGATAGTATGTTCTGCATTACTGCAGCTTCATAACGCCTGTCATGAATGAACACAATATCTGATGAAGTATCTTTGTACCAAAATTGACATAATTTTTCCCACTATCAAGCCTTTTGGTTGCTTCTGATTTTTCTTAGCCTAGATCACACTGCGGTGAACATCTTCGGGTGTAACGCGGCTCTCCTTCTGCCACTCCGTCCCTGGCTCCCTCACAGCTGCTTCTCTTTACTCGTTCATATGACCGCCTCTACTCAATGGACACGTTATGAATTGATTTAACTTTATTTCATTAAAGATATTTTATTTATGTATTTATTTATTTGTTAGAGAGAAAGGAAGGGAGCAGGACAAAGAGTGAAACATCGATGTGAGACAGAGACATCGATCGGTTGCCTCCGCCTGGCAATGTCTCGGTGAATGAGAGAGGACACCCAACCAACTGAGCCACGCAGGCCCGGGCGATGAGTTTGAACTTTTTCTGTGTTTTCTAGCCACAGCTGCTTTTCTTGGTGCATCGGGACCTGGCGGGGTCTCCGCCTGTTTCTCATCCATCGGCAGGGCACATCTTCAGATGCCAAAACCAGCAGCGATCTGCCCTTGTTAGATCTCGCGCTCCTCCAGGTCGGGGCGGGGGGCGCGCGCCTCGCACCCGCAGCGCCGGCCCCTGGCAGCGCGCAGCCCGCGCTGAATCGATGTTTGCTGGGCGAATGACGTGCTGTGTGCGTCCAGCGCTCTTTCCCGTCCACGGCTGCCATCTGTGCTCCGTGCGCGGGGCAGGACTGGCCGTGGATGTTTGTTGTGGTAGCGATGACATGCGGAGTATTTATTTTTTAGCGGCATCTGTCGCGGGGAAGAGTCCCCGCTTCCGTTATTTCAGTCTGACAGCCTTATGGATGGGTTTCCCCGAGGCCATTCCAATACTTCCTGGTATTAATAAAAATCCCTCTCTGCGATGAATGTGCTATAAACAGGAACATTTAGAGAGCGCGCCCCGGCTCTGCTTTAACTCGCGGGCACACAGCTGTGCAAAGCCTACACCGACTGTGCGTTTCCGCGCCGCTGAGCTCCCGGGCCCGGGGTGCGCCGCACCCGCTGCCCCCTGGCCTTCTAACGTGTCGCTCCCCGTCATTTCCATCTCCACCCCCTCGCTGACTGAGACCCCGTGTCTCATGGCCGCGCCCTCTCTGGGCTGCTCGCGGTGCTCCCTCACTCATTCCTTCCAGCACCCCGAATATTCCCCCCAATCATTGCCACTTTGCATCAAGTATTAGAATCGTCCATAGGGATTGTCTCTGGTTCATTCTTATGCTCACTCCATCCTTCATCCATGAATCTATCTCAGCCCCTGGGACATAGTCGCAATGAAAGATTTATTGTGGAGTGAATGAAAATAATTGAAATAAATTCGGTGTATATCAACCTTCTCTAGCTCACCTAATGAATAATCTTATCAGGCTGGAGAGGACACTGTGTTTTTAATAGGTTTTTATTGATTTCAGAGAGAGAAAGGGGGAGGGAGAGAGAGCTAGAAATACCAATGATGAGAGAGAATCATTGATCGGCTGCCTCTGCACGCCCCCTACTGGGGATCAAGCTGGCTACCTGGGCATGTGCCCTCACCAGAATCAAACCATGACCTCCTGGTGTATGGGTTGATGGTTAACCATTGAGCCACACCGGCCCTGCCCATTGTCAGGCTCTGCTCTCTCCTCCCGTGAATCCGAATTCTCTTTCCATGAATGTTGTTTTTAAGCTCTATGACAGCGTTCCCCACTGGGGCCGTTTTAGCCTCTAGGGGACAGTTGGTAACGTATGGAGGCATTTTGGGTTTCCTGACTGCGGGAGGAGGTGCTGCCGGCACCGGGTAGGGCCCAGGCACGCAGCTCACACCCTGCGATGCCCAGGACACCCCACTAGAGAGTTACCGGCTCCAACGACAAGAGCCTGAGGCCGAGAGCCCTGCTCTATGAAATCCTCCCCACTTACCGGGCACCCCTGTGCCCCCCCTCAGCAGTCACCACTTCCCCTGAGCCTCAGTGGCCGAGAGCACTGCACTGAGGTGGCCCCTGCCCCTGCTTGCAGCCGTGGTCCCAGCCCCGACACGCCCATCACGCTCTAGTAGGAGAGGTGCGCACACGTCTATTCTGCAAAGGAACTCAACAACCCTTCAGACGGCCACTTGACATAAAATCATTTCATTTACATGGGCAAGCACATCTTTTCATGCATGCATACAAATTAAGTAGCACAGGTGGGAAGACTCACATGAAATATTAACAATATAATTGGATTTCACAGTGCTCCAGGCAATAGTCCTCATGGGAGACAAAAGCACAAACGCTGCCCAATCCACAGAGCCCATGTTTCTCCCGATCCTAAGACGGCGCCTCCATGTGGGTGGGAAAGCCCCTCCGCTGGCAGCTGCCAGGCCTGGGGCCTTGACCAGTCTGGCCGGGTCGGAGCTGCTCTGTGACTCGGTTCCCTTGTGGGTCAACAGGACCAGGTTGTAAGGGTCTCTTTGGCTTTCATGTTCTTGGGGTCTCCGGATGTTTATCTGTTGTGGTGAATTCAAAATGCCAAGGTCTCCGTCTTATTTGTGTATGTATTTTCAGGGCCTTTCTCAAAGTGGTCATCCCTTAGATGTTGGGTGGGTGGATGGATGCATGCATGCATGATGGATGTATGATGGATGGATGGATGGATAATGGATGGGTGGATGGATACATACATGCATGCATGATGGAAGTATGATGGATGGGTGGATAAGATGGATAATGGATGGGTAGATGGATACATGTATGCATGATGGATGCATGATGGATGGATGGATGGATGGGTGGATAAGATGGATAACGGATGGGTGGATGGATACATATGTGCATGCATGATGGATGTATGATGGATGAATGGATAGATGCATGCATAATGGATGGTGGATGCATGCACGCATGATGGATGTATGATGGATGGATGGATGGATGATGGATGGAAGAATGGGAGGATGGGTGGATGAATGGAAGGTTGGTTGGATAAATGGAAGGGAGGAAGGAAGAAAGGGAGAAAGGGAGGGAGGAGGAAAGGGATGAGGGTAGGGACTGGATGCCATGATGCCATGGTAGTCATGCTTTCCCAGCTCCTGGTTTCGGAGAACTCCCGCCCCCACACAAGCCCCCTGCTTGAGTCTGACTGCCACCAGAACCTGAGCCAAGGGAGGCGCTGACCTTGCCGAGGTCAGTCCCCACGACGCGTCTCATTGGCTCCTGCCTCTCCGCATGAAGCCGTTCAATAGTCATTTGGGGCTGATCCTGCCGAGTGGGCAGTTCTGAGCACTTGGCAGCCACCACGCCTGATGGTCTCCTTGGCCACACGACACCCTTTCCTGTCCTCCATCCGGTCCCCGCAGCTCCTCCGAGACCAGGCTCACCTACTTCCCACCACTCAGCCTCCACGCTGCTCACGGGTGGATTGCAACTCGTGGTCCCCGTCACCATGGAGGGGCCAGGAGGTGCGTGCTCGCACGGTCCCGCCCACCACCTAGGCAGCAGTCCCCGCTGTCTGCCCCTGCTCTACCCAGGCTCACCCTGGCCTCCGCAGAGACCTCGGAACGGCCCTTGTGTGGACGCTGGGGTCTCCACGGGGCTCCCCGTGCCCCTGCCCACGCCCGACCCTGTGCAGGCTCCTCCGAGAACTCCCCGGGACCAGCCTCACCCTCGGGCTCTGTCCGTGGCCCATTTGATCCAATTTTAGCAAGAACCCTGCTGGGTCTGTTTCCAGAAAATCCTGCCCTCCGAGATCTGATCAGACTCCTCATAGCACCTGTCAGTCCATCGGGCCTGGACCTTGGCCCTGGGTTTCCCCTGAGAAGTGGCCCCTCCTCCGACCCCCTGAGCCTCAGCTCTAGTTCCCGCTTTTCCTGGTGGTGATCGAGGGGAGCCCAGCCGCCCCTGCTGCAGGCCCCGGGATAAACCCTCCCCGGAGAGAACCCCCGACCGCTGTCACGGGCACCATGAGCCCTTTTCCTTTAACAAGGACTCGCCTCCTACCCGAACCCCAGCTCGGGGCTGCCTGGCAGGTGTTCGTCCATAATCGGGACTCGGAAACACAGGTGGATCTAAGCAGAAAGGAAGACGGGGGAGAGGGGGAGGGGGAGGGGAGAAGGAAGAGCAGAGAGGGAGGGAGAGAGGGGGGGGGGCAGGAGGCAGGTGCCCCAGCTGCTTGCACAGGCTCGCTCGGGTGCCTTCAGCAGCCTGACACTAAGCCCGGCCTGGGGCTGCGGGCGTGCGGTTTCTGAGCCATTACCCGGTGAAGTGCCTGTGCGCACCCTGTGGAAGTGCCCGTGAGGCCCATGTGGAGCTGGGCTTGTTGTACAAAAAGAGACCCCACGTGTCCACATGGAGGTCACCGGAGCGGGCTGATCCCAGAGACGCCTGTGCGCTCCGAGGGGCAGGAGGCCAGACCCGCTCTGAGCCCTGGGCCCGCGCTCACACCAGCAGCAGCGACTCCGTCCTCGCACACGCAGCCCCCGGCTGGGGCTAAAGGGTCCAGACTCAGTCACTGTGGAAGAGTCCTCCAGAGCCTCGCGTGGGGCTGCAGCAGGAGGGACTATGGAAGCGTCTCTGAAGTGACCCTTTCATCTGGGAATGACTGTCAGTTCCGGGGAGGGATCCGGGTCCCTGAGATCAGGCGGTGCCTGGGTCATGGCGAGCGAAGCTGTCAGTGTGTGCATGCTCACGCACCTACACATGTACACACACACACGTGCACACACACACACACATAGTTATAGACACCAACTGACCTGCCACACTGACGAAGGAACACTAAAACGGGGATTAAAGACGAAATTTGCTACATGAAAACATTCTTCTAGAACCTACTTTTGCCAGAGGGTCTAAGTGGATCTATTCTATCAACCCGGTCGTCTTATTACAGCCCCAGCTGAGAATCTGACCTAAACCCATGTCATTTCTCTCATGAAAGGGAGAAGGAAAAAACGTGTGCTCACATCACTTAAGTTAACAAACTTAATAAGAGCGATGACTGCAACCACCGCACACAGTGTTTTTTACAGTTTAGTGGCTATGAATTGAAGCTTCATAAAAAGTGATTTATGGGCGCACAGACACCGCGCCTCTCTTTTAATTGCGCCCGCTCCGAGCTGAGCGGATGCACGTTGGTCCCATTACTCATGCCCGGCACAGCCCGCGCCCCAGCCGCACACTCAGCCACCCGCGCCCACCCCGGCTGCGTAGACGACCAGGCTTCGGCCGTGTGGGTTTTCTCCGGCGTGGCCGGCCTAAGAGCCCGTGTCCTCAGCCGGAGCCCCTGAGCCGCCCTCTCCTGTCCGAGGAGGAAAGACTCCGGGGCACATGGTGTCATTGATAAAAGCAAAGCCCAGGGGGTGAGCGGGGGCGCCACTCGCCCAGGAGGGCCGAGCCTGAGCCCCGAGTTCCCTGCGATGGAAAGACTCCTTTCTCTCCAGGCAGAGTGACCTCAGGGTGAGAAGAGCCGGCTGTGGGCCCGGAAGGTAGACAGAACCCTGCCCGTCCTACAGTTTTATTTGCCGGGATGTCACCTTCAGCCAAGAAGGCACCTTATTGTTTTTAGAAAATCAAGAGCCAGCCCAGACTGCTCCGTGCCCCCAGAAAGGACTGTGCGCTGTGACGATCACTTATTCCCGGGGTCTCCCGTGCTCGCTCGGCCGAGGCGGAAAGGGCAGGTTCCTGGTGGCTTTACATCCACAACGAGGCCGGCGGGAGGGAGAAGCCATAACCGGCTCCCGCGGATTTTGCCGGTCGGTCAAAGAATCCCACCTCATGTTCCCTTTCCACCCCGTCAGAGTGCTGGATGGGCGTTGGGTTAAACCTGGACATTCACTAGTCAGCCGTGGGCAAACTACAGCCCGCGGGCCGGATCCGGCCCGTTTGAAATGAATAAAACTATTGAAAAAAAAGACCGGCCCCTTTTATGTAATGATGTTTACTTTGAATTTATATTAGTTCACACAAACACTCCATCCATGCTTTTGTTCCGGCCTCCGGTCCAGTTTAAGAACCCATTGTGGCCCTCGAGTCAGAAAGTGTGCCCACCCCTGCACTAGATACTGACACGTCGATTAGCCACGAGGGACCCCATCTCAGAAGTCGCAGTGGAGACGCTAACGCGCACACCACGTGCCCCGCAGGCTGCAGGCGGGATCGGCACCCAGGGCGGGCGCTGCTTTTGTTGTCTGCGCCCTCGGCAGCCAGAGGCTGTGCCCAGCGAGAGCTGAGCATTCTAGATCCAGTAACCTGAGAGCCTTCCTCCTACAGGAAACGACTCCACAGAGAGCCCTCAGATCCTCTCCGACCCCCAGGCCTGCCTTCATCGCCGGGCCCTGAGCAACACGCGGCTGGAGCTGATGGGCCTTCTGTTTGCCGACTCTCCCTTCACGACACCCACGTGCCCTCCCCGGCCCCCAGCCCTGCCCTGCGAGGCTGAGCCCATAAAGCTGTGAAGGCAAGCGTGTCCCTCGGGAGTCTGACAGCAGAGCCTTCCTGGAACTGCCCTGCGGCTGTTTACAGTATGAATGGATTGCACTGAGTGTGAATATTCATACGTTTTACTGCAGACGCATCAGCGAGCTTCAGCACAGGGTGCTAGTCGGATCCCGCTGGGAGCGCCGTGCCATGTTACCCTTCTGAGACAAAATTAGGAAGTCGTGCTGGAATCACGTTGGGCCCCCCGCGTTGTGGATGGAGAGTGGTGGCTGGGCGCTGCGGATACTGATATTAAAGGAACTGACCAGCCCTCACCGGTTTGGCTCAGTGGACAGAGCGTTGGCCTGCGGACTGAAGGGTCCCAGGTTCGATTCCGGTCAAGGGCAGGTACCTGGGTTTCGGGCACATCCCCAGTAGGGAGTGTGCAGGAGGCAGCTGATCAATGTTTGTCTCTCATCGATGTTTCTAACTCTCTCTTCCTCTCCCTTCCTCTCTGTAAAAAATCAATAAAATATGTTTTAAAGGAACTGACCAGCCTCGGGGTGAGGGCTTTCCATCAGCCCCTCACCAGCCCCGCAGGACAGGCCTTCTCTCCGCCTTTTACGGACAAGGATGCTGGGGAGGGGAGATAGGGTTCCCGCTAGTGACAGAGCTGCTGAATGCCAGGGCCCTGTCCTCCTAGAAGGCGTGTTCTCAGCATCCCCCATGTTAATCTCTGTGTGTGTGCATGCGCTTGTGTGTACGTTTGCACGTGTGCTAGTGTGCGCGCACATGTGTGCTTGCATGCATGTGTGTGCGTGTTTGTTGGCATGCATGTGCATGTGTATGTCTGCAGGGTGGTGGAGGTAACTGTTAGCGGTGGCTCCTGGGCTCCGTAGAGCAGGGTCTGGAGCTTTCCACGCCCTAGGAAGGCAGGGAGGGAGGGAACAGGGTTTCCTAGGCTTCCCCCTGCCCCTTCTGGACACAGAACTGCGAAGAAGCCAGAGGAGAGACCCCGCATCTGCCTGCGCCCCATGTGGTCACGGGCCAGGGGCACATGTGGCTGGGCCTTCCCTCAGGGATGAAGGGAGACGTCGATGGAGTCAGCCGGCAGGAGGGCAGGACAGAGCGCCAGGTGTTCTCAGCCTCCCGGTGCCTCCCCGTGGGGACGCGGGGGACCCCACTAGAGGGCAGAGAGCAAGCCGATGGGTGGAAACCCCAGCCGGACTGCCGCTGGGCCAGCGGGGCCTCTGTCGGGGCGGGACACCCTCTCCACGGCTAATCCAGGGCACGGCAGGTCTCCGTCCATCGCAGGTATCCACCCCCGAACCCTCCTCTGCAGCTGGAACTCACGTCAGAGCCTTCGCGGATCCACCGTGTCCTTCCTGGTCAGTGCGACCTGCACCTGCGGCAACTCAAACCCAGTCTCTCCGTCCGCCCGGCCTCCTCTTCATGCTCCGGCTCCTCGTGCCCACATCTGCCTCCGCGTCTCCTGATCGAAAATAAATCAGCATGGAGCACGTCAGGTTTTCCATTTAGATTCTCAATTGCCTTTCATTACGGAGATAATATCCTTTCTCGGTTGCAAATGGCAGGACCGTTCCCGTGTCAGGATGCGAAGAAAGACTTGGCCTCCCAGGGTCTCCTTGCTTTCTCCTTGGCGTTTGTGGTCGAGGGTGGGGCCTGGCGGGACGCTGGTGTGAGAACGAGGCAGGTCGGGGGGCGGGGGGGAAGAGGATGTGTTATTCTGAGGATGTGTCCGCGGGCGAGACGCACGTGGAGAGACAGCCTCCCGGGTGCCTCAGGAGAGGGGTGCATGGAGAGCTCACCAGGGGCACCCCAGGCCCCTGCCTGTTGGCAGGGATGAGTGAGGACAGCCAGGAGGACGCACTGGGCTGGAGATGTCTGTGGGGAAGGACGCTGAGAGGGTGGTAATACCCCGCGGCACAGTCTGATGGAGCAGAGCCCCCGCTTCCTTCAGCGTTCCTCCCGGCAGATTCCTTCCTGCCTCCTGTCGTCTTCTCCTTCTTGAAAATGGAGACGATGATGCTAAGAACGGATCCGTTTCTTGTGCCCGATGGATGGAAACTCTTTTCTCCCCCCAGAAACTGTTCACGGCTGCCGTCTCCTGTCCCTCGGTGAGAGCCCCGAACCCTGGACATCCTTTCCGATGGAACTCAGTTCCTCCGACTTCGGAAAACCCGCAGAGGCCTGAGAATCCGATCACCCACTCGACCCACCAACTTTTCATTCAACGGCTGTGGCTCTTCTCCTTCCAAAGGCGCAGAGGCAGAAAGACAAAGGGACGCAGGCACTTCCTGTCGTCTGGCTCCCTGTGCACAGGCGCTCCGTCCCATCCCGCCGGCAGGGAAAAGGCCTTATCTCCCAGCTGGTTGCTTTGGCAACACCATTGTTCACCCCCAGAGCCATGGAGCCTTTCTGACAGCAGACTCTCACCTCCTCAGAACGAGGGGGCATGACAGCTTCGACTCAGTGAGAGACCGCAGGCCCTCGCGGCTTTGTGACAGGATCACGACAAGACCTGCAGGGTAGGGAGCTCACTGTGGCCCAGGCACCTTGTGCTTCCTGGGCGTCACGTAATCTCCATGGCAACCCGAGAAGGAGGTACCGCTATCACCCCATTCTAAAGTAAGGGAACGTTGTTCTCGATATTAGTGTTATAATACCATCCACCGTAATAGGATAAACTCCGGAGCGTTCCTGAGCTCTTCCCATGAGCCACGCGGTGCCCAAGTTCCCTCCGTCCACCCCGCTCTTCACCCTCCACACCTGCCCGGTGCAGGGACTCTGATGAACTCTGTTAGTACATGAGGCAGTAGTGCCGGGTCAGAACCACTGACCAGCAGAGTCGGGATGAAAACGCAAAGCCGCCTGAATCGGCCCGAGGCCTCCCTCCTCTGCGGTCTCAGTACAACACCGACTGCGTATTAAGATGCCAAAGGCTGTCACAGAAACTCACCAGGTCTCAAAACCACGCACTGAGCTTCCACTTAGGGGACATGCCGGACTGGTAACACTCGGTGGCAAAAGCAGATCAGTGGCTGCCGGGAAGGGGTAGGGGCGGGAGGAGGGGGGGCAGGGGGAGGGGAGACGAGGAGGGGCTGGGTATAAAGGGCTCAGGGAACTTCCTGGGCAGGTAGGACACCTACGTCATGATTTGGTTCTGATTACAGGACTGCACACATTTGTCAAAACAAAATGAACTGTACACTTGAAAATGTACGAATATTAATGTATGCAAATGATACCTGTACAAGGCTTTCTTTTGTTAATCCTCACCTGAGGACATTTTTTCCATTGCTTTTCCAAGAGAGTGGAAGGGAGGAAGAGAGGGAGGAAGGGGGAGAGTTGGGGAGAGAGAAAGAGAGAGAGAAACATCAATGTGAGAGGGAAACATCAACCGGCCGCCTCCTGCACGCCCCCTACTGGGGATCAAGCCGGCAACCTGGGAACCGAACTCATGGGTCAATGCTCAACCACTGAGCACGCTGGCCAGACACCATCTTGAACTTTTTCATGTGATCTCCGGACTTGGTCGTGAAAGTGAAGTCCCATGGGCAGCGCGCTGTGCTCCTGAGCTGACACGTGCCATGGACGTGTCTGAGAAGCCAGCATGTCCAGAACTCGTTAGCGAGGACGTGAGCACATTGTCGCTGACGTCATGAGTGCTGTGAACTCTGTCCTAGCCGGGCCGGAGGCATCTGGGCCCCGCAGCAGGGGAGCCCCTGGGGGCCGCCCCCAACCCCCCGCCCCCGCCATGGGCTGCAGGCGGCTCCGCTGGCAGGTGCTCCCAGTCGTCCATGCAGCGTGGCGGACGACTTGCTGTCGACTTGAAGGAAATAACTCCCCGTCGCCCTCAGCCCTGCTTGTTTCCCTGAGACCTTATTGTCCCAAAACACTGGTGTTTGTCAGGTGCTCGTTCTGGGAGCCACCTCAAAGCCCTTTCTGGATGGAGGAGCGATTTAAATTAGGCGCACAGAGAGGAAACCGAACCACCTCTCCATTTGGGATGTGCCTAATGAAGGGGATAAAACGGCCCTGGCCGGTGTGGCTCAGTGGACAGAGCGTCAGCCTGCAGATCAAAGGGTCTTGGGTTCATTTCCGGTCAAGGGCACGTACCTTGGTTGCAGGCTCCTCCCCAGCCCGGGCCCTGGTCAGGGCGCCTGCAGGAGGCAACCAATTGACGTGTTTCCCTCACATCGATGTTTCTCTCTGTCTTTTCCGCTCTATTCCACTCTCTCTAAAAACCAATGGAAAAATATCTTCAAGTGAAGATTAGTAACAACAAAGAAAAGTGGGAGGAACACAGCGAGTGGCCTCCATTTGGGAGCTTCACGTGGGAGAATTGGAGCTGATGTTCGTCTGTCTGTCTGTCTGTCAATCACTGGAAAGTGAGTGGCCCTTTACGGGACCCTAACGTCAGTATCGAATCCGAAGCTCTCTTAAATATACGATGTCATAACCGTCATTCCCTCCGGCCTCAAGTTTTTATCCAAAACACACTTCAGGTACTTTTGTTCGTTCGTTCATCCATCCATCCATCCATCCATCCACCCGGTGTTTCCTGAGGGCTGGCCTGGTGCTGGGGGCGCCGTGGTGAGCTAGAGCAGACTAGGGACACGGTTCATCATGACACTCACAAAGGCTCCAACCTAGGTGCCTGCAAGTCCTCTCATTTCCTTTTCTGCGAAGATACGAACACGTAAAATATGCTAGAGGCCCGGTGCATGAACTTCATGCCAGGGGCTTGGCCCTCGCAGCTGCAGCACCTTGCCTCGGCCCCAGCTTCGTCTGGAAGGTCCTCTGGAAGGAGGACCGGTCTAATTAGCATATTATGCTTTTATTATTATAGATTGTGATTGGCAGAAGACGCAGGTGGCCCCCAAGGTTCTCACCCCTTGGTGCCCAGGTCCTAGATGTTCTCTCTCCTTTGAGTGCGAGCAGAACTGGACAACATGATGGACTGGCACTTCCACAATTCAACTACGTTATGTGGCACAAGAGTTTGTAGGTGTCATTAAGGTTGCTAATCAGTTGATGGTGAGTCACTCGAAAGGGAGGCTCCCCCAGGTGGGCCTGCCCCCATCAGGTGTGTCTTTAAAAAGGAGTCAGACTGATTCAAGCACAGAGACTATCCTGTCGTCCTTGAAAAAGCAGCCCGGCCTGCATGGCTCAGTGGTTGAGCATCAGCCTCTGAACCAGGAAGTCACAGTTTGATTCCCCGTCAGGGCACATGCCAGGGTTACGGGCTCGATAGGGGAGTTATAGGAGGCAGCTGATCAATGATTTTCTCTCCTCATTGATGTCTCTCTCTCTCTCCCTCCTTCCCCCCTTCCTCTCTGAAATCAATAAAAATGTATTAAAAAAGAAAAAGTGAACAGACACAATGTAAACTGCCCGGGGCTGCACCCATGTGACAAGGCCCTGGAGCTCAAGGAGCTGAGGGTGCCGGCTGACAGGCATCTAGGACATGGGGACTGCGTCCTCTGACCACCGGGGACGCAGAGCGCCTGGGCAGCAAGGGGGAGGGTGGCGGGACCCCAATGAGACCTAGGATCGGAGGGGGCCGCGTAGGGAAAGGGCCTCGGGGAGGAGGGGCCATGGGAAGGAAAGGCGCCGGGACTGGAGGAGAGAGGAAGTCACATGGCACCGTGCTGTCACCACTGGACTCAGGTCATTGGACCTCCCCTCTGAGGTCCCTGGGTCCCAGCTGCTTCCCCGCCGCCCCACCCCCCAGCACCTCGCGGGCCACACAGCCTCCGAGGACATGACCAGCGTGAATCCTCCTGCTGCTGCTCATGGGGCCCCTGGGCGTCCGCCTCACCCTCTGGGCCTTGCAGACGTGTCTCTTTGGAAACGGCTCATATGCCTGACACAGCTGCGGCGATCAATGGGGCCATTCAGGGATCCTCCGACCCCGTCCCTCCGTGCCAGCCCCGCCTCCCACTGTCCTGCACTCGGCGCCGGCCCTGGCACTGCCCTCTCTGTCCTGCCTCCCCGCCCATGACCTTCACACCGGCCGCGTCAACACGGGCAGCTCCACAGGCGTCTCTGTCGTTTTCTCCTGGCTGCACGCGGCTCCGAAATACTAGCCTGGAACTTCCAGATCCGGGTGTCAGAGCCGCGGCAGAACCAACAACAACAAATACACACACACACACACACACACACACACACACACACACACGTGCACACATATATATTTTTAAAGGAAAAGCAAACAGGATGACCGAGTTTTCACGTTAAAAACATGGATCTCTGGACCTCACCCTTCCCAGGGCTCTGTGTTCTTAACATGTTCCCCTGAGGGTTCCAAAGGCCACTAGAGCGTGAGGGCCATTTGATCCTTTAATCAAGGTCCTCACAGCTCCTCCGACGAGATGCGCCCCCAGGATAAATGCCGCTGGGCCTCGGGCAGGACTGTGACGCGGTTGAGCTCACGGTCTCCGTGTCCTTTTGTTGAAGGTCGGATTTGCAGCTGAACATGGGGGGTAGGGGGAGAGGGGCGGGGGTGCTGGGCCTTCCACTCAGGGCCGTTTTGGCGACTGATCTGGGGAGTCCCTGGCTGCTGGGCCGAGGGCCGTCCTGGGCGCCGGAGGGTCGTCAGCAGCATCCCTGGCCTCCACCCTGTAGGTACCAGTAGCATCTTCCCCCAAACTGTCACAACCCAAAATGCCTCCGGACATTATCAAACCTCCCCTGGGCGGGGGGAGCCCCCCTGACCAAGACCCACTGTCCCCCACGAACATCCGCTGAGAAGCCTCAAGAGACCCCCCTGATTGTCAGCCCCAGCCGCCTGCTCGGGTAGAGGCCCAGGCTGGTCGAGGACACAACACAGACCCCTGCCCTGCCCATGGCCTGGGCCGGGCTCCAGCACACGTGCTTTTAAAGTTTGCCCTGAGGAAACGAATGTCCGTCCGCCGATGAACACGCTAACAGGACGCAGCGGACACTGAGCGCACGCTCTTCAGCCAGAACAAGGGAAGCCCCACGGCCGGAGCGGAGGACACTGCTGAGTGAGACAAGTCCGTCACCAAGGGCACAGCCGCAGGAGGCCGCCTGCGTGAGGGATCCAGGCCAGCTGATTCCTAGACGCGGAGAATGGCATGGGGCTGCCGGGCCGGGCCGTGGGGGCGGGACCTGCGGCTCCGAGGGCATAAAGCTTCGGCTGGCAGGATGGGTAGGTTGTCGCAGTCGCTGTAAATGTAGCGCCCACAGGAACACATGCCACTGTGCGCTTCAAAATATGCCAACGGGATGTCCCAAAATCACACAAAAAGCAACCCACAGAAGCACGCACGGACACTTTAGAGCTTGTGGATAAGTTCAGCCCCTGGACTGTGGGGACGGTATCATCTGGGTGTATACGGCCCAAACTCATCCACATGCATAGGTTAAACATGGGAAATGTTTGTACATGAAAAAATAAATAAAGGTTCGCCCTGATTCGTCCATTCAGCCAGAATTGAGCACCGCTAGCTCAATCCGAAAACAGAACAACAGAAAGATGAGTAGGAAGGAGAGATGAAAATGATGGAAGCTTTGAGAAGCCTCGAGAGGCATGGCCAAGTGGCAATGACCAAACACAGAGACGTTCCCCGGCTGGTCGCACTGTTAGGAACTGTCAGCTCTCGGCAGACGGATGGGGAGCCTGGCTGCCCCCCGGCCGCGCCTGTCCTCAGAAAGGGCTCCACCATCAATCAGGAGATGCCAACTCCCATTCAAGGCCCGGGAGACACACCCGCATCTGAGTGCCCGTGGCCTTCCGTCTGCAGTCCGCAAGGCGCCCAGGCTCTGCTTCCCGGGAGTCCCAGGGCGCGGCCCAGCTCCCAGCATTGACAGCGGCGAGCACGCAAACACGGGTCCGTTACAGCTACTTGGATGTCAGACACCTGTCAGTATGAGCAGGTGTAGGAGCCCTCACATGCTGTTTGTAATTGTGGAGGGGGGGCATTTGGGGACCAGCAGGGACCCAGGTTCTGCAAATGGGCGACCCTGGTGGCCCTCGCCACCGGCAGCGTCCAACCCTGGTTACCTGACGGCACATCAGTTCAGCTCCTCTTTTCTATTAAAAGACGGTTTCAGCCCTGGCTGGTTTGGCTCAGTGGATACAGTGTCAGCCTGCAGGCTGATGGGTCCTGGGTTCGATTCCCGGTCAAGGGCATGTACCTTGGTTGCAGGCTCGGTCCCAGGAGGCAACCAATCAATGTGTCTCTCACATCGATGTACTTTTCTCTCTGTGCCTCTTCCCCTCCCTTCCCCTTGCTCTAAAATCCAATGGGAACTATCCCTGGGTGAGGATTAGCAACAGAAGGACGGTGTCAGGAGAGAAGGAGTGTGCCGGCCGGCAGAGCTAGGCAGGGCCATGGCTCTTTCTGATCTCCAATAAGAGGCAGCATCTCTGAGCGCTGACACAGCTCCGGACCGAGGCCACGGCCTTAGGAAAATGCCACCTTAGACCTGAAACTCAACGCAAGCAGCCAGGAGGTCCTCGCGGGAAGGACTTGGAATCCACACGCGTTTACAGAAACGAACGCTCCCAGGTCGCGTGTGCGGGAGAACCAGCCTGCCTCCCACTGAGCACCTCTGTGCACCGGAGCCCATCCAGGCTGGGCTGGCTCTCACCCCATCGAGCTCTTTATGGGCAAAGCCCGCAGGTGAACCGATGGCCCTGGAGCCCTCGAGACCACAGGGGCCCCGGGCGCGGCGAACAGGCCCCGGCTGTTCACTGGCCTCGCCCTCAGTTCGGGGTGGGAAGTGAGCCGGGAAGCGGCCTCTCTCCCGGTTCCCAATGGAAATAGTGCCGACCCGCCCACGGGAAGGGTCCGACCAGCTCAGCGTGGGGATGATTTCAGGCTCTGAAGGACCGCTCCGATCCTGAAGCAGCGGGGGACTCAGAGGGGCAGGAAGCACGGGTCCTCGCTGACGGTGCTCAAGGTTGGCCTGCCCTTGAGCGGGCGATGCAGGCCCTGCCTGGACCACTTCTCCAGTCACAGTGAGGCCCCTACCGCCGACCTGCCTGACGGGTGGGGAGGGTCTGGGACCCACTCCCACTTTACCATAGACGTTAGACTCCAGGCCCCAGTCAGGCAGCAGGCACGCAGCCTCTGCAGTCGGCTGTAACTGGTAACGCAGGGGGCAGGGGGAGGGGGGTGCAGGCCCGGGAAACAGGTTACAAAAAAATTATGACTGTCACGATGAAGTTTTTACAGCCTCCTGCAAAGATGCTTTTTTAAAAAATTACCACACATTTATCTTCACTGTTACTCCAGGAATAAGAAAAGTTTTGTGCATGAAAAATAAAATGGGAACACAGAGCTGCTGTCTGCCATTTGGGGTTTAAAGGTCGCCATGAACCCTTCTGTCAAGTGCCAGAGGAGGTAACTCGACAAGTCTCCCTCCCCCAGGGCTGAGCAAGGCCGCAGTGAGAGCCCACAATGACGTCCTGTCCCCACCTGCTCATTAATGATGTGGCGAGAACCACATCTCTGGCTTTTATCTCTGGCTTCTTTCCACTGTGCTCTCATCGCACACCTTCGGCCCTGGGTCACTGGGCCACGGACGGCGACCGCTGGACTGATTAACACCGACATGGCCGTGGCCTTCCCCCCGCGGCCGTGAGCATGGAAATTCACGGCCCGGCTCGGACTGCAGAGGCCGGCCTCGCGCCCGGCTTCTCGGGTTGCCCGGGAGGAAGGAAGCCAGCGTGGGGAACAAAAGGCCGGAGCAGGTGCCAGCGTTCACGGGGCCCCTCCTGATGGGAGCATCGATATTCAGGAAGGTGCCCTTTTCATAAAACATGAGCAATTTGCATGCTGCATTTTTCAAAAGAGATGGGTAAGTGAGCTACAGGGGAGTCAATTACAATGTCATTCATAATGTATCCGGTGCAATAAAGAGCGATCAGATTTCAGGCGTGTTTACTTTCGGAACCGTAACTGCTGCGGGCTCATCCCGGCTGCAGAATGCAAATATGCTTCGGGGTGATTTGTGTCCCTCATTTCGACATTCAAAATCCCCGGGGTTCCTTCTCCCCCCCAGAGGCCTCCTCCCCTTGAAAACCTGAGCTCCCCTCACACAGGAAAGACCCTTCTCACCGGCCCAACTGAAACCGCCCTTTTTCACCTCGGTCAAGCCCTGTTTACCCTGTGGCCGACCACATCCGGAAACAAATAGGAATTCGTTTTTAAAGACAGATGATGGCACATGTATAGCGCCCAGAAGATGTAACTCACAGGAAGGCTGCGTCACTACATGTGGATACAATGTATCCGACTCCTTGGAGCACTGATACATGTTTGCAGACGCAGGCATGTGTCATGTATAAACCCCATCCTTCCCGTGTGCTTCTCCCCGCCCCCTAGCTCAAAACCTGGAATGTCTTTTCCAAGCCCCCCAGGGGAAACCCCACACCAGTGACGGAGCATCTGACCTGTCTGTCTGCTGAACACCTCGCCCTCCCATCCCCCCCGCCCGTGTCCCCGGACGAGGCCTGGGCCCCCTGCTCCCGCCCAGGTCACGGTACCTCGTAGCTGCTGGCGCTCCTCTCGGCCGGCTTCAGGCCGCGGTACAGACGGAGGATGCACACTTTGGCTCTGCTCTGGGAGGGAAACCAGTTGCTCTTCACGAAATCCATGACCATCACATGGTTTTTCAACTCGGTGCTGAAGGCTTTGATCTGGAAGGTCCGGCGCCCGGCGGTTTCCGCGTGGCGGGCGGCGGACCCGAGCGGACCGGTCCCTGCAGGAGTCCCAGGGCGCGGCATGACACGCGCAATCTTGTGACTCCGGCTCGCCAGCCCGGCAGACACAATTTTCTTTGTTTCACCCGGGCACTGAGCGCAGCAGGAGAGACCGGGGAAGTGGCCCGACTCCGACCTGCCCCGGTGTTTTCCAGCTCACGGCTCCTTGTCCCCATGCCCCGGCGGCCCCGGGTTCGGGTGTGTGCGCGGGGCTCTCCAGGGTGACCTTCACGGGCCATAAAGAGACTCCCAGGCTCCCACCTGCGTTCCCCGGCTGCCTGGATCCTTCTCTGATTTCAGACGCATTTCTCTGGGTCCCTGCGCTCACGTCCTGAAGGCAGAACCCGCCCGGTGACCGGTGACCAGGGGGCTCCGTGCGTTCCGGCTCCGGCCCTCCAACCCACATAAATGATCGACAGGACGCCGGGCCAAGGAGCCACAGGTGACCATGGCTGCCTCTTACAGCTCCTGCTCTTCCATGCCGGGGCCGGGAGAGACCAGCCCAGCTCCCGCCACACAAAGGGTGACCTCAGTCCGGGGAGATAAGAGACACATTCACGTGACAAAGAGAACTTGGGCTCGGAGCGGCGCCGGCGGCCAGTGGGCCTTAGAGGAGCAGGGCCGAGCGAGGAGCGTGGGCCACAGGGGGGTGGGGAGTGGGGGCGCTGTCTGACACGGGTCCCCAGTCAACCCTGAGCAGTCCCCCGCCCCCTGAGCCTCAGTCTCCCAGGAGGAGAGTGGGACATAGCATCTGCCATCACGGGGCTGTGGGGGGATGGGGCGCCGATTGGAAACGTGAGGAAGGAGCAAGGGCAGAGGGTCAGGCCTCCCAAGGCAGGTGCCTGTGTCCTGGGTGCTGGGCTGCCTCCGACGTGTCAATGTCAGGAGTGGACATTCACACGGCGCTGCAAACGACTGGGGCCTGACCTGCGATCATGTAGACATGCAGATGAGTGACAGACTCCTTCGCGTGGATGGCATGTGTGGTGCCACTCCTGTCAGCCCAGCACCCACGCGGAGGCAGACACTGCTGGCCTAGGGTCAGGGGCTGGGCAGGAGCGAGCCGCCGAGAGCAGCAGCCTGTGTTCCCAGGCCCCAGACAGCTCTTCTCTGGGGGCAGCTTCCTGGGGCTCTAGGCCAAGATGTCCTTCCCCCAGGGATTCTCCCCCCACAGAGATGCCCCCAGTGACTCTGTTTCCCCACCTGGAAAGCCATGGGGGCAGGTGAATGGAGAAGTGATTGCAAATGACCCTCCTGAGGAGGTCACTGCCCACAGAGGGCCCCGCACCTCCACACGCAGTGGGCACAGCGAGTGCGGCCCCGGGGGAGGTTGGCCACACAATGGAGACCCCGGGAGGCCCTCCTGGGAGAGAGTCACTGTGTCCAATCGTTTATTTATTTGTTTGTTTATTATTGATTTCAGAGAGGAAGGGAGAGGGAGAGGAGACAGAAACATCGCTGATGAGAGAGAACCCTCATCGACCCGCTGCCTCCTGCCGCCCCTCCTGGGAACGGAGCCCACATCCCAGGCCGGTGCCCTGACTGGGAATCGAGCCGTGACCTCCTGGTCCCTAGGCTGATGCTCGTCCCCTGAGCCCCCCCGCCAGCCTTGAAGGGCACCTGCTGTGCTGCCGAGCCGCCTCCCGCAGAGCCCCCTGCAGGGCCCCGTCACGCTCTGCGCCCGCACTTTGTCACAACGCGGGAGACGGGGGCGGGCCCTGCAGCATGTTCACCAAACGCCATTGCTCTGCAGGGAAAAGGGCTCTTCGCTGTCCCCATTCAACAAATCACTCCGTCGGCCACTGACCTCACTGACGCCCAGCAGACGACCCTGTTCCCCAAACCGGCCCCCGGGGCTGCCGTCCGGTGGCACCAAATCAACAGAAATGGGCCGTGAATGGGTGCGTGTTGAAAGATCTGTGGAACTGATCTCTTCCTCCTCCCGTGCCCCCGATCCCCTAGGCAGGGCTGTGTGGGAGACGCGGCGCGGTGCCTAAATAATGAATTATTCACAAAGCAGGGAGCTCGCAGGTACCCGGTGCCAGAAACGCGCCTCTGAATTCTTAACCTGCTCTCCAGTGGGATTGGCATTGCGCCCCGAACGCTGCCCTGATTATGCCGCGTTCCAGAGCTGACTGTCGGCAGGGCCTGCACAGACCCGGGAAGCAGGAGGCAACAATGAAGGCAGATGACTAGGAACTTCTGAAAGCATGATTTGGCTTCCTTTCCAGGGGAAGTGACATTTTTATTTATGGTGCTTCGCTCATTCGGAGGGAGCTGACGTCCTCTCTCCTCCCAAAGGCACAGCGCGCGCCAAGAACGTCCAAACAGCCCCCTCCCAAAACAGGTGACAGGGCAGGCCGCCAGACACAGAACCAGGCCGCAGGACACAGAACCAGGCTGCAGGACACAGAACCCAGTCCACTGAGAACAGAACCAGGCCGCCAGACACAGAACCAGGCTGCCGGACACAGAACCAGGCCGCGTCTTTCTCCGCTTCTGCGTCCCACATCCCCCTCCCCCTCCGGGTTCTAGAACAAAACAAAGGGACTGAGAACGAGGAGGCAGGCAGGGAGTCAGGCTGGGAGAACGCCGGCGCCGACGAAGTCTGCGCCCTAGAAAGGACTGGGCGGTGCTGGGTGGTGACCTGAGGCCGCAGTCCGGGCCGTCACCCCAGTGAGCAGCTATCTTCATATCCATAGTAGTTGCTCAGTAGATGAATGAGATGCAAAGCGGTCATCTATCTTTTCTGAAACGGATGCCTCTCTCTCTCCTGTAAATGGAACACGTGTTCCAGCTTCTATACACAGTGTCTGGAAACCACGGTAATTGGGTGCTTTTTTCCAACGCCCCAGAAGGAAGTGGCACAGACTGTGTTGTAGAGTCACCCACAGGCTCCGCTGCTGCCCCTCTTGTGAGCCATCAATCTCGTTTATGCCGCCCCCACTGGGCGCTCCGCTCTGTGCCAGGGGGCAGGTGGACGCCAGCGGCTCCGAGCAGGAGGGCGAACCGGCTGGACGGGTCTGCCCAGGTCTGTGTCCCGCACGCACTGCCTCCTTTGCCCACTTCCTGAACCTGGTCACCGGCGAGGGTGAGGCCCCTCCCTGCGCACACCCGCCCTCTGGGCTCTCTGGGGTCCCTCCGGGCCTCGGCCTGGGTCCCACGCTCTGGGCCACTGCTCGGCCAGCCTTGGGCTCCGCTCCTCCTCCTGCAGGCGGCCACCAGCGCTGGTCTTCGGGTTTCCTGCCACTTTCCCCGCCGGCTGGTTCCCGCCCGGCGCGGGGAGCGTTTCCCTGGGTTCCTGTCCCTGCCCCTGGAACGCACATGGGGGGCAGCCCTCCTTTTAGGCGAGGGAGACGCGGAGTGAGCAAGGACCACGGGGCCAGCCCCGCCAGCGCTTTCCAGGGAACAAGCAGACACCTGGGGGCGTTCTCTATTTTCACTTTTTCTAATCCTCACCTGAGGATATGTTTTCTCTTGGTTTTCAGCCAGAGGGGAGGGAGGGGGACGTCGCTGGGAGAGAGACATGCCTATGGGTTACGTCCCCCACCACCCTGACCCAGGTGGGCTCAAACCTGCAACCGAGGTCCGCGCCCTTGACCAGAATCGAGCCCTCGACCCTTCAGTCCGAGGGCTGAGGCTCTAACCACTGAGCACGCCAGCCGAGCATGGGGCTGTGTTTAAACGTGAAGAATCCATCCTGGCGGCCAAGGGCTGACAAGGTTTGAGAAGGTGTAGCCCCCGTCCTCTGAGAGGCCGCGGACGCCCGCCCTCTGGCGTGTCAGCTGGAAAATGAATCACTCCAGTCCAAGCTCAGGCCCCTGGGTGGTCCTGGGTGAGCTTCCTGCTGACCAGTGTCCACCCCGCTGGTCCCAGCCACAGCCCAGGCAGTTCCCTCCCTCGGGGTTCACCCACGGACACCCTCTGAGCACCCCCGCGGCAGGCGCGGTTCCGGGCGCAGGAAGGTGGAGTGAAGTGGGACGCAGCCCCGGCTGCCTCCTGCCTGGGGGGGGAGGGGGGCACAGCGGGGCAGCCACTGTGGAGAGCGCTGTGGCGGGTCCTCGAGAAACTGAGCGTGAAATTGCCACGGGACTTGCACGCCCGCTTCTGGGGTTCTGAAGGGGGACTGATCTCAGGCACCATGTCAGGGCGCATCACCCACAGCAGCCAGCAGGGGGCAGCAGCCCCAGCGCCCTTCAGGGGCAATGAACAAATGCGGTCTGTCCCTCTGAGGGGACAGGACTGGGCCACAAAAAGGGAGGACACGTCCTGAGCGCAATAAGTCAGAGACGAGAGGGAAGTGTGCTGTGAGTCCCCTCGTACGAGGTACCAGATGTAGTCAGTCCAGAAAGACAGAAAGCAGGGTGGTGGCTTTCAGGGACTGAAAGAGGGGTGGGGGGCTGGGGGGGGGGAGCTGGTGTTTAATGGGCCCAGGGTTGCTGTTTTGTAAGACCAAACAGTTCTGGAGGCCGATGGGGGAGATGGTTGTACAGAAATGTGCATACACCTAACGTCACAGGATCACACACTTAACAATGGTTCTGATGGCAAACTTTCTGCTGTGGATATTTTATCACAATTAAAATTACTTTTTAAAAAGAAGTCCCGCCCCAGCTGGTTTGGCCCAGTGGATAGAGCGTCGGCCTGCGCACTGGAGGGTCCCAGGTTCGATTCCCGTTCAGGGCACAGGCTTGGGTTGCAGGCTCGGTCCCCAGTAGGGGGCGTGCAGGAGGCAGCCGATCCATGATTCTCTCTCATCATTGATGTTTCTATCTCTCTCTTCCTCTCCCTTCCTCTCTGTAATCAATAAAAAATATATTTTTTTTAAAAAAATAATAATAAACTAACTAAATAAAAAGTAGTCCCTGTCTGGCCAGTGTGGCTCAATGGTTGAGCACTGACGCATGCACTAAGAGGCCCCTAGGGCACAGGCCTGGGTGGTGGGGGACGTGCAGGAGGCAGCCAAGCGATGTTGATGCATTGATGTTTCGCTTTCTCTCTTTCTCTCTCTTTCCCTCCCCCTCTCTCTAAAGTCAATAAAAACATATATATTTTTTATGAGTCGTCCCTGCCCTCGAGGCTCTTGGAATCGGGGGCTCCGGGACACGGTCTCCAAGGCTGGCCTGGATGCTGGCTCAAACACTGTGCGTCCGGGGGGTGCTGGACAAGAAGACGGTGACTCTGCTTCCTCCTTATTTACAACATCTTTTCCAACATCTGTGCAGAACTAAAGTGCTGCATATACTGTATCAGGACAACAGCTCAGGGTCACAGCTCGGAGATGAAAACTGGGCTCCTAGCTGAGCACCCTAAAAAGTCCCCACTGGTGGGGGTGGAGTGATGGCAAGTGGCCTGGAGCCCCCTGTCTGGGAGGGTGGCCCTTCCCAGCTCTGGCATCATTTCCACGTCTCTCAACGCCCGGACCTGAGCCCAGCCATGGCCGCAGGAGGGCGAGTCCAGAGCCCCTGCGGGTACCGACCTGGAGCAGAGGGGAGAGCCCGCACCATCGCTCCGAGCACCTGTTGCTCTCGCTCAGTCCCCCCTTGTTGCCTCCTCGTCTCCCTATCTCGCCTGCCTGTCTCCTGGGGGGCAGGGGCCATTTCGCTGTCTCCTTATATCTCAGTCCACTGTGCTCACAGGGTGACGCCTCCACCGAGATCTTCAAGCTGATGAATAGGTCTAAGCCCCGTTTTTATTTCATCTTGTCGCGCCCGGCCTCTGTCCTATCCATCAAGCCGCTCTGCGGAGGCAGCCGAGCTCACAGGCAGAAGCCGCTCCTCCCCGTCGCGGGAAGCCCGCGCTCATTCATCTTGCGGCTGCTCTTTCCCCTTCCTTCCAGGATTACACGACCATCCACACGCGTTAAATTAGAGAAACAGACAACCTCCTCAGATGGAGCTCCGTCGGCATGAAGCGCGGCCGGGAGCCCCGTAAAGCACCGCGGGCAAGACAGGGACGGCCGCGGGGTTCAGGCCGCCTCCCCACCCGCCGCCGTCTTCCTGGCAAGCCCTGGGCGCGTCAAGAACGTTAGAGTTTGGGTCATGCTGGAAACACACAAAAGAACCCGGATTTTTAATTTTTTTTTTAAATAAACTGGTGTTGACGGATTTGCTACAGTTGCTCCCAAACAGCTTGTGGGAATATTGATTACTTACAAAGGTCACTCCAAGTGCAAATCCTTGCAGTGTTTTCTGCAGCGGGTTCCAGCTGACAGACAGCTCATCGATTGAGGGAGCGCGCCTTCCATCGCATGACCCCGCTGCCCACAGAGGACGGGTGAGGGCAGGGGTCCCGGCCAAACTCAGCCATCTGACCAGCGGAGGTGCCGTCTCCGGGTGGCTCGGTGGCCTGGGCAGAGGGCGCGTCCAGGCAGGGAATCCATTGCTCCCTCTGGCAGCTGGCTTCTTGGAGCCACCCTCGGGCTCCTGGAGCCAGTGGCTCCTCTCGTTGTCCAGGTGGGTTTCTGTCACTTGCCACCCCAGGAACCCTAACGCCCTGGTCCTGTTAACCTTCCGCTGGGCCACGAGCTCCTTGGCCTGAGCTACTGGGCCGCACCTCTCCCCACAGCAGAAGAAGGAAGGAAAACATTGCTCTGAAATGCACACAAGAACCGATCGGTTGAAAGGGGAACAGAATATTTGAAATCAGGATGATCTTGCAAATGTGGGCCATATGGTCCTTTACTATAAAGCTCCTTTTTAAGTGGAAAATTATATGCTTTTTAACCAAGGCACGAGCGGGCAGAGCCTGGGAAACTCCCGTCCTAGAGACTTGGGCTTCTTCGAAGCTAATTGGCAGTGTGTCCCTGAAGTCCCCTCCAGCAGCCACCCCTGGGCAGCTAGCACGTGAGGAAGGAAGAAGAGGAGGGGGCAGAGCGAGGGAGGCGGGCTGCCCGGAGCAGCTGCGGTGCTGAGACAGGGGTGGGCGCGGGGCCGGGCCTTGTCCAGGGCCTCCTGGCCAGAGCGGCTGCTCACTGCCAGGTACGGACGTCTATTCATAAGAGCAGGTGCTGTGAGAGTCCCGGGCAGAGCAGAAATGCGTTCCTTGGATCCCCAATGCCGTCGGGACACGCAGCCTGTGAGGGTACCTCTCCCTCTCCCTGGTCTGTGCTTCCTGCTCCCTCCGCAGCCCAGCCTCCCTGGTCGTCCCACCGACAGGGTGCTGTCGTGGCTGCCCACCAGGGCCGCCTCAGGCCATGGCACCTTCCCGCCCGTCTCTCATGGCTAGTTGACTCAGTCTCTATTCCCCGGTTTGGGAAAATCTGAACGGCCATCACCACATCCTCGCGCACACTGATTTGTTCATTTATTGGCGGTAGCCATTCGGAAGGCCGGAGGGTCCGAGTTGTCCCGCCCACAGGCTTTGTGTTAGATGTGTCCTTCGTGGGGGGCAAGGCCCCCACGGAAAATGGGCTCAGGGGAAATGGGCTGTTGCCTCCTCCCCCAAGGACACGAGGGAGCTGCCATTTGACTAAAGAGGGGTCATTACCCTTTGAAAGATGCCTTCCCTTTTGTCTGACTCAAAGGGGCCATTTTTCATGTAAAATGCAAGCTAACGGGGAAATTACATTTCTGCTCTCTTATAACACAGATTAGAAAGATGAAGAAAAATCTGCCACAAACAATGGAAAAAGCCATTATTCAGGCGAAGCGCCGCGGCAGGAGGCCAGCGAGCTGAGCTGCAAACCCGGGACATGCCCGGGGCTCCCCCAGCTCCTCCCAGGCCTGGTGCCCTGGCCTCCAAGGCCCACCCAGCTTCCCAAGGTCACGGGAGGGCCCACTCTCCCCCCACCCTCGGCGGGGCCTGCGCTTCCCACAGAGAGATGCTCTCTGCTCAGGGCACCATGCGAGTGGAGCCTATAAAATGTGATGTGACCGTGAGCCTGCAGGGGCGTGAACTGAGTTACAATAATGAAAAGAGCGCCAATGCCTAATTATTTAATTAGGGGGAAAGGAAAGATAGGAACCTTTATCTAACACTTCAGAAAAACACAAGCTGGAAACTCATCCCAGGATTAGGCAACTCAGATCCCCACCCCCACCCCCAACACCAGAGGTGGCAGCCACCCTGACTGCTCCCCGTCTCCACACAAAGCCCCGACTGTCTGTCCCCTGCACATGGCGCTCCGGCCTCCAGCCCGGTCCCCGCCGCCCCCCTCCCGCTGGGAAACTCCCCTGGGGACCAGGCCTCAGCTCAAAGGGCCCCTTGTCCAGGAAGCAGCTTCTCTGCCACCTGCTCCGTCCGCCTTCAGTGGGCAGTCAGGCTGAGCAGGTAAAAGTACAGGGCGCCCTGCTCCATGGGTAACTCTATCTTTCAGGGACCGGGCGGTTTGGGGTGCTCTCGCCCCGGGGCTCCAGGGCTGCAGAGGCCTCTGTGGGACGGGGT
This sequence comes from Myotis pilosus, assembly GCA_036010255.1. Lineage (NCBI taxonomy): Eukaryota > Metazoa > Chordata > Mammalia > Chiroptera > Vespertilionidae > Myotis > Myotis pilosus. The sequence continues at coordinate 2,657,198 of JASKON010000014.1, forward strand.
CAAGCCTGCTCGGCCCAGACCCACCCCACCCCACCCCCACCCAGACACTTACCCCCCCTGATGCCGCACTGCCCAGGGTGGGGGCCAGGCTGGCCGATTTGCTGGGCCCAGCCAGGCACCGGGCTCCGCCCACCTCTGCTCTACGATACCCAGGGTTCTTTTTTATATAAAATACATTTTTATTGATGTCAGAGAGGAAGGGAAAGGCAGAAAGATAGAAACATCAATGATGAGAGAGAGTCATTGATCAGCTGCCTCCTGCACGGCCCCTGCTGGGGATGGAGCCCGTAACCCGGGCCTGTGCCCTGACCAGGAATCCAACCGTGACCTCCTGGTTCATAGGTCAATGCTCAACCACTGAGCCACGCTGGCCCCCGGGCTTCTTTAGTGGTCTGACCCTCCCCCTTCCTTGCAGTCCTGCCAAACTCCTCGTGACAGGGAGGGACGGGGGGGGGGGGTTTGGGGGGGGGCAGGGAGGGCCAGGGAACAAGCCTTTCAGACCCCTGGCTTCTCCCCCTGACTCTGCAGCCAGCACCCGGCAATTTCTTCCTTCTCCAAGAGCAAGAAGATGGGCTTCTCAAGGCCTCTTCCAATCCCACTCACAGCACCGCTTCCACTTCTGAACGAAAGCCCGTGTTCATTCTCTTTGCATTTTGGCCAGATTCACCTTCCAACTCTACATGTTCAGGGGGACTAGAAAGACACTGGGAATAAAACACAGGTTTATGCTTCAAACTATTACTGAGGCATTCACTTCCAAATGGCCTGGGCTCACTGGCGGCAACCAGAGTCCACCGACAACAGCTGGGCAGCTGACAAAACAGAGGAGAAACCTGTGCCCACCAGCATCTCCAGGACGACCTCCAGGTGACACTGAGCCTGTGAGGACTGACGGGAGAAAGGAGCCGTCCCAGGCGGGGTGCTGCCTGAGGAAGGGTGACGAAGCCCGCGGGGGCCCTCAGCCACAGCCGGCTGGAGCGCAGCCCTGTGTCTCCCAGCACAGGGTCTGCCTCGGTGCCCAGGGCACCCTGCCTTCCTGGCTGAGAGCCACCCATGGGAGGCGTGGCCTTCGGGCCAAGGTGGCGATGGGTCTCAGAGCCCCGCCCCTGGGCACCTGGGCACTTGCATTGTCAGTAACTGGGGGCTGGAGGGGCTCATTCCCATGCCCACCACCCGCCCTGCTGGGAGGCAACGAGGAGCTGCTGAGGCCGTGAAAGAAGCATCGATGTGAGGGAGCCACATCGACTGGTTGCCTCCTGCACGTACCCCGACTGGGGCCAGGGATCGCACCTGCAACCCAGGTCTGTACCCTTGACTGGGAATCGAAACTGTGACCCTTCAGTGGGTGGGGCTGACGCTCTAACCACTGAGCAGTGCTGCCCAGGGCAAAGTCTGGCCTGTTTTCACTCTAACACACAAGGTCAACGTGCCCTCCAAAAATCCCAAAGGACTGAGGTGTCAAAACAGCCCCTCAAGCGTCCTGTGCCTCAGTTTCCTGCTTGAGAACAGCGGATTCATGATGCTCATGAGATGCTGAGCGGACCCAGTGGTGCCGCTGTGAGGTGCGTGACTGGCAGTGCCCGCGTGGTGGATGACTCCGCAAGGGACTGCAGCGCAGCCGGCGGCCGCACAGGCGGGCGGCGGGCAGGCAGGGCTCAGTGCTGCTTGTCACCGGCCTTGTTCAAGGCCACCACCACCACCCCCCCCCCACAGGGGGAGGCGGCACGGCTCGGCCAGGCCTCAGGGGGAGAGCTCCCTCCTGTATTCTGAGCAGGTCCCCTCGGCATTAGCTTAAACTCATTCACTGCTCTCCTTATCAGGGTGAAGGATGGGGCATTTTACCGCTATCTTGGAGCTAATTGGAGGCTTTGAATATCTAAGTGCTTGATGACCTGGCCTGGAGGATGGAACAGTGAGGGTGCAGATGGCGTTCATCCATCCGCCGGCACAACAAGGGACCCTTCCTCTCCCGAGCCACCTGGCTTCTAAGAAGCCACCTTCAGTGGCATCACGTGGCTGGCTCCACATGGGCGGTGGTGGGTGGCTCACGGAGTGGGATGCAGCCAATGCCGCAAACAAAGGCTCTAAGACAGTGGTTTTCCACCTTCCTGATGCTGCGACCCTTTCATACAGTTGCTCATGTTGTGGTGACCCCCAATTTCATTGTTACAAATTGAACATAAAGAAAGCAAAGTGATTAATCACAAAAACAATATGTAATTTTGTATGTGTTTTCCGATGGTCTTAGGCGACCCCTGTGAAAGGGTCGTTCAACCCCCAAAGGGGTCGCGACCCACAGGTTGAGAACCGCTGCTGTAGAGCTGGCTTCTGGTCACCTGCCAGGGCCCCTGTGTGCCCGACCCTCTTCTGACCTGTCCTCTCACCTCCGTGATCCCTTCGCGCCTCTGCTCAAACGCACCCTCCTCAGAGGGAGGGTCCTCCCGACCCCACCGCGAAGACGGACCTCCCTACACGCGGCCTCGCCCACTCGCCCCACGTGGTTCTCCCCGACCTGCTCACATGTCGCCCTCTGCGCATTGCTTCTCCCTCTAGAACGCAAGGACTTCTGCTCGCGTCCTTATCTCCAGCACCAAGGCCAGCGCCTCGCCATGGTGACGACACCATGAATATTCATCACAGGATTGAATAAATGTATTTTTATGCTTTCCTCCGCGCACTTACGATTTTTCCAGTTATTATTCAATTCACAGTAAAGGGAAGAATAAAACAGACGGACCTATTGTGCTGACTTGAAAAGACATCTAAGATTTAAGCTTAACGAGCAAGTTAAACATGGTGCGCAGCCATGCGTATGGGTCTGTGTACGTGGGCGTGTTTACCAATGTGTCTCAATGAATAGAAGTCTTCGCACCTTAATTTGCATACCGCTAGGAGGTGGCGTTTCAAACATGTGCCCGCATCCGGTCTCCCTGTTTCGGGAGGTCTGCTTCCAGGTTTGTGATGTGCGCATGGGTCACCTTTGTTCTCATCATTTCCAATCTGGGAAAGCAAAAAGGGCGAGAGCTTGCGGGAGAGAGGAGAGTCGAGTTCAGCTGGACAGCTCAGTGTCCGGGGGCCTCTGGCGAACGGCGGGTGCTCGGAGATGCCCCGGGATGCTGCGTGCACGCGAGGGCACACACGCCTGAACTCGAAGGCACGGAGGGGTGGGACCACGATGCATCCGACGTGGGGTAGAGCCCGGCATCAGAGTCCAGGTGTGAACACGGGGGGCTTCGGGGCAAAGGAACAGGGGAGATGTGGTCACGTATTAGCGGACGCCATGCCGGGTACCAGGCGATGAACAGCGCTCGGTGCACCAGGCCCTAAGCGTCCCAGTCTCCTGAGCTGAGAGCTCTGAAGGAGGACTGGGCCCGGCAAGGCCAGGAGCCCCTAGAGAGGAGCTGTCCTTTCGGGAAATCCCCAGCCACAGCCCAGGGCGCGGGGGCGGGCTGGGGGGAGGGACAGGTAGCACTACCCATCGGACACCCGTGTCTGGCCTCGTGTGCCTTCCCACCCTTCCCACTCGGGGGCCCTTACTCGCCAGGACTCGCTGCTCATACTGAGTATGGGCAAAGGGACCCCCCACATTGAACCCCACTTTCAGGCACAAGACCATCCACTTGAAGATGCCTCGCTCTCTTTTTTTTTTTTTTTTTTTAAGGTTAAGGATTATTTATTACTAGAGGCCCGATGCACAAAATTCGTGCAAGAGTAGGCCTTCCCTCCACCAGCTGCCAGCACCGGCTTCCCTCCGGCACCCAGGACCCGGGCTTCCCTCACAGCCCCGGCTTCCTCTGGAAGGACGGCCGGTCTAATTAGCATATTGTGCTTTTATTATTATAGATTATTGATTTCAGAGAGGAAGGGAGAGGGAGAGATAGAAACATCAAGGATAGAGAGAATCATTGATTGCTGCCTGCCGCACGCATGGAGCTTGCAACCCATTCATGTGCCCCGACTGGGAATTGAACCATGATCTCCTGGTTCATAGGTCGATGCTCAACCACTGAGCCACACTGGCCGGGCCGAGATGCCGCTCTTACCAGCTTAGTGATGTCTCGAGGGAAACGGACAGAATGAGACCTAGACGGCCATGCCTTTCTTCTCAGGAAACCAAACTGGTCCTGGGTCCCCGGTGACACCCTCTTACACACGCCATTACCTACACATCCCACCTAACGGACATTCATCTTCCATTTCAAGGAATCGTGGTCACTCATCATGGGTAAGGAAAAAGGGTCAGGCTCATTCACTGTGCTTTCCCTCCGTTAGGTACAGGTCCCCGTGGATTCACAGTCAAAAAGATCTAGGTCTTTCTTCAGATTTCCACTGGGTTTTCTCAATAGGAGGCGGGAGACATCCAGAGAGAGTCCACGATACACGCTAAACAGACATAAATGACTGCATTTCAAAGTCTCCTGCAGCTGATGGTTTTAATAAACTGATGAAAATAAAGAACTTCCCGGTATGGTTTTAGACGATGTTTCTCTAGGAATGTGATATGTGTGATAATAAAGCTTCAGACACCAAGCTTGCTTCTGCCGCGGAGCAAGTCACTGACCCCACGAGCCATTCCCTCACCCGCCGAAACGGTCAGAACGGAGTCACCTGGCGGCGCTGGGGCGCAGGCTCCCGCGGCTCCAGGAGCCATCCTGACCCCTCCAGCCAGAGCGGCTACCCCGGGCGGCCGTGCGTTCAGCACAAGATATTCCGTTGCACGCGTGTATCGTTAAAATAACTGTGTCGTAAGCTTGTTGTAACGGCTAATTACACACATTTTCCTGAAACTCCTGCTAAACAACCTGCCTTAAAAAAAAAAAAAATCCCACATGCGAATCCTGTTCATTTTCCCCAAAGGCCTTAGCCTATCATTCCCGCCTCTGCTTCCAAAATGTCCTCAGTCCCTCTCTGCGCGGTGGGGCCGACCCTTCCACGGCCCTCGCATGGGCCACACGCATGCTCGCCTTGGGGTGACACGCATGCTCATGTGCTTCGGGGAAAGGAATACATGAGTGAAGGGAAAGGCATGAACCTGCCAGGCGGGAGCCCGCGCGCCCGCGATGGACACCGTCCCCGTGGGTTACCGGGTGAGGCACTGCGGCCGGAGTAGGAACTCGGACGCCATGAGAGAGGGTTTCCTCTCACCCTGAGCCACGGATTTCCGCTCGTCCACTTTTGCCTTAAGACAGTTCAGCGCCCGGACCGCGTGGCTCAGCGGCTGAGCATCAATTTATGAACCAGGAGGTCACGGTTCCTTTCCCGGTCAGGGCACAGGCCCGGGTTGCGGGCTCGATCCCCAGCAGGGGGCTGGCAGGAGGCAGCCGGTCCATGATTCTCTCTCATCACGGATGTTTCTCTCTCCCTCTCCCTTCCGCTCTGACATCAATGAAAACATATTTTTAAAAAGAACAGCAGTTGGGCCTGCAGCTGACACAGCAGGCAAGAGCGCGGAGACACTTGGGCCAGAGCCCGTCATCGGCACCGCCCTCCTTGCCTCCCGCTCCCCTCCCTCCCGTGGTTCTGAGAAGGATTCTGTGGGCTGGGAGGGGGCGAGGGAGGGGTTGCTACGGCAGCCCAGTCGCTCCCAGCACTCCGGCCTTTTTGTTTCATCATTTCGGGCAGCTTCACACTCATCGCCTTCCCACTGGGGTCTCGGTTTGCACGCGAACTTAGCAGCGTTTCTCAACCTGTGGGTCGCGACCCCTTTGGCGGTCGAACGACCCTTTCACAGGGGTCGCCTAAGACCATCCTGCATATCAGATATTTACATGACGATTCATAACAGCAGCAACATGACAGTGATGAAGTAGCAACGAAAATAATTGTATGGTTGGGCCACAACATGAGGAGCTGTATTTAAAGGGCCAGAAGGTTGAGAACCACTGATAAGAGGAAGAGGGTTGGTGTCGGGCTCCTCTCACATGGAAGCCCAGACGCCGGCCGGCGCCTGCCACAGCCGCCATGTGATGCCAACCCCTCTCGACGAGCAGCAATCCCCCCTGGTCTCCCGATGCCAGGACCACCTCGGTCGAGGGCTCTGTGAGTTCTAGTTCCTCTTACAAGGATGACAGTTGCCTTTTAAACAACACGCCGAGAGATCAAAGACCCATGTGGTGCTTCCCGAACATCCGTGTGGACTCCCGGGTGGGAAACACACGCCTCGTCATTCCTGCCGACAGCGCTCGACAGATGGGCTGCCCCTGGCCCGCCGGGCGCTCTGCCCTGGGAGCAGCCTGGGAGCAGCACGCGGGGCCGTGTGCCATCTGCTCAGAAGGGTCAACCCCATCCCGGGTGCATATGCCTGCGAGCTGGGCCCCTCCGAGTGGGCCCCCCATCACTGTGCATGTACCCTACCCCACCACGTGGGGCTCTCCGAGACGGTGGCTTAGCAAGAAGCCGTGCGAGGGTAGCAGACGCAACTCCAGGAGGGGGAACCACTGGCGCCAACCTCAGCTTTGGCACCTGAGAGCCTGTCCCTGTGACGAATGGGTCACCGCACACCCAGGCTCCGCCAGGTCGACGGGTGAACAGGTGCACAGGTGACTCACTCCTTTGCAAGGCACACACTCAAGGCCTGTAAAGACCTCAAAGGCTGTGAAGAAATGAGGGGGGGCTGGGGCTGGGGGCTGAGGGCTGGGGCTGAGGGCTGAGGGCTGAGGGCTGGGGCTGAGGGCTGAGGGCTGAGGGCTGAGGGCTGGGGGCTGGGGCTGGGGCTGGGGCTGGGGCTGAGCCTGGGCTGGGGCTGAGGCTGGGATGCACTTGGAGGGACAGCGCCCACCCAGAGGGACCCGCAGCGGGGCAGCTCCACCCAGTGCTGCTGGGCACAGTGGCGGCCTGAGCTGCCGGATTGTCTGGTTTTTCAAAAGATGCCAGATACTTGTGTTTTTAGGTGAAAACCACTGAATTTTTCTTAATCAACATGACGCATAATATAGTTATAAGTTCAGGGGCTTAACAACTACGAAGACAGAAGGAAGATCAGCTGCCTAGGGTTGGGGGCGGGTGGGAAGGAACACGGGCAGGCAGAGCCCAGGGTTGGCAGTGAAACTGCTCTGTGTGACACGTCATGACGGCTGCATGTCCTCATACCTGTGTCCAAGCCCACAGAATGCACAGGAGGCAGCCGCCAGGGATTCTCTCTCATCATTGAGGTTTCTCTCTCTCGCTCCCTCTCCCTTCCTTTCTGAAATCAATAGAATATAGAGAGAGAGAAAAAAAAATAAAGACCATCGACACTAGAAATGCCGGTAGCTGCTGGCTTCCCCATCCCCAGTGACAGCTCGCCTGCTCCTTTCAGAGCTGCTGGCTGACCCCTGAACTCTGCGTTTCCCCCAAACCCACAAGGTCCCAGGGCTTGGCATGCCAGCCAGGCACCCTGCGGTCCTTCCTCCAGCACCGCTCACTCTCCTCAGGTGTTGGCTCCTCTCAGGGGAGCCACTGCGTGCTCTGTGCTTCGGGGAAAAGCGGCCTCCGATCCCCATCCGTCACTGTTCCACGCTGGGGGCGGGGGTGCCTTCAATGGATCGTTTACTAGGTACGTCCTGCTGCAATGTGCCAACCGAGGGCACAGGCTCCCAGATGGCGGCAGCCCAGGTGATGTGCCCGCCCCAGGAAACGTCTGAGCCAGAGCAGTGTCCCTCTCAGAGGACCACCTTTCTCTGCTGGGAGAGCAGGTGGGGCTGTGGCCTCTGGGTCCCCATCGCTCAGGGCTACAGCGCCCTCTGGTGGGGTTGCTTTTCCCTGCACTGCGCCCCCCACGCTGCTCCCATTGGCCCCATGGAAGTCCACGGCCACCTGGATGGGTGCATGGCTGAGGGCAGGGAGGCCCAGGGGAAGAGCATTGCAAGGGAGAGTAGAGCCATTGAGGCTTAGAAATAGGCCAGGAGTGAGTCCCAGGCCCAGGTCTGGTGCCCGCGTGTCCTACTGAGAGTGGCCAACCTACAGACAAGGCAATAGGCTCTAGACCAGTGGTTCTCAATCTTCTGGCCCGTTAAACACAGTTCCTCAGGTTGTGACCCAACCATAAAATTATTTTCGTTGCTACTTCATCACTGTCATGTTGCTACTGTTATGAATCGTCATGTAAATGTCTGATATGCAGGATGGTCTTAGGGGACCCCTGTGAAAGGGTCATTCGACCGCCAAAGAGGTCACAACCCACAGGTTGAGAACCGCTGCTCTAGAAGGTTCTCCTGGAAAAACAAGGCAAAAGGCCCCGCGGTGAAGAAAACGGCCCTGCCCAGTGGGAGAACACACACTTGGGAGCCGAGGAAGCTGGTGTGGGCCCCCCTCGGCCGCCTCCTGGAGGTGCGGTTTGCTCCTCAGCTTGCTCTCTGTGGACTCAAGGTCATCGTCCGAACAGACGAGGCACTGTGACAGCTCTGTGTGTGGCTCCTGTCACTCAGGAGAGCCGCAGCTCTGAGGTCTCTTAGTCTTCATGCAACTTGATGGGAGGTGGGAGCCGGGCACGTGGGGGCACTGCACGGAGCTGCCCCCGAAATGGCCCATGCCGGTGGGACTGGCTGTGGCCGATGGCGTGTGAGCAGGAGTGATGCCCCTTCAGGAAGAAAACGCTAAATGCCTGCACGCCTGCCTGTGTGCCTGCACTGCCGCTAGGACCAGCCACGTCCCACTGCGGGGTCTTCGCCAGCCGATCCATGTTTCTATCATTGATGTTTCCCTCTCTCTCTCTCTCTCTCCCTCCCTCTCTCTGAAATCAATAAAAACATATATATATATATGAACGGGGGGGTCCCTCAGCCCGGCCTGCACCCTCTCCAATCTGGGACCCCTCAGGGAATGTCAGACTGCCTCTCACAATCTGGGACCACTGGCTCCTAACCACTCACCTGCCTGCCTGCCTGATTGCCCTACCCGCTCCCCTGCTGGCCTGATCACCCCTAACCGCCTCTACCTTGCCCCGCACCCAGGACCCAGGATTCCCTCCTCCGGCCGGCCGCAGGCACCCAGGACCTGGACCAGCTTTGCCCGGGCCGGCTGTAGTCACAGGTGCCCAGGACTGCAGGGCGGGTGGCTTGTCCCGCTCCTGGGCTGCAGCCTGGCTGTCCCCATTCCTCTCTCCCCAGTGTTGAGTGTCTGAGCCGTTACTACGTGATGGTGTGAGGGTGTGACGACTATTTGCATATTAGCTCTTTATTAGGTAGGATTTTTTTTTTAAATGCAAGCTTTTGCCCAGCTCTGTGTAGCCCAATGGGTGAGCATCGGCCTATGAACCAGGAGCGTGTGTTTCTGAAGTCTTTTATTTTCGTAGGACTAAGAGTCACCCATAAATGTGCTGCTAAACAGGGACCCTTACCAAAACAAGCCCCGTGTTGGAAGTTACTGAGGACTCCCTAGCAGTATCGCTTCTCCCGAATTCCTAGACAATGAGCTCTTGGGGTGCTCGGGGACGAGGCTGTGTCATTAGCTGTCCTTGGCGTGGCCTGGAGTGGCTGTGGTTGGGCTGGCGCTGTTTTCTCATTGTAATTGGAAGTCTTTATTAGTTTGACTCATCATTAGCACTTTCATTTCTCGTGAGCCATTTGGGTTGTTGCATAACGAGGGGCCGATTAGCATTCACAGCATTTTGGGCCCATAATTTCCCGGATTCAGGACTACGTGGAGCCGCACAGATAGGAGCCCTTCGGACTCCTACTGCTGACGTCTGTGAGGTGTCGTTATAGATAATTATATCGTCGAAAATATGTTATAGATACAATTTTGTCATCATACCAATAATTCTCCTGGAATGTCTTTGGATGATGGCGCCTTATAATTTAAAGTGTCTCTTCCATTGGGAAGTGGACCGGGACGGTTTGGGGACAGAGTGTCCGTGTGTCAGTAACTGATGTCAGAACTGTTTACGATGCAGTGATGTGTAGCGGGTACTGATCATTCCCCAGTCCACTCCCCAGGCCTCGCTGCTTCCTGCCCTGTTCCCACGAGTTCACCAGGCCCACAGACCGGCTCGTCGTTTCCACGTGGGATCCGTCCTCTCTCGTCTCGGGAAATGGCTCACTGTCCACCAGGTCACTCGATCCACAAACCTGGCTCCTCTGTCCCCGTCCAGTTTCGAAGGTCTGTCAATTCTGCCTCCTTCCTTCCTATCCCTGCTCTGCCCCCGCCCCCCGCCCCTGCCCGGCCCCCACAAAGCACGGACATCTCTCACTGCCTCATTTTTTTTTTTTTTTTTTTTTTTTTTTGCTGCTTCATTTTCAGCCTTTAGCATTGTTCCTGGCACATAGTAGGTGCTTGTGTTGAGGTGTCCCCTTTGACGCTATAGATCCATTCTCCTCCTCTCCGTGATCCTGGGCCCAGAAGCTGACCCAAGGGACCCTCAGCAGAATGGCCTGCTCTCTGGCTATTTCTAGCTGTGCTGTTGAACTGACATGAAATACAAGGCAACATGGGCCACAGGTGTCATTTACAATGTTCTACTAGTGCCCAGCCGGTGGGGCTCAGTGGTTGAGCATCGACCTATGAATCAGGAGGTCACGGTTCGATTCCTGCTCAGGGCACATGCCTGAGTTGTGACTCGATCCCCAGTGTGGGGCATGTAGGAGGCAGCCGATCAATGATTCTCTCTTATCATTGATGTTTCTCTCTCCCTCTCCTTCTTCTTTCCCCTCTGAAATCAATAAAAATCCTATATAATAAAAGCTTAATATGTAAATCGACTGACTGGTAGAATGACCAGCAGAACAACCGGTTGTTATGATGCACACTGACCACCAGGGGGCAGATGTTCAACAAAGGAGCTGCCCCCTGATGGTCAGTGTGCTCCCACAGGGGCAGTGTCGTTCGGCCAGAAGCTGGGCTCACGGCTGGCAAGCGCAGCAGCGGTGATGGGAGCCTCTCCTACCTCTGCTGCAGGCGGGCGGTAAGGAGCAAGGGCCCTGGACTGCAAGAGGGATGTCTGACTGCCAGCAGGTGGACATCCCCTGAGGGGTCCTGGACTGCGAGAGGGCACAGGCTGGGCTGACGGACCCCCCCGCCCCCCCACTGCGTGAATCTCATGCACCGGGCCTCTATATATATTTGAAATGTTCTAATAGCCACATGTGAAAGAGTAAAAAGAAATAAGTGATGCTCATCTGAATAATGTATTTTGCTCATCTATCTAAAATATTACCATATCAACCTGCAGTCCATATAAAATGATACATTTGGATGGAATATGCTACCATCGCTCTCCTCACTGTCCTCACCGTCAGGGAGCAGGTGGCACTCACAGCCCCACCTCCACTCCACCGGCCACATGTCGCGAGCACCAGCGCGCGTGGCGAGCGGCCGCCACACGGGGCGGCTCCGACCAGGGGACCCGAGGGCAGGACGGGAACCATTGCCTCAGATGCTCTCACTCTCCTGATATTTTCAGAAATATTTCCTGAGGCCGGAGAGCCCCGTTCTGAACCTGCTACAGACATTTCCTTCGCGGGGACCCTGGCACTGAACCTGAAACTCTGCGGAAGGACAGTCCCCGATCCACACGGGCAGCCGGACAGTGCTCCCCAGAGGCCGCAGGTGGGAACCACAAACCCCTGAACCCGACGTAGAGAAACGGAGGGTCTAGAGCAGGCCGTTCCTCCTGACTTCTCCCTCCCCCTGGTTCCTGTGGCCCTGCGGCCAGGAGAGCGGACGAGCTCATTTCCGCGGCTGAGATGGAAGAGTTCTGGACGGAAAGGTGATGGGAGAGAGAACCAAACTGGGTCTGCAGTGGGCCGGCCTCCAGGGGGTGGCTGCACCCCAGGGGGCACCCAGGGAGCCCGCACGGGCCACGCCCAGAACCTGGGCTTCGCTTCAGCTCCATGTCGCCATCCCCACATTCCAGCATCTGAACGAGGAGCCCAGCACCCCTTTGTGCACTGAGCCCAGCAGGCCCGGTCGCGGGTCCCGGCCTGGGGCCTTTGGGGTCAGAGGAGCAGGTGGCGACATCACAGAGCCCCTGCCACGCACCCACGTCCCTCGATGGGGCGGGAGGGCGTGCGAGCTGCATGAGGGGAGGGGAGACAAGCGACTCTTCTCTTGTCAGCAGCCTCTGTGGGGCTTATGGGAACGATTCCTCCTGAGAAGGGAATTCTCCCGCGGGGTCTTCATGGGAAGGTTCCGTGTGGGAGCCCCAGGTCCATGCAGGGCGATGCCATGCGTGTGCCCGCATCCCCGCGGGACACAGTCTCTGACACTCGGAGGCGTCTGGCTGCAGGTTCCCAGCCACCGGCCCCCGAAGAACGCCCCGTTCCCTGTTAGAAAGTGGCACCCATGACCGTGAACGGCCCACCACAGCGCGCCGGGCGCTCACACGGACCCCGGGCGAGGGCTGGCGTCGCCCCGCACCCAGCAGCGCCTGGTTCATTAGAGGAGCCGAGAGCCGTCTCGCAGGGAGACGCCGGCGCTGGAGGGACCGGAGGTTTCGCTGCGTATTTGTCTTGTGTCTCATCTTGGCGCTGACAGTGCGACCGCAATAATTATCACGTCCTCAGGAAATACTTAATAAGGGTCACAGATGGCCCCGTGCAGGCTGCCCTTCCTCGCTGAATCTTTTTAACACGTTATTAACAGGAAAATAACAAGTAGACGGGTATTAAGCAAACCCAAGCCTGGATTTGCACCAACGTTGCCAACGAGGTATTTTTGTTTGTTTCTTTGTTTGCGAATCCTCACCCGAGGGTATGTTCCCAGTGGTTTTTAAGGGAGAGGGGAAGAGAGAGGGAAAGACAGAGAAACATCAATGTGAGAGAAACACATCGATTGGTTGCCTCCGACCAGGGCCAGGGCCCGAGGAGCCTGCAACCAAGGTCCGTGCCCTTGACCGGGATCAAACCTGGGACCCTCTGATCCCCAGGCCAATGCTCTATCCACTGAGCCAAACCGGCCAGGGCCAAACAAGGTATTTTGATGGTACATGATTTTAAAGTACAAATACGCTGTATTATGTATGCGGTGAGGTTGAGAAAGTCTTAAAGGAAACGCCGACATTCTTTTCGGGACGGTGCTCACGCTATTCAGGAAAACACCCTGGTAACCCACGCATGGGCTCTACCGTCAGTCCTTCCGCTCCACGCAGCATGAAACAGGTCAACACAAGATGGGTAAGCTGCCCTGCCTTCAGGGCCAGGAGAGGCGAGAGGAGAGGGCATGGGAAGTGGAGGTGAGGAGAGGAGAAGAGGGGAGGGGAGGGGAGGGGAGGGCAGGTAAGAAGCAGGGTGTCCCCAGGGCTTCTGAGATAGAATGGCTAACATCTCACTGTGATGGATATACCAGCTCCGTCTCCCCAACCTTTCACGCCTGCTGCCCACACGCCCTGTGTTTGGAAATCTGGGAAGAGCAGCGTTGTCCACTCAGATGGTGTGGACCTGACACCTGGTCCGGTGGAAGCAGACACCGAACTCACTTAGGGGTTTCCCAGATCCTGGGGGCCTGGAAGGGTCTGCTTCTGACATCACAGCGTCCCCCCCTTTCTCCACGGGGCGTTCGTTCCCAGATCCCCAGCAGATGCCTGAAACCTCGGATAGCACCAGACCCTATAAAGACTTCATTCTTTCCTGTCACACATACCTTCACCATGTTTACTGTATAGGGTCACAGTCAGAGACAAACAACAATAACTAATAGCCATAGGACACTTACAACGATGTGCTGTGATGAGAGCTCTGTGGGCATGCTTTCTCTCTGCCTCTCATTCTCTCTCACACATCGAGCTGTGCTGTACTCACCCTTCTCGTCGTGACGTGGGACGGCACAAGGATGAGACGGAGAATTTCCATGTAGCCCTCTCGTTCCGAGGCTGAGCGCGGGCAACTGAAACCACAAACAGCGAAATGGCACATAAGGGGGGCCTCTGTACGGCTCATTTTCTTCTCTTTTTTTTTAAAAAAATATATTTTTATTGATATCAGAGAGGAAGGAGAGGGAGAGAGATAGAAACATCAATGCTGAGAGAGAATCATGGATCGGCTGCCTCCTGCACGACCCCTCCTGGGGATGGAGCCCACAACCCGGGCATGTGCCCTGACGGAGAATCGAACCCTGACCTCCTGGTTCATAGGTCAATGCTCAACCACGGAGCCACGCCGGCCGGGCTCTGCGAGATTCTTCAATCTGGGGAGGGCATGGCGACCAGGCCCACCTGCCCCAGGGCTCCTGCAGTCCTGGCCCGAGGCCACATGACTTCCCTCTCCTCCCGCCCTCACTTCTGCGCCTCTACTCTGACCTTCCTGCCCTCCTGTCCTCGTACGAGGACCCTCTGTGAAGGGGCTTGTCCGGACTCCCCAGGGCGGGTCTTAACTTAATTCGACCGCAAAGTCCCTTTTGCAGGGAAGGCACAGCCCACGAGTTCGGGGATTAAGACATGGCCACCACGCCTTGACCAGTTTGGCTCAGTGGCTAGAGTGTCGGCCTGTGGACTCGAGGGTCCCAGGTTCGATTCTGGTCAAGGGCATGTACCTTGGCTGTGGGCACATCCCCAGTAGGAGGTGTGCAGGAGGCAGCTGATCGATATTTCCCTCTCATCGATGTTTCTAACTCTCTATCCCTCTCCCTTCCTCTCTAAAAAATCAATAAAATATATTTAAAAAAAAAATATATGGCCACCTTCAGGAGCCAGCCTTCAGCCCCGCACCCGGCCCAGTGAGCCTCCGCGGCTGCACCCACAGAGGAGCCTGTTGGGGGGACCCAGAGGGAGCCCTGAGGGACAGGAGACCCAGCCAGGATGGATGACCAGGGCGGGGCCAGGGGGCCCCTCAACACTCTTGGTTCCCGATGAACAATGAATCCTTTCTAGTGTCAGGGAAAGCCAGTACTACGGGGACATCCTCGCACTAAAGGGCCTTCCTTTACCTGAGTCGCTGGCCCCCGGGCTTCCCCCAGGCTCCCGGGCTCCGGGAGCAGCGCCGGGTGCCGGGTGTTAGTCCTCACCTGCGGACACTTTCCCACTGATTTTCAGAGGGAGTGGAAGGGAGGGGAGACGGAGAGAAACATCGCCGATGGGTTGCCTCCCTCACCTTCTCCAATGTGCCCTTGGGGATTGAACCCTGGACACTTCGGTCCACAGGCCGACGCTCTAGCCACTGAGCCACACCGGGCAGGGCTGGGGGGAATGTGCTTTGAGGAAGCGAAGGTCCTACCATGAAGCAAGGTTTTAACTGCATTACAGATAGAAGTCATCGATTTTATGAATTCAATCTTATAAGCTCCCTGATACTTCATTTCCATATTAATCTCTCTCTGATCTTAATTTCATTGTCTTTCCTGAGATAGGTTTTTGGCATCTTTGAACCGCGGCCAGTGTGACCCGGCGGGCTGGCCCCCCATCTCTGTGGCTCTCCCTCGAAGAGACAGAGGACCCCCGGACCCCGGGGTGTGACTGGTGGAGCTGTGAGTTGCAGAGGCAGTAGGGCCCTGGCTGAACGGTCAGGAAGTCAGAGGGCAGCCCGGTCCCCGAGTGATGGCTGCTGGGAGGGAAAGGGAACCCCCCCGGGCGGCACGGAACCCCAGCAGCAGGGACACAGGAAGTCGGGGTGCGGGCTGGACTGCACGTCCCAGGATGTCTCTGCGGCTGGAAGCAGGAAGACCCTGGCTCACATCCTGGCCTCAGGCCTGTGACCCCATGCGGTGAATTCCCACCCCAACACCCTGACTACGGAGGCGTCAGGACGCTTCTGCAAGCGCTCCGGGCACCCCAGGGGCCCTCCTGCCACATCTCGGCCGCAGGCAGCGCACCCCACAAACAGCCCCTGACATATTTGTCAACCAGACGGAAAATGATTTTTTTTTTGCCCCAAACTTGTGATTTTCCTAAGTAGTCTTCCTTTAAAGACACTGCTTTCCACACCGGAAAGGTTTCAAACAAAGATAATTCGATAGATCTTTCGAGGCAAAGACCAACCGGTGTGATAGACAACTACAGCTGCGCCCAGGCTGCTAATTGAAACGCCAACTTACCGAACAACCAGCACCTTCTGCCTGTTCAGTTCTGATGCCGCAGACGGCTGCCCAACCGCATTCTCAACCTCCAGCCCGGAGCCAGGAAGCTGGGGGCCCCAGCCAGCCCCGACGTGTCCTCTCCCAGCCAGGCCTCCTTCCGAGTCCTCACTTTGGGGTGCAGGGGGCCTCCAGGCGGCTTCAAAGCCTCTACGCTTCCTGCCTGGGCAAGTGGCCAGGCCCGCGAGGAGTTTGTTGGTAAAGGGGAGCTTGGGGGTCACCCCTCGGGCCTGGCAGCCACGCGTTCCCGCCAGAACCCCCAGGGCTGGGAGAACCGCTCCGGAGAGTCTGAAGCCTGGCAGCAGCCCAGTCCGTGAGCCCTGAGACAAGGAGCGACCCCCGGATGCCCCGCCCCCAGAATCAGCTGACCTGGGAAAGGTCTGCCGCAGTCTCATGGCCGCACCTGCTTCTCTAGCGGGTGCTCCTCCCGCAAAAGAAAATCCCTTCTCTGCCTTGGGGGGCGGGGCAGGGGGGATTTCACTTCGACATATTCTTAATTTGCTATCGTTTTAATAACAAATATTATTACATTTCTAACCAATAAAGTTTATTTTTGAGAATGTCATCCCCTAAACATATTGACCACCCTGAGGAGGTTAGCCAACTGCAAGTTTAGGGGTGCACAGTCCACACCCCCACTTCCGACACGACTGGCAAGTTTGGGGGCGCACAGTTCCCACCCCCACTTCCAACACGACTGGCAAGTTTGGGGGCATGAGGGGGAGTAAATGAGTGAGGGGCTTGGGGAAGTCCATACGAAGCGGCAGTCTGGAGCCCACATGCCCAGATAAGAGCTGGCAGCTGGCTTGCTGGGTGGCTGTGGCTGAGACACAATTAAGCGGCTTTCCCGTCGAATCCCTGGGTGCATGGTCAAGGCTCATTAACCGGTGCCCACGAGGCTTCGTGCGAGGGAATCACAGGCTTTCAAACACGGACGTGACCTTCGAGGCCATCCGTGTTAACGTCCTCATTTTGCCTGTGATTTTCATGAAAGGAAACCGAGACGCAGCCTCCGGTGGCGGCTTATGATCTCGCTCCCTTCATATGGAAATCCCTGCCTCCCGTCCAGGTCCGGGCCTGACCCATCCCGCAGGCTCTTCTCAGCTCCCCTCCCCACGCGGCTCCCTCACCCTCAGAGCCCTGGCAAAGCTCTTCACCTCCTCTAACTCCCACGGGACAGGCCTGCGGGCTGCTTCCTGCTCAGCCTCACCCAGCAGCCCAGGGATCGTTGCCCAGGTGGGCAGACAGCGCCACAGGGATGGGTTGAACCAGTGCCTCCAGGCGCCATGGCGTTGGCACAGGTGCGCACGCCTGGCTTTGCATCCGTGACAGGGCCAGCTCAGGGGTGGGTGGGCGCAGGGGCCCCTGTGTGTGCAAACGTACACCTGCCAACTGGAAAGGGGGTCATCGCGGGGGCTGGGCCCATACGCTCTAGAACAGGCTGCCTGAGTCACTGCCTTCCCCATCACTGACTCCCCAGGTATTTGGACATTTAGTTCCCCGCCCCCCAACCCCACCCCCCTCTTCTATAAAATGAGGCTCAATATAAACCATCCCTCAGGGTTCCCTGGAGGACTGAAGGGGTGAGGTCAGGGAGAGCACTTAGAAGGTGTTTCACACATAGCAGTGCTCAATAGACATTAGCAAATACAGTCATTAGCTTATTGCTGTGCCTAGAACGAGGCCTGGCATACAGTAGGTACATAATAATGGTGACTGCTGTTAGTTCCTGGGCACCTGTAAGTCCGTCACTGCTGCTGAACAGCCCACGGGCACTGGGCCGCGCAGGGCAGGGGGCCTGGATGCTGCAGAACGGCTCCTCCCGCAGGAAGAAGCTGCTTACCCACCGCAGGCCCAGCAGCGCCAGGAAGTCGCAGGAGTGATTAAACCGGCCGGCCGATCCGTGTCTGCCCTGGAGCCTAAGGGGGTGACTGTCACCGAGCTGATCCCATCATTCCCACTTAGCGGAAGGCGCCCTTGGTCGTAAACGCAGCGGCTTTGCGGCTTTGCGTTCTACCATAGCCGCCCTCCGTGAGCGCCCTGGAGACCTAATGACCCGGCCGGCCTAACCACAGCGAGGGCTCCTCCTTCCAGAAGCGTCTGCCGCTTCGATTGTACGCCCTGCACTTACAATGACAGCGCAGCCCTGACGCGGGCAGCACCCATTCGCCTTCATGGAGCGCTCCACGCTGAAGACTTGGGACAGACTGAGCCGCCTGCTTTACATTCAGGGAGACGTCGGCTCCGATTAAGTCGGGGGCTGATAATAGCGACGAAGCCCTCTTCCCCTTCCCTCCCTCCGGCCACACTGCGCCCACCAGGAGGACTTTTCTCTCTGCCTCAACTCAAGGACTTTCTTCTCATTTTAAACCCTAGTCTCAGGTGCCTGTGGCCTGTGGGCATAGGACACGGTGCCCAGGTTTGATCACATTTTCCCATCATTACTGCATTTCCTACGTATGGCTAAATAATGTAGGTGCCCAGCCTTGCGGACAGCGCCGGGGTCTCAGCACCAGGGGTCTCCGCACCCCTGACCCCCACATGGGCCTGGGCAGGCAGGTACGCCGGTGGCAGTGGGAACGCCTTTGTGGCCAGGGTTAGAGGTCGGCTGGACGTGTGGGCAACTCCGGTGGGAAGATAGAAACAGAGGCCTTGTCAGAAATGCCAGTGGCTTCTCTCGCGGGCGCCCGGGGAAGGTGCGGGGCCTGGCACTCACTGTGAAGCTGCGCCAGGAGCGGCTGTTGGTCTCACTGCTTCTCGTTTTCCGGGAGCGAAGTGTCACTGAGGTCTCGTTCTTGATGTATTTCTGTGTGATTTTCATTTGAGGCTAATTCTTTGAAACGTTTCTTCTTTCTTCCTTGAAGAGCGAGCACCCTGGCTGAGTTCTGATGTTCTTTCTAAACAGGAGGGACGTCGCCGATTGCTCGGGCCTCTCACAGGGCCCTGGAGCTCCCGTGGCCGCGGTAGCCAGGAGGAGACGCCGAGGGACTGGAACACCCTGAGGACGCGCCAGCGTGAGCGGGTTAAACAGTGACGGCCGGCGTGCCATGGGATGCTAGGAAGCCACTTAGAAGTACGGGGCATCCCTTGTTCTAATATGGAATGTTCCCCCAGACAGCATACTATCAAGTGAGAAAAGCAAGGCCAGAAGCAGTCGGAATCGTATGCTACGGTTTGTGCGATATTTTTTAGAAAGGAGATAGGTGTCTGTATACCTAGATGTGCACACAGTTCCACTGGAGGAATCCATGAGAAACTGTAACAGTGGTCTCCGGGAAGGTAAGCAGAGACCTAGTGCACTGTGGTGAAAGAGAAATGCACTTTTTCACTGCGTACACCACATACTTTTACTGAGAGAGAGAGAGAGAGAGAGAGAGAGAGAGAGAGAGAGAGAGAGAGAGACTTAAAAAGAAGGTGTTCCTAGATGTTAGAACAATTATCATCCATATGCAAAAAAAAGACCCTTGAACTATATAAAAATTAAATCCAGTGGATCAGAGACCTAAATATAAAATACAAGCTATAAAACTTTTTAGAGGAAAACCATCAAAACATGGGTTGAGTGAACAGCTCATAGAAATGAGCAAAGTCGTGATCTGTTGAATAATCATTGACGGGACACGGGCCGGCGGTGGGACAGGCGCCCCTGACCCTCGTCACTCTGAGCAGCAGCAGCTGGGCAGGCGTCCACAAACGATAATGAGAGATAATTGATACCCTGGGTTTTATGAAAACTTAAGACTTGTGCTCATCAAAAAAGACTATCAAGAGAATAAAGAGCCAAGCCAAAGACTGGAAGAAAATATTCATAAACCACACGCCCAGCCGAGGACTTGCGTCCGGAGCTTAGGAAGAACTCTCAGCTCGCACAGCAAGAGCGCAAACACCCAACTCGCCTCAGGAGCAGACACGGGCCGAGCGCTGCGTCAGGACGGCACACAAACTCCGCAAGGACGGTCACCCCACTAGCCACGAGGGAAATGCAAATGGACGCATGGTGAGCCGCCCCTGTACACGCACCAGGACTGAAGAACTAACACACCGGCGTCGCCGAGTGCTGGCAAGGAGGCAGCGGCCGCGTTTCTCACCGAGGAAGGGAATTCACAGGGCAGAGTCGCTGGGAAAACAGCTTGGCAGTTTCTTAAGTTAAACATTCACTTAGCATGCGGCTTCACATGACCCAACCATCTTTCATTTCTGTGGATTTGCCCAAGATAAACAATAAAAAAGAAAACTTCTGTTTACACAAAAACATGTGCACAGATATTCAGAGTAGCTTTATTTTGTGACAGCTGAAATCTGGCAGCTATACAAACACTGTTTAATCGGCTTTTCTTGTACCCGTATGGCATGTTCTCCAAGACGACATAAAATGTGTCCGTCCGCACAATGGCCTATCGCTCGGCACTGAAAAACTAAAATAAAAATGGTGGGTGCTGGAAAGGAGCCAACTACTGATACACTGAGAAACTCGGATGCATCTCAAAGACGTGGGCACAAGCACCTCAACGAGGAAACTCGCAAATGTCCACGGAAGTTAGTGTCAGGGCCCTGAGAGGCGGCTCCAGGCCCCAGCCGTGGGCTAGACTAGACCTTCCAACAGGGTTGGCCACTCAAGGTGCAACCTGCTGGGTGGTCAGAAGAGGTCTGTGGGGAGGAGAAACACGAGGAGGCGGCACTGTCATGGTGGACAGAGCACCGGGGAGGAAAATCCCTGGGGGGGGGGGCGGGGTAGCGTGGCCAGACACGAAACAGGGGCTGTGGCCACGGACTTCATAAATGGCCACTGAGCTCTGGGTTGAGGAACAATTGCGACAGCACTTCTCCTTCACACCAAAGACAGCAAGGTGCACGGGCTGACTGTTCACGTCCCCCAAAATCCACATGCTGAAATCTCACCCCCACGCGATGGTGTGAGGAGCCGGGGCTTAGGGAGTGAGGGTGGTTAGTGTCCTTATATTAGAGGCCCCAAAGCCCTGCCCCTTCCGCCCAGTGAGGACGCAGGGAGAAGACACCCTCAGTGACCAGGGAGCCGCTCTCCTCAGACCCCCAATCCCCGCTCCCTGGACCTCGGCCGCCCAGGCTCCGGAACTGTGAGAAGGATGCTCTGCTCCTCGTTTCCAAGCCGCACAGTTGACGGTCTTTTCATTCCAGCAGCCCAGGCGGTGGAAGACGGCAGGCGAACTGATTCTCTCGGGTGAGAGATCAAAGAAGATACGGGAAGGTTCAAAGCAGGTGTGATGAGGCCTGGGGTGGAGATAAGCCAGTTGGAAGATCTAAGAAAACAGAAACATTAAAGAATTCAAATCACACTGTAAACACCAAAGCTCGTGTTCAGAAATGTAGCGGGAGCCAAACAAATGCAAAAGGTACAACCCTCAAGGCGCGGAGCCCTGCCTTCCAGGATTGGGAGCCGCGAGTTGGGGTGGTCATTACAGGCTGGGGACAGGCCTTTCGGAAAGAATGTGTGCAGCCCGGAGAGCAAAGGAGCCAGGCCGGACTGAGGCAGCCGACCCGGAGAGAAAGGAGAGGAAGGAGGCGCACTGGGTGTGGTCCCCGCTTCATTGCTTTTCCGTGGAGAGCACTCCACTCCGCACGGTGCCGGTGGACAGGCCTCAGGGGAAGTCCCATCCTCCTGGCGGGAGGGCTCCAGGAGAGAGTTGGGGCTGAGGGGGACTGGGAATCCAGGAGGCGACCCGATAAGGGAGGGGGGCACAGAGAAGGGAGCCCCTCCCCCACCAACCCCCCTCCCTATCTGTGCCCAGAACCTGTGACTCAATAATCCCGCCCGTTGATGGTCGGCCAGCCCTGAGCACACGGGCAGCGGATGGACCCCAGGCAGGGGGAGGGCGTGACCAGACCACAGGGGAGCTGGCCGAGACCAGCAGGGGTGTCAGTAGCCGCCTGGAGCCTGAGTTACCAAGTCGGAGGGCCTCGGCCATCACCCAGGTTTCCACTGAAACCCCAGAAGGGCCCCCGTGGACGTGAAGTCCATGCCCCCCGCCCAGGGCCTCTCTGACAGGCTCCTGACCCGTCACAGTGCTAAGTGACACCAGAGCCCGGGCTCAGACTCACGCCGGTCCGATTCCAACACGGGTCCGGGCTCCCACCCCGTGCACAGACCTGCCCTGGGCCTACCCCCATTACTACGTCCCTTCCCAGCAACGCCCTATGCTTTCCTGCCTCTGTCTTTTCACTTCTGTTGTTCTCCCTGCAAAATGGCCCCCCCCTCACCAAGTCTGTTGATGGGTAATCCTCCTTCAAAACCACCTCACAGGCCACATCCCCCTCCCACAGAGGTCTCTGCCCCCCACCCCCTCCCCTACTGCCCCTCTCCCTCTCTGTGCCAGGCCTGCCTTTCCACCCCGGCCCCCCTGGCCCTCCCTGAGGGGAGACAGGGGGAGAAGGGGGCTCGTGGTATGACTTGATTCTGCCAAGTTCACCACGTGAACTGGGGTGAGCGCCTTGGGCTCCCCATCTGTGAAACAGAGGCACCAACGGTCACCGGGAAGGGTTCCCATGAGGGTGTGTGACATGCACCGCGTGGCCCAGCTGCTCAATGAGCCCTGCTTCCCTCTCCGTCAGCTGCCGGGGGAGCCGGGACGCCTCGCGCTGCCTGGTTCGTTGTGTGGGACACACGATGGGGACGCACCTTATTCCCCGTGTGTCTCCTGCTCAGCTCAGGACACAGGAGGGCCCCGGTCAAACTGACCTAATGCAGGGAGCACAGAGCAACCCCTTCCCCCGCTTTTGTTTCCTCAGCCCGGACCTCGGGGTGTACATTTTAAAATATATATATTTGTATCGATGTCAGAGAGGAAGGGAGAGGGAGAGAGAGAGGAACATCAATGATAAGAGAGAAACATTCATGGGCTGCCTCCTGCACGCCCCACACTGGGGATCGAACCCCCAACCCAGGCTTGTGCCCTGACCCAGAATTGAACCCGGGACTGCCTGGTTCATAGGTTGGTGCTCAACCACTGAGCCACACTGGCTGGGCCATAGTATACATTTTTTTAAAAATATATTTCATTGATTTTTTACAGAGAGGAAGGGAGAGAGAGAGTTAGAAACATCGATGAGAGAGAAACATCGATCAGCTGCCTCCTGCACATCTCCCATTGGGGATGTGCCTGCAACCCAGGTACATGCCCTTGGCCGGAATCAAACCTGGGACCTTTCAGTCCGCAGGCTCACGCTCTATCCACTGAGCCAAACTGGTCAGGGCGCATAGTATACATTTTTAATGCAAGAAGGATTATTCAGAGCTATTAACTTTTAGGAACAGTCTTCGCAAAGAACTTCTGAATCTTCTGTGGGAGCTGTGTTTACATAAATATTTACTGAGTTTAATGGTTTCCGTGTATATTGCAAATAACACTTCCAGGCACAGTTCCCATTCTCGCTCAGAGCAGACTGAATGCAATGTTCCCTGTTCTCCTCTTAGCTACGGAGAACACAGCTCTGGGGCCAGCGGCCGCGGCAGCAAGGCGAGGACAGAGGAGAGCTGCTCCCAGGTCCTCACTGAGGCTGTCACTCACCCGCCTGAGGCCTGGGCCCAGCCAATCAGCTCACCCGGCCTCTGTTTCCTGTCTGTAAAGTGGGGCTACGAAGAGCATCAGGGCATCGCCCTTGTAGCAATGCTGTAAGATTCCCTTAGAAACTGTACCCAGAAGAGCTGGCTAGCGTAAGAGACACAACGTTAATAGTACCGGTCGGCACCCACGATTGTAGCGGTTCACCAAAACAGCTCTGACGCCCGGGGATCTGCTGGGGTCCAACCCCAGCAGGTCCAGGGGTCCCCAAAGGTGTAGACGGAGTCGGCGAAGAAGGAATGACACGGAGACAGCGTTCAGTTGATCAGCAGCCTAGCCAGGATCTCCAGCCAAGTTCTGGTCTGGATCTCCAGCGAAGTTCTGGCGTTTATTGTCTTGTTACATCCGTATTTATACCAGTTGATTTTAATCCTGTCAATTTCTATTACAAAGGTTAGGGCATTTCTTATCTCCATTCCAGGGAGTAAAGATTATGTAGTTTAAGCATGACTAAGTGATTAACTACCCGCCTGGCACTTAGTTAAGGGGTTTTATCCCCTCCCTGACTTCAGGGAAAAATCCCTACCTGGGGAAACAACCTTTCTCGGAGAGGTGACCTTGGTTAAAACACAGCGCTAAGGGGAGCAAACATATTAAGAACAGTATGCTATATACGCCAGGTCCCTTGAAACATATGCTGTGCAGATGTTTCTTTCCTGCAGCGACTGTGTCAAGCAGCAAGGATGGACCGGATCCCGGTAGGGATCTAGTCCCGAGGGAAACCCAGAGTTTACATGCTTCCCAACCTTTCGTAAGAGGCAGCGTCTCCATTGTTTGGGAAAGAAACTCCCACGTCCATGCTCGGGGACTGCCGTGGTGATGCCCCCGGGGGACCCGCGATTTCCCAGTGGGTGGCGGGTGCTGGGGCCCTGGGAATGCTTCTCGCAGCGACACCTGATGAAGGTGGAGGACTGGGACTGGGCTGTCACTCGGGGAAGGGCTCCATGCAGCCGGCTTCCTGCTCCTGCCAAGGCCTCCTGGGCCTGCGGATTCCTCGGCCTCAGAGAACGGCTCCATTATCTGTAGGACCCCCACGCGGTGTAAGGGGGGGTGCGTTCTTCAGGTGTCGGCCTCGCCCACTCAGAGGGCAGCGAATAGAAGAGCCATGATTTCCTGTAGCTGCCCTGTTTGACAAGCTCGAAAGAGATGCATCATTCCTAGAACACGGCCGTTCACCAGGAGAAAAATCCCCACGTAAGTAAATCATTAAGCCACAATTTACGGCAATTAGAACAATCCTCATTTGTCTAATTCTGAAATATTTAGCCAATATGGATTGGGCATCTATTACAGGCCTAACGATATTATTATTGATAAAAGCATCTATTCAACCCAAGAGCGAAAAATGACGGGGGCTTACAAGGAGCCAAGGAACAATGCTGGATTCTCGTGGTCAGAAGTCCCGCCGGGGCCGCCGCGGACCCGAGTGGCCTCCCTCTGCCCCTCCGGGCTGAGGGAGCAGGTCCTGTCCACCCTGGGGAGGGAGTAAGCGGGGGGCTGAGAAGGGACCCCGAGGGGTGGCAGCACATCTTTACCAAAGGACGGCAAGGCCGGTCTGCGAGGCCAGAGTCACTGTGGGAGAGAATCACTTTCCAGAAGGAAGGTGAACAACGGCTCGTCCCGGGAAAATGGAGGTCCCGGCATGGACCCCATGCCCTGCAAGGAGCGAGTCTGCCATTGAGAACTCTGTGGAGGTCGAATATTGCGAACATGCAC
Organism: Myotis pilosus; assembly: GCA_036010255.1. Lineage (NCBI taxonomy): Eukaryota > Metazoa > Chordata > Mammalia > Chiroptera > Vespertilionidae > Myotis > Myotis pilosus. Next base: position 2,682,487 of record JASKON010000014.1, read on the forward strand.
CCGCCTGTCTGGAACCTTCTGTGGGACCTGTCCCCCTCACCCCGTCCAGGCCGTCATCCTCGCTGTGGGACAGTGACGGTGGCTTCCTCACTGCCTCTCCCCATGCTCTGCCATGGGAACATACCTGTTAACAAGCCAACGTCCTCACGGCCCGCTGAGTGAGCACAACAGCAGTTCCCGGGGCCCTCGGGGTGAAGGCAGGTCCTCCCAAGGACGCTGGAGGTCCTAGCTGGTCTCCCCCACCCGCTTCTTCTCGCCCCAGACCCACTCAGTCCTCAAGGCTCCCTCCTGGACCTGCCACCCCCTCTCACTTTGCCTGGCGGCTTCTCATCCTTCCAGCCCGAGTCCTGTCCCTAGAGAATCCGGGTCCCTCCCTGGTTCTCCACCAGGAACGCACCTCACTGACAATTGTCCGCCTGCTCTGCCCAGCGGATGTGGACAATCGCAGCCCCGAGGGGGCCCAGGGCGGACTCACACGGATGCTCAGGGTGTGGGCGGAACAAACACATTAAGGACAAGAGGCAGCCCGGCCGGCGTGGCTCAGTGGTTGAGCATCAGCCTGTGAACCAGGAGGTTACGGTTCGATTCCCAGTCAGGGCACATGCCCAGGCCTCAGACTCTATCCCCAGTGTGGTGCGTGCAGGAGGCAGCCAATCAATGATTCTCTCTCATCCTTGATGTTTCTATCTCTCCCTTCCTTTCCTTTTCTCTCTGAAATCAATAATATATACATATTTTTAAAGGAATAGCTTTAAGGGCAATCACCTGGGTCCGCCTCTCCTTCTCTACACGCCATCCCCAAGGTGCTCTAGGGACCTGCAGGCCCCAGCTCCACACTCCAGGCCCAGCTCCGAGAGCCTGGAAAACCACCCTGGGATGCAGGGAGAACGGAGAGGCTTGCTCTCGGAATAGGAAAAAGTATATATCTAAACAGAAAAACCAGCAGAGCTTTGTTTCCACGCCCAGCTCGGCCCCCTGGGAAATTACGCTCGGATGATTTATGGAGCGCAGGCCCTCCGCTGTCCCACACTTGGCAGTGCCGGCAAAGACAACAATAACGTGTAATTGATTCCACTCGGATCCGGGCAAGTCAATAAAAAACTTTGTTTATACATAATTTGGTTGGGCACGTCTCCCAGATGGCGCTGAAATGTTGCATTTTTTAAGATGTTGCGTTGGGGCCAGGAGGATCATAAATTATGAAGCGACTGTGTCTTTTGTATCGTTACAGTCATCTCCTGCTAATCACAGTGACTGTCGCTGTGAGATCTACATCCCACGTGAGTGTTACTCTCGACATTTTTAAAGCTTCAGTTATTCAAGGGCCAAACGTCCCGCGAAGGGCTCCTGGGCTCCAGAGCCCCACCTGCTCACGGAGGGCGATTTTACAAACGAGAGCCTGGCGTGAACACACAGGCGTCTATGCTCACACGGGGTCAGCAGAGCAGGCCTACGCTCTGCTACCGGTTCTGGGGCACCTGTTCCCCTCAGACGAGGTCGGAGCTGGGCCAGGAGGCGAACGCTGCGTCGGCAGCACGTCCCGCTCTCCAGACGTGGGGCGTGCGCCTCGTGAAAGATCAGACCGTGTGTCTCCCTTGTTGCCACATCCGACAGCAATGCTGCCCAGGTCACCCCGCAGCCCAGAGGGCAGGCATGATGACACGACGTCCAATAGAAGGTCCCGGCTCAGGCAACGTCTCCGGGTAAAATGGCAACAGATACACATCTACCAACAACGGGATCTAAAAAGCAAAATAAATGAGCAAGCAGAACAGAAACAGACTCAGATACACAGACCCCTGTGACGGGTGGCAGAGGGGAGGGGCTGGGGCTGGGGCTGGGTGAGAAGTTGGAGGGATGAAGAAGTAGGAATCGGTAGTGACAGAAAAGCCACGGATGGAAAACATGGCACAGGGCACACAGTCAGTGATGTTCTAAAACTACACATGTGCCAGGTGGTGCGGGGTCTATGGGGCGGGCGCTCAGTGAGGTATGTCATGCCCACTCACCGGGTGCGCACCTGAAACTGATAGAATACGTGTGTCAACTGTAATTGAAAAATAAACATGCTTTAAAGACTAGAAAAGAAGGAAAAGGAAGGAATGCCTCTGGGGACCGAGGGCACACTGGGGAGCTGGCAGGCGGCCAGGCCGCTGAGCTGGCAGCCACACGCCCACGTGACCCCCTCCGGGCGACAGGCCTGCCGCTGACACCGAGGACAGAGTGAGCTGTCGCTTCCAAACCCCATGGAAAATTACCGGGAGGCCCAGCCGCGGGCCTCAGCTTGTGACCGAGCTGCTGCTCCCCGAGGCCGCCGCACACCTGCTCCAGGTGAGGGGCCCGCACCTGGGAATCAGAGGGCCCCCAAGTCCTGGCAGGAGCCTGGGCGCCAGAGCTGATGGGAGGAGACTTGCAGGGAGGCACCGAGCCACCTGCAGGCCCGTTAGTCGGGACGGCAGCTGCACCAGCGTCTGCTTGGGGGTCAGGGGCAGGACTGGAGAATTTGCAGTTCCAGCAAGTGGCCTAGCACGTGACCAGTACATAGCGCTGGGGGGAGGGGGGATTGTGGAGTCACAGCTAAGCCCGGACGAAGCCGATGGAGACCACGGTCGGGGAGACCGAGCCTTGATGTCGGAAACAGCCCGGTTTGATAGACACCAAAGGGAATCCGGACTCTTGAGAGGAGAGTGGGGTCTCTCCCTGGCACCCCGGCCTGAAGGGGCTCCTGGGCAGGGAGGCGCCTGGACGGCGGTCACCAGGGAAATGCAGTCAGGCGGCCAGCAGTCGGGGCTGACACAGCCCTGGACAAGCGGGGAGGTGGGGCAGGTGCAGAGAGGGAGCCGCAAGCCCCCACCCAGCCTCGGCCCAAGGGGAGCACAGGAGCCCTTCAGGGGTGGGGCGGTCTCCCCTCCCATTGCAGCCCCTTGACAAGCCGGCCGTCCAGCCCCATTGCGCCTCGGCTTTGTCATCTATGATATATGTGGTACCTGGATTGACAGAAGTTGACTGTACCTACTATGTGCAGCCACTGTGCTGCATGCCACAGACACACAGCAGCAGAGGTTTAAAAGATAAATAGATAAGTGATAGGTAAGTAGATAATAGGTAGATGACAGGTAGCTAGCTAGATCTAGATGATAGCTAGATGATAGCTAGATAATAGAGAGATACAGGTAGATGGTAGAGAAATAGAACACATGTCACACTTAGGGAATTGCTGGCCAAAGAGTATAAATTTAAGTGTATTTCCTTTTTCCACCAATTTTATAATTTACGAAAAAGTCACCCCTGCTTGATAGAATCTATTCTTTATAAACCAAAGGGATAGGCATTGCTACTTTAAACAAAAACATAACTTGGAGCCCTGGCCTTCCTCAGTGGTTAGAGCAGCGGCTCCAGCCTGTGGGGCGCGACCCCGTTGGCGGTCGCACGACCCTTTCACCGGGGTCGCCTAAGGCCATCCCGCAGATCAGATATTTCCATGACGATTCATCACAGCAGCAACATGACAGTGATGAACTAGCAACAAAAATAATGTTATGGTTGGGTCACCACATGAGGAACTGTATTTAAAGGGCCAGAAGGTTGAGAACCACTGGGTTAGAGCTCAGCCCACAGACTGGAGGGTCTTGGGTTCTATTCCGGTCAAGGTCACGTATCTGGGTGGCAGGTTCGGTCCCTGTCCCTGGTCAGGGCACATGCAGGAGGCAACCAGTCGATGTGTCTCTCTCACATCAATGTTTCTCTTCCTCTCTCTCTCTTTCCCCCTCCTCCCTCCCTCCCACTCTCTCTAGAAATCAGTGGAAAAAGTATTCTCAGGTGAGGACTAAAAATAAGTACCTGTGAAATGTGCCACCTGGGAGCCACTGTCCCTTAAGCCCTTCGAACCCTCTTCTCTCGGAAGCAGGGTGACACTCCAGCCGAGCGGCGTCTTTGTCTCCCGCCGTAAGAGAGCCTGGCGTGTCCTCCAAAACCAGAAGGCTGTTTCCCCGTCATGGTTTTACGCTGCTGCTTTATGGTGTCATTTGCTTTCGTGAGGCGAAGGCGCTGAAGTGGAAACCGCTAACAAATAGGGCGGCTTGAAACCGGCTCTGGGGTGTAAAGTTCCCATTCATCTCACTGGGGAGGAAAGTGGGTGTTGGTTTGCATAGCTAATTATTGGGAAAGCAGAGGCTCATTTGTCTCAGTGAACGTTCCTTAACCAAGTGAGCAATTAGCATGCATCTCTTTAATTACACCTTGGGGGACGCAGCCACATGCACGGGGCCAGTCACACGGTCCCCATTCGCCTTATATGCCAACAGAGATGGGATGGGATGTCCTGACCACCGGCCAGCCCCCTCCATGTGCTCCCATGGTGTCACCGGCTGCACAGATGGGCACAATAATTGTTGAGTGAGTGAGTGGGCAAGTGAACGATCGAATAAGTGGCAATTCAACAAATGCTGTGAGCCCTCCACTGTGGCACCACAGGGCACGTGGAGTCGTTTTTTTAAATATATTTTTTAAATATTTCATATTTTTGTATTGATGTCAGAGAGGAAGGGAGAGGGAGAGAGAGATAGAAACATCAATGTTGAGAGAGAAGCATTGATCGCCTGCCTCCTGCACGCCCCCTACTGGGGATCCAGCCCACAAACCGGACACGTGCCCCGACCGGGAATCGAACCCTGACCTCCAGGTTCATAGGTACAGTCTCAACCACGGAGCTTTGCGGACCGGGCGCAGGTGGACGAATATTTGACCTTGAAATCCAAGCGCTAATGGGCCGCATAGAAACTACTGGAAGCTGAGGTGAGAAGAGGCGCTCCTGCTACGGGTGACGGTTAATTTCCAAGCTCATCACCTGGAGGTTCCATTCGTTCATTCGCCTATTATTGCCAGAAACAAATGACCTATAGCGTAAATGCCCAACAATCGCGAAACGGTTGGGGAAATAATAGAATTGCAATGTTCCACGTTGCCATTTAAAATGATGTTAATGCCGCACTCATCATCACACGGGGAATTTCTTATGATCGAACATTAGCAGGGAACTAAATAGTCTGCACCACATCACGTTACAGGAAGGCCATTACTGCAAATGCACTTTTTAAAAATCAGAGAATTCTAACTGAACGCTGGGAGAAAAGACCAAGAACGGTGACACGTTTAGGAGGCAGTTTCTGTTTCTGCTTCTGCTTCCGGTACTGGCCAGGCTTCCTGAATGAGCACTTATTACTTTTATTATATAAAGAAATCATAACCTTTTCTTCTTATGATACGAGGGGGCCTGTAGCAGCCCTATGCACACAGGCCAGCTGAGGATTGCCGGAAGCCGGTCCATCCTTGCTGCTTGACACAGTCGCTGCAGGAAAGAAACATCTGCACAGCATATGTTTCAAGGGACCTGGCATATATAGCATACTGTTCTTAATATGTTTGCTCCCCTTAGCGCTGTGTGTTTTAACCAAGGCCACCTCTCCGAGAAAGGTTGTTTCCCCAGGTAGGGATTTTTCCCTGAAGTCAGGGAGGGGATAAAACTCCTTAACTAAGTGCCAGGTGGGTAATTAATCACTTTAACTACGAACAATCATGCTTAAGCTATATAATCTTTACTCCTTGGAATGGAGATAAGAAACACCCTAACCTTTGGAATAGAGATTGATAGGATTGGAATCAACTGGTATAAATACAGATGTAACAAGACAACAGGACACAGAACCTAGAGACAGAATCTAGAGACGGAACATGGCAAAAGGTCCTGGACAGAACCTGGCTGGAGACCCTGACAAGAGAACCCGGCTATGATGATCACCTGAACGCTGCCTCTGTGTCATTCCTTCTTCACCGACTCCGTCCCCACCTTTGGGGACCCCTGGACCTGCTGGGGCTGAACCCCAGCATCTGGCGCCCAAACAGGGACCCTTAGGTAAGCCTCCCATTTTCCTAGGTAAGCCCCACTCTCGGGATGGATAGGATTCCACTGTAGGAAGAGGGTGGATAGTCTTCGCCAACTCTGTCCACACTTTTGGGAACCCCTGGAACAGGATTCCCCTAGGTAAGCCCCCCCCCAATTGAGAACCCCCACACTCGGGATGGATAGGACTCCACCAGGGTACTGCAGACCCCCCTATAGAGGATAAGTAGGGTAAGAAGGTGCATAGTACAGAACTTAGATTGAGAAGATGTGCCATACTGAGTCCAAAGAAAGAAGACTTTGTATTGATTCTTAGATTGAGAAGATGTGCCATACTGAGTCTAAAGAAAAAAGACTTGGTATTGATCTTTTAACACATATGCTTGCTAGCAGAGGAGTTAAGGTTACTCCCAGTCAGACAGAATGTTTTATACAAGAAGTATGTCCATGCTTTTCTGAGGAAGGAAAGGTAAATGTAAAGGCAAGGGAGAAGGTAGGCCCAAGGAGCCTTATCCTTAACCCCACTGCAGCCTTTCCACCCCGGGAAAGTGCAGGATTGGCAAGCTCTCCCTGGGGTGATAGATCAGGACTCAGGTGATAGCAGAAAGCGCCAATCCTACTCTTAAAATGGATACAAGAGAGCATTTGGGGTTTTTCTTTTTAATGCCTGCTTTTAAAAAATAAAAAAGGGGGAATTTGCCGGGAGCCGGTCCATCCTTGCTGTTTCAAGGGACCTGGCATATATGGCATACTGTTCTTAATATGTTTGCTCACCTTCTTGGCGCTGTGTTTTAACCAAGGTCACCTCTCCGAGAAAGGTTGTTTCCCTAGGTAGGGATTTTCCCCTGAAGTTAGGGAGGGAATAAAACCCCTTAACTAAGTGCCAGGCGGGTAATTAATCACTTTAACTACGAACAATCATGCTTAAGCTACATAATCTTTACTCCCTGGAATGGAGATAAGAAATGCCCTAACCTTTGGAATAGAGATTGATAGGATTGGAATCAACTGGTATAAATACCGATGTAACAAGACAATAGGAGACAGAACTTAGAAGACAGAACCTAGAGATAGAACCTAGCGAGAGAACCTGGCTGAAGACCCTAGAGACAGAACCTGGCTACAGAACCTGGCTACAGAACCTGGATAGAACATGGCAAGAGAACCTGACTAGAACCTGGTGACAGAACCTGGCTGGAGAACCTGGAGAACCTAGCAAGAGAACATGGACACAGAACTTCGCTGGAGATCCAGACCAGAACTTGGCTGGAGATCCTGGCTAGAGATCCTGGCTAGGCTACTGATCAACTGAACGCTGTCTCCGTGTCATTCCTTCTTCGCCGACTCCGTCCACACCTTTGGGGACCCCTGGACCTGCTGGGGTTGGACCCCAGCAGAGGATTGCTGTTCTTGGTTTTCCTGAAGAGGGGGTTCTGGTGAACTCTGGGGGTTCACAGGGCTTTCCCCCAACTGGAGGGTGTGGGGTCTGAGCTGCAGGGGAGTCCCAGGCCCCGCCCCACGGCGGCCACCCCTCCCGGGTGACTGAGGGCTGCCTGAGTTCCCAGATGAGCGGGGTCGGTGGGGACTGGAGCCAGAGCTCCGACATCGGCCATTCCTGCTAATTGTTCAGATCTGGATGCCTCACTGCCTCCCATGTGACATGTCTCAGGTGTTTTAGAGTCAAGGACTAGTTTGCACAAGGTCATCTAAGAAACAGGTGTCATGTTTCTTCTCATTAACATGCAGCTGAGCGTCAGCCTGGACTGCCCCTGGGAGTCAGCTCTGGGTGGGGCTCCTGGGACCCAGTGACCAGGCCAGGAGGGTGAGGACAGCCTCTGGACACCCCAGGGCCCAGGGGAGAGAAGGGAGCTGGGTCGTGGTCAGGGGTGCTGGGCCTAGAGCACAGGAAGGGGTCGTGCTGAGCTCCCACCAGGACCTCTCAGTGCCCCACAGCGAGGACTCACTCTGGGATCCTGGTAACCGCCCCTCACTGTGTGGGATGTGAATAGGGGTTTTTTGAGGGCCCTGTTGGAAGTCCCGGAACAACCACAAATGGGCCAGGTGTGTGGTTAGTGCTGCTACTGTGCCCCCGACCTCGATAGCCCCCCGCGGGTGTCTGCCCAGGGAAGCCCTCATACACCCACATGCCTCCTGTCATGTTTAACTTTAAAGAAACAGCTTTAAGGCTTTATCTAACAGCATCGAAAACATCGCTGTCATGGGGACAACATTCCTTTTTAAGTTGCTTAGTGAGATGTCAGCCACTTAGTACTGGAGGCGCTGCAGTCATCTACCTCCAGCCCCCGCTGCACACGTGCTTGGGTTTGCCGGGACTACCGAAATCCATCAGCTACACTTGGGTCCCTCACCCTCTCTCCCCAAAGCCCACCCACCCCGCACACTCAGCTCCAAGGCCGCCTCCTCCCGGGCCCCAGGGGCACCAGGAACATCTTGGTTCTCCATCTTCCTCTCCAACCCTCTGGCTCTCCTGGCTCCCCATGAAGACCCCCCACAGTGCCACTCTCTGCTGGCGTGACGTGCGGGGCCATGGCAGGCGAGTCTTTTGGAAGAGGAGACGGAGGAAGAGCCAGTGTCGGGAAATAGAGAGTGAGACCACCAGGATGGACATAAAAGGCCAGACGGAGAGGGGGGGGAGATCATTCCAGAAGGGTAGGAGGGGCCCAGACCATGCAATGCAGGGACACTTGCACAGGCTTCAATCTGCAAGGAACAGGGAGTCGGGGGGGGGGGGGGTCCCAAGCAGAGGAGTGAGGGGTCAGAGGTTGGATCTCGGCAGGTCTTGCAATAGGTTAGACGGGAAAACACACCCCTCCCCCATCCCGTTTGAGCCCCTCCTCATTGGTCTCTTCTTTCCCTGTTAGGAAGACTCCTTGCTACCCGGGGCAGGGCGTCTCTATCCCACACGGCTCATCGGCTCATCTTCCCGCTCCTCTGTCATCTGCATCCTGCAGGCAGGCGTGCCTGACCACCTCCCCCGTCCGCACCTGCACAGTCTGTCCCTCCGCCTGATGTCAAACCTGCCTCATTCCAGAGACTCAGGACCACTCGGTGGTGGAAAGAAATCAGGCGGATGTGTGGACACACGAGTAAATGCAGGACCAGTGAATGCCTAAGGGAATGGCAGCTGCCATGGCCCAGAGGCGCCAGAGCTGGCCGTGCACCTGGGAACGTCAGGGCATTAACGGCGACTGAGAGGGAGGTCCCTGGTGCCACCTGGGCCTGCCTCCCACATAAGGTCCAGACAGTCTCCCTGGCCCCTTGAGACCCTCTCCATCTTCCTTGTCTCATTCCCAGCGGACAGACCTTCTCTGAGACGAGCTTATGTGAGAGCGTGAAGCCTCGCCATGTCCGCAGTCCTCTAGAAAGATGGAAACCCTCGTTGCTGGGGCAGGTGAAACCAGGGTCTGGCCTGGCCAGTGTGGCTCAGTTGAGCATCGACCTATGAACCAGGAGGTTCACGGTTCGATTCCTGGTCAGGGCACAGGCCCTGGTTGAGGGCTTGCTTCCCATTGATGTCTCTCTCTCCCTTCCTCTCTGAAATCAATAAAAATATTTTTTTAAAAAAACACACAAAAATGGGGGTCTGCAGAGATGCACTGTTCTCTCCCAGCTCCGCACCCACGCCTCGGGGCTACTCCAGACCTAGCACCTGGGTGGTTTGGTTCTTCCCAGCCACCTGGTGAGAAAGCATTTTTCCAAAAATTCCACCTCCATCCAAATTAATCGGAGATACTGGACTGAGAGGGAGGTCGGTGTGTTGTGAGGATAAGTAGATGCTGGGTCTCCAGAAGACACGTATTTTTTAAAGGAGCCCGTCCTCCGGGGTCTCTCTCATGACACTGAAGCCCCGTGTGGGCAGCCGTCATGACTGTGACTGCAGCATCGCGGGGGGTAACTGGCCGCGGGCTTGCTCGCCGCTACGCTATTCGGGCTGTTGAGATACAACATCTCAGAATCAGATGTTTTATGGGAAATCACGGCAATTCATGGGCCTGGACTTTCCCTAAATGCATGAAAAGCGGAGCAGCTTGTGAGCACGATAATGGAAAGCAGCGTTTACAAGGCAGGAGGTGTCCACAAATAGCCACCCAACTGGAACTGAGCTGTGTCAGAATCTGTGTTCTGTGTATTATACTCGGAAAGGCGTCCCCTACCCCCCAGCCCGGCATGTGTCCACGGCCCACGTGGCAGGTGGCACTGGCCCATCCACAGATGGTGAGAGGACTTGACGAGATGGTCTACGGGGTTGGGGACAGATGGGCTGCCCAGTCCAGCCTCGCAGGTGGCGCACTGAAAGCTGTTCACAGAGAATGACGTGGGAGGCAGGCGGGGTGGCACGGCTCAGGCAGCGGTTTTCAGCCGGTGTGCCGGGGCACCCGGGGGTGCCGCGGGAGGTTTTACAACGTGCAGTACCTACTTAGTCAGGGGCCTGGCCTCTGCTCCCTTTGGTTGTCAACTAAAAAACGACAGCAGCCAGCACAATCATAGCTGCCCAGTGTGAATGAATCAAAATGGTCCCATTTTGTTTTTGTTCAGATGGGCAAAAAATATTTTTTTGGTTGTCCCTGAGAATTTTAGTATTAGCCTGTGTGTGCTGTGAGATGACGAGGCCGGGACTCGCTGGGGTCAGGAGTTACTCATGAGCCCTCACCTGGAGGGAGCAGCAGACCCATCGGGGTGCCCTCAATGGACACAGCCGAGAAGGGAAGCAGTGAGCAGCCCTCAGTCCCCTCACCTGAGTACACTGCTGCTGGGGTGTGAGCAGGGGCAGCCCCTCTGAAACAGTGTGGAGGGTCCTCAAAAGATTAAAAATAGCCACTTCATTCTGGGGCATTTATCTAAAGAAAATGAAAACACTAACTTGAAAAGACATACTATATGCACCCCCATGTTCATCGCAGCATTATTTACAATAGCCAAGACATGGAAACAACCCAAGTGTCCATTGATAGAGGGATGGATAAAGAAACATCCATGATGAGAGAGAATCATGGATCGGCTGCCTCCTGCACGCCCCCCAACTGGGGATTGAGCCCGCAACCCGGGGATGTGCCCTTGACCAGAATTGAACCTGGGCCCCTTCAGTCCACAGGCCGAAGCTCTATCCACTGAGCCAAACCGGTCAGGGCCCAAGTCCTCCCCTTTTTCACATTTTTCTTTTTTTTTTTTCTGGCTGAATGCTCAAATATCTTTTTTTTTTTTATCCCTTTTTCACATTTTTCCATTCACTTTTCTACTCATATAGGGGCCATATAATATAAAAATAAATTCTAATTCATGTAAACACAAAGACAAGTATGAAGGCTAAATTAAAATGTCTGTAATTCCCTCACCCAGAGCTAATCATTACTTAAGTGTTTATGTATCTCCTGCCAGTCTTTTTACATGTGCACTTACACACATTATTTCTGCAAAACTGGCTGCATTCTGTACATATTTGTGCTGTGACTGCTCTCACTTAGCACGTTGTCCTATTTCATCAAGCAGCCTCCTGAAGCGGGTGTGCAAGGTGCAGTCATCCATCAGGGCCACACAGATAGAACACATTTCTTCAATTAATAACTGCCAGCCACTCTGCTGATCCCGATGGTTTACTATTTCAAATGATGTTGTTAGGAACATTCTTACACATAAAACGTTGTGCACCTCTCCGATGATCCTTTTAGAAAAGTGACTCCAACCCACTCCCTACGTGACCATTTCTTTCTCCTTCCTTCCTTCCTTCCTTCCTTCCTTCCTTCCTTCCTTCCTTCCTTCCTTCCTCCCTCCCTCCCTCCCTCCCTCCCTCCTCTTCATCTCTGTGGACAACCCTCCCTCTTTTTTGTGTGTTGATCCTCACCAGAGGATATTTTTTCCATTGATCTATGTCAGAGAGCGTGGAAGGGAGGGGAAGAGACAGAGAGAAAAACATTGATGAGAGAGACACATCGATCAGTTGCTTCCTGCATGTGCCCTGACCAGGGCCAGGGATCGAGCCCGCAACCCAGGTACGTACCCTTGACTGGGAATCAAACCCAAGACCTTTCAGTCAGGGGGCCGATGCTCTAACCACTGAGCCCAGCCAGCCAGGGCTCTCCCTCTTTACTTCACAGAGAGCAGAGGTGATCAGAGGAGAACACTCTGCCCTTTCCTGGACGGACTCAGCGATCCTCTGGACAGCCTGACCTGCCACCACGGAGCTGCCCAGAGGTGCTTCCCTCAGCAGATGGGGCTCCTAAGGGAGGAAGGCCTGGTTCCCACTGGGCTCTGTAGCCACAGCTCCCTGCCCAGCTGGACACACACCGGGGCCAAGTGCATCTGTGCGGACCCGTCAGGACTATGGGGGATGGTACCAGAGGTGCACGCCCTTCCTGCTCCCATAGGGTCAGAGGTCCTTGCAGACCCCACCCCAAGCTTTGACCACTGACCAGCCGTGTGTAAAGCGTCAGCTGGATGGATGGAGCACTTTCCCCTGGAAGATGGAGACGAGTAGGAAAAGAGTGAGCATCTGGAAGCAGCCGGGTGATTCACGGAGGCGCTAACGGGAGCCGAGCCCTCCCCAGCCCCGCTCGGCCTTGTTGGCATCTGGTTCACCTCCGCGGCCGCCCTCCCTCCTCGAGATCTGCAACCACAGCGTGTAAATACTGCGGTAGCCTGTGCCCGGGTGTCGGACATCGGCCGTGGTGATAAGTGTCTGTCGCAGGAGCCTGGGGGTGCGTCGGGTGAAAGATGGACTGGAGACGGGACCAGCGCATGTCAATTCCAGGGCTGGGGTGTGGGCTCCAGGCACAAAGGCAGCCTGGGGGGCAGGAGGAAGGAGGGGCTGTCCCTGGGCCCCCAGGGATCCCCCCGAGCTGCCTGCTGCTCCCTGCACCTGTGCTTTGGGCCCAGGGTTGAGCTGTGACTGGGCCCCAACGAGAGGCCCCGCACGTGTTCATGGTCCCAGCCCTCACGCTGCCTCTTCCCATCCCCGTGGGCAGCTTCTGGACTTGGCTCAGAGGGAAAACAGCTGGATGGGGCCAGTGCCCCTACGAGGGGCAGGAGGAGAGGAGTCCTCAGTGGGAACCAGGGGGAGGGGTTGGAGTGGATGGAAAGGAGGATCTCCGAGCAAGGTCATCCTGAAGGTCCGGCACGATTCATGCAAGGCCTCCGGTGGGGGGGGGGAGGGACTGCAGAGAGGACGCCGGAGCAGAAGGGCAGCCCACAGCTCCATGGCTTTGCCGTGACAACAGGACTCCACGGATTGTACCCTTGCTGGTGCCACGCACGGCGTGAGCATTTTAAGTGGACTATCTCGTTTACGCTCCAATAACCACGCAGTCAGTGTATTCCACCAGCTCCACGTTCCCATGAAGGAAACCGAGGCACCGAGAGATCAAGGACACGTGTGGGGAGGCTGGACAGAACCACCGAAGGCAAGCAAGAGCTGCCCACCTGGGCGGGGTCGCCATGGAAACGCAAGGCAGAGACCTGTCAGCCGCTGCAGTCGCCACCAGGAGGCAGACGGTCGGAAGAGGGAACTGAAATGCCAACCAGGCCACACATCGTGTTAATCAGAGGAGGGGGCACGTGGACGCTGTCCTACCTCAGGTCGGTGCTGGGTGCACACAGGGAGCGGCTGCTGCCAGGGGCAGGCTCCTCCCCCAGGGTCCACGCCCGCAGGCTCCACGGGACCTCACCACACACAGGGACATCCGGTCTGGTGGTTCACAGACATCCACGACCTCAGAGAACAGGAGGGGGCAGTCCCTCAGCCGGAATCTTCAACGTGCTCCTCCTCCAGAACCTGTAATAAAATGACAGACTTCATCGTTTTTATTATTGATTTCCGAAAGGAGAGGGAGAGAGAGAAAAACATCAATGACGAGAGAGAGTCATGGATCAGCTGCCTCTTGCACGCCCCACACTGGGGATCGAGCCCACAACCTGGCGTGTTCCCTGACTGGGTATCCAACTGTGACCTCCTGGTTCATGGGGTGACACTCAACCTCTGAGCTAAACTGGCCGGGCCTAGGGGCTGTTTTTAAGAGTTTTGTCTTGCCAAACCAGTTTGGCTCAGTGGATAGAGCATCGGCCTGCGGACTGAAGGGTCCCAGGTTCGATTCCGGTCGGGGGCATGTACCTGGGTTGCGGGCACATCCCCAGTGGGGGGTGTGCAGGAGGCAGCTGGTCGATGTTTCTCTCTCATCGATGTTTCTAACTCTCTATCCCCCTCCCTTCCTCTCTGTAAAAAATCAAGAAAAAATATTTTTTTAAAAAAAGAGCTTTGTCTTGCCTCTCAACATAGACTAGAAACCTGTGCAAGGACAAAGGCCACTCCTGCACCTGCAGGCCCCCCGTCACACAGCATTGCCGCTGGCCTGACCAGGCCTGTCCCAGTGCAGCCAGGAGGGTACCATGCATTGCTTCCCCAAAGACCCTGTGCTCCTCGACCATCGACCATCGGCTCTGTCTCACATGGAAGGATACAGACTGGAGTCAGGGCCTCTCTGGGAATGGGGCTGTGGCTGTGGCACCCAGCACACCCCTGGGGGCGCCCTTCGCGCAGCCTTCTGCACACACGCAGCCTCCTGGGCTGTGTCGGGCAACCTGGGCAGCCACGTGAGGGTGAGGGTCCCTTGTGAGAAAGGGGAGACCACCCCCACGGCTTCCCACGCCAGGAAGTGACAGCGAGGGACCCTCCCCGTCTGCCCCAAAGCCCAGCCACAGGTCCTCACCTCTTCCCTCCGCACCCGGGAAGCGCTGCACAGATGCTGACAGCCACGGGGTCCCCCAGAGGAAACCCACTGAACTCCTCCGCCCCTCAGGGGCGTGCGTGCCCAGCTTCGTGGCTGAAAGGATGTGCGCACATACCCAAGAAGAGGCCAGGCCAGCGGGCGGATGAGTCACAAGGGCCCCTCGAGAGGCAGAAGGAAGACAGAGGGGCGGGGGCGGGAAGAGCAGAGGTGGGAGCGGTGACGGTGTAGGAGGAAATGAGGGCCGAGCAGACTAAGGACCCACAGGGTCCCAGAGAACCAGGGACCTGCTCACGGGGCAGGGGGGGGGGCGCTCTGAGACTCCACCCCCTGTGCACACCCCCCTCAGGGCCGCCTGCACCAGCACTGAGGTCAGCAGCTTTGCACCCCAGTGCACATGTCTCCCTCAGGGCCCCCCAGGACCAGCGCTGAGATCAGCTGCTTAGTGCCTCCAGCGCACACACCTCGCTCAGGGCCCCCCAGGACCAGCACTGAGGTCGGGGCTCCAGCCCTACTGCTGCTGCGGAGGTCAGTCCTTCCCCATGAATGTCCGGCCCCCGGGAGGCATTCAGACCAAGACAAGTTCCTTCTCCTTTCAGCCGCAGTAAACCACCCGCGACCTGCTTCCTGCCCCCTCCGCTGGGAGCACCGCGGTGACGGGACCCAGCCACCAGGCTCTGCCCAGCAGAACCCCCCCCCCCCCCCCCCGACAGCCACAGCGTGTGCCCAGGCAGCAAGGGACGCACCCGCACACAGGCAGAGCTGTCCCTGTTAAAGAGGCTGCAGAGGCCCTCAGAGGGCCCCTGCCACCACCCAGGCCTCCAGGGCTGAGCCCCCCTCCCCTCCCACCTGCTCCTGGCTTCCAGGGCGCCACACTCTCGGTTCCTCCCAGCTCAGGGCGCGGCCCCGGTGCTCTGAACCCCATGCCCCATTACTGCCCTGGCTGGGCTGCTGTGTGTCCCGCCCTCCCTCCCAGCAGCCTGCTAACCGGCTGGCATCAATGTCTGTGTGCCCTGCCTCGCACCACTGACCTCACTCCAAACACGCCCCAGGTTGCCATGTCCAGGTCACACCTGAGCTCCAAGTGGCCGCTCAAAGGGTCCCTCCTCCTTCTCATCCCAGCTTCTCTGCACCTTCCCAGGGGCCACTCCTTCCTCCCATCACGCCCTCTTCACCGCCTGCTGGGACTTCACTCTGCCTGGGGTTCCCTCCTGATCTCTGGGGTGCTCCTGCCCAGCTCCCTCTGCCAGCTCCTCCTCCTCTGTCTGATCCTAATATCCAGGGTCTGCTCTAGGCCCCTCCCCTTTCTCGGGGCTCTGATCTCCCTGGTCCTGGCCCCTCTCCTCCCAGTCTTCCTCCTACCTGTCCAGGGGCCCATCCTGACTCGGCCTCCCCCCCGCCTGGGCTGGTCTCCCCGTGGGCAGGTGACCTCACACGGGCTCCGGGAACACGCTCCTCCAGGGGTCCTCAGGGTCCCAGGCCGCACGTTTACAATCACCTGCATGCTCCAGAAGAGGCTAATTGTCTGACAGTTCATTCCTTCCTATCCCCCCCAAGGAGCACCCTCGCAATGACCTCGGTTCAAGCCTCAGCCCCAAGTTCATGGTCCCGCAGTATTCAGCCCCAGAATGCAAATGACACTCTGTGAAAAGATGGTTCTTTCTATAGTAATTTTCGTTCACTGTGGACTATGAATGATTTATAACTTGATTTTCCCCATCGGTCACACAATATGAATTTCCAGTTCATTTTAAAGATTGATTTTTAAACTTAAACCGGCCCCTAACAACGCTAGAGCGATATTTAAAATAATCCTTCAGTTCATTTCTATTTGAATACGGAGATGCGCAGACCTACTCAAGATTGAGGACTTTATCCTTTACTCAATTAATGTCTTAGAATTAGCATTTATTATTGATATTAATGAGAACTTTTAACATTATTAATTGCGCCTAAATGACAATGAAGTCAAAATTTTCCCAATTAAGATGTGAAACTAAAACAAACATCGCTGCTTCCAGCTCAGGATATAATTACAGACCGTCGACCTGCTGTTTATCTTGAGTGTTCGTTCAACCGCATCACACACCATTAATTTTTAGGGGAGGCTCGGTTGTCGATCACCCTGGACTTATGCCTGGGCGTCTAGACCATATTCTCTTTGCTGCCTTTCATTGTCACAGCAAATGGCAGTGACAGCATTGCAATGATGGAAGGAGGGGGCCATGGTGAAAAGCCGTCAAAAAGCAACGGTCAAGGGGAAGTCTGAGCGTAGAACTTGACGTCAGGAGGGGTGTCCTCTCCAACAGCTCATGGCTGCAAGGGGCCCCTGGGAGGAAGGTCAGAAGGGCCTGGGGCAGCTCAGGTCCTGTGACCCCTCAGCACTGCCCTGTAGGGGCTGTCCTGGTCAGGGCATACACAGGAGAAACCTCAGGGGTGGGATGAAAGTTGATCAGGATGGGGACAATTGATAAGAGACTATCAGAGCGCAGTGGGGGGTGGGGGGGGAATGAATTCAGGAAACTTTGCCATATTTATGAACAATTCACATGAACAACAGAAGAGGGAGCTCTGTGAGGGTAGAAAACTTTCCCCAAGAACTAATTCCACTTACAAGCCAGCAACTAGCACGTATCCAGGTCAAATCCCATACGCAGTGACTATAGGAACCAGAGAGTAAGAGGCTGAGAAACATCCCCACAGGCAGTCAAAGCCGGCCAGGGAGGGACAACCACAGGGCAAATCAGAATGAATCTATTGTTCCAAAGTAAGCTGAAGTGACAGGACATATGACTAAACATTTAGGAAAATTCAGAAACCAGATAATGGAACTCACAGGTGAATTAGAAGTCATAAAAATTCACAGAAAAAAGTGAAGATTCAATTAGAAGGAACACAGTAGTGAATAGACAAAAATAATGCCTAAAAAGAAAGCGCAGATCTAAAAAAATTAATACAAAAGAAATGGAAAATAAAGACTTAAGAAAAAAGTAACCAAGATGGAAGAGAGGCAAAGAAGATTAAACACACAGATAATCGGAGTCCATTAAGAAGATAGTCAAAGCCAGGGGAGAAAAATATTAAAAACATAATGAAAGAAAAACTCCCTGAAATGGACAAAAAGAGGGGAAGCTGCATGCTGAAAGAGTACACCATGCACCTGAGCGTGCTGACCCCGAAGACTAACACCAAGGCATCGTCTAATAACTCCGCTGAGTTTACACAAATAAGAACGTGAGACTTGTCAGGGAAAAAAAAAATGGCCAGCCTTTAGACTTTGTAACTGCAATGCTTGCTTCCAAAAGAAAAGGGAGCATAGATGAAGAAACTCAAAGAAAGCGACTGTACGCCACAAGATTTTATACCCAGCAAAACTGACTTTCAAATATAAGCACAAGTTACCATGAACATGCAGGAAACCAATGGGTTCCCATGAGCTCTTCCTGAGAAATTTAACAGAGGCTAAGCTTCACGCCCCCAAACGACTAGCCAGTCATTGGCCTCAGGACTGGGGTGAGCAACAAACATATTACCTGCAGGACTGAGACTAGGTGAGGGGGAGAGGGAGGTTGTGGGGAGTCACTGGCATGCTCTGTGCCAATGTGGGTGGAGACAACTATTTTTTTTTAATGGGGGAGGAGAGATTGTGGGAAAGTTTGCAAAAAATATTTTAAATTTGATTGTATTAGGATTAGTACTTTATAGCCCCCCCCACACACATTTTTATATATTAAAATGTGTTTTATAATTTATTTTAGAGAGGAAGGGAGAGGGAGAGAGGGGGAGGGAGAGAGAGAGAGAGAGAGAGAGAGAGAGAGAGAGAGACATTGATGTGAGAGAGACACATCGATTGGTTGCCTCCGGTCATGTGCCCTGACCCGGGGTAGGGATCCAGCCTATAACCAAGGTACATGCACTTCACCAGGAATTGAACCCACTACCCTTCAGTCCTCAGGCTGACACTCTAACCACCAAGCAAAACCAGCCAGGACTCTCTCACTCTCTCTCTTAATGTATCTTTATTGTTGAGAATATTACAGATGTCCCCTTTTCCATCCCAACTGACCCCCTCCACCCCGTCCTCACCCCCCGCCCCCTGGGCCTTCACCACACTATTATCTGTGTCCTTAGAATTCTCTCTCTTGACCTGATATTGTTTGCCTTGAAATAATTCACTAAGCCATATATTTGATTTTTGTGACGTTTCCTGTATTTGTGATTTATTTTCCAATGAAAAGATTTTTAGAAGCAAAAACAAAGGTCTGTCCCTTTCGGAAAGCTAAAAACCGCTCTGTCTCACGTGCTGGTCCATACATTAGGATGTAGCAGTTTCTATAAAACAAAGGCGTCCTGAGAGCCGCCCTGGGAACGTGTCCCTGGCACCAGGGCACACACAGAACTGTCTCCTCGCTGTTTCACAGGCTGTGGGACGTGTCCCGTCCGCAGAGGGAGAAGCTCACCCACTCACTCCTGCTCTCAGCAGAGGACTGAGTCATGTGTCTTCAACAGAACCCAGAGCTCTTTCTCTAGTATCTGCGGAGAGGAACCGAGAGGCAGTCCGAGATGCTCTCATTTCCTTAGAAGGAGCCCCGTTTGGTCACGTAGGTCATCCCTGCCAGCCTGGACTGGAGCTGGACGGGGGGCTCCCGGCCTCAGACCACTGAGTGGATCTCAGCAGGTGTGAGCGTGGAGGGCCTTCCTGAGATGCCTGGCCCCTGCACACATGTCCCCATGCCCTTAGCAGGCTGCTGGGAGGGACTGAAGAAACAAGATGGCCTTGGCTGGTGTGGCTCAGTGGATAGAGCATCAGACTGCGGACTTGAAGGGTCCCGGGTTAGATTCCGGTCAAGGGCACATGCCTGGGTTGTGGGCTCGATCCTCCATGTGGGGCGTGCAGGAGGCATCTGATCCACGATTCTCTCCCATCATTGATGTTTCTATCCCTCTCTCCCTCTCCCTTCCTCTCTGAAATCAATCAAAACATATTTTTTTTTTTAAAAGAAACAAAATGGAGTCACTACGGTCAAGCTGACAAAATGACTTAAATCCGAGTAATTGATGTAATCTGGTTCCAGCCTGAGAACTTAATCTCTTGGACTTTTCAGTCATGCATCCGTGCGTAGATGGACAGACATCCTAGAGAACCTGAAACACGTAGGCGAGGACATGCCCCCGCCCAGACCACCGGACACTGGGGGAGCGCCAGCACCTCGGACTGATGCAGAGGCTACGCGCACGGGGCGGATCCTTCCCAGGAATCTGCTTTTTCCCATAAACGCCCTCAAATCTTCCTGTTCCTCAGAACATTCCGAGTTCTGCCTGGGTGTTTCTGGAACTGCGAGTCGCTTAGATCCGCGAATAAAACGTGGTCACTTAATTCTAGAGCAGCTTCCTGATTCATGCGCGGCCAACGATTTTTCCATCGCACCTTGTCTTTGGGTCACAGAGCCAGGGATCTAGCAAGCAGCCTACATCGCTCTCTCAAACATCCCGCCGCAGAGCGGGGCTGGGAACTACCAGCTCTCAGCTGTAGGTGTGCCCGGGACCGGGGCCTGCGTGGTGCCCGCATGCAGAGGGTGTGCCATGAGCGCTTCTGGCCCGAGCTGAGCCCCGTGTGCTCTTGGACCCCATCCCAGACCCACTTCCTCATGGCCCGGGGTCCTGGTCCTCGGGCCCAGCCAAGCAGAGACAGGGTGTATGCCTGCCTGCATCTGGCCGTGGCCCCTGCCCCAGCGGTCCCCACCGGCCCAGGGTTGGGGTGGGGGGTGGCTCGGCAGAGCCTGTGTCAGGGCCCGAGATGGGTGGGGGGGGGCTTGCTGGCGAATGTGTCTGTGGGTCTCGCCTTGTTCTCTTCTGGGCAGAGTACCCGGGAGTGGCCTTCCCAGATGCTGAGGTTCCCGTGGCTTGTGCGAGATTTAAAAAGGGTTCATTGGGATTGGTCCTGTGCCCCACTGTCACTCATGCACCCCCGCATAGGCATAGGCCACATCATCTGGTCCACAGGCAGGGGACATGAGTTCATGTCACCCTAACACTGCCTATGTGCCCAGCTCCTGCAGGAGCCACCCCCAGAAGGGAGGCAGTCCCCCTGTATTCACTTGCTCATTCCCTCAACGAACATCTATTGATCCCAGCAGCTGATGACACACAAGACACTCCAGGCAGCGCCCCAATGTTTCCCACAGTCACCGCAAATAAGAGGCTATAATGAAACGAGTTAACCCAAGAGCTCAATAGGGGCTGCTTCTTTGTATTATTAGTGCTCTCTCCTCACTACTATTAGCCCCAAGTGCCAGGGGCAATCACAGACCATTACAGGACCAGGTGAGTGGAGGTGAGTGCAGTCCCAGAGGGAAGGGCTTCTGAGAGGACCACAGAGGGAGTGGCAATGCCCGGGGCATGGGGAAGGTCACCTGGCTGACCTGGACCCTTCTGGGAAGTCTGGTACCAGCCTTGGCCAGAGGGGCAGGAGGGCAGCTAGAGGACTGGCCTGGGAAGGCTCCTTGCAGGTGCTCTGAGGGCGTGAGCAAGCTGTCTTTCCAGGGACCTGAAAGGTTATGTGTGGCTGCAGCCAGGTGGAGGGGTGCAGGCCCTCAGAGCCCCTGGCTTAGCCTGGGGGGCGGGGTGAGTGGGGGGGGGAGGGGAGCTGAGAGTAGTTGGCCTGGAGGCAGCTCCTAGCAGGGGTGCCCTGGGCCGCCTGGCCGCCCCCCTGGGCCAGGGTTTCTATTCAGTCTAAAGACACGAGCAACTGCAGCCGAAGCTCTGCCAGAGGTCAGGGGGGTCACCTGCCTAATGGCAAGGCCAAGGTGGCCACCGGGAGCTCATTCCCTTCTACATGTGCCTTTGTGCTGCTGAGTGGAGGTGGGAGGGGGACAGTGAGATCCAAGGAGCAGCTCTCTAAGGACAGGAGGTCTGGAGGCCAACCCTGCCTACCTTGTCATCTGCAAGGTGGCACCAGACCACCCCCTGCCATACCCTCCTCATCTGCTTGCTGCAACTCCCAATTGGTTAAAACTCTGATGTTAGAATGACTGGGTTCAATCTTTTGTGATTCCTCTGAGAGATTTCGTCCTGAGAGTTAAACATTTAGTTTTAATATAACCTGTATATACTTGTAAAAGAAAAAGGTGCTGTTTACTCAAATGAGGAGAAAGATAATTTAAAAGAACTAGTAATAACTGAAGAGGAAGAATTAACAGTTCAGAATATACCTGGTTTTGACAACATAAAAGAAACCAATATACAGATGGTAGTGTGCCGATTATTAAATATTAAAGATCATGCGACTCAGTGTGCATTCAGTTTTCAGAATTCTTTGCTGTATGACTTGGATTAAGTCTATATAACTTCAGAATTTAAAGGTTAAGAGCAGAACATTTTTGGACTTAAATTCTATTTCTGTAAACTACTACCTTAAAACCAAAGATATTCAAGAAAGTATATTTTGGATTTAAAATAGGTTTTCCATTTACTCTCTAAAAACTATTCAAGAAATTAAAATTTGCAATTTTGATTCTAATGGGGAAACTGGAGATATCTTTTTGCATGTAGAGTTTATACAGGGAGCCTGAGAACCAGTGAGGGGAGTGCGCCTGCCCCACCGACACACCCAACAGAACACAGACGGAGCGCCCCACTCCCTGATGCCTGACAGTGAGCCGGGCTCTCGGGGTCGGGCCCTGGCCTGGCTCTCAGGGTCGGGACAAAGCCCTGCACCTCGGACGTCTCAGCCCAAAGGGGCACGCGGGGCTCACAGACAGTCACACACTGTCCTTCTTTCTTCCACTTTTCCGATGCATTCAGATAACTTCCTATTATGGTTTATTTCATTGTCTCAAGTCATGGAGGCTATTCACAGTTTTTCCAGTGATGGTTTCCCACTGTATTTTGCTAACTTTTTTCTCATCACTTGATGGTTTTCCGGGTCATGTTGAGGTGGATTCACCTGCGAGTTCCCAGCTCCTCTGTGATTTTCCTCACGTTGCTACCACATTGTTCCCGCAGCGGGAACTGAAGGGTGAGCAGGGCCGACTTCTCCGGAGCCTCTCCTGGCTCTCAGAGAGCCGTCTTCTCCCACGGTCTTCATGCCTGGCCCTCGTCGGACTGGGTTCAAGCCTGTCTCTGTTGCCTTTCAGCTATGAACTCTCCAGAGAAACTTTGGGGCCTCAGTGTCCCCATCTGTAAAATGGGGTCACCATGGCGGCTAATGCATAGGTTATCCTAGTGCAGTGATGGCGAACCTTTTGAGCTCGGCGTGTCAGCATTTTGCAAAACCCTAACTTAACTCTGGTGCCGTGTCACATATAGAAATTTTTTGATATTTGCAACCATAGTAAAACAAAGACATATATATATATATATATATATATATATATATATATATATATATATAAAGACTTATATTTTTGATATTTATTTTATATATTTAAATGCCATTTAACAAAGAAAAATCAATCAAAAAAATGAGTTTGCGTGTCACAGGTTCGCCATCACTGTCCTAGTTCATCAGTGGCACATTCTCCGTGAAGGAGCTGTTACTAAGCTGTGAGGACTCCCCAGTTCCCCCAGTTCATCCTGCTTCCCTGTAGCTTCCTTTCCAGACGCCGCCTCCTGGAAGCCAGCTGGGCAACCCCTGTGGGGCTCCCCTCATCCATCTCCCTTCTTTCGGGAAGTGCCTGATATCTGCAGCCCCCACCCTGTTAAGCTCCGCCACCATCATGTCATTAATCTCACGGCACCCGAGAAGTCAGGTGTTCTTAACAACAAGGAAACCTCGAGCTGCCAGGTAACCTGCCCAGAGTCAGACAGCTGCCAAGGTCTTGGTCACGTGTCTGGCTGACTCTATGAATGGCTACCCTGCCCGTCTGAGGCCCCTGAGGCCCAGGGGGGTGGGGGGCTGGGGACCCAGACTCCAGGGCAAGCCTGGGCCACCTCAGGCCTCATTGTCTCAAACACATGGTCCCTGGGTCATCGGCGTTAGCTTCCATTTATTTTTCAAAGAGAACATTTATTTAGAAAGTCACAGAGGTAGCAGAGCCGGGGAAGAAATGGGTCAGGAGACAGAGAAAAGCCAAAGGCAGGCCCGGAGCTCAGGAGAGAGGGTGGGGTCAGGCACCTGGTGCGGGGAAGGGGGCGGGGGGGAGGCACGGCTTTGCTCCCTCAGGAGGGCCCATCTGGAGGTTTTTAATTCTGATTTAGAGCCGTATCCTCTGACAGCCTCACACAGCACACACATCCCGAGCCACAGCTACTTATATTTGGTGTGCCGGTTAATGATGCAGATTTTTTCCCAATAGATGGAGTTACACGTATGTTGATATATATGCGATCTGATATGTATGCTAATTTGTTGTATTGACAACAAGCTTCAAAACTTCATGTCAAATTTTCTGAAGGTGTTAACATCATAGATATTTTTACGCTTAAAAATGTTGAATTTCGTGCCAAAAAAAGAACATTTGGGGAAGTTTTAATTCATTATTTTGAAGCAAAGTGCTGCTGAAAGTGATTGTATACTTCGGGAAGCTTATGGTGAACATGCTCCATCTCAAGATACTTGTGAATGCTGGTTCAAATGCTTTAAAAGTGATGATTTCGATGTGAAAGACAACGTCCAGGTGAACCGAAAAAGTTTGAAGACCAACAATTATAAGCATTATTGGATGAAGATGCGTGTCAAACTCAAAAACAACTCGCAGAAAGATTCAACGTTGCTCAGCAAACAATTTCCGATCGCTTACACGCAATGGGAACGATTTTAAAGGAAGGAAAAGCGAAAAGTCATCAATAAAATGTTGCTTCAATGGCACCAAAGAAAGTCTTTTTTTGCATCAAATTGTGACTGGCGATGAAAAGTGGATTTATGTTGAGAATCCCAAACGCACAAAATCAGGGGTTGATCCAGGTCAACCATCAACATCGACTGCAAGGCCAAATCGCTTTGGAAAGAAGACAATGCTCCGCGTTTGGTGGGACCAGGAAGGTGTGGTGTATGATGAGCTTCTAAAACCAGGTGAAACCATTAATACTGATCGCTACTGACAACAAATAATCAATTTGAACCACGTTTTGGTTGTGAAACAACCAGAATGGGCCAGAAGACAGGGCAAGGTAATTTTGCTTCCTGATGACGCACCATCACACACTTCAAACAAGCTAAAGACCCGTGAAAGGATCCTGCCTGGGAAGCATGAACCCACCCGCCGTGTTCACCAGACCTCGCTCCCTCAGATGACCACTTGTTCCGATCGACGGCACACGCACTTTCTGAGCAGCACTTCAAAACGTACGAAGACATGGAAAACTGGGTCTCTGAATGGTCTGCCTCAAAACAAGAAAAGTTCTATTGGGACGGTAGCTAGCGATGGACATTACTTTGAATAAAGCACTTTTGATGTTTCTCTGGAAATTACCGTGTTTTCTTTGATTACACGATCCGCATTATTAACCAGCACACCGGTGTGTTCAGCGGGCCAGCTTCACCGGAAGGAAAGAGGTAAGGGTTCTGGAAAACGTGAACTTGGGCTTCTCAGGGAACCTGGACGAGGCTCAGATACGCAGCTGGAGTCTTACCTGCGGTCCTCAGGAGCGGCCCCTCGCTTACACGCAGGAATACCGGGCCCCGGAGGCCTGGGAGCAGAACGGCCAGGAGCCAAGCGCATGGCCACAGCTGCGGTGGCGAGGCCGGGCCTCCGGGCGGGGCGGGCGGGACCCTCCAGGCCTGGCCTTCCACTGTCCTCACGTCCTCACGTCCTCACGTCCCCCACGGCCCCCACCACGGGGCTGTAACCGCAGAACCAGCTCCGAGGGGTCCCGTCCTCTCTCTAACTGGCAGTGGTTCTCAACCTTCTGGCCCTTTACATACAGTTCCTCATGTTGTGACCCAACCATACAATTATTTTCGTGGCTACTTCATAACTGTAATGTTGCTACTGTGATGAATCGTCATGTAAATATCTGATCTGCAGGATGGTCTTAGGCGACCCCTGTGAAAGGGTCGTTCGACCCACAAAGGGGTCGCGGCCCACAGGTTGAGAACCGCTGCTCTAAGGCGATACTGAGCTGCTCTTCAGAGGCAACAGGCCTCACCACCAGCCCAGCTGGGAGCATAAAGCCTGCGCAGAGGCGCGACCTTTGACCTCCCGTGCCCCGGAACCAAAGTCTGCCCCCTCCCGCCTCCCGGAACCAAAGGGCCAGGACAGAAGCGGAACTTGCACCCGGGAATCTTTCGAGGGGTGGGGGGGGGCGCGCCCTTGTCCGGACACCTGGCCCAGTTTCAAGCTCCTGCAATTAAAACTCACCGGCTGGCGCTTCTCAGACCTGTTCCCCGGAACCCCTTAAGCCTGCTCGAACCCTGGATCCCAGAGGCAGATTTGAGCGGCGACTCCTGGTAGCCGACTGGGCATTCATTGAATCGCTCTTTCTTCTCTCAAAAGCGACGCCACACCATCGGCTTCTATGCACGCCCGTCGGTAACACAGCCGCGCAAGCAGACTTGGGCATGGAAGAGGCGGTGAGTACAGTCAAGCTTTGCTTTCCAGGCTTTCTTTGCAGAATCGGAATCTTGAGCAGGACCTAGAAGGCCCTTCTAGTGCAGGCTGGTTCGGTGCCCACTTCCCGTTGTTCCCGACGCTTCCGCCTTTCAGGTCCTTGAAGGCGTGTGTTCCTCCCACCCCAGGGCCTTTGCACATGCTGGTCCCTCAGCTAGTTTCTGCTTATCCTGAAAGCCCGGGCCCGTGTTCTCGGGGAAGCCGCCCTGACCTAGAGCAGGTCACTGTCTCAGAGCACCCTCCTCCGCCTGCAGGGCACCCTCACAGCTGCTTGTCCCTCAGGGATCAGTCCCAGGCCATGGGTCAGGGCCCGAGGCTCTGAGGTTTCCAGTTTCCACAGAGGCTCTGGGTGCGTGTGACCGGGGCCCAGGCTCCTTCCCTCTGCGGGACGTAAGTTCCTTATCAGAAAGGCAAGTCTGGAACTGGCCAGGAGCCTGTGGTTGAGTCACCGCCACTCTCAAGTCAGAGGTGACCCGGGACACGGGCATGCTCTGCAGCAGAACAGTGGCCCTCTCGCCTCTCCCAGCCGCCTCCCCAGCTCCCCACCCAGGACTGCCCCTGCCCCGTCCTCTTACCTCCCGTCCTCCAGTCCTGGGAGGCTTCTAGGCCTCCTCCAGTCACTGGTTCCCGGGGCAGGAGACAGTCAGTTACTGTTCCACGGACCAGATTTACTCCATGTGACGGGCTGCCTGCATTCTGAGGCCATCTCCTCTGACCTTTCTGTTCATTTTTGAAATTATGGTAAAAAGAAATAGGTGTGTGTGTGAGTGTGTTCTGAGTTTTTCCTTGAGGAAATCTGAAGCCCCAACTTTGACTGGAGTGAGAACCGTGCAAGTCTGAGAACTGACCTCCAGGCTGAAGCCCAGGTTCCTCAGGGGCCGAGCATGGCCCGGGACCTGGCCCAAAGCCCCTTGCCCAGCCAGCACCCTCTCCTCCTCCCTCTCTCCCACCTTCACTCACCTCAGGGTTCTGCAGACCCGGGGAGGCTGAGGCCTCCAGGCCCCGCCTGCCTCTCTCTCCTGGCCTCTGGGGGGGACTGTTCACACTCCTGGAAGGGGCCCCCTCCCTGCCAGGCGCTCTGACCAGCAGGGAGCCCACCTGCCCAGGTGTCCTGCCCACCCGCTCGGAGGCGACCTGTTTACCTGTTGTTACCTGAGTCACCACCTCCCACCCCCGCCTGGCCGGTTTGGCGCTCCTGGCACACCCAGGCATGGGCAGGCGCTGGGGTAGTGTCTGTCAGTGAATGAATGAGCCACGTGCTCGGGAAGGCTCCGCCCCGGGGACCTCCCAGGTGTGCTCTGCCCGGACTCTCCTGGGAGGCGGGACGAGTTAGTGGCATTACATCACGGGCTCCCCTCCAAGCCCCGCGCCCAGGGAACCACACACCTGCCTCTGAATCGCCTAGGACCCCCCCGCCCCACCCGCCCCCCGGGCTTAGCCGCTCACTCGCTGTAGGACATCCAGTCCCCAAGGGTTCACTGAATGGAGGAGCCGACACCAGCACTAAAAAGGCGACGCCCTTTTGGGGGTGTCCGTGGGCCCCGCCTGTGGAGGACGGGGTGGGGGCGCGCGGGTCCCCAGGGCGGAGGCCGGGCTCCGAGGCCGGGGTCGGGGCGGAGGGCGGCGCGCAGCCCGGGGCCGTCCCGCCTCCCGCCTCCCGCGCGCTCCCGGCCTTTCCCGTCCGGCCGCGACGCTCCGCCCGCCCCGTCCCACATGACACCGCCTCCACCACAAACTTTTCCTCCCCATCCTGCCGCCCGACAGGAATGGAAAATGGCCGCCTAGGCGCCGAGTTTCCTGCCCGAGCAGCGGCGGCGGCGGGGGCGCCATGACGCGCTGGGTGCCCACCAAGCGCGAGGAGAAGTACGGCGTCGGTGAGCAGCGCGCGGGGCGGGGGCGCGGGGCGCGGGGCGCGGGGCGCGGGGCGCGGGGGGAGGGGTGGGGGCGCGGGGCGCGGGGCGCGGGGCGCGGGGCCGGGAAGGGCGCCCGGAGGGAGCGTGTGCGCCCCCTGCCCCGGCCCGCGCGCGCCCGGTCGCCGGGCTCTACCCACTCGGACCCGGGGCGGCGCTGCCCCCGCGAGAGCCTGGGCGGCCGGGCTGCGGGCACGCGGGGCGGGGGATGTTGTGTCACTTCCCGGGGGTCCCCTCCGACCGCCGGTGCTCGGGCCGGCGCCCCCTGACCGAGCTTTCCAGCCGCGGGCCGCCCCCAACTCGGGGTCCCGCTGGGCGCTGGGCCGCCCGGAGCCCGCGTCTTGCTCGCCGCGCCCGCCCGCGTTGGGGTGAAGTTGTGCGCGGGGCCGGGCGCCGGGGAACACGCTCAAGTGGCCGTGGCCGAGCGGAGCCCGCGCTCTCCCCCCGCGGGAAGTGGCGCGCGCCCCCGGGCGGCCCCTCGCGCGGCTGCCCAGCCCCGACCGCGCGGGACCCTGCAGGACCGTGGCCCAGCGCGCCCGTGTCCGCCCGTGTCCGCGGGGCCGGGCCGGGCTGGGGGGCGGCGCCACTGCTCTTGGTCACTTCCTGGGGGGCAGGGGGAGCTGGCTGCAAGTTTAGGTCCCGACCCCCGCGCGCCCCCAGGGAGCCTGGCTTTCCTGGTGGCCAGCCAACTCGCGCCCCTGTGCGCCCCGCTGTCCTCCCAGGGGACAGAGTCGGGGGATGGGGGTGAGGAGGGGGAACGGGGTTTGGGGGGGCGAGGGGGCTGGGCTCCTGCCATCTCTGACTTGCCCTCTGCCCCAGGGCCTCCAGTCTGAGGCGGCTGCTCCCTGGTCTCTGCATCTTTCCTGAGGGTTTGGGTCTCACTGTTCTCCTTCCTGTTAGGAGCCCCCAGAGCTCTGACCCATGGCCTCCGCCCTTGGCCTGGCCTCCCCTCCAGCGAGGTGGTGTCCTCCTCAGGTTCCCTGTCCTCCATCTTGGAGCCTTGACAGCCCAGCCCAGACCCCAGGAGTGTCTGGCCCAGGCCCACTGCTGGCCCCTTCCTCCTGACCCTCCGACCCTCCGACCCTCCGACCCTCTGACCCTCTGACCGTAGGAAGCCTCAGGCCTCTCCTGTCTGTGACCCATTGCTCAGCTCTGCTCCTTGTCTGGGACTTGCAGTGGGCCCCTTGGACAGTGGCTGGGGTGCGGGGTGGGGGGGCCTGAGGCAGCCCCAGGTCACACCGCTGTTCCACACCTGGAGCTGGGCCCGCCTTGCTGCAGGACATGATGGCTGAGCCCCCTCCCACGCCTGCTGTAGAGATGAGGAAACTGAGGCTCGGACTCGTGCAGAGCCAGCGGCAGAGTGGGCGTCCTGGCTGGGAACTGAGCCAGTAAGCAGCACCCCGGGCCCCCCCCCCGGGGGTTCAGTCTGGGCACCTCCTGATAGAAACGTCCCCATGAGTCTGCTTGGGAAGAGGGAGGCTTGGGACGGAGACTGCCTGGGGCGGATGATGGTCAGGGAGTGGCCGCGGTGAGCCTGCCTGGGTGACCTGTGAGGAGAGAGCCTCGCACAAACCCACTGGGAACAGAGCACCCCCAGATGGAGGAGGAGCTGGGGCCCTGGGGGTGGGGGCAGAAGGAGGCAAGCTGTGGCGCCCCTCTCCCAGGGCCAGGGAGGGCCCCGAGGGCCAGGGCGGGGGCAGAGTTGGCCCTCAGTCCTGAGCAGGGCACTGCGCGCCCTCCCATTGCACTGAGGCTCACCCACTCTGGCACAGGAGGAATGGCTACATCCTGGATTTGACCCTGGCCTTGACCCTGGCTGGCGCTCAGGCCTGCCCCGTGTGCTCCTCAGCCAGGAGCTGGGGGACGGCTTCTTTTTGGGGCATCACATTCTCAGATCCTTCATACCCTTCGTTGGCACTCAGGTGGATGGTGCCGGGGGGGTCGCTGTAGGTGTTGACACCAGTGAGTAGCTTGACTATCGTGTCCACAGACGACCAGAGGGAAGGTTTGCAGGTGGAGGGGACAGGGTCTCCTTGCTGGGGAGGCGGTTGTGGGTGAGAGCAGGGCTGTGTCCCTCTGCATCAAGTCTCACAGCTTCCAGAGCAGCGGTTCTCAACCTCTGGGCCGCGACCCCTTTGGGGGTCGAACGACCCTTTCACAGGGGTCGCCTAAGACCATCAGAAAACACATCTATCATTACATATTGTTTTTGTGATGAATCACTCTGCTTTAATGATGTTCAATTTGTAACCATGAAATTGGGGGTCACCACAACATGAGGAACTGTATTAAAGGGTCGCGGCATCAGGAAGGTTGAGAACCACTCTTCCAGAAGCTTCCCTACCGTTTACTCTGGTGGCTTCTAACATTGCAGCTTTGGCTAATGCTTTGGTTTTAAGAAAACTCTGTGTTGGAAAGTTGCCAAAGAAAAGTATCCCGGATGGTTTTTCCGGGCGGTTCTGGTTCCAGGGAGGGTGTGAATGGCTGTCAGGCGGAGGAGTGGACTGTTCTGCCTGGTTGCACCAGGTGGAGATGAGGGCTCACCTGCGTGGACGCCAGCACAACTCACGCAGTCTCTGAAGGCGACTAGAGGCCCCTGTCAGGGGGCACCCCAGGCCTGGGGCTCCGCTTCTGTGCAGAGCTCTGTGCAGAGCGCAGGGAGGGGGGCGGATGCGCACGAGTTGGGAGGTGGGGCTGGGGGCTCCCTCTGGTTCTCCAGGAGGCGCTGAGGGACAGACGTAAGCCCCGATGGAGGATTCCGGCCCAGGAGCTCCCTGGCTGCGGCAGCCTAAGGGAAAAGTACTGGCCACCTCCCTTGCCCACGGCAGCCGGGCTGCGTGGCCCGGCCCGGGCCTGGTGAGCCTGAGCGTGGGCCACGCTTCCACCCTGGCCACCGGCTTGGCGGATGAGTGAATCACGAGGGGAAAGAAAATGATAAAACTCCATCTCATTTGGGAACATGAATCACAGCTCATTGTTCGCAAGGGCTCGGGCTCTCTTAGAGGCATTGTCTGTAGATGAGACACTCGAGTTATTTATTTGGTAAGATCGGGGAGGAGGAGGTAGCTGATCCGTTGCTTCCGCAGGAAATGCTGGTCCCTTGTCCCCACCCCGCATTCCCCCATCATTCCAGAGGGGGTTCCCCCTGAGGTTGACCAGTCTTTGAGTTTCTCACCTTGAACTTGAGTTTGGAGGGTCAGTTTAGGGATCTGGCTCATTAGCACAGGCATGAACTTTGACCTAGGGGTGGCTGGGCTAGAGGAACTTTTCCACCCCCTTCCCTCCCCCCAGGCAGGCAGGGTCTTCTGCCCCAACACCAATATAGTGATGCTCATGTGGATCCTAAGGTTGGGTAGGAATTTGCAGCATGTCCTCCAGTCACACCTGAGGCTGGTGTGGGGGGCAGCGCCCTCCGGAAGTCCGAGCCCTGATCCCCAGAACCTGGAGATGTGTGAGTGGCGGGGGGACTTTGCAGATGATGGAGGTTATGTACCTGAGACGTGGAGGTGATCCTGCAGGAGGCACACGGGCCCCATAAGCCGGGGACTCCTC
This sequence comes from Myotis pilosus, assembly GCA_036010255.1. NCBI lineage: Eukaryota > Metazoa > Chordata > Mammalia > Chiroptera > Vespertilionidae > Myotis > Myotis pilosus. The sequence goes on from JASKON010000014.1 coordinate 2,714,132, forward strand.
TCCCTGGTCACGGAAGGGGGACCCAGAAGAAAGATGCACGCACGTCCGAGAGGTGCCGAGCCTGGCTAGGGCTCGGGGAGCAGTTGCTGGCCCTGAGAGTTAGGGGCTCCCTTGCAAGGACCAGAGAGAGGCCCCTGGGAGCTGAGGCGACCCCCAGCTGGTAGCCAGCCGGGAAGCAGGAGCTCAGTGCTCCAATCCCGGCCGGGTTCTGCCTGGAAACAGATGCGCCCAGAGCCGCCCAGCCTGCGGACACCTTGACGCAGCCCCGGGCCCAGCTGTCTGGTGGAGAGCGGAGCTGGTGCGGGCAGAGTGAGGCGGCTCAGGTGTGGCCGTCTGTCATGGCGGCCGTAGGGAAGGGACCGGTGTGTGGCCAGGAGTGGTTCTTCCCCGCCTTGAGCTTCGTCATGAAGCAGATCGGCCGGCCGTGAGCCGAGTGTGCGCGTTCCGCCCTGGCCCTTCCATGCGGAGCTGTCACCGGGCACCCCGACTCCGTCACTCCCGGCTCTAAGTGACCCTTGAGCAGGTGACTCAGGCCTTCTTGGCTTCGGTTTCCTCGTCCGGAAAGTGGAGCGAAATCTGTGGAAAGCAGCGAGGATTCCTGGAGATGAAGCAGGCAAAGGGCAGAGCGGTTTTTGAGATAAGCGCGGATCGTCGCATCATTAATTTCTTACTTAATAAAGCACAGCTTAGAAATGTGGCGACAAGTGACTTCCTGTTTGGATTTCCGTCCCGGGCGCTGAGAGAGTGCCTTTGTTCAGAAGTTGACTTCTTAATGGTGTGTTTTGCCCTGTGTTTGGGGGAAGTGACATTCGCCTGGTGTTGGGGAGGATGGCGTCAGTGTATGTGGATTAGCGCTGAGTGACGGTAATTGCTGGGAATAGCGTGACACCCAGTATGTCGGGCAGCGTGGGAGCTGCAGGGAGAGCTCTTTTGTTATCCAGAGCAGCAAGCACGCTGCTACTTTGGGAGGGAAATTAGATTGCATCGTAAGTAAATAGAATGCAGACATTTTCGTGCACTGCAGTTGCAGGAAAAACCGAATTAGGGCACATTATATTTCTACAAATCGGATTCTACTTTGGAGACATTATAAAAAATTTAAAATTTATTGTGCCACTGTTTGCCTAGAACAGCGGTTCTCAACCTGTGGGTCGCGACCCCTTTGGTGGTCAAACGACCCTTTCACAGGGGTCGCCTAAGACCATCCTGCATATCAGGTATTTACATTATGATTCATAACAATAGCAACATGACAGTGATGAAGTAGCCACGAAAATAATTTTATGGTTGGGTCACAACATGAGGAACTGTATTAAAGGGCCAGAAGATTGAGAACCACTGGCCTAGACAGTGGTCGACAAACTCAATCATTTGAGCCAAATATCAACAGTACGACGATTGAAATTTCTTTTGAGAGCTAAATTTTTTAAACTTAAACTATATAGGTAGGTACATTGTTATTAACTTAATTAGGGTACTTCTAAGGCTTAGAAAGAGCCACACTCAAGGGGCCAAAGAGCCGCATGTCGCTTGCAAGCCGCAGTTTGCCCACCACGGGCCTAGAACATCAGACATCTTATCGGGATTGTCTTAGTGTGGGACTAACTCCCTTATTCTCCGGTCACCCCTGAGGATGCAGGTGTGAAGGCATGGAGAGAGAGCAGGGCAGTTGGCGAGGCCTTTGCTGGGTACGTCGGCGACTGCCAGGGTGTCAGTGCCCAAGCACGTGGTGTGCCCTCCCTTCTCTTCTCTTCCCTTCCCTTCTCTTCTCTTCTCTTCTCTTCTCTTCTCTTCTCTTCTCTTCTCTTCTCTTCTCTTCTCTTCTCTTCTCTTCTCTTCTCTTCTCTTTTCTCTCTCTCTCTCTCTCTCTCTCTCTCTCTCATTTAACTGTGTATTTTCAGGTAATCGTAGTTGTAGGAAATAATACCAAGACCCCATGTACCCATCACCAGTGTCCCCCAAGGTTGTGTGTTGCACACCGAGTTCACTATCAGAACCAGGATGTTGACATGGATACGTGGATACAGAGCATCTCCATCCCCAGAGGACCCCTCCTGTTGCCCCTTTGGAGCCACACCCACCTGCCCCCCGACATGCCCCCTGGCAAACATTCACGGGTTCTCCATTTCTGTAATTTTGTCATTTCAACAATGTTCCATCAACAGGACCACGTGGTAGGTAACCTTTCTGGGTTGCCTTCTTTTTACCCCCAAGCAGCATTAGTCTCTGGATTCTCAACAGCCTGTTGTACGAATGGTTACCATGGTCCTTTTGGTCCATGAGGGGTCTGTAGTGTGGCTGGACCACTCACCCACGGAAGGACAGCGGGTTTGGCGAGCACTAATAAAGCTGCTACGAACGTCCACGTACGGGATTTCGTGTGACCGTGAGCCTTCCTCTGCTGGGCTCCACGCCCGGGAGTGCGCATGCCGTGTCCCGTGGTCGTGGCATGTTAGCTGTTTAAGAAACTGCCGGGCTTGTCCAGAGAGGCCGTCCCGTTCCACATTGCCAGCAGCCAGTACCCACCGCCTCAGCAGCGTTTGGTGTGTCCCGGAGGTCTGTGTCCGCTCGCCCGGGAGGCGGGCCGGGTGTCCCGGTGGTCTGTGTCCGCTCGCCCGGGAGGCGGGCCGGGTGTCCCGGTGGTCTGTGTCCGCTCGCCCGGGAGGCGGGCCGGGTGTCCCGGTGGTCTGTGTCCGCTCGCCTGGGAGGCGGGCCGGGTGTCCCGGTGGTCTGTGTCCACTCGCCCAGGAGGCGGGTTGGGTGTCCCTGTGGTCTGTGTCCGCTCGCCCGGGAGGTGGGCCCTGGGTGTCCCGGTGGTCTGTGCCGCTCGCCTGGGGGCGGGACGGCTGCTGGTGGAGGTGGTGCTGGCGGGAGGCGGGTTGGGTGTCCCTGTGGCTTGGATGTGCAGCCCATCCTTGAAGGGCATTGTCCACTTTGTCCACGGAAGGGCCCTGAGCCCAGGGTGAAGAGCATAGAATGGAGCGGCGGCCGGTCGGCAGGTCCAGCGGGGAGAGAAGCCTGCTTCCCAGGCCAGCGGGGGACTTCCCCCCGCACTCGGTCCTGAGAAGGCCTCAGAGAGTCCAGCCCGGAGGGGGGACCCGGCCAGCGGCAGGGGTTTGAGTGTAAGCCCTGACTCGGCGGTCACTGCTCATTCCCGGGGCCTGGTGCCCCGTTTTGAGCCTCTTCACCTCTGGCTCCCACCTTTCCCGATGGGATGCTAACGAGGCACCTGTCTCAGAGGCCAGGCTGATGGGAGGGGCCCGTGTTCCTCTAGGCCGGTGGTTCTCCACCTTCCTGATGCCGCGCCCCTTTAATCCAGCTCCTCACGTTGTGGTGACCCCCAATCTCATGGTTACAAATTGAACGTAATTAAAGAATAGTGATTATTCACAAAACAATATGTAATTATCTATGTGTTTTCCGATGGTTTTAGGCGACCCCTGTGAAAGGGTCGTTCGACCCCCAAAGGGGATGCGACCCACAGGTTGAGAACCACTGCTATAGGCAGTTTGGGAAATTCCTTATGCAGAGACCAGTAGAATGTTTCTAAGTTTGCTTTTGTTAATGTGGTGGGAAGCACTCCAGGACGGTCCTTCAAACCCAGGTGTGAAGTATGTGTGTTCTTTTGCTGCTTTAAGGACCACTGGGGGCCTGGGAGGCAGGAATTCTTTCTTCTCACAGTCAGAGGCTGGAATTCCGAGATCCAGGTGTTGGCAGGGTGGGTTTCCCAGGAGGCCTCTCTCCTGGACCTGCAGTGGGCTGTTCTCACTGGTTGTCCCTCTGGGTGTGTCTGTCCTAATCTCTTTTTGTAAGGACCTCAGTCCTATTGGATCAGGGCCCAGCCTGTGAATCCATTTCACTTTAACCTCTTAAAAAACAGAAGAGCAGTGTTTCAATTGGGCATTCAGTTCCAGTGGCAGAATTATGGGAAAACCGAATTGTGATGAAATGTCAAACATGATCACAGTGAAATGGGGTCATTCTCCAGACCCCCCAAAGCTAGGTCGTTGTCAAGGAGAGTCACTCCTAGCCCCACGGAACAGTGAGTGACATGCGACTAAACCAACAGGTGTCTCTTGGCAACATTATCTCTGCAGTGCCATTGCAGTTACTAGAAAAATCTGAATTTTGAGTACCTCTTATAAAGCCAACAGACACACACTTTGATTCTAAGGTGTTTATGTTTTTGCTGTGTTTAATGCAGATTCTCTCCCATGCCTGTGTTGGTGTGTGTAGTCTGAACGCTTAACTGTGCTCTGAGCCCACGAGTGGAAAACACTTTTCATTGTACATAAGTCTCTTTACTCAGGTGGTTTCTTCTCGCGTTTTCTGGAAGTTTCTATTACTCCACTTTGACTACATGCCCTTGAGCTGCGGCAGACTGAATTCAAGTGCCAGAAATGTTAGCATTTGCTGTTAGGTATCTGCAAGGGTATAAAGCAGGAATTCCTGCTATTTAAGTTTTTTATTATTTTTATTTATTAAACTTTTACTCGATCACTTCTTTAAAGACTCTCTCCAGATCCTGTCCCGTTCTGAGGTGCTGGGGTTAGAATGTCAGCCTTTGTGCTTGGGGGTCGGGGGGGCTCGACTCGGCCCATAACGTTCTGATCATCTCGATGTAAAGCTTTTCCTCCCAATTTCCTGGACGATATTTTCTGTCAGGTGGCAGGCTCCCAGTGTGTTGGGGACACCCGGGAGGTCAGAGGTGAGAGGTCAGAGGTGGGAGCTGGCGGCGTAGAACCCGCTTCCGTCCCCAGGCTGACGGACTCTAACCGAAGGACTTGCGTTGGTTTCTGTGTTGAAACCTGGACATTCCTGGTGATCGGATGGTGACGGACTGGACGGCCAGGGGCTGGCTGGAGGCCCGGACAGGACGTTGCAGCGATTCCTGGGAGAAGGCTCAACCGTGACCTGCGTGCCGGTGGGCGCTGCACGTGTGTACACACAGCCACTCTCTGCCCTCAAAAGGCAGTTGGCTTCGTCCTCGAGAGGTGGCTGTCGGCTTGTTAAGTTCTCACCTGGGAGCCTTGGAGAGGGACTATGTGGAAGATGCCAGAAGGCCACAGGTCGGAGGCGGACAGGTGGCTCCTGGGATCTCAGCGCCATCCCCTTGCTGCCAAGTGGTTGGGCGAGTGGTTTCCCTGAAGCCTTCTCCTTGGGAAAATGGGTGACGACACCCGCCTTGTTGGGCAGGTCTGGGGACAAAGAGAGATCGCGGAGCCCTCCCCGGGCCCACTCTGGGCTTGGAAATGTCAGTTTCTTTCCTTCTGTACTGATCGCAGGAGGAGACTTGTGCTGCCTGAGGAGCCTGAAGCTGTAGCTGCATCGGCCTCTCCCCGGTCCCCCAGGCCCCTTTGAGACTAAGTCACTGGGGCCTTGTTGCTGGGCAGCCCTGCTGTGGAACTGGGAGGGTCCGTGGAGATGTTCATCGCTTTCCTAGAATTTTAACGTTCCATCGGAGGCCAGGGTCCTGGAGGGGGCAGGTCCCTGAAGCTCCCCTGGGTAAATCTCTCATCAGAAACGTCACCCCGAGTCTCCGGGGGGTGCATTGCCGCTGCTTTGCCTCTCGAGTGCGATAGAAGATGTCTGTGCCGTCTGGAGCGATGTTGTTTAACTTCCTTGGACACGTTAGATCTGCTTTCTTGTGTGAGCGTGACGGTCGCGATTTCCTTTCTGAGCTAGGGCTGGCTGCTGGGGGTGCGCCCATCCTCCTCGCATTTCTGTGCCCAGAGCGCCGTGCCCAGCCAGACCTAGCACACCTGGGGCTCCACACGGAGAGGAGGGTGGGCATCAGCTCCCCGTGCCCCCGTCTCACTCACTTCCCCTGGTCGGGCCGAGTCCTGAGGGCCCCTTAGCCCTGGAGGCCGTGAGCACAGGGATGCAGGTTCCCTCACCTGCTAGTTCTGGGAGTCACCTGGCAGCACAGATGTCCAGACCCCTGTGACCAGGTGGCGAGATGTGAGTGAGGGCAGACCGTGCGTGGGTGTCCTGTGAGGTCAGATGTTCTTCACTGTGTCCTTAGCCCAGAGGGGCTCCTGGGGGTGGGCCGTGGAGCTGGGAGCATTGGGAGGGCCGCTCTCCGACGGCCTCCCCACCTGTGGCTGCCAGTGGGATCCTGTTGTCCGAAATGGTCACAGCCCCCAGACCTCACTCCTGTTCTGTTGGAGGCTCCTGGGCTTGGAAGGTGGTGCGCTTGCTCTGAAGCCGGGCGTGGGAGCCAGAATGCCTGGAATCACCTGGAATCCGGCCTGGGGGGCATTACCTACCTTCCGGGCCAGGACCCTTCCCTGGAGGCGGAGCCCGGTCCTGTCTGCTGATGGATGCGGAAGCGCCCTCAGGACAGGGCTGCCCATCCCCAGTTACTGGCTCACCCTGCTGCTGCTCCCTTGCCAGGAAGAAAGTTTGCAGCTTCTGGTGATGGCGTGAACGGCTTTTTCATGGAAAGGAGTGTGGCACAGTGTGCTCTGCTCCTCCTCCAGTTCTCTGGTGTTTATTGTGTTTGTTATACACAAGTTGTCTCGAAATTGATTAACACTGAGCAGACGAGCCTCCCGCATGAGCAGCGAACCTGGGCAGTTAACCTACGAGAAGGTGAATGGTGATGAAGGTTGTAAGGGTGACTCAGCTTCCCTGATACCTGAGATTGTCCTGGGCCACAGAGAAATGAGAGATAAAGGGAAACTGAGCCTTTAGATAACGCCTTCCCTCCCTCCCTCCCTCCCTCCCCTCCTCCCCTCCCCTCCTTCCTCCCTCTTCCTTCCTTCTGATTTGCTCCCAGCTTCCTTCTTAGACACTGGGGATCCCAAACCATGGAGCTTATATTCTGGTAGAAGGTCAGCAGTCCTTCAGAATTCAGGTTTGTCCCAAATTGAAGAGAAAGTGGGGGCCCTCACAGGGGCTCACGTGTGGAACACCCCCACCCCCTGCAACACCCCATTGTCCTTATAGCTGTGGTGAGTGCATGGGGTCCTGGGCCTGAGGACAGTGACCTGGAATCAGCCTCATCTTCGCTCAGGCGCCTTTCCAGCCGGAAATGCTAAGGTTTGGGAGCGTCGGGGTTTGCAGGTTTGGGGGCGTTGGGGTTTGCAGGTTCGGGGCGTCGGGGTTTGCAGGTTCGGGAGCGTCGGGGTTTGCAGGTTTGGGAGCGTCGGGGTTTGCAGGGATGTGGCTCTGGTTGAGTTTTTCATGCTCAGCCGACGGGTCCAGTGTGTTTCTGAGTGGCTCAGCCACCCCGGGCCCTGCTTTCTGATCAGATTCCTCAGACGGTGGTGGCCGCTGGGTCTGGGGAACCCTCTGAAGAGTCCTCCTGATCTTCTGGCCCCATTTCCGGCCCCGCTCCTGTCCACTGGGCACCTGGTGGGCCCCAGGTCACCGTCTCTGATTCCCCTCTCTGCCTGGGCTGCTAGGGCCTGTGCCGCCCGCCCCCACCATCGCTGGCCTCATCCCCTGGCCCTCCTGGCCCTTCCTTCCCTTTGTTGAGACCGCCCCTTTGTTCCCAGCCCGGGCTATGGGGACAGGTGTGTGTGTGCGTGTGTGTGTGTGTGTGTGTGTGTGTGTGTGTGCGTGTGCGTGTGCGTGTGTGTGTGAGAGAGAGAGCGAGAGAGAGAGCGAGAGAGAGCGCAAGTGTGTTAAGGGCCCAGCAGCAATGGCCCTGAGTGCCTGGGAATGTTGAGGCAAGAGGTGGATGGGGGAGGGGAGGGAGTAGAGAGAGCACAGGAGGGGGTCAGGATTGAGGAGACCAGGGGCCTCCCCCCCCTCCGACCCCCCTTAACCCCCAGGAGCTCACAGCACTGTGGGTTCCCTTCTTAATTTCTTACCTGGAGTCCCTAAAGCAGACCCTGGGCTGATGGAGCTGTGCGTGGCTGGGAGGGTGTGTGGTCAGCGGTCGGTCGGTGGCTCCTAGCAAGGGGCCAGCTCTGCCTGGTAGCCTGCTGCCCTGGAGGTGCCTTGTCTGAGGCTCAGTGCCTTGTCCTCCGAATGGTCAGGATCACTGCCAGGAAGGAACTTGCCCTGGAGGCTTCCTGGGAGCAGCCAGGACCATGTGCCCAGGCTGGGATGCACGGGGTGGGGGTGCGGTGTCTGACCTGCATACGAATGACATTCTGCATGGGATCATTTGGGGTCCTGAGGGGCTGTCGGTGCATTGTGGGTGCTTAGCAGCATCCCTGGCATCCACACCCTAGATCCCAGGCCCGGGTCAGGGAGCAGAGCAAAGAGCACGCCCAGCCCTGACCCCCCAGTGGGACACCTCTGCAGAGTGCAGGGCGCAGCCTCGCTGGACATGGGGCCAGAAGGTTGGGGGGCCACTTCAAAGGGTCCCCAAGCCACTGGCAGCCGCCACCTCTTGGCTGCTCACTCTTCCTGCTCTGGCCACGTTAGAGAAGCGGAAGAAGCCTGCAGGGCTTGATTCCTGAAGGCGGTGGTGGATGAGAGGGGTTGGGAGGAGGTGGCCAGGATGCCTGATGGGTGGCGCGGGCGCCTTGGCTTTGGTGTCTGGGCGGCTGTGGGTCAGCCGGTTCGGAGAGGTCAGGTCCTAGGAAGGATGCACAGGGGACCGGGAAACCATGGACCGTCCGCAGGATGAGGTCTGAGAAGCCACGTTCCGGCCGCCGCGACACGTGAGAAACACAGGGACTCACGCTTTTGCTCTGGAGTTTTATTTGCTGCCATAAAGGCAGTGATTGAGCCTCCGTCCCCCCTTCTAGAATAATCCTTTATTTTCCTCGGTGTAATTGACTTTTCCGGGGCCAACCATGATTTAGCTGGAGGGGAATGTGATTGTTTTCCTTTCAAGTTGCTCTGCTTCTATTCGCTTCCCAAGATTTACTTTCAAGTCCTTCATTTTTCAAAGGCGGGAGGGACGCGTCTCGGTCCTCGGGCGCTGTGGCCAGGCTGCCAGGCTTCCTCAGATGGCTTTTTGGGGCTGTTGCTTCTGGGGAGAAGCCAAGGGGAGACTGAGGGGGGACGGAAACCCACACCGGGACGCCGGCCTGCAGGAGGGGTGGGACTCCGTCCAGCTGACCTGCCTCGGTGACAGCGGGTGGCATGCTCATACGCAGACGCTGAGGCACTCCGCCTGCGTGTCCTGGCAGGCCCCAGGGCCCTTGCATATGCTCTCTGCCTGCCTGGAAATACCCTTCACTCACCTCCCGCCTTCTCGCTTTTCCGAGCTCAGTTCTGCTGCCTCCTGCACGCCCCTACTAGGAATGGAACCCGCAACCCAGACATGTGCCTTGACTGGGAGTTGAACTGTGACCTCCTGGCTCCTAGGCTGATGCTCAACTCCTGAGCCGTGCTGGCCGGGCCCTCCTGACATCTCCACTTTCCCACCCGACCCCTGGGTGCCCTTCCTTACCACTCGGGGCTCACGGGCACGTTTCTAGACATGGCACATGCACGCTCAGATGTTTGAAATTGAAGGGGTTGCATTTTCTCTTAACACCGTGCCCTTCGTTCCACATGAGCCCCCATTTCATTATCTTTGCATCTTCATAGAATTTAGGCTTTCATTGCCCCCAACCACCCCCCTGCCTCATCCCCCAATCAAAATGGCCTGGCCCTCGCCTGGTCAGGGGCATGTCTGATGGAGCAGCACCCCAGCTGGAGGCAGAGGGATGCCTCTGTGTGGTCAACCCGGATGCTCAGGCGAGACCCTGAGCCGACAGCCCTGACCTTGAGCAGACAGCCCTGACCTTGAGCAGACAGCACCGGACTCACCGCGGCTCCCTGACAGACCCCAGCTTCCGAGAGAGGCCACTGGATTTATGTTTCCTGATCTTCACGGGCGGCATTTAGGGTCCACGCCTGGTAAATTCTGCAAGTGCCTGAAGATGAGTTTTAACTTTATCGTTAAGAAAAATCAGGTTAGCTGGCGTGGGGCGATAAATTGGAGCAAGCCTGGGCAGCGACTCTAAATCCACGCTGCGGGTCCGGGTTTCATTCCTGCACACACGCGGGTGTCGGCTTTATCTGCCTGTCCACCTGCTGGGGCGATGTGGTGTGTGGCTCAGGAGCTCCGTGTGGCTGGTGTGGAATTTATTTGATTTTAGTTTTCATTCTTAATTTTGAATGGTGTAATTTTTACTTCTCAGTGTCAGCTGACACCCAGTAGTGGACCAGCTCCAGGTGTACAGCCTGGCGATTTCAGGGTTACGTTTGCCTGGTCCCTGGTGGAGCCGTCATAGGCACAGGGGACGATAAGGACGGGGAAAGTGGGCACGTTTCCTTAGGAATGTGGACTGTCACGTCGTAGCCACATGGACAGCCTTGGGTGGGATGCTGCTGATTCTCATCTGGGGTTTTCTACTTAAACAACATGAAGCTGCAGAGCGGTCGTACTATTAATATGTGTCATTGGTTTCTGATTAGCGCTCGTGTGGCTTCTGCGTGGACTGCGCTGGGTGTGGTGGGCTGTGCGGCCCGCTGGGTGGGACAGGAGGCTGGAGCTCTGATCGCCGTAGCCCCGAGGAATTTTGGTGCCTTTCAGGGGGAGCAGCTGCCGGGGGAGGCGGAGTGGGGGCCGGTTCTTCAAAGGGCCTGCGGGGCTCTCCCAGGCTGGCCGGCCTCCGCGGCTGCCCCGGCATTGCTCTCGGTGAGCTGCCGGGGTCCACCTGCCTCACCTGCACCTCCTGACTCCTCCACCCTCTCCCTCTCCTCTCCGCCTTTCTTACTCTGATCTCCAAGGGGTGGCGAGCCCCGGACACTGCCTCCGTCTGGTTAAGTAGCCCTACTGTGCGCGGCCCACGGCATCCTGTGTGTGAGAGTCCAAGGTTGCAGGCAGCACTGCGGCCACCTGGGTATTGGGCCGTGTCCACCATCAAAGTGGAAACCCCGGGAGGACAGGGACCGCATCTGCCCGCCCGGCTCCACCTCCCGGCGCAGGGCTGGTCGTTACCTAGGCGTGGAATGGACGAGGCTGACGTTAAAATTCCCAAACCTTCGGGTAATTGTGGGAAGGCTGCGTTCGAACGTGTGAAATTGAAGCTGGGAAACCTTGCCCGCTGAAGGCTGGAAGCACATTTTTTAGGCGTTCGCCTGTGTTGCAGCGATCACTGCTGCCGCCACAGCCCGACGCAGCCGCCATGGGGCCGGTGCGGGAGCTGATTGGCGCACACCAGCAGCTGCATTCTGCAACACGTTTGCGTGTCATGACATATTTTTGAGTTTCCCCCGCAACTGCGTAACATGTACGAACCACCCAGCGCTGTGTTGTGCGAAATATAGGTTAAGATGGTGTTCGAATTCTTCCCCAACAGAGGCGGGAGTTCCCACTTACAAGAATAAGACCCATGAGTGTGAAATCAAAGCCAAGCATAAAGAATTGCCTTATTGGTATTTTTTAATATATATTTTTGTTGATTTCAGACAGGAAGGGAGAGGGAGAGAAAGACAGAAACATCAACGAAGAGAGAGAATCATTGATTGGCTGCCCCTTGCGTGCCCCACACTGGGGATCAAGCCCAAACCCCGGGCATGTGCCCTCACCGTTAAATTGAGCCATGACCTCCTGGTTCACAGGAAGCGAGACAGAGGCGAACGTGGGCACCATTCACGTCCTCTGCTGTTGAAAGGCTTCCTTCTGGGATATGTTTGCCTCGAATTTGGACGTTTCCTGGTCGCCTTAGTAACCTGCAGGAAGTGGAGCCAGTGAGTTCAGCACATTTGCAGGAGCGGTGCTCACCCCGGGCCTCTGAGGGCTCCGTGCCGGTGTCGGTTGAATGGACCCGAGCTGCCCGAGAACGATTCAGAGAAAGCCGGCCTGGAGGAGGAGGCCCCGCCACCAGTGCGCCTGTTCTTTCAAACCAGCACGATTTTCCTCATGACACGGCACAGGAGATCCGGGCCATGTCATACTCCGTGCAGTTTTTCAGTCCCTGTTTCAGCAAACACACTCTCGCTCCCAGTAGCCCAGGGTGCCAGCTTCTGTGGTCGGCCAGGGCTCGCGGAATGAGCGCCTCACGTAAAACGAGAGTCTTACTGACAAGAACTGCAGTTGCCATAACGAACAGCAGTTGTCTTATCAGGGAACCAAAGTGGCTACTGAATGGTAGGGGCTCTGTTATGTGGCTCCCTGAACTCACCAACCTCACTCTTCGGAGGGTGACCCTGACACCGTCTATATGAGAACACAGATGGGTGAACCACCGAGTAGCTATGGGCTGTGCGCTCACCTCTCTCCAGCGCAGCGTTTCCGTGCCCTGCCGGTCTAGTGATGTGTTGGGGCTGTTGTCCTGAGGGACAGTCTTCATAATGTCCCTGGGTTGGGTTATCTGCCCTGTGACGAGGCCAGAGGGCATGCCCGCAGTTTGGCCGCCCAGAAACCATCGAGAGCTTCTTGGTTTTGCGGGGATCCAGTGGACAGAGAGGAAGAGAAAGCTGGGTGTGGGCACTCTGGCTCCGTGAGAGGAGATGCTATTCCATGTAAAGAAGCCCCACAAAGAAACAGACAGCCTGGCCTGTGTGGCTCAGTGGTTGAGCATTAACCCATGAACAAGGAGGTCACCGTTCGATTCCCGGTCAGGGCACAGGCCCGGGTTGCAGACTCCATCTCCAGTGTGGGGCATGCAGGAGGCAGCCGATCAGTGATTCTCTCTCATCATTGATGTTTCTATTTCTCTCCCTTCCGCTCTCTGAAATCAATAAATATATATATATTTTTTAAAAGTAACAGATAAAAGAGATGACATTTTGTGTGTAGGTTGCATATATCTAAATCGTGATGAAAATGTCCGTCCCTCCCCCAGTGTTCCTTTTATGGTGCTAGTTTTGACTGTACTCATCCTTTTAAACACAAACACACAACAAAATCAACCCACCAAGAAGAACAACAAGACAGGTAAAATCACAGGTCCCTGGGATGTGTGGGCTCACCTGCCTGACCCCGGGCAGCCGTCTTTCCTGGAAAACGCTCTCCTTCCTCGAGCAGCCTTTGCAGGTGAGGACATTGCAGCCAGGGGTTCCGTGCATGTCTTCTCTTTATTTTAATTTAAAAATAATATTTGTATTTTTATTGATTTCAGAGAGGAATGGAGAGGGGGAGAGAGAGAGCGCGAAACACCATTGCTGAGAGCGAATGATGGATTGGCGGTGCCTGCACGTCCCACACTGGGGACTGAGCCCGGGAACCATGATCGCCTGGTTCCTAGGTTGACGCTCAACCACTGAGCCACGCGTGCCAGGCTGTGCATGTCTTTTGAGCCCCATTGTCTGGTGTCTGGGTGTGGATGCCAGGCCCTCTGTGAGGAGTGGAGGGTCAGGAGGCTGCGTGCTGGCCCGTGTGATGTGTGCTCACGCCTTCCATGCTTCCTGAGGCCCACCTGGGCGATGGGCACTGGGAGAGCTGGGCTGTGGAGCGAAGGCCACTTCCCGCTCCTGGTTGGGAGCAGGTGGCCTGATGATCCCGTGGAAATAAGACTTGAAAGACCTGCACGCATTAGAGTGGAAGAGTAATGGGTGATGCGGACTTGCAGGAAGTCGCCTTAATGGAATGAGCTGCCTCTGGGCACCTGGGGCCTCCCAGGAAGCAGAGACACATCACCGCCTGCTGTTCCTGTAAATGCACTCGGTCGGCATCGCGCTCTCCTAACACACAGCCACGCTCTGGCCTCTGGGAAGCTCTGGACGGACAGGAAGGGGGCAGCCAGCCGATGGTTCCCCTGGCCGGGTCTTTATGCACAAGGCGTTTCTTCCAGAAAGTACTTACGTAGATGAAATGTTTCGAAACCTCAGTATCGATTATTTAGCTCTCATGAGCACTGGCGATTTTAATTACTATCCTCAAAAACATTGATTTCCCTTCCTTTTTCATCTTGAAATGATCATTAAAAACAAACAAATAAAAGGTTTATGACCTTCTTTGAACCTGACGGCTTTTCTTTCTTTGAGGGGCTATTTTCCTGGGATCAGAGGCAGACTCTGGAGCCAGACTGACAGGGGTGAAATCCCAGCTCCATCGCTTCCTAGCGGGGTGACCTTCGGCAGGTCAGCCTTCCTGTGCCTCCGTTTCTTTGTCAAATGGAGGTAATAATAGTGGTCATGGCAAGAGGGCTGAGTTAGCACGAGCAAGCACCTACTAAGTTTATTTACGTTTCCGGCCATTAATGGATTTTGCCTAAATTTATATATTCAGTACATATTTACTAATTGCCTACCAAATGCCAGTCACTGGGCTAAGCTTAGGGGTACCATGTGGTAAATGCTAGGAGGGAGAAAGGGCAATCAGGGAAGGCTTCCTGGCAGAAGGGGGCATTTAGTGGGAGGTTTGAAGAATAGCTGTGAATTAATGAGAGGAAGAAAGGTAGGCAGGAGTAGCATAAATGTATCCAGAGGCACAGAGAGTGATTTCGACTTCGAAGTTTTGTTTAGATCAGTGGTTCTCAACCTTCCTAACGCCGCGACCCTTTAATACAGTTCCTCATGGCGTGGCGACCCCCAACCATAAAGTTATTTTTGTTGCTACTTCATAACTGTAATTTTGCTACTGTTATGAGTCGTCATGTAAATATCTGACATGCAGGATGTGTTTTCATTGTTACAAATGGAACATAAAGCATAGTGATTAATGACAAAAACAATATGTAATTATATACGTGTTTTCCGATGGTCTTAGGCGAGCCCTGTGAAAGGGTCGTTCGACCCCCAAAGGGGCCGCGACCCACAGGTTGAGAACCGCTGGTCTAGATCCTTCTGAGGGCGGGAGTGAGGTGCATGATGAGGAGGATAGTTAGGCTGTGTCTTCATGAGCTTCTCCGAGGAATCTGACTTTCTCCCCAGAGCAGTGAGTAGTTACTGAGGGTCCATGGGCCATGGCGTGCAGGATGGGAAGGAGGAAGGAGCGGGGGTGGGAGGTCAGGAGGCAGCAATGCCGGTGAGACCCGATGGTGGTCTGGACAGGGTGATGGCTGGGAGAGCTGGGAGAAGCAGATGGAGTTGAGAAATAGAAGGGAGACAGGACAGGATGCTGTGACTGGTTGATGGTGGGGCGAGAGGGGCAGGGAGGCGTGCGGTCAAGGTGGCAGGTGCTGCTGGGTCTGGGCCGGGCCCTGGGAAGGGCGGCTCCCGGAGGGCGTGGGGCGTTGCTCGGGACCCACACTCGGGAGGTGTCTGCTGTGCTCTGAGGAGCAGTTGCTTCCCTTTGGAAGGGCGAACGGACAGACCCACGGACGGCTGGGTTGACCCGGGCACGGTTTACAGAGTTGGGAGTCGAGGAGGGTGAGGGAAGCTGGCACAGGGGACTATGCAGGCATCTGAGGGGGGAGGAGTAAGGTCACAGAACCCCGAGAACATCATCTGAAGGGACTGATGGGGAGGAAACCTGGAGAGAGAGCTAGGGCCACTGCCGGGGGGCCGGGAGGGAGGGGGGGGAGGAGAGGGGAAGCCTGGAGGAAAGACAGATAGAGGTGTCCTCTGCCAGGAGGTGTTTGACCTGTAGTGCTGGGACCTGAGGGCGCTGGCGGGTCATAGGTTGTCCTGGGAGGGGAGGGAGCTGGACGGAGGCAGGTGGGTGGGGGTGGGGTGGGGGGCGCTGAGGTCCGGCTGAGGCATCCCAGCTCCCCAGCTCACCTCTGTCTTAGTTACCAACTGCTGCTTAGTAACACTCACCCCGAGATAGGGTTTAAAACGAGCTGCAATGTCTCAGTCCGGGTCGAAACGGGGTGTGGCTTCCCTGGGCCCTGCACCCCCGGCCCATTCCTGAGGCTGCACTGGGGCTGTGGTCCTCCCAGGGTTCCCCGGGGTCTGGAGGGACCCGCTTCCAGGCTCCCGCAGTGCCCGTGGGCAGGGGCTGGGAGGCCGTGGCTGGAGGCCTCTGCGTGTCTCGCCTGCGGGCCTCACTCTGGGGCCCCTCACGCTCCAGCTGGTTTGTGTCAGCCTGAGCAAACAGAGAGAGAGAAGCCAGACCCTCTTTTTAAAGACATACAGAGAGGAAGGGAGAGGGAGAGAGAGAGAATCATCAATGATGAGAGAGAATCAGCTGCCTCTGGCATGCCCCCTCCTGGGGATCAAGCCCACAGCCCAGGCCTGTGCTCTGACCAGGACTTAAACTGTGACCTCTGGTTCATAGGTCGTTGCTCAACCACTGAGCCACACCGGCCGGGCGCCAGGCCCTCTTATGACCTAATCACAGAAGCAGCATCCTGTCGTCTCCCAGACTCTGTTGGCTAAAAGGCAGTCACTGGGTCCAGCCCACACTCGTGGGAGGGGCCACCCAGGGCATGGGCCCCGGGGGTCGGGGGTCGGGGGCCTTCTTGGAAGTCCATCTCTCCCAGTCTCTGAGTTTCACGTCCTCACCTTTGGGATGTCCTGGGGACCCCATCCCATCAGGCTGTCGGGGTGCCCAGCACACGGCCCTGTTGGGGACCCATGTAGGACGCGCCAGCACACAGCACCCACATGTCACAGGTGCTGCGATGGAAAGGAGGTGCCCCTGTGGGAAAAGAAAGGTTACCTCGTGGGTGGGGTGATCGTACTTGAGTGGGGGTACTGTCGGGGGAGGGGAAGGTGGTCCTTCAGGAGATGCAGGTCAGGGCATCCTGGCTGCAGGGTGCGTGTGCGGGGTTATCAGGAGCAGGTCGCCTGCCCTGCTGTGCCCTGCCCTGCGGGTGCGGGGTGGATGCCCCAGGCTCCCCGCCCCCCCTAGGATGTTCGGGGCCACGAGGAGCCCCGTGTTCTCCCAGCCCAGCTGAGTGTTCTCTGGGACAGCCACCGCATCTCCCGCTGTTGTCCTGTCACTAGATAAGCGTTTGTTCCCGCCGGCGACAGGCCAGAGGGCTGCGGGCTGCTGCCGGCTCCTGGCCCTGGAATGAGGGTGAGATGCCCGGGATGCTTCTCAGGCTGGTCACCAGCCACGTGGTTAGTTCAGGTTGAGGCTCCCTGTCCACGCTGCGGCTCCCAGGGGAGACCAGAGGGCGCTTCTGAGGGCAGGGTGGGGGGGCGGGCTCTGCCTTCCTGACGGTGGGCATCTCAAAGGTGACCTCAGACCAGGCCTTCCCCGGTCCGGGTTTGGGCACAGGTGGGCCTCTCCTCCCCGCGCCCCTGTCCCTCCCCCTCCCTCCCTCTCAGTCCTCAGCTGCACTTCCTTCCCTAGGGATCTGGGGGGTTTATGGCGTCTCCCTCTTTGTCAGGAGAATTCCCACTTCAAAGCCGGTTCCCAGAAGCAGAGCTGGAGACGGGGTTCAGGGCCGAGCGGGGAGGCTCTCAGAGACACGGGAGGGGGTGGCCCTCACCTGACCCCACGGGGAGCTCCACCCTGTGAAGAGCCCCTCAGATTGGTCCCCTGGGGCCGGGGCCTGACCTGTGTGTGTGCTTGTTTATTATCTTTTAATCGATTTATCTATCCATTTATCTATCATTTATTTATTATCAGCCAGTCCCTGGCTGCAGGCCATCCCAGGTGGCTCCTCCTGGGCTGGTCCCAGCAGGGTGGCTCTCAGTGCAGGAGGCAGCCTGGGGAAGGTGGGTACCACCTCTACACCCTCTTCCGCACACCACCTCTCCCCACTGTGATGGTGCCACGCTTGGGCGTGGGGACCACCTGGCCCTTGCCCTTCACGCAGGGAACCCCTGGGCTTCACAAGAGGGGGAGGCAGAGGCTCAGGTGCCATAGAAGTCCCCCTTCCCCAGCTGGCCTTACCCAGGGGTCCCTACATGGCCCCAGTGAGAAAGCCTTAACCCTTAAGGCAGATGTGTGTTTTTGGGCCGTGCTCTCAAGTAGCGAAGCATCGATCGCATTTTTATTGTCGTTTGTGTGGTTTGTCTGGGAAAATGGATGCAGGGAAGCACTCTGTTGGAACCCGGCCTGGCTCGGTCTCTTGGAGCCCTGTCCCCGAGGATTGGTAGCTCCCCGTTTCATCGCAGAGGCGCAGGGCAGAGGCAGGACACGGTTGGGTCCCCGTGTGACAGGAGCATGGGGTAGTGCATGTCCTTCTCGTGCAATAACCATCAGTTCCCGTCAGGCGGGAGGAGGTGGGAGTTTGACTGATGGTTGAAGGACCTGGAGGGGGAATGTCACCAGGGAATATTTCACCTCAAAAGGGCTCGGTGACAAGCTTTGCTTGTGACGTCCTCGTGTGATGCTAGATGATATTTTGTGTGACTTTTGCTGTGACATCTCTCCACCTGGTTTCACAAGAGCTATTCGGGCGATGCCAGAGGGAGCGACGCCAGGGAGGGAGCGGGTGCCCAGAGCCCCGTGTGCCGCTGCCGCTCACACGCTCGCCAGATGCTTTGCTCCAAACCCCACGTCCCCGCCTCTCAGGCAGCCCAACATCTCTAAGCCTCCGTTCTTCCCCTGTGAGATGGGAAGATAATAATCATACCTGCCCGTGGGGTGGTTGGTAATTAGCTAATCTGGAGAAGCATGCAGCGGGGCAGTTCTTGGTCGGGTTGATAGCTCCATGATGGACTGGAGGCGATGTCCTTTGGAGACCTGGCTTAAACTGGGTTCTGGATCAGTCACACCTCCATTTTGGCCCGAGGGAAGTGGTTTGAGGTTGTGAGCTCTCTGCTAGGAATCTTGTCTTGTTTGTCTCCACCTGCCTCTGGGTGCTCACCTGGGGCCTTGGGGGTACATCTGGACTGGGTGGCTGGTAGCCTTGGAGGTTTGGGAGAGACCTGCCTGCAGGGGAAGCTTAGCCAGATGTGACCGGGAAGGACAGTGTCTCCTCTAGACGGGGTTCCGTTTGTGGGCTCAGTGGGATTGTAATTTCCTGATGTCTCAAGGGCGTCCTGGCGTCAGGGCTGTGGGGCCTTTGACACTGTCCACGATTGTCACAGTCACAGCCCCTTTGAGGCCAAGGGGAACTGGCTCTAGAGGAGGCATCCGAGGTGGCAGCATAATTGCTCTTTGTTTGCAAGGAGCGGAGGGGGGGAGGGCTGTTCTCCCAGCCACAGGTCACGTGCTGCCCACGGCCTGCTCCCCGGGTCTTTGATCAGAGCTTTATGTGCAGAAATGGGGAAGCTGTTTGGGCTGGTATGGGGCGAAAGGAGGAAGTCCAGCAAGTTTTGAGTGCACTGGCTGGTCTTAGGAAGTACAGAATGAACGCTAGCTGTGATTCTTACTGTGATAATGGTGGTTGCAATGATGGTGGTGATGGTGGTGACAACGGAGACAGTAATGATGATGGTGATGTTGGTGACGGTGTTGGTGGTGATGGTTGTGTTGATGGAGGTGTACTGATGTTATTAGTGATGGTGGTGATGGTGTGGTTGTTGGTGGTGATGGTGGTGATAATGGAGACAGTAATGATGATGGTGATGTTGGTGGTGACGGTGTTGGTGGTGATGGTTGTGTTGATGGAGGTGTACTGATGTTATTAGTGATGGTGGTGGTGGTGATGGTGGTTGTGTTGATGGAGGTGTACTGATGTTATTAGTGATGGTGGTGGTGGTGATGGTGGTTGTGTTGATGGAGGTGTACTGATGTTATTAGTGATGGTGGTGGTGGTGATGGTGGTTGTGTTGATGGAGGTGTACTGATGTTCTTAGTGATGGTGGTGGTGGTGATGGTGGTGGTATGGGTGGTTGTGGTAATTGTGATGATGATAGAGGTGATGATGGTGTTGGTGGTGGTAATGATGGTGGTATTGGTGATGATGTTGTGTTGATGGAGGTGTACTGATGTTATTGGTGATGGTGGTGTTGGTGGTGATGGTGTTGGTGGTGATGGTATGGGTGGTTGTGATAATTGTGATGATGATAGTGGTGATGATGGTGTTGGTGGTGGTGATGGTGGTGGTATTGGTGATGATGGTTGTGTTGATGGAGGTGTACTGACATTATTGGTGATGGTGGTGTTGGTGGTGGTATGGATGGTCGTGATAATTGTGATGTGGTGGTTGGTGATGGTGTTGGTGGTGTTTGGGATGGTGGTGGAGGTGATGGTGTTGTTATTGTTGCTGCTGGTGATGATATGGTGGTGATGGTACCTCATGGGAATAGTGTGAGTAGGATATCCCTCATTTGTGATTGGGAATTTTCCTAGGAAGCTGTTTTGGTGGAGGAAATAATTTGTGTTGGGTTGGAGGGGTGTTGTGGCTTCGCAGTGGTCAGCCGAGGTGTTATCTAGAGCAGGATCGCCAACCTTCTGACCTCACGGACTACCAGTGGGCCACGGACAACCATTCGGTAACCACTGCTCTAGAGCACACTGGGAGCGGGTCAGATGCAGCACAGGGACTTGCAGGGAAATGAGCGTGTGCTGATATCCCATCTGGTGGAGCTTTAAACATTAACAGTGAAACAAAGGAACAGGTAGCAGAGAGAGGGTCAGTTTTTGGCTCAACGCGTTCAGAAAGAGCCTGAGCGGATCCTGCTAGCTGAGGATCATGGCAGGCCCGTCGCGGCTGCGTTTGCCGGGTGGAATCTCTGCTGCCTGCCTTTATCATCTTCTGCTTTTGTCCTATTCAGCAGCAACTCTATAAGCAAGCAAATAGGTTTCACAGCCTCTCGCTAAGCATTGCTCATCTCGCTAAGTATTTCTTCCACGCTGCAAAAGCAATTTTATGACATGACTCTGTATTTTTGTAGTCAACTGAAATGACTATTAAAATATCACACAGCTCTTCAGGCTTGGCCTGGGCTCGGCCGGGGGAGCCCCACCCTTGCAGAATGGGTGCCTCTTTCTGGACGTGAAATCTTAAAGCCGCAGTCCGATCCGCAGGCCTGAGACCTGTGGCCACACAGCCCCAGGCACTGACTTCTTTTTCTCTCTTAAATCATGGTAAAATATGCATAACATCAACTGATCAGTTCCGGGCGTTTTTAGGGGTACAGTTCAGGGGCGTCAGGACAGTGACAGTATTGCTCGGCTGTCACTACCATCCATCTCCAGAAGTTTCTCATCTTGCAAAACTGAAGCTCTCCCCATTAAACACTGAGCCCCCCAGCCCCTGGGTGCCACCTCTCCACCTTCTGTCCCGTTGAGTTTTACTGCTCAGGGTGCCTCACGGAGGCGGGTCACCCCGTATCTGCCCTGTGACTGCTTATTCCTCAGGGTCCCTCCACGTTGTAGTAGGTGTCGGACTTCATTCCTTTTTTAGACCGAAGAGCGTCCCATCCTGTGTGTAAACCACATATTGTTTATCCATTCACCTGTCGATGGAGACTCTTATTTTTGTTTTTTTAAATATATTTTTATTGATTTCAGAGAGGAAAGGAGAAGGAGAGAGAGATAGAAGCATCAGCGATGAGAGAGAATCATTGATTGGCTGCCTCTTGCACGCCCCCCCCCCGCCCCGGGGATTGAGCCTGCAACCCAGGCATATGCCCCTGACCAGAATCGACCTGGGACCCTTCAGTCTGCAGGCCAATGCTCTATCCACTGAGCCAAACCGGCTAGGGTGAGACTCTTTTTTTTTTTTTTTAATTTTTAAATTGATTTCAGAGAGGAAGGGAGAAGGAGAGAGAGACAAACATCAGCGAAGAGAGAGAATCATGGATTGGCTGCCTCCTCACGCCCCACACTGGGGACTGAACCAGGTGCCAGTGCTCACTGTGCCCCTGCTCAAGGGGCCGTTCAGGAAGAACCAGTCTGACCAGTGGGGGCAGGGTGAGTCCTGGCCTGGTTTAAAGCAGAGATAGTAAGACCTGCCTGGCATCCAGCATTCAGCAGGTCCTGGCTGCCCAGGTCTGCACCTGAAGCCTCAGGGACCGCCCCTGGGTGTGGGACCACTGAGCTCACACTCACCTGGCTGGCTGGTCTGGTCCCAGCTGCCCAGAGGGGTAGGCTTTGGCAGCCCCCTGGTCCTGTGGCGTGCCCTGCCTGGGGGTGGCGGTGGCGGTATGGTTCTGGCTATTCCACCAGCATGTTCTCCGAAACTGCAATACTTTTTTTACCTGGAGAAGGATGATTAAAGAGATCGGATCTTTCCCCCTATCTCAGCTCTACACCCCTCTGCTGCTGAACACAATTAAGCGCGAAAAGAGGTCATTCTCAGGTCAGCTGAGGCTATTCTTGTTTGTGGGCGGATTTGCAAAGACTGTCAATAATGAGGGCAGTGGCTTCTCGCCCAGCCCTGACCTGGTGAAAGACAAAGAGTGTTGAAAGCGGAGCCTTATTTTTCCCCGTCACGGAAAACCGTAAAGCCAGCATTCACCCACCACCCAGTGTATTTCCTAAGAAACCTGCATGTTTTGGGCACCGTGACCCTCTGGCTAGTTGTGAATAAGGCATGCGGCGCTATTTTATTCTGAGGGAAGATATTAAAATATCATTGAATTGTGTCTGTCACTTCAATTAGAATCTGAGAAAAGACTCTTCTACATACTTCTTTTCACATTTATCTCCACCATTCCTCCCACCTGTTCCGTCCAAAAGGCAAAGAGACTGTTGAATAGCAGGGGATGTTACTTATTTTACTGTGCCCTGCTCCCTCTCTTTAATGATTTAGATGAGTTCCTTGATTCTAATGTCCAGATGTTGCAGGAAGTCCTGCCTCAGGGGATTTTATTGGCAGAGAAACAAGCTCTCTATTCCTAAGAAAGAAAGATAGGAACCCGCAGGAGTGACTTTGTGAATTTGAAAGTGGTATCCTTGTTAGAAATGTGGGTCTCTCTCTCTCTCTCTCTCTCTCTCTCTTCCTCTCTTTCTCTCTCTCTCTCCCCCTCCCTGCCTCGGTTTGCATGTGGAACCATTGAGTGTTTCCCATCACAGTCAAGGAGATGCTAAACCCATAAGGAACTTTCCTCAGTTTACTTTACCAGCCTTTCCTTTATCCATTGCATCTTTGTGTGTGTGTGTGTGTGTGTGTGAGTGTGTGAGTGTGTGTGTATGTGTGTGTGTGTGTGTGAGTGTGTGTGTGAGTGTGTGTGTGTGAGTGTGTGTGTGTGTGTGTGTGAGTGTGTGTGTGAGTGTGTGTGTGTGTGTGTGTGTGTGTGTGTGTGTGTGAGTGTGTGAGTGTGTGTGTATGTGTGTGTGTGTGTGTGAGTGTGTGTGTGAGTGTGTGTGTGTGAGTGTGTGTGTGTGTGTGTGAGTGTGTGTGTGTGAGTGTGTGAGTGTGTATGTGTGAGTGTGAGTGTGTGTGTGAGTGAGTGTGTGTGTGTGAGTGTGTGTGTGAGTGTGAGTGTGAAAGTGTGTGTGTGTGAGTGTGTGTGAGAGTGCGTGTGAGTGTGAGTGAGTGTGTGAGTGTGTGTGAGTGTGTGTGTGTGAGTGTGTGTGTGTGAGTGTGTATGTGAGTGTGTGTGAGTGTGTATGTGTGAGTGTGTGTGTGTGTGAGTGTGTGAGTGTGTGTGAGTGTGTATGTGTGAGTGTGTGTGTGTGTGAGTGTGTGTGTGTGTGTGAGTGTGTGTGTATGTGTGTGTGTGTGTGAGTGTGTGTGAGTGTGTATGTGTGAGTGTGTGTGTGTGTGTGAGTGTGTGTGTGTGTGTGTGTGTGTGTGTGAATCCTCACCTGAGGACATTTTCCCATTGATTTTTAGAGAGAATGGATGGGAGGGGGAGAGACAGAGAGAAACATCGATGTGAGAGAGACACATCCATTGGTTGCCTCCCGCATGGGAGGAACCTGCAGTCGAGGTGCCTGCCCTTGACCAGAATCGAACCTGGGACCCTTCAGTTCTAGGGCTGACGCTCTAGTCCAGGGGTGGGCAAACTTTTTGACTCGAGGGCCACAATGGGTTCTTAAACTGGACCGGAGGGCCGGAACAAAAGCGTGGATGGAGTGTTTGTGTGAACTAATATAAATTCAAAGTAAACATCATTACATAAAAGGGTACGGTCTTTTTTTTTTAGTAGTTTTATTCATTTCAAACGGGCTGGATTCGGCCCGCGGGCCGTAGTTTGCCCATGGCTGCTCTAGTCACTGAGTCAACCCAGTTGGGGCCATTGCATCTTATTTATTATGATGGTAAATAGACGTGCTGTAAAGTGAGCCGCTTAAGCACTGTGAGGTGTCCAGTTCTGTGCCGTGAACCACATGCACGTTGTTGTGCAGCCAGCCACCTCCAGAACTTTCCATCTTCCCCCACTGAAACGCTCCACCCATGAAATATTAGTTGTTGTTGTTACACCCATTAAACATTAACTCCCCACGCCCCTCCCCTGCGCCTTTGGCAGTCACCGCCCTGCTTTCCGTCTGTCCCTGTGGACATGGCCATTCCGGTCCTCCCTGTGCGTGGACGTGCACAATGCCTGGCCTGTGTCTGGCTTATTTCATGGAGCGCCATGCCCTCCAGGCAGCACGGGCGGGTCAGATCCCTCCTGAAGGCTGGATGGCTTTCATCGTGGGCATAGGCCCTATTGTGCTGACACCTGCCCATGGACTCCGGGGCTGCTTCCACCACGTGGCTACTGTGACGACTGCTGCTCTGGACACGTTGTGCAAACATCTATCCAAGCCCCGCCCTGAGTCCTTTGGGTGCACACCCAGAGGGGGCGTCTGTACAATCTGAGTTTGCCGGGTGCGGCCAGTGTGTGAAAGGCCTTTTCCTCAGAGACCCGCTGTGGCCGACTTCCCTCCCCGGGCAGCACTGCGCTCAGCTGTCCTCTGACCCCAGCCCCAGCCCGTGCTGGGCAGAGCAGGCGCCGCGGGAGCCCCGGAACTGCGGAGGGTGTATTGGCAGGGACTAGATGAGCTTGTGTAGGCCTCTTGGACCTGGGAACAGCAGAGGACAGCCCTTTAGAAGGAAACCGGGCTGGGGTGCAGGCAGGGCACGCCCCCTCCCTGTCTCCTTGGGGGCGGGGCCTGGGTGCTATTGGCCACTTTGTTTTCCAACTGAAGGCAAGACAGAGTGAATGAGATCACCGGCAGAGCAATTCATTTTCACAAACTGACTTTTTAAAAAAATGAATTAACTTTTAAATTGCTGCTTGCAGTGTTTCAGGAGGATGGGCGGATTATCTCGTTACATGGGAGAGACCAAACCAGGGCCTGGACAGCGCATCTTGTGTCTCCGTTTCCTATTGATTGAGAACCTAGATCTTGGTCTCCTAGATCTTTCTGTGAAGGACAAGATCATTTTGAAGGGGAGCAAATGATACAGTTTTTGCTTTCACTCCATCACCAACCTCACACACAGGAATATGTTGTGATCTGGTCAAATTCAGTGAATTTTTGTTGAGTGCCCACAAGGCATGTGGAAAATCCAGTGATGAATAAATGTTTGCCCTCCCCAAGGAGTTTGGTCTCGAGCAGCGGTTGCCAACCACTGGTCCGCGGGGTCCGAAAGGTTGGTGACCGCTGGTCTAGAGCAGTGGTTCTCAACCTTCCATGGCCCTTTAGTACAGTTCCTCATGTTGTGGTGACCTCCAACTGTGGAGGCCCGCTCCCAAGGGTCCCACAGGGTAGAGGTGGCGTGGGATGAAAGCACCAGAGACCGGGGTTAGGAGGACGGCACAAGGCACCAGCACCTTTATTCTTTACACACACTGTTTTATAGCTAAGCTGTGGCTGGTCATGCCTCATAGATCACTGCTAGGGGTGGCCTACCATGGGGAAGTAGCAGATCGTTACAGGCTGGGCAAGACTGGGCAAGCTTTGTCTAGATCCATCTATGTCTGACAGTTACTATGACAATCAGTTGCTATGACAAATGTCTGCTTGCCTAGATCACAAGAACTGGGGTGTAAGCCAAGTTCATGTCCTTTACATGACTTGGAGTGGGGTCAGGCCTTTCCTGGACCCTCACTGTCTCTTACACCCAAGCATAAAATTATTTTGGTTGCTACTTCATAACTGTAATTTTGCTACTGTTATGAATCATAATGTAAATATCTGATATGCAGGATGTATTTTTATTTTCATTGTTACAAATTGAACATAATTAAAGCATAGTGATTAATCACTAAAACAATATGTAATTATATATGTGTTTTCCTATAGTTTTAGGCGACCCCTGTGAAAGGGTCGTTCACTACCCACAGGTTGAGAATCGCTGGTCTAGAGGGAATAGAGAGATAAGCAGCTCTCCAGGGCTGTGGGGTGTCACAGCGCTTATAGGGAAGGTCGGCAGTGGGCAGTTAATTCAGGTGTGCACGTACCTGGTTTGGGTTGAGGGAGAAAGTCAGAATTCAGTGAGGATCTGCAGAGGTGAAATTAAAGGCAGGCCTGGCAGGCAGGAGGGGTCTCCAGAGGTATGGGAGGAGGGGCCTTCCCAGAGTGTGGAGTGGCTTATTACAGGCCCTGAGGTGGGGGGAGGTGGGGTGGGGAGAGAGGCGAGGTTGGAAAGGTGGGTTGAAGTCAGACCACCTAGGATTCTGAATGCTGAGCTGGAGAATTTAGCCACTAATGAGAAAGCGAAGGGAAATGGGGCAGTGTTTTCGAGCCAGAGTTTAAGAAGGTAACTCTGGTGATGGAGAGAAGAGCGTTTATACAGTTGGTGTACATTGAGCTGGGAGACCAGCCAAATGTTATTTTTCATTTCAGTGAGAGATGGTGACGGTGTGGGGCAGGCACGGTGGGGTGGGAGAGACAGTCTGAAAGGAACACCGGGTCCCAGGGCTGCGGAATTCCCTGTGCCCACTCGAGCAAGTCACACTTCTCTCCGTGGGACTCTGACATCGGTGATGGCTTGTAGTGTCTTTTTTAATGTCAGGGTGGTCAAGTAGGTTTTATTATCTTTCTCGAAAGGGAATTATGTTTCCTCAAATCCTCTTTCTGCACCCATTGAGATGACAGGGTGATTGTTTTTTTATCCTTTACTCTGTTAATGTGGCTGAATTATACTGGTTGGTTTTCAGAGGTCAAACCAACCTTGCATTTCTGGAATGACTCCCAACTTGGGTTTTTCCGTGTGAGGAATGAGATGTCATTAGCACCGGGCTCGAGGCGTTGGTGGACTTTAGGACTGCACGGACCTGTTTGCCTGCCAGGCAGCTTCAAGCTGGATGTTGTCCTTTGCCATCAGGAGGTCAGTCTGAGGCCCTGAGATGACTGACTCTGGCCGAGGATTGAGGATGAGACTGTGCAGGGCTATCCCTGTGGCCTCTGGCGCCATGCAGCCCCTCCACTGGCTGCTCACACCTGGGCAGACTCTAAGCTGCTGGAGACCCTGGTGAGGGAAATGGGGAAAACTCTGTGTCCACATCACAGGACTCTTGTGAGGATTAAATTAGTCTGAGCATATGAAGCACTTACCTCAGTGCCTAGCCCATGGAATATACGCAGTCAATGTCAGCCAGTACCATAGCAGCAGCAGCAGCAGCAGCACTGTCAGCATCATTATCATCATTATTATCACCATCCTCACCATCACCATCCTCATGACCACCACCATCACCACCATCATCATCATCACCATCATTATCATCACCATCATCATAATCACCATCACCATCATTATCACCATCATCGCCATTATTATCATCCCATCGTCATTATCACCACCATCATCACTTCCTTCACCATTACTGTTCTCACCATCTCCATCACCACCACCATCACCACCATCACATCATTCTTGGGGTTCCGCCGTCACACCATCAGCCGCAGCAGCGTCATTCGCGGCGCCCTCACCGTCAGTACTGTGAACAGCCTGGGTGCACGTGGATTCCCCTCTGTGATTGGTGAGCTGCAGGTCTTTCCTTACCCCCCTGGGGGCGAGCAGATGGAGCCGGGGCCAGGCCTCTTCCTCTTCACATCTCTGGTGCCTGTGAGCTCTGTGGGCAGAAGTTTGGGAAAAAAGGATCCAGGGCTGCTGCTGGCTCTTCCAGAAACAGAAACAGCACATCCTGGGCAAGAGCCTCCATGCTGGCTTATCGCCACATCCTTTCCCGGGTCACGTTGCACACGAGCAACAAGTCCAGCTCCGCCCCGGAGTCTGCAGTCCGGGACCGAGACGCTCCGATGGCCGTGCAGGTGGGCCCCGGCCGCCCTCGCTAGCCAGGCTGTTAGAAGGGCGAGGGGATTTGAGGAGGAGGAGGAATACGTTAGACACGCAGCTCACCGGACAGAGGTGGTGAATGCCACGCTCTCCAACGGGTGGTGGATGGACATATTCTCTCGTGGAGCTGTTCTCAGATCTCAACTGATCACAAAAATAAAGACGGTAAGTTGGGCGCCTGGCAAAGAGGCCGCCGTCTTTGCGCTTCAGTCGAGGGAAGACATTTAAACCCAGATGCCATCCATCTTCATCGCCCTCCCACAGGCGTCCTTGCCCTCCCTCCCCAGAAAGGGGCAGCTCCGACCGGCCAAGGAATCAGCATAAGCAATAGCCTTTTCCATGGAACACTTTTGGGTTTATTTAAGAAATAATGAATGTTGTTCCTCATTTTTCTATCACCCCAAGAATTGGGGCACCCCGGTCACAGACTTGTCCGAGTTAGATGCCTGCAGGGGTCCCTCTCCCGCTGCCCTCGGCAGTGAAGGAATAAACCACAGAACTCCACTTGCGCTGCTTGTCACACACCACCCTGCATGCTTTCCTGTTGCTGCTGGGACCCACCCCACAGCTTCAGGGGCGTCCACAGCACACGCTCTGAGCTCACAGTTCTGGAGGTCAGAGTCCTGACCCCGAGCGGGCAGGCTGCTTCCTTCTGGAGCCTCTGGGGGTCCATGTGGTGCCTCTTCCTGCAGGCGGCCCCCTCCTTGCTCACGTTGACTTCGGCTGCCATCACTGCGTCTCCTCTCTGACTCTGGCCCCCCCTGACTCCCACTTACACGGACCTTGAGGTTACACTGGGCTCAGGTGGGTCATCCACGACTGGCACCCCCACCTCAAGGCCCTTCACCTCCTCACAGCCACCATGAAAAGTGCCATCCTGGCAGCGTCTGGGGATTCGGACGTGAATGACTTTGGGGGCCATTGTGCTCCCTACCACACTTCCCCCCTTACTCCCACTCCCTTGTCCAATAATCTTAGAGTTGTTTTTTTTTTTAAATATACATATATATTTTATTTCAGAGAGGAAGGAAGTGGGAGAGAGAGAGAGAGAGAAACATCAACGATGAGAGAGAATCATTCATTGGCTGCCTCCAAACTAGGGATCGTGCCTGCATCCCCAGCGTGTGCCCTTAACTGGGAATCGAACCGTGACCTCCTGCTTCATAGGTTGACGCTCCACCACTGCGCCACGCCGGTCGGGCGAAAGTTGAGTCTTTATTTTGGCTTTAGTAGAGGACTGCTTAGGCAGTGACTCTAAGGACAGAGGCTGGGGACTGGGCAGCCTGCGTTATAGCCCTAAGCTCTGCTGGGTCATCTGGGGTTACAGCTCGGCAGCTTGCGTTGTGGCCTTAAGCTCTTCTATGTAATTTGGGGTTACGGCTGGGCAGCCTGCTTTGTGGCCCTACGCTCTTCTGTGTAATTTGGGGTTACATGCATACTCCCTCGGAGGCCCTTTTTCCTTCATCCATAAAGCAGGGGTCTTAGGCTCATATCTCAGTTAAAGAGGGAAGTTCTGTATTCACGTGTGAGAATTTCTCAGCGCCTGGGGTCTGCTTACGTCAGAGAGGGAGGCAGGTGCTCACAGGCTTCTGCCGTACAGACTCGCACGGGCCCGGATGTACTTACAGTGGGTGCGTGCGATTTGTTTCATTTTTATTCTTTTTGACATGTTTTTTTTCCACGTCTGTACCGCATTGGCACGCTGGCAGGGATGCTGTTCAAGCAGTGCTAAATGCATTTATGGCTCCTCCAGGCTTGGGAATGCGGTTATGCCGATCTGGGAAGGGCTGGCATATGCTCTGAGCTTCCTGTACCTGATGCAATTATTTCCTGTAAAAGATTCACCATAAAATGCTAAATAAACCGACATAACTGTTAATAACCGTTTATGTCAGTGGAGGACATTAAATTTTTATGAATTTTGGTGAACATATAGGAAAATCAGTGTGAAAGTGGAATGTTCTGCATGTACATGGCTTTAGCTGTGACAGCATTTCTGCAAACATGTGCCAGTGTGCCGGCTCTGGCTTTTTAAAAAGGATTCTGGGCCCCACCAGCGTGGCTCAGCGGTTGAGTGGCGACCTATGAACCAGGGGGTCATGGTTTGTTCCTGGACAGGGCACATGCTGGGGTGTGGGCTCCATCCCTGTGGGGTGTGCAGGAGGCAGCCAATCAATGATTCCTTCTCATCATTGATGTTTCTCTCTCTCCCTCTCCATCTCTCTTCCTCTCTGAAATCAATAAAAGTATATATTTAAAAATTATAAAAAGGATTCTGGTAGCAATAGAAGCCTTTACTGCAGTAAAAACAAAAACTCCGACCACGGCATGAGCCCTGGCCACGCACTGCGTGCTCGCTGCGGGGCCGCCACTGCGCCGCGTTGCCAGGTCCGGCTGTGGCGTGACTTTGAGGCACACCATGCACTCACCCTGTGAGGTGTAGGCATCCAGGTCCTTACTCTGCAGGCGGGAGCTGACAGCGGAGAGGGGGGCACTTGCTGGGGGTCACGGGGAGCTGACAGCGGAGAGGGTGGGCACTTGCTGGGGGTCACTGATAGCGGAGACGGGGGGCACTTGCTGGGGTCGCCAGTTTCGCGGGCAGAGGCGTCCCCTGCACATTGTCCGGCTCCGATGC
Organism: Myotis pilosus; assembly: GCA_036010255.1. Classification (NCBI taxonomy): domain Eukaryota; kingdom Metazoa; phylum Chordata; class Mammalia; order Chiroptera; family Vespertilionidae; genus Myotis; species Myotis pilosus. The sequence continues at coordinate 2,744,582 of JASKON010000014.1, forward strand.
CAGGAGCATGAGAGCCAGGGAGGCCGCCTGGGCTGTGAGTCGGGACTGCTGTCACAGTCGGGGCCTCCGTGGTGGAGCTGACTGCAGGGACCCATGTGCTGTGGGGCTGGGGTGTTTGGAGAAGGGGTTGAAAGAGCAAACATAGCCCTGGCCAGCTTGGCTCAGTGCTTAGAGCATCGGCCATAGGACTGAAGGGTCTCAGGTTCAACTCCCGGTCAAGGGCACGTACCTCAGTTGCAGGTTCAAGTCCTGGCCCCAGTCGGGGCGCAAGCAGGAGGCAAGCAATTGAGGTTTCTCTCTCTGTTTCCTCCCCCCCAACTCTCTCTAAAAAAATCAATGGGAAAAATATCCTTGGGTGAGGATTAAAAAAAAAAAGAGCAAACATACTTGGACCTGGCTTTGTGGAAGAGGTGGCACCAGGGGGAGGGGGTCCAACCGAGACGGCGAGGAGAGGGTACCTGGTGCACACAGGTGTGGGGGGGCTGGCTTCTTTCTCTCAGGTGGGAAGCGAGGGGAGGTGGTCAGGTGCTGGGGGCGCACCATGCTTGCCGGGGGAGTTGGCACGCACATGATACGAACAGGGAGAGTTTAGGGATGGACACAGGAAAGGTGCCACTTACGGAGCCTGCTCTGGCGGGCATGCGGGATGGATGGACGAGAAGTTGATCGGGCACGTGGAGATGGGTTTTACACAGAGCCCGATGTCTTTTTAGGTGGAACCGTTGCAAAGGAGGGACATCACTGACTGTGGTTTTTAAATCGAGAGCCGGCGAAGTGAATGACTTCTGGGTCTCAGACACTTTCTAACGTCTTTTGTTTGCTGTGACAGTTCTTTTATCCCCTGATGTGTGAGTGCACGTGTGGCCTGCATTTCATGGTGTCACTCTTCTGGGTGCTCACCTGCAGGAGCAGGCACTGCCTCATGTCGGGGTGAGGACTTGGGGTTTAGAGACGGGTCGGAGGGCCAGTCCTCAGGGTCTTCTCCTAATGCTGGACGTCCGTGTGCGTGTTTGAGTGTAACATGGCTCTTACTGTCAGCTTTCGTTATATGATGTGTTTAACACCAAGCTGGTTTCCTGAGTTTTCAGTCCATAGTTAGGAAGAAGTCATCTGATGAAAACACGTGTTAACGGAAATGTAAGATAGTCCACCAAGTGATAATTAGAATGCTAACAGGATCCCCAGTTTTCTTCCCATTATAAATGTTATTCAGCCATAAAAAGAATCATAAAAATGTTAGCCATAAAAAGAGTCCCGAGACAAGGTAAACATGTAGGAACCTTGAAAGCATGCTAAGCGCAAGGAGGGAGGCACAGAGGGTGCAGTCTGGTATGATTCCATTCATGCGAGGTAGCGGGTCGCCAGGTTATCGGGGCGGGGCGGGGGAGGGAGGGTGGCGAGCAGCTGCTGACTGGGCACGGGGTTTCTGTTGGCTGCGATGAGGAAGTTTTGGAAATGGATAGTGGGGATGGTAGCACAACATTGGACTGTTAACGAAGGCCCACTAAACTGTACACTTAAACACGGTTAAGAGGCAACTTCTACATCGTGTATATTTTACCACAATAAAAAAATCACTTCATCGTTGTCTGGTACCCCGAGCAGAGATGCATTTCTCCTACGTAAAGGATGAGCCTTTATACTTGTCTCTTGAAAGGAAAGGCCACTCCTGTGGGTGTCGGAGAGAAGGATCCAGGCAAAGGCGGAACGTGTGTTAATGTTTACAAAAGCAGCATCGGCCTTTCTACCCCCACTGACATCTCCCCCTCTCTCCTCCACAGCCTTTTACAACTACGACGCGCGGGGAGTGGACGAGCTTTCCTTACAGATCGGGGACACCGTGCACATCTTAGAAACGTACGAAGGTGCGTACCCGCGGGCGTCCCTTCGCGTGCTGTTCCGGGCACCGGGCGGGCGTCCCAGGGCCCGTGGGCAGAGCGTTCCCTGGTACGAAAGCGCGCGTACTCACGCCTTCCTCGTGCGGTGGTGTTCTTGTGTGGCGGTGTTCTTGTGTGGCGGGTGGCCAGGTAAGGAGGGTAGTAAGGCGGTTCGTTATTTGATGAAGGCTTTATGAAGATGAAATTAAAACGGAAAATCCCCTTTATTCAGTGTACTGATTCTTGTACGGGCCCTGAAACTGCAACTCTGGTGTGTTATAGGACGATGCTCCAACCAAGTGAGCTACCCAGCCGGGGTAAAAAAAAAAATGCCTTTTTTTTTTAACCCCTAAAATTGTTTTGTTGAAAAAACTGTTCTCATGCAAAACAAAACAAAAAAACACACCTCATTGGTTCCTTTTGGGCAGATGCGTGTCACTCCTCACTGATACCAACCGAAGAAAATGTAAAAAATGCATTATGATAGTTTAGTGTTTAAGTCACTGTTTTGAGGTGTGTGATGGGAATGGGACTTTTCTATGCTCTCGCTTCAACCTGTCAGTAACATCCTCAGGGGAACCAGCCTTGTCGTTTCTTACTTCCTTTTCTTTTTTAAATCCGTGACCCCGTTTTCTGAGGAGCAACAGAGCGGGTCAGAGCCGTGCGGGCAGGGCCCAGGAGGCGGCGGCTCCGGTTACCCCAGAGATGAGCCGGTGCTGGGGGCGGCCCAGGCCCTGGTTCCCAGACCATGGTCTCCCCTGTGGAGTGTCTCTAGATTGGTTGGTGCTGTGGTTACTGTTGCACAGCAGAGACGCAGTGCCAGGCTCGACGTTTAGGTTCTTCCGATCCGGGCGTTTGGTAAGATGGAGTTTGCGTGGCTGTGGCTTTATGTCCTGCTCGGAGGGGTGGCTCCCAAATACACGAACCAGAAGCAGCGATGAAAACCCAACGTTTCAACAGCGAAGTTGCTTTCAGGTTGGGTTTAGCCAAACCGTTCCCAGGGGGCGGTGGGGGTGGGGAGGATCAGCAGCCGTCTCATCGGAACCAACTGGCGAACTTCGGGCGCTTTGCATGCCAGTGAGCGCGCTGGGCTTTTAGGCACCAGGCGAGCCCCGACTGGCTCCGTGACCCTGGCTCCGTGACCCTGGCTCCGTGACCCTGGCTCCGTGACCCTTGTCCCGGGAGGCGCCTGAGACAGGCGGGCCAGGTCACACGTTCCCGCCCCTCCTTCCCCAGGCGCTGCACGCAGACTTAGACCCCATTCCGCTCGCACCCGGTTCCCTACAAACGTCCGCTGGAAAGAAAGAAAAGGAGCAGATGTTCCCCCACAGACACGGGCCCGTCCTCCGTCGGGCAGGCGTCCTGGTGCTGGACGCCGTAGGCGGGTTTGCAGTGTTCACAGCCGATCGTCAGCTCGCCTTGTCTGCGCCCAGCGCCGGTTCACTGGCTGCGAGGAAACGGAGAGAAGTTCAGTCGAGGTTAGGGATCGGACCTCTCCTCGCAGACACGTGCCTCATCTGAAGGGGCGTCTCTTTTATTTCTGGCCCCGGGTCCGCGGTGGCGGGATCCTGGTTAACGAATGCGGGGCAGTGACATCGTTCCCGAGCAGGTAGCCGTTTCCTGGGCAGCGGGCGCGTGGGGACTGCGACTTCCTGTCCTTCCTTCCCCGGAGGAATGTCCTTGTTGAAGCGGGAGGTCCTCCGCGAGTCCGTGATCCCTGTCAGACGTTTACCTTAAAAAAATAACCAGAGAGCAGGCGTTTGATGTTTGGGCCGGCCTCCCGAGAAAGGACCCTCGGTGAGCCTGTATTTGGCGGGTAGCCACTCTTCCACGTTTTGCCCGGAGGTGTGGCTCAGTGGTTGAGCGTCGACCTATGAGCCAGGAGGTCAGGGTTCAATTCCAGGGTTTCGTGCTCAATCCCAGTAGGGGGCGTGCAGGAGGCAGCCAATTCGTGATTCTCTCTCATCATGGATGTTTCCTTCCATCCCTCTGTCCCTCTCCCTTCATGTCTGAAATCAATAAAAATATTAAAAAATATATTAAAAAGCATCTTCCAGGGTTTGTTTAGAATCCTCCACTCTTTGTAAAGACCTTTCACGGGCAGTGAACCCCCTTATTTTGGAAACCGTCCTTGGGTTTGAGTCAGAACCCGGTGGGAGAAAGGCGCCTGGGGGGAGTTTGGGCCCGGGAGACGCGGCGATGTTATTACCATCACCCGGAGGGGGACGGCGTTTCTGCCCGATCCTCGTGGTCTGTCTGCATTCCGCGTAGCGCGTGCGAGTTCGGTCTCTTCCCCCCGCGTTCCCTCCCCCCCCTGCTCCCGCTTTTCCTGCACGAAATTTATTTCTGTTTGTCAAATTTGATTTTCTTTCGCTATGTGATCCTTCTCAGGATATTACTGAGATTGCTCCAGAGAATATAAAATTTCGCAAGGATCGCTCTTTATATTAAGTTTCAAAAAAACGGATTTGCCCTCAGGCAATGATTAATTTCTGCGTCTCAGCTTCTGAAGGCTGGGGACTCGGACAGGAAAAGGAAGTGTAGGTCCCTGGAGGTGGAAGGAGCCGTGAGAGGTCGTGGAGGACACCCCTGCCTCTAGAGTGTCCAGGGCCAGGCTGACCTGAGATCACAGAGGCTTAGGAAGTGACCCTCGCGTGGCCGCGGACGTGCCGGCCTGCTGCCCACTCATTGCCATCAGGGTCCCAGGGGCTGGATGCTGACCCCGAGGGGCGCGCAGGCATTGCACGGAGATCAGGGCGTTATTATTATTATTACTTTTTGGGGGATTATTCTTTTGATGAAACCACAGTCTCTGCTGCAGCAAGATTCGGGCTTTGCCCCCTGCCAGTCTGAGGGAGCCCTCCGCCTGGGAGCTTTCGGTGGGCAGAGGCTGGGTCTGATCTGCCTGCAGCGGAGCTCTGCCAGCGCGGTGCCTGGCGCACGGCCTGTGGGCGCAGGCGCTGGGAGGATCAGCGACAGTCCTGGGGGGAAACCCCCGGGTTTGCTGTGCTCAGGAAGGCCGTTAAAAGATGCGCTGCCCGTGCCAGGCGAGCAGAGGAAAGGTGCCCGCTCACTGCTCCCTCCGCGTGGGGAGCCTGCAGCTGTGTGTGAGTGGGTGTGTCCGCTCCTGGCCTTCCCCGATGGCATGCCCCTGGCTTTCGTGGACGTGAGTGTGGCCATGCTCCCGTCTGCTCCTGCCCGTGTGGACGTGCACTCCTGCCGTCTCAGGGTACCCGGTCCGCGGCTCCTGCTGCTGGTGGGCGGCCCCACGTTTCACTCTCTGCCCTACGGGAGCCCCCACGCCTCCACTTCCCACCACCCCGGGTCCCCCAGCCCCGAGCTTCCTGCCTGTGGCCACTTCCCGTTTCTGAGCTAATTCTGATACCCCGGTTTCTAAGGGTTGCCTTCGGTGCAGCCTAAAACCCGGCGTGTGGTCACCGTGTGGGGGTCAGGCCAGCACGCACCCTCCCCGTGCAGGCGGGGGTTCTGGGCTGGTCCTTGGGCTCCTGCGGGCGGAGTTGCATGTGAGCTGAGTGCGTGGCCTGAAGTGACTCCAGGGCGACGGGGCTGAGGAAACACTGACGTCAGGCTGTGTGGGGTGCTGGGGTGATGGGGAGCTGGGGTGCTGGGGGGCTGGTGCTGCGGGACCCATGGGCTTTTGCAGGGACAGCCTCTGCCCTCAGCCCGAGGGTGGTGCCGAGGGTGTGGTCCGGCCTGGCCCCTCTTTGAAGGGACTCTTCCCTTTAGTGCGGAATCCTGCCAACAGCTGCCCCATGTCCGCCTCCGCCCTCGCTGCTGTCTCCCCTCCCCACCCGAGGGACTTGAGTGTGGGCCAGGCCCCGAGGGGGTCGGGCCGATGCCTGGGCCGCTGCTTCCTGTCGGGGCCTTGGCCACAGAAGCACTTTGTGAGTCCGTCGCCGCCCCGGGGCCCAGCTCCTCAGCCTGGAAGCGGCAGGAAGTCCGCTCTCAATGGCACGTCTGTTGTGGGGCAGCTCTCGATCCGAGGATGCCGGCATTTGCACTTGGCAGCGACCCCAGCGCGAGTCAGACAGAGGGAGGGACGGGAGGACGCATTCTCAGGAGCCTGTGAGTGGGCACAAGGTCCTCCTCGGAGCTGCTGCTTAGCCTCGGGCGACGCCCTCCAGGCCCCTGTGGCTGGTGGCGGGGGAGCAGTGGGGGCTGCCCGCTCAGGCCCTCCCAGGCCGCCAGCACGGTCTGCGGGCAGCCCCATCGCACATCCCAAAGCGCTGGGATCCTTCAGTCCTGGTGGCTTCCAGGGTCAGCAAAGCGATGCGCGCTCCTCCGCGTGCGGTGTCAGGGCCCCAGGACGCCTCCTCGCACTGACCTCTCCTCTTTGTGTTTGTTTAGGCTGGTACAGAGGTTACACCTTAAGGAAAAAGTCTAAGAAGGTAAGTCGTTCTTCCCATTGAACCCAGCGCACGTCCCTCCCTGCATCACCCGTGAGAGGAAATCAGTTCCCTCTCGTCCCTGTCTGCGCCTTTTCCTCCTGCCTCTTTCTCTGAATTTAAACTCCGTGTGGGCTGCGGTGCGGACCGCCCTCCAGCGTATTCTGGCCAATGTGTGCGCGTAGGAACTGCAGCTGCGTGTCCCCGAGCGAATTGCTGGGCTGTGATAGGCTGTTACCCATGAATCCTCTTCTTTTCCGGGTAGAATTTTGGATCCTCGTTCAGCAAAGGAATGATCTGGGTGGAAGGACTTCAGAAAACAGCAGCAGCAAAAGGCGGAGGACGGGCCCCGATTTTCAATAGCGTCTCATCCTCGATGGCCAATGAATAGATCTGCGAGGCCCTCGCAGGCCTGCTTTTCTCTGAATGATGCCCGTTTCATGCCACTGTGTCGCTCGCAGACGAAGGCGCCTCTGTGCCCCGGGCAGTCTGCATGCGTGGTGTGTGTGTGAGCTTCTGAGGCCGGGACCTGCCATTACAGCTCGGTCGCTGTGGCGGCCTCTCCATTCTTAGCTCCGTAAACCCAGGGATGGCTCTCCTGTGTCCTCCTGTGACGTGGAGTCCTCCCGGCCGTGGTCAGGCGGCCACATTCGCTGCTGTGTGCTTTCATGCCTAATTATGCTTGACAGGGGGTTCATCTTCCTCCTCTTTCCTAACCTTGCCTCTCATTATCTCCTGGCTGGGCTGGGCTCCGCTGGCGGTCCGGAGCCTGTAACCACGGCTTCCGCAGTCAGGCCTTCCCACCCACCCCGCCAGCTCAGTCTGGGCGGCAGGTCCCCACCCAGCGGTGCCCGAGGCCTGGAGGTTGGGACCAGCCTTTAACTGGCTGGGTGGTGGTGTAGATTTCCCCAGGGAATGCCGGGGTCCCTGGATGCCCCTTCTGTGATGGCAGTGCCTTCCTGCCAGAGCAACCCCGATTGATCTGAGGGCTTTAGTGAGGAAGAGACGAGGATCCTGGACCACACGGACTGCGGTCTTTCTGCCCCCTCCTTCCCTCTCGGCGATAAATCTTATTTCTTTATTTTTAAAGGGTTAGACATGATGGCATTCCCAGTCTCTTTTTAAAAAATACATTTTTATTCATTTTTAAAGAGAGAGGCGGGGAGAGATAGAGAGATAGTAGCATTGATGAGAGGGAGTTGTTGATTGGCTGCCTCCTGCAAGGCCCCTACTGGGGATCCAGCCCGCAGCCTGGTCATGTGCTCTGACTTGGAAGGAATCGAACCGGCGACCTCTTGGTTCCTGGGTTGAAGCTCAACCGCTGAGCCACACCGGCCGGGCTGATAGTTCCTTTTTATATGAAATCCGGCCGTGTTCCTGGTCGGCAGGAGGACCAGGAATCGTGGTGGCTGAGCACATGCCTAGCACGACAGGTGCTGTGTTTCTGGATGCCGTGTTCGACCCTTTTGGGGCCAGGGGCCAGGGCCACCCGACCAGAAGCTCCTGCTCCCGCAACAGGTGCGTCAAAGCCCCCCGTGCCGCTGAGTGGATTGCGGCTGCACTCCCTGGATCTTACGCAGGAAGCCGTGCCCGGCTGGCGTGGCGCTGCCCGAGGCCTAGCCCTGCCTTTCAGTGCTCCCCTCCGCTCCCCTCCAGGAGGGAGTCTCCGCTCCTTGGTGAGGCTCCTGGCACTTCTGGTCTGTGCCCGGCCCTTAGTGTCCTCTGCAGGCGCTGTCTCCTGGGCCCCGTTCAGGGTTCAGTGGGGTCCAGGTGTGTGCTTCACCCAGGAGCAGAGAGCCCTGTAAGCCGTGCTCCCCTAGTGCCGACTGGGCGAAATGCACCAGTTTCCAGATCAGATTGTTACGGTCTCCGTGGGCCAGGCAGCTGCCGGTGGTCATCTCAGCACTGTGAGGTCAGGAACCATCAGAGACCGTCACCAGTGGGCATCAGTCGGCTGATGGTCGGGCTGCGTCCCGGTCAGCAGTGCAGACGGGGTGCGGCCCGTGGAGACGGCACAGGACCGCCTCCCGGGATCGTGTCTTTGCAGACACATCACCCTGTTTCTTCCTAACGGACCAGCAGCCTCGTTGAAACGCAAGCTGTGCGCTGCCATCTTTCACGCTTTGTTTTCTTGGCTCTTTTCCGGGAGACGTACCCTACGTTTGCAGAATTAATAGAGACCCAATCGCCCCCACCTTTTCTGGGGACAGTTGTTTGATTGACAGTCAGTAATCATATTGATAATAAAAACTGCCTTTTTTTTTTCCTCCCCAAAGGGTATATTTCCTGCCTCATATATTCATCTTAAAGAAGCAATCGTTGAAGGAAAAGGGTGAGTCTAGGCTTGATGTTTCCACGAAGGAGGCAGCATTCGGCCTTGCTCCCCTTCCCGTGCAGGGTCCTCGAGGGGCTTGGACAGTGGGCGTGCCTGGCCGTGGGTGACAGGAGTTTTGGGGGAGGAAGAGGGACTTAGGGTTGTATGCAACCTGGTTGTGAGCCTTTGAAGAGTCTACAGTCAGCCCCTCACCTGCAGTCAGTGTCCTTGAACCTGCTGTCGGCTTTGGAGAGCATCCTAGTGCCCTGTGCGTCCTCGGGGCGCTGCCCCACCAGGCAGAGGCCGCGTGGCCCCCTGGCTTGGCAGGCATTTCCGGAAGACTCTGCAGGCTTTGGTAGACGAGGAGTTTCGGGGGAGCAACCAGTTGTTAACCTGGGACGTGTAACATCTACAGTTTGTCCGGCTGTGACCTATGCTTCTTAGAGGTCATCCCAGGGACGTACAAGGTCATTACAAGGGCACTGCAGCAGGGGAACCCAGGAGGCAGGAGTGAGAAATGACGAGCCAGGTGCGCCCGGGGGGAGGGAGGAAACATTCAGATGTTTTCCTTGTTTGTCTCAGCTACATCTTCACTCTCAGTCACACATGTGGGTTATCAAATTACTAATCAGATGATTGCCGCATAATGACTCCTCTCTGGCTGATTGCAAAATTGCCTCTCCAAGCCCCGCACTTCCCCCGCGTGGAGGGCACCAGCTCAGCTCCCGAGGTCCATTAAAGCGGAGAAAGCCGCTGAGAGGCATGCACGTGATGGCCGGAGTGTGGTCTTCTTTTATACAGACAAGATGTTTTGCATGCAGGATTGAAAGTAAATAAATTAAAGGGGTGATGAAGAAGGCAGGCGGTGGGACTTTCACCCCTTGTGGAAATGACTGAATAAGGGACGTCGTCCGTGTTTTCCATCCGTCTCCATAGGCAACAGGGTAGCAGTCAGATCGTAGGTGATTAATTTTTTTAAAAAATATTTTGATGAATACAAGCAAATACATGGAAACTATAATTATCAGGCATAATAGTAAAGTGAGCAAGAGATTATTTTAGCTCTCAGCAAATAGAGTCGCACCCTGCCCGACAGAGAGACGGGCACAGAGAGACAGAGACACCCCTGTCCTGTGCCTGGGGCTGGTGGAAGGTGGATGGAGAACGGGGGGAAACTGGCAGCTTAGAAACAGGGTCCCTGCCACTGCTTCCCGCCGCCTGTCACTGTTCTCCATGCTGCTACCGGCCCAGTCTCCCCTCCACTGCTCCCTCCCAAACCCACCTGCCTTTCCCTTCCCTCCCGGCCCAGAGCCTCCTGCCTTCAGACCGCACTGGTGATCTCCTTCCTCCTCCTTCCTCCTCCTTCCTCCTTCGCCTTCCCTTCTCCTGGTCCTGGTCGGGCATACACAGGAGGCAACCGATCGCTATGTCTCTCTCATCCAGGTTTCTCCCTCTCTTTCTCTCTCTCCCCCTCCCTCCTTCCCTGCCACTCTAAAAATCAACAGAAAAAAAATTCCTTGGGTGAGGACTAACAACAAACAAAACAAGGCAAAACAAAACACCAGTGCTCGCTCACCTAGATCACGGGTTAAGGACAAGCCAGGGTTAACCTGTCGGGTGGAGAGAAAGGGGAAGGGGTTCATCAGAGCTGGGGGCAGGTGGAATGCCTGTGGCCATTTGGAAGCAGTGACTTGGCTCAGAGTTCGCCACGGGTAACTGCTCCGGCATTATCACATAATGAGTTTTATGCTCCGTGGAAATGTAGAAGCCGTCCTATTCCGAGCCTGCATTTCACTGCCACACGGGTTGGTTGTAATTTGGGGCACGTCTGAGATAGATGGGTACACGTGATGGAAGTACCTTCCGCCTCCCAGACCTTGACGCCCGGAAGACTTTTGCGGGTGTCACCTCCTGCTTGGTCTGGGCTTGACATTGGAGGTGGGCGGCTGGCACAGCGGGTAACAGACAAGCATCCTCGGGCTTTGTCCAGACACCACCTGTCGCTCTTAGAGACTCACGCTGTCTTACATGTGGCTCCAGCCCTGTGTGAGTCTTCTCTCTGTTGGCTTATTTGGTCTATGGCCTGGGTTTGGAATTTACAGGTTTCCACTCGCAGGGATTACGGAGCCATGAACTTAGCTGCCTCTCCGCCTCTCTCCCCAGGCAAGATGAAACGGTCATTCCCGGCGACCTGCCGCTCATTCAGGAGGTCACCACGACGCTGCGGGAGTGGTCCACCATCTGGCGGCAGCTCTACGTGGTGAGAGCCCGTGGCATCGCAGCTAAAAGAGGGACAGCGGTCTCGCTGGGCCTTTTCTGTCCCCATCGATGTGTGCCCCCTCCCTTCCCTCCCCCCCCCCCAACCCCCCCCCCCCCGAACCTCAAAAGCAGACCTGGGACCGGGCGATAGGCAGAAAAGGCAAAGACAGCAGCGTGGCTTGGATTCTGCTCAGCCTTGGGGGGTCGTGCGCCCTTTGACCTGCTCTGTGTTGGGGTGCAGCTGGGCTCAGCTTCCTTGTGTTGGAAGAGGGACAGGCTGCTTTGCTTTCCAAGAAGGACTGGGCAGTCCCTGCGACGGACCCTCAGTGTTTATATTTTGTTCTCGAAGACAAAATCCTGCTTTTAAACTGCAATAGGTGCTCATTTAGGGATTTGGTAGGAGATGATTACTATTTTTTTGTTGTTGCCACTTGGCTGTTATCATTGGAGGAAACTACATAGCCGTGTGGATTTAAGCGTGACTATTAGAGGTGGGGATGGTTTCCATCCTGGCTTCTTTGTCCGTTTCTGCTGGTTGTGGAAAAAGTCTTCTTATTAATGCAGAGAGGTTGGGGCCATGGCATCTTCCATTTCCTATTCCTTCAGGGCACAAAAATTCATATTTGCAAAGATTACCTTTTGTTAGCCCTTATTTCTATTCCAGCTGCTGCTTTCTTCTCATATGCTAATGCTGTCAGCTCAGAGCTGGGAGCTGGGCTGTGCAGGGCCCGCAGCGCCTGGGTCTGGGGATCTGGACGCTTCCTGAGACCCCGCAGCTGCGCCCAGGCGGGCTCCTTGGTTTTCATTTTGCAGCCGCTTCCTGCAAACGCACAGTAATGAGCAGTTGCCGTAATTGTTCATCACATGTTCTCCCAGGCCTCAACGCGTCCAGTTAGCGACGAATGTTTTGTGTAAATCGGAGCAATTTTGTCGTTGCTGTTTCACATTTGACTTAGCACATTTTACACAAAATAATGCAGCAAAACAAACAGGAGTGGATGCTGCCTCATGTGTTAGTGGACACGGTTTTATGTGATTTATTTATTTTTTAAAAATATTTTTATTGATTTTTGGAGAGGAAGGGAGAGGGAGAGAGATAGAGACATCTATGAGAGAGAAACATCAACATTGATCAGCTGCCTCCTGCACTCCCCTTACTGGGGATGGAGCTTGCAACCAGGGCTGCGCCCTGACCAGAAATCGAACAGTGACCTCCCAGTTCATAGGTCGACGCTCACCCACTGAGCCACGTGGGCTGGGCAGTGGACAAAGTTTTAGCCACATTGCCCTGAAGCAGGCATTCCAATGGCTCCTTTGTTCTCCTTTGAAAGAATTTATATTTGCCTTTTATGGACCTACATTGTAGGATTTGTACAAAGCCAAAGATAAATGCTTATGCTATTTTTATTTTTTGTGATTACTTTTTGTTTTACTGTGTTGTAGACAATTTAGCAAAATATTAAGGATGTTAGCTATTTGGTAAGGCTTTAGAAAAATGGACCAGAAGAATTAATGAGGGGAACAAAAACAATTTTTCAGTAAACCATTAATTTTGACCATTTAGTTTTCATTTAATAAATGAACATCAGGATCATACCATAAAGAGAGTTCATGGGATGTTAGTTTGTTATATGATGATGGAGGTGGGGGTCTTAGGAATTCGTTGAAAGGAGGTGACATACTGGAAGTCGTGGACGAGAGATTCAGGGATGTGGAGAAGACGCTACTTTATAACAGGCAGCGACGATCACGTTTAAATCTTTTATGGGGATCGTAGGTTAGAATTTTACCGACTCAGGTGTCCCCTAGATTTCTTTTCACAGGAAGAACCACGGGGCTATTTCCCTTGGACGGTCCCTAGTTTCCTTGGCCAGTAGACCTCTCGCAGGTGCAAAACTGTGGCTCTTCTCTGTACCTGGAGTCCTCCCTGGAGATGGGCGGATGGTGAGAGGACGTGTGGATCCTGCACCTTCTTTGCGTTTCCCTTTTGGCTCGTCGACCGAGATCCTGCTTCTTGCGGGAGCCTCCCGCCTGTGTGTCGGCAGGACCTCGGCGCTCTGGGGTGCTGCGCAGAGATGCCAGTCTGGGCAGGCGGGAGCTATAGGCTCGGACTGACTCCGAAGGGGTCCGTGGTTGCCCCGCAGGGCGTTATCCAGTGGGCTGGCTCTGAGGCTCTGGGGGCACACCCGGCTCTGGTCGGCCTGTTGATTCACAGGTGCCTCGTCTGCAATGCAGACACAATGTTGAGGGTCATGCATTACTTTTTTATTCTTTTCATCTTTTAGTGTCTGGTAGGAACCACATTCCATAGAACATCTTTTTTTAAATTTTTAAATCTATTTTTATTGATTTCAAAGAGAGGAAGGGAGAGAGAAATAGAAACATCAATGATGAGAGATCATCACTGATTGGCTGCCTCCTGCACACCCCCATTGGGGATCGAGCCCACAACCCAGGCACGTGCCCTGATCAGAATTGAACCCTGACCTCCTGGTTCATAGGTGATGTTCAACCACTGAGCCAGGCCGGCCGGGCTAAAATGCCTTTTAATCGGACATAAGTTACATTCTGTCCTATACGGCATTCACTGCACGTGTATTTGGACCCCTCCCCCGTGCTGGGTTACGCCAGAGCGCTGACCTGCACTTCTCTGCCCCTCCGCGCAGCACGACAACAGGGAGATGTTCCGCAGCGTGCGGCACATGATCTACGACCTGATCGAGTGGCGGTCGCAGATCCTCTCGGGGACGCTGCCCCAGGACGAGCTCAAGGAGCTGAAGAAGAAGGTCACCGCCAAGATCGACTATGGAAACAGGTGTGTTCATCTGGGAACTGATTTCATGCTTAAGCGACCCGGTGCGGTAACGTCGACCGAAGCCTGGAGGAGACTGAACTCCTATTTTATCGTAAAGCCAAGCTTCCCGCGGCCGGCAGTGGTGTGGCTTTCATGTTTAAAGGGAGGAGCGTTTGCTGTTGCATCTCGCACACCAGGGGTTTTCCGAGTCACAGTAGAACCTGCTGTTCTCTTCAGGGAGTGGGGTGAGGGGCCTGCCCTTGGCCAGGTGATCCCCGCCCCGCCGCCCGCCCCGCATGGGTTCTAGAGACAGGATGTTTGACATTGTCACGTGAAACCCATTTCATGGCCACCTGCCTGAAAAACCCACACTGTGGAGCTTTGATGTTATTTTCCATGAGAGCATTGTGTTTCCAAGTTATGCCCAGAGACCACCTGCCTAGTTTGGCTGCGGGAAGCTGCCAGAGTATCTGATGCGGGGACAACGCAGTTAAGAAAGGAGGTGTTTCCAACGGGGATTTACTCCTTTGATAGGAAGTACAGTCGGTGGGAAGACAGTGTTTTGCCCGAGGAACTGGAGGGCGCGCTATCATATCTCTCTAGCCAAGGGCGCTGCACGGAGCTGTCTAGATCCTTCTTCAGGGAAAAACGATATAAAATAGAATCACAGTGTTGCAACTTTGATTTTAAAGCGGCTTCCGGGAAACATTTGACAAAGGCCATTTGATTAAAGTCAAGGACCCTCTTTCTAGGAAAACGCATGTACTGGACGCACACAGGGCTTTGCATATGATGTCTTGGGCGGTCCCAGCCCCCTTTCCTCAGTGGAGCTTCGGCATCCATCGTGTTCGTCTCTGACGGGCTAGGTTCTCTTGTTTGGCTAAGATGCTCCTGGCTAATGATTCGGAGCCTCTGAGCAGTGGTTGCTGAGAAAGCCACAAAGAATGGTTGGCAGGCCATGCCCTGTGATGGCAAGTGGCACTCTGGGAGGAGTGCGGGTGCCGCCAGGAGAGGGTCCTGGCTCAGAATCCAGGCTCTGGGCTCCCCAGGTGGCTCCCTGAGTTGAAGTGCCCTCCTTTGTGAAGTGGGCCTGGCCATCTGCCTTGGCAGGAGGTGGTGAGGCGTCGGTGGCAGGATGGATGTGCACAGCAGGTCGGCACCGGCCTGGGTCCTCTCCGCGGGATGCTGATTCTGTGTGGGGAGCTTTGTCAGCCTGGACCTTCTGGCCAGGCCTAAACCCAGGAGCTTAGCAGCTCCGCCCACACCCCAATGGATCCCCTCCCCAACTCATTAGCATTGACTCCACCTACCTTGAACTGACCCCGCCCACACAGCACTAACTGTCCAGGGGCCCTTGCAGGGCTGGGGGAAGCAGTAGAATTTGCAAAGACAACTAATGAGAGCTGACACGGCTGCTGTAGAAATCGTCTTTCTGTTCCTCTCGGGGCGCCGTAGTCATTGCAGGGACTGAGGCTGTGTCCACGCGGGACAGGGACTCTTTGATTAAAAGCCTGTGTGCGCTCGTGCCCCTGACCGGCCGCTATGGGTCTTGCTCCACCATCAGTGAGTTTGCTTAATTGATATTAAAAGGAAAAAGTTAGATTTCTGTGGTTGCTGTCCAAATGGTGAACACTAAACCCCCCTGATGGGTGGTCTTACTCCTATCACAGCGGGCGCTGGGCGGCCCTCAGGGAAAGAAGCCGGGGTCCGTTTGTCGGGATGGAGTCTCTATTGCCAAGTCCACGTTCCTCTTCACCTCGTGCCCATGAAAGACATTCTCTAGTGGAAATTTGTCTTTCTTTAAACAGACTTTCCTAGGTTCTATGGTTAAAAACATATGACAGTTTTCTGCTTCAATAGACTAGTGAATGGCAGGCAGGAAATCTCAAAGGAAAAGTGTCAGTCATCTATGGTCTAGATCAGGGGTTCTCAACCTGTGGGTCGCGACCCCTTTGGGGGGTTGAACGACCCTTTCACAGGGGTCGCCTAAGACCATCGGAAAACACATATATAATTATGTATTGTTTTTGTGATTAATCACTATGTTCAACTTAATTATGTTCAATTTGTAACAGATTGGGACTCACCACAACATGAACTGTATTAAAGGGTCGCGGCATTAGGAAGGTCGAGAACCACTGGTCTAAATCCTCATGTTTTCGTACCACCGTGGCACAACCCTTTCTTTATATACTCACCTTTGTTCCTTAAATAGAAATGATGGTTAAAAAAAAAAATCACCAAACCAGTTTGCTGGATTGGGGAAAAGGGAGAGAATGTTGCCAAAAACACATGTAGTTGTGGATGGATAGCTTTATCGGCCAGCCGTTGCTCACGGTTTCCGTCGGCTACTGCATCTCACCATCTGGCCAGAAAGTTGCTTGCTGCTGTCGTGGATAACTTCCATCTGTTTGGCGTTGAAACACGGGACCTGTTCCTTGCAGATCCTCTGATGGGCTAGCGTAGGGATTAGAACTGACTCGAAGTAGAAGGACGCTGTGCGGTGGGAACAGTTACAGTGTGTGGGTGCGTTCAGCCATTGATACTGTTCATATAGCAACTAATAATGCACTTGTCACTTGGGCGGATAGATCTGTGACATTTCTCACCGTAAGACAATGGAAGTTTTTGTTATTGATTTATTCTTTGAATTCCCAGGGAAGTGACCTTGCAGAATTATGTTTCCTGAATATTTGTGGGTGACCCCGACTTTCGATGGTTTTTTTTTTCTGCTCAGCTACTTGGCCTGAAGGTGTGTTAGGAGAAGTCAAAGCCCTTGGTCTTTGTGCCTGAAGTTCTGAGTTCTTGTTGTTCCAGAATTCTCGATTTGGACTTGGTGGTGAGAGACGAGGATGGGAACATCTTGGATCCGGAACTCACCAGCACCATCAGCCTCTTCAGAGCTCATGAGGTGGCGTCCAAACAAGTGGAGGAGAGGTTACAGGAAGAAAAGGTGCGCGCAGCGCTCCGCGGTCCGCCATTCACCTCTGGGCGCTGCTCCCGGTAACAGCGTCAGCTCTAACGAGTCCAGCACCGGCCAAGCCAGGCTGTGCACTGAGAAGGACCCGCGCAGGCACAGCCACACAGCGTGCTCCACATGGTGGTGAACGGAGTGGGGCCCGCTGCCAGGCGCGGTGCTGCTGGCCGGGAAGGATTCCATCCCTCTGTGTGCAGGGTGTTAGCAGGCAGGGCCTTTTTATACTTATTTTTTATTTATTATTTAAAAATATGGTTTTATTGATTTTAGAGAGAGAGGAAAGGAGAGGGAGAGAAACATCCATGAGAGAGAGACATCGATAGGGTGCCTCCGGCACGCCTCCTCCCATGGATCGAGCCCGCCACCTGGGCATGTGCCCTGGTTGGGAATTGAACCGGGGACCTCTTGGTTCATTGGTTGGCGCTCAACCACTGAGCCACGCCAGCCGGGTGGGAGGCAGGATTCCAATGACATTTGTTCTCACCTCCTGGGAGACGACACTTGATTCTGCACAGCTTCTTGGCTATGTGTCGGGGTGACATTTTAAGCCACACGGGGGCAGGAACACACGTCTTAGTGATCTTTCTCATCTTCCGTGGCCTTTCGAGGCATCCTGCGTAGAGCGTAGGTTTTCGGGGTCCGTGTAATGATTGCAGGTCTCTGAGGAAAGTACTCCGTCTGCGCCCCGGTGGCTGTGGCTGTCACCTGGGGTGCTGCTACGTTCCGCTGGCTGCGTGCTGGTTCTGGGAACTCAGGGACAAGGAAGTGACTGTGCCCCGTGTGCTGGCAGGTTATGCCTGGCTTTCTGTTCTGTAGGAGATTAATGAAAGGGCAAGGGCTGGCGAAGAGTGTTGCTAACGTCGCCTTTCCACATTGCTTCCGCTTCCAGTCCCAGAAGCAGAACATGGACCTCAGCCGGCAGGCCAAGTTCGCTGCCACGCCCTCCCTGGCCTTGTTTGTCAACCTGAAAAACGTGGTCTGCAAAATTGGAGAGGATGCCGAGGTGCTCATGTCGCTCTATGACCCCGTGGAGTCCAAGTTCATCAGGTTGGTGCCATCCTGCTGCAGGGACAGCAGCCCGAGCCGCCCCAATGTCTTATTCCTGCAAAGAGCCCTCGGGGACCCACGGGCCACACTCCCCCCAAGCGGCTGGCCCCTCTGCTCTCCCCGGACAGTGTGGGGGCAGCAGCCCTGGCTCTGGGCCAGGGTCAGCCTTCTCCTGTACATGGGCACTTTTTTTTCTAATATATCTTTATTGATTTCAGAGAGAGAACCATTGATGATCCACGATGAGAGAGAACCATTGATCAGCTGCCTCCTGCAGGCCCCTACTGGGGATCAAACCTGCAACCCGGGCCTGTGCCCTGACCAGGAATCAAACCTGACCTCCTGGTTCATAAGTCAATGCTCAACCACTGAGCCACACTAGCCGGGCTTCATGGGTCCTTTACATTGGAGAGCTTCCGTCTTGCGAAGTTTCAGGGGCCCAGCGACTGAAGATGGAAGTAACACTTGTTTCCTCTGTTCCTGGGGGTGATAGACCCGGCTCCCCCACTCTCACGCTCCTCTTCATCTCCTTGTTTGAACTTCCCTTCTCTGTGACTGTCCCTGTGGGCCGTGTTTAGACCGGGGCCTGCCCCGTGGAGCCTCCCAGTTAATCGCTATGCAGTGAAACGCAGTAAACCCCGTCTGGCACCCTACCCTTGCGGGTGTGGTCCTCTCTTTCCCACTTCCTTGCTTTTGTCCCTCAGTACGACCTTCTCTTTGTCCAGATGGAAAGAAGGATGGTTTGAGTTATGTGTGAAGCATGTGTGTGTGGGTAAAACTCTAGTATCTTCACGCGTGTTACTCAAAATTTAAAAAGTGAGTGTGCACCTGGAAACAGGCCATGTGAGTGGATTTCACGTTCATGTCACATACGGGCTTTCTGTCTCCGGACAGAGGCTCCGTCATACCTGGCTTGTCTGGCTCTGAAATAACGCCGTGCTTATTTCCTACCGGAAATGAGTGAGTGGGGAATTTTATTTATTTAAAAAAAATCTGTTTTTATTGATTTTAGAAAGAGAGGAAGGGAGAGGGATAGAGAGAGAGAAACCTCCATGAGAGAGAAAGCGACACCGATGGGCTGCCTCCTGTATGCCCCCTACTGATGGTGGAGCCTGGGCATGTGCCCTGACTGCGAATTGTACCTCTTGGTTCATAGGTCGACACTCAACCACTGAGCCACAGTGGCCGGTTGCATGGTAAATTTTAGACTATAGTCATTCTCAATGACAAACATGCTTTAGAAGTAGTAAATGTTGAAATGCCATTTTCAGACAGTTCCTTTGTGACTATAACCCTAGATGCCCGGGGTTGAACCTGCCTCAGGGTTGTGTTCAGGTGGATCTCAGATGCCTGTGCGGGCAGTCGCTCCTCTCCTCCGTTAGCGGAGTGGCCGCGGTGCTTGGTGTTGACACTGCTCAATGCCCGTGGTTGTCTGCTCTGTGAACCTCCGTGGTGTTAACCATAAGCCAGCGTGGCTGAGCACTGAGCTCCCTGTTATCGATGGAAAAATTAATTTGCTTTTCTCTCTTTCTCTTTCCAGTGAAAACTACCTGGTTCGCTGGTCAAGTTCAGGATTGCCTAAAGATATAGACAGATTACATAATCTGCGGGCTGTTTTCACTGTAAGTGCGTCCGGCGATGTTGGGTAAAGTCGTTCAGCATTCTAATGCTGAGTGACTTGTTTAATGACCCCCGCTCTGACCTCTCCCCACACGGGCACATGGTTCTTGGCATGCCCGTCATGCATGGTCATGTCGTCATAATGACCCCCTTCCTGGAAGTCCTCTGGGGCCCTAGCTTCCTGTAGCATCCCCCGAGCAAAGTCCGCCGGCGTTACCAGCACACATCTCTCCAGCACGGACGCAGGTTCCCCCGACGCTGATGACTATAGTTCCCCAGCTCCTTTCTGGTCCTGAGCTACTTACTAAAATGCTAACAGCTGCTCAGGAATGCGTCTCGATGCCTCTTCCTGCGCTCTGTCCCAGGGGAACTCGCATTGAGGGACGGGGCTCCGGATAACGTATGGAAATTCATGTTCCTAGGACCTGGGCAGCAAAGACCTGAAGAGGGAGAAAATCAGCTTCGTCTGTCAGATCGTCCGCGTGGGCCGCATGGAGCTGAGGGACAACAACACGCGGAAGCTGACCTCGGGCCTGCGGCGGCCCTTCGGCGTGGCCGGTAACCGTGTCTCCTTGTCCTTGCGGGTCTCAAGGTCATCACACTGACCCTGAGGGGAGCTGCTGCTGGGCACTGCATTGGTCAGCTCTTCTGTGGGAGAGAAAATAACCTGTCAGTTCTGTCCCCGGTGGTTTCACGGCCAGGGGCTGCGCAGGGTGCTGCCCGAGGGGCGCGTGCCAATCAGGTGCTTGGTTTCAGAGTGGCCCCCTCTCCTGGGGGCACCCTGGACCCCATGCTCAGCCTGGAGGGCAGCCTGGCCTTGGAGGTTGTCAGGCCTTCTGGACCTGGCCGTGGATGGGCTTAGGAGTGAATTGGCAGCGAGTGGCCAGCAGCCAGGGGGACACGGGCTCCGCCTCCATGTCTGTGCGGGGCTCCGTCTTGTTCGGGGGCCGCCCAGGAGGAGGGAGCGCCCGGCTGCCCCACCAAGCAGAGCTGTCCGTGGCCCGGGAAGCTCTGCCAAGTCGCCTCTTTGGCTGTCACTCATTTCTCACCGTTTGCAGAGGGGGGTGGCCTGGCAGTGCCCTCTGTCCGTCCTCGTGCTTTCTGTGAGCCTTGGGATTCATGCGATGTGTCCGTGGGGAGGGCTCTTTCACTTTTTCTTTTTTTTGTATTTTCATTGATTTCAGGGAGGAAGGGAGAGGGAGAGAGAGATAAAAACATCGATGATGAGAGAGAATCTTATTGGCTGCCTCCTGCACGCTCCCTTGTGGGGATCGAGCCCGCACCCCGGGCATGTGCCCTTGACCAGAATTGAACCGCCGTCTGACGCTATATCCACGGAGCCACACCGGCCGGGGTGGTCGAGTTCTTTCTCCCGGACACGTGGCCGGGTTTCTCACGGGAACAGCAGGAAGCTCGGGCCCAGCTTCGTTTTGTCGTTTTGTTTTTAACCCCCGCTAAGCAGGCTTCGTTTCCAGAACAGTTTTAGGTTCATAGCCAAGTTCAGCAGAAAGTACGGAGATTTCAGAATGTTTCCGCCTCCTCCCTCCGCCCACAGGCAGCGCCTCCCCACCACCCACAGCCCCCCACCCCACGTTCTGTTTGCTGCCACGGATGAACCCCATGGCTGCGCCCTCGCCACCCAGAGCCACGTTTACAGCAGGGCTCCCCTTGCTGTTGCCCGTCCTGTGGGTTTTGATAAATGTCCAATGACTTCTACCCCCCACTTAAGTATCAGACCCAGTTTTCACTGCCCGGGAAGCCCTCTGTGTTCTGCGTGGATTTTTCTGATAAAACATACCCAGCCATTTAAGTAAATGATTTACTCCTTCCCAAGATTCGGTAACATGCGTTGTGAGGCAGCACATGCCCCTGGTCACTTTTGTCCGGCTCTGGCGTGGGGTCTGCCCTGGCGTGGGGTCTGCTCTATTGAGGGGTCTGCACTGGACTCCGTGGTGAGTGAAATGTTGAGGGTACGGCGGCCTTTTGCGAGGTCCCCCGAGCGCGGATTCAGGAATTCTGTCAGGCTTCCATTCCTCACCTCCTGAACACGTGCACGAACATTGCACCTCTATTTTTCAGAACCTGCCGCACCTCTTAAGGGTAATCTCATATTATGGTTGAAGCACCTGTAATTTTTCAGGATCCCTATTTCTCTTTGCCGCCTCTAGGGTAGTTTTAAGGAGATATTTTATTCTTCCCTCTGATGCATTGGGCTTCTCTGAAGTGACCAGTGAAGTCTCTGACAGTGTGTGTACGTGGGCCCTCCCGCACCGCTGCTGTGAATGCTGCGGCTGTCAGGCACCAGGACGGTGCTAGTTCCTGTGAGAGCGCCGACTCCTCCCAGCCCAGTGCCGTCCCAGCCCGGCTGCTGCTTTCCCTTCCTTGTTTATCTTTATTTTTATGTTAGTCCTCACCCAAGGATAATTTTCCCATTGATTTTTTTAGAGAGAGTGGAAGTAGGGGGAGGGAAGAGGGAGACGCGGGAGGAGAGAGAGAGAGAGAGAGAGAAATGTTGATGTGAGAGACACATTTATTGGTTGCCTTCCGCACACACCCTGACAGGGCAGGGATTAAACCTGCAACCCAGCTACATGCCCATGACCGGGAATGGAACCCATGACCCTTTGGTGGCTGGGCAGACATTCCAACATCGAGCCCACTGGCCGGGCAGCTTTCCCCTTCTGTGGATAACAGTGGGATCTTCCCGGCCTCCACATGTGGACTTGTGTGTGGGATGAAACGATTTATGTTTTGATTTGGCGTGGTGTTTCCATGGATGTGTGCATTTTTCAAAACTCATTGAACTAGAGTACAATCTGTGCATTTAATTTACATTTTTTATAAAGACAAAGGTCAAAGTATCCTTTCCCCACAGACTCTCCCTGAGCCCCACTTCTCCCCTGTGGCCTCACCCCTCTATGAACCCTTCCATGTGAGAGAGACACATTTATTTGTTGCCTTCCGCACACACCCTGACAGGGCAGGGATTGAACCTGCAACCCAGCTACATGCCCATGACCGGGAATGGAACCCATGACCCTTTGGTGGCTGGGCGGACATTCCAACATCGAGCCCACTGGCCGGGCAGCACACACACAATTGAACGTATTTGCCACCTGGCCAGACTATAAAGACCCCGAAATAACAGCTGTATTTCCCCACGACCTGCTGCGACTGCCACAGGCGGAAAGGTGGGCTCGGGGCGTCACCGTCCCAGTGCACGTCCTCCACTACCCATGCCAGGGCTTAGGTGCTCACTTTTCTAGAACATTCCAACCCACAAAGTCCTCCTGGGAGGTGCCCCGCTAGGGGGCCTGTCGGATGCCAGGCAAAGGGATTGATTACGTGGAACTCTGTCCTTGGAGCCCCGCCCCCACTTGGCCAGTGTTTTCGGAGACTGTAATTCATCTTTCAAACGGGAAGGCGAGTGACCTGACTGTAAGAAATGTGCGCCCCGCGGCTCACCCCGCCGTGTGTCAGCAGGCGCTCTGGTGTTCCTTTGTTTGTTTGTTTTTCTCTGATGATGGCATGTCAGCCAAACAATCTCTGTTCTGTTCTTGTCCCCAGTGATGGATGTAACAGATATAATAAATGGAAAAGTGGACGACGAGGATAAACAGCATTTCATCCCCTTCCAGCCGTAAGTATGGAGCCGTCCGCGTGCTCAGCGGGTGCCCTAGGGCAGCGTGTGCTGGTGACCGTGATCTTCATGGTTAGGTTGGTTCGTTCAGCACACGCAGGGATCGGTTCTTTGGAAATCACTAAGAGTCCGTGTGGTCACTGCGGTAGCACATAGAATTTTGTAGCCAGAAGAGAACCCTGGGTTCGAGGTTGGTCCTGCAGGTAGAATACTTTCCATGTGATCCCGGAATCGCCTTATCACGCAGGACACGCAGAGTTTCGATTCCCTCCGAGCGTGGATGTTTCTTTATGTAATTGATTCATTCTCGTAGTGATTCACATTCTCCAAATACAGTGCTTTCAGATTCCTCACAGGAGGCTGCTGTTCCTAAAACAGCAGACCAAACCAGAGAATGATGGATGCTTTCCTGGAGCGAGGAATGACTCCCCCACGCCCGTGCTCAGGCCGCGGGCGCTCCTGTCTCGGTTGTTGCTCAGCGGCCTGGATCCGCACCCACTTTGAAGGATTTGTCTGGTTCGGACAGATGTCTGTAGGGAGGCACCCGGAGGAGACTCGTTCGATCGATGCTCCGATGTGAAGGCAGATCCCGTAGAAAAGGCTGAAAGGCCTGGTGCCATTTCCCTGGAGATAACGCAAGAGGGTGTCCAGGGATTGGGGAACCGCCACTCTGCGGGCAACCCTGCCCCTCAGACGGGGCCCAGAGAGGAGGAGGAATTAGAATGGGCGAGGCCATGTGTCAGACAGCTGCCCCCGGGGGGTGCACTCTCGGAAGAATAGGTGACAAGGAAGGACCGGCACAGGGCCTGCCCCGGTTCTGTCTCTTCTCTTTTCTGGTTTGGCTTTAGTGGCCTCAGACCCCAGACAGGTTTTATTGTAAAAGTTGCACGCTGTCTTCAGGTGCTGGCTGCAGGGGTTTGCAGGCAGGTGGGTGGCTGCAGGAGGCCTGTCCCGGGCCGGGGTGGGGTGGGCAGCAGATGTGGGCTGCACTTCCCTTGGCACCAGCAACCCTTGCCCGACAGACCAGCCCACTCAGGCCGGGACTGACCCTGGCTTCTAACTGAGAGTGGAAGGGTGTGCTCTGTAGGCAGGTGATCTGGTCACACAGTGTCCGGAAGCCTGGCTCAGCAGACAGCTCTGCAGTCTTTTCGACAGAAGAGCAGGAAACCCTGCAGTGTTGGCTTGGAGGGCAGTTCCCCTCTATGACTTTCCCCACAGGAGGCCGAGACCCGATGTGGCTTCTATTTTTCTGTCCAGTCCAGCAGCCACCAGCCATGTGGGCTATTCCAGTGAATGGAAATGAAATGCAATTAGATACTGAGCTCCTCAGTCACACGCATCCCTTTTAGCGTGTCCAATGCTAACGTGGCCATAGGGCTGTGGCTCCCATATGGGTCAGCGCAGATATGGGACATGTCCGTCATTGCAGAATAGTCTATAGCAGCGCTTCTCAACCTGTGGGTCGCGACCCCTTTGGGGGTCAAACGACCCTTTCCTAGGGGTTGCCTAAGACCATCGGAAAACACATATATAATTGCATATTGTTTTTGTGATGAATCACTATGCTTTAATTATGTTCAATTTGTAACAATGAAATTGGGGTCACCACAACATGAGGAGCTGTATTAAAGGGTTGCAGTGTTAGGAAGGTTGGTAACCTGTTCTATGGGGCGGAGCTGCTCTGGAACCACACCCAGTGCATCTAGTTACAGGGGAGCCCTTGCACAATCTGCAAGATTCCTCCGTGCACAGGGGGATGTCATTTTTGAACGCGGGCAGCTATGGAGGTAAAATACAAGACACCTTTATAAGATGATGATATTAAGCTGCTTCCTTCGCCTGTGGGAAGAGTGAAGCCCAGTTCTCTTTTACTTTATTTTTTAAAAATATGTCTTTATTGATATTTAGAGAGAGAGAGGAAGAGAGAAGGATAGTGAGAAACATTGATCGGCTGCCTCCTGCATGCCCCCTACTGGGGATGGAGCCCGCAACCCAGCATGAGCCCTGACCAGGAATCGAACCGGTGAGCTCGTGGTTCATGGTCGATGCTCAACCACAGAGCCACACCGGCTGGGCTGCCCCGTTCTCTTTCAAATGCTGTTGTGTATTTGAGACCGGGGGGGGGGGGGTGTCTGGAGGCCCAGTTGTGGCATTTAGTGGGAATCGCCCATTGCCTGCCCGCGACTTCTGGGAAAAGTCAAAGGAAAGAAGACAAAACACAGGTTCCCGGTTGAAAAGCTAGGGGATTCGATTCTCAGTTGTAGACGTGCTAATCTCAGTTTCACTGGGACGCGTTACGAGCTACTCAGGACAGTGAAGGCCCACCATCCTTTCCTGCCTTTTAGCGAGACATCCACTGTACAGAGTGCGATTACAGGCGAGCTCTTCCTGTGGTCGGAAACTCCTTGCTCCACCAAAGGCAGCTGATCCCGTACAGTGGATATTTGCAGCGTTAGGAACACACCGCAGCGCGCTTTTAGGTGCAAAATAAGCGATGAAACCGCTCTTGGGGAAATGCATGCTAATGACACCGTTTTTTTGCTCCATTAAAACTGATGTATGATGTTGCGGGGCAAGTTTAGGGAAGGGAAGCGCAGTCCCTCTCTCTCGCTGTCTGTCTGGTCACCGGGGTAGCCAGTGTAAACAGTCCTCAGCTCCTGAGCAATGGGGCTCAGTGATGACTAGCACGCGCGCCCTTGGTCCTAGAATGAGGTTAAACTTTGTGCACACGACAGATCTCCTCGCTCGTTGCATAGTGTCTGGCTGTGCCACACCCTTTCTCTCTGCTCACGCCTGTGAACGGGTCCTCATTCATGAGCCCTGAAAACATTGATGGGCTCATTCATACTTATTATTTTATCCTTACCCGAGGATATTTTTCCCATCGATTTCGAGAGAGAATAGAAGAGAGGGAGGAGGGGGGAGGGAGAGAGAGGGAAACATTGATGTGCATGAGAGAGAGACATTGATTGGTTGCCACCACACACACCTTGACCAGGGCCGGGGATCAAACTCACAGTCAAGGTATGTGCCCTTGACCGGGAATGGAACCCCCGACCTTTTGGTCCAACCGGCCAGGGCTCACATTCATAATTGCGCCACGATTTCATGTTCCAGGGATGGTCGTTGGAGTCTCCAAGACTGTGCCATTCTTTTCCCATGGAGTTCACGGCCCTTTGGAGCGCCACCCAAGTGGCTACCACCCCAGCTTCCTCAGAAATGAGGTGGCGGGGATCCTTTTTAAAAAACCTCGATTTTGCTTTTTCCCTTCAAACCACCTGCCCCTTGCCCTATGCTAGGCTTTAGAGTGATTGAAATGGAAGGAATGTCCATAAATTTCCTTGGGACTAAATGCCACCCAACTGCATACTTTCCGATTAGCTCCCTTTTCACTGCTTAGGAGAAGGGGGTGTGGTTGTTTCCTGGGGATAGGGTTGACCTCGTTTGCTGTACTTTTTTCGTGTGGTTCGGCATTTTCCTGATCAATGCTCTCCCCTGTCTCTCTTGTCACCTATCCTGTCCTTTGTCGTGCGTTGACTCACGATGACTCTCTCGCACTCGGTGACGATGATCTCTTGTGTTCCCTTGTTATCGTGACCTCTGGGTCTCTGTGCCCCTTTGTCTCCTGTGGTCTTGGTCGTCCCGTGCCCTCCAGGCTCGCGTTGGACGACGCCATTCGACACAAGCCGCTGAACATGTCATCCCGTTTTTCACCCAGGGTGGCAGGGGAGAATGACTTCCTACAGACTGTTATAAACAAAGTCATTGCTGCCAAAGAAGTCAACCACAAGGGCCAAGGTACGTATTCTGTCGTTTGTTTCTGTAAATGTCCACTGGCTTGAGTTTGGACAGTGCCATGTGGTTTGCATTTTAGTTTGATGATGATCATGACGATGGTGATGATGATGATAATAAATACAATGATGAAGATGATGACAATTATGATGGTGGTGATGAGGAGGAAGAGGGTGGTACTGATGATGGTGGTGAGGGGGAGGGAGAGTAGGAGGGGGAGAATGGTGATGATAGTGATGGTGATGATGATGATAATAAATACAGTGATGAAGATGATGACAGTTGTGATGGTGGTGATGGTGATGTGGAGGAAGAGGGTGGTGATGATGATGGTGGTGATGATGGTGAGGGGGAGGAGGAGGTGGAGAATGGTGATGATAGTGATGGTGGTGATGGTAATGGTGATGGTGACAAGGAGGAGGAAGAAGAAGATGGTGGTGATGGTGATGTTGGTGGTAGTGATGGAGATGATGATGGTGGTGATGGTAAGGAGAAGGAGGAGGAGGAGAATGGTGATAGTGATGTGATAATAGTGGTGATGATGGTGGTGGTGATGGTGACGAGGAAGATGAGGATAGTGTTGATGGTGATGGAGATGATGGTGGTGATGGTAATGATGGTGGTGATGATGGTGGCGATGATGGTGACGAGGAAGAAGATGAGGATAGTGTTGATGTTGATGGAGATGATGATGGTGGTGACGATGTTGATAATGGTGATGATGATGTTGATGATGGTGATGACGATGTTGATGATGGTGATGTTGGCAGCCGGGGATAATGTCTGTAGTCGTTTGCCTGGTGTACAGCATTATGAAGGTTTTCTTGCTGATCACCCTTGTAAGCTCTGCTAAGAGCCAACTTCCTTGATGTGAGGGTTCGACAGAGTGGGAAACAATTAAGCCTTTGGAAATCCGAGTTGATGAGACTAGAAGCAACTCATCTGTTTGCCTTCCCCAGTCTTATCCAGCCGCTCCTTTCCTAATCATTTTGAAAAGCACTTCAGTGGCCTCACAGGAGCATACAGTAACCGTCTCCGGCTGTTATTTCACTTGCTGTTTAGAGAAACATGAGATGCTCCACATGCCCACCTCCGCACGTGCTCCTGTCGCAGCGCTCCTTGCCGGTGTCGGCCTAATCGCTGCCACTTGGTTTACTGAGACGCCCCCTCCTGCCCCCTGAGATCGTGGGCTCATTTTGCCCTCCTTCCCCTTCAGTTCTGTGATGGAGGGATTTCTCCTTCCCGTGGCCCGTCTAACACTCATCATTTTTAATCCCACACTGACAAGCTCCCCAGCAGCTGCCCTTCTGTTGGCAGAGGCAATGAATCAGTCACCTCGGCTGGTGACAGCTGGCACTCGGCGGCCGGGAGGCCCCGGAAAACAACTGTTTACCCAGGCCCTGCCCAGCCGAGGGGAAGGCGCGTCAGAGCCCTCCTGCCTGAGGCTGCTTCTCGCACCCAGGAAAGTCCACTTCTCAGCCCCGGATTCGAGGGAGACTTCCCGTGAGCTCCTGGCGCTCAGGGAGCAACCCCGATGCATCATCCAGTGAGCTGTGTGGGTAGCGTGTAAGGAACAGTCCCCTTGGTTCCCTTCCCATCGCTCTCAGGGAGGGTGAACTGAGTCCCAGGAGCCCACCCTCTGCAGTAGAGGGACCTTGGCTGTGAACTACCGCCTCCCTGGCAACCATCCCTGAAGCAAAAACCGCAACCCAAATGTCATTAAATGTAACCTCTCTAGACAGAGCCTTTTCTTTTCTTTTTTTTTTAAGTCAGTCTCTGGGGTGGGCCCAGGCACCTGTATTTTTTAAAAATATGTTTGTATTGATTTTTAGAGGGAGAGGAAGAGAGAGAGAGAGAGAAAGATAGAAACATTGGTGGCAGAGAAACATCATCGGTCGGCTGCCTCCCACAGACCCCCCTACTGGGGATCGAGCCTGCATCCCAGCCATGTGCTTTGACCGGGAATCGAACCATGACCTCCTGGTTCATGGGTGCAGGCTCAACTACTGAGCCACCATCATCATCACCATCCCTCTCCTCTTCCTCCTCCCCATCGTCTCCATCCTCATCATTTCCAACATCATCCCCATCACTACCACCGTCACCGATGGCAGCCAGAGCCGTGTCTAGCTAACCCAGGAGTCATCTTCTCAGAGCCCTTTGCAAACCATGGGGAGGTCCAGTGGCAGCTGTATCTCTGGAGCCACTGGCAGCTTGGGCCCAGGACCCTGGCTGCCCTCGGCTCTCCTGCTCCTAGATCCTCCGTGTGGATGAGCTTGTACTATTCAGTCACAGGAAGAGCAAAGAGCCGGGCTGGCCCTGTCCCGTGGGGCTGACTCTGTCCGGTGGGGCCGGCTCTGTCCCGTGGGTCCTGCCCTGTCCTGTGGGTCCTGCCCTGTCCCGTGGGTCCTGCCCTGTCCCGTGGGTCCTGCCCTGTCCGGTGGGGCTGGCCCTGTCCGGTGGGGCTGGCTCTGTCCGGTGGGTCTGGCCCTGTCCCGTGGGTCCTGCCCTGTCCCGTGGGGCCGGCCTGGTGGTGGTCCACAGCCCAGCGCTCTGCTGCCGCCTTCTGCAGAGCTCGGGTGCTGCTTAGCAGTTGGGAACTTTGGGTTCATGAAGCTGAGAATTCACCTCCCAGGTTCTCCTCTGTTGTCCCCCTTGGGAGCATGAGAAGCGAAAGCCTTTCAGCCACCCCCCCCCAGAATGCTAGCCCATGGTTTACCTTCAGTGCACGTGAGCTCAAAAGCCTTGGGTCCCGGGCAGAGCTGGCGCTCAGTGCTGTCCGCGTGCACGCCTGTCCTGCGGCCCCGGCTGAGCGGGATGTGTAACCCAGCCAACCCGACGCCGGTGATGCCCGGGCCAGCCGCCTCCCCCTGGCCCCTCTCCTCCCCCCTCCTCATGCACGACCTTTTCTCTTACAGCCTTGGGCCGTGAACGAGGAGTTGCTCGTTCGTTAAGCTGGTTTTGTGCCTTCTTGTAGACACGGACTAACGGACGCGCCTGTTGTCTCCCTAGGCCTGTGGGTCACTCTGAAGTTGCTCCCTGGAGACGTCCATCAGATCAGGAAGGAGTTTCCTCACTTAGTGGACAGGACCACGGCCGTGGCTCGGAAGACGGGGTTCCCCGAGATCATCATGCCCGGTAAGAGCTGCTTCCTCCCGAGTGGCTGACCGTGGTGCGGAGGTAGCTGGCGTTTGGGGACGTCGCAGAGCTGGCCGCTGAGCGCCACGTGGACAGGGGCCCGTGGGAGCTCCGGCAAGCAGGGGGCAGGTGCTGCGGGCCAGGCCGAGGGCGGCGGCTTCCCTTGGTTACAGCGACCTGGGAGGGTGCGGGGAGCGACTGCTCAGGGTGCCGGAACAGGGACTAGCGGGTGAAATAAGCCTCTGCCAGCATCCCAGCCCGAGAGCCTGAGCCTCTGTCAGCAGCTGGGGAAGGGCCACGGCTCTGCGGGCACGGCCTTGGCCGAGCCACGTGCCCTTGCTGCCGCGGCCCCGGCAGGACGCTTGTGCGCAGGTGGGGTCATACGCGGTCACGGGTGCAGGAGGTCCGGCGGGGTCTGTGGGGAGCTGTGTGGCAGGCACTGCCAGGCTCGTGGGTTTGTGACGATGCTTGTGACTGTCCCAGGCTAAGCCGGGTCCCTCTAGGACTGAGGCGATCCTTTATGATGGTTTTGTGGGTTCACAGGGGTGGCCTGGGCTCCCCTGGTTTCTGATGCTGTAACAGCGTTGAGTCATCCAGACGGTGGGCCGAGTGGAGGGAGCTCAGTGTAGGTGAACACTGCCTGTCAGGTTCCGGCTGTGTGACAGCCCCCGGGGGAGGTTGTGGTCACTGCCTCCTCGCCACAGTGTCCCCAGCGCCCCCAGCGCTGACAGGCAGGACCTGGTCAGGCACCCGGCTCCAGTCCCCCCGCCCACCTCCCCGCCCCCCCCGCTCCTCCCTGGCGCTGGGCCCCGGGCCTGTGCTGACCCCTCTCAGCTGCGGTCTCCTCATCTGAAGAATGAGAATAACATAGTCCCCGCCTGTCAGACTGGTTGGCCTCTGAGCTGCCAGGATAAGTAGCAGCAACGCCGAACCCCGAGGATCCGCAGGGATCAGCTCAGGGCCTGAGGCACAGCAGCCAGCCTCTCTGAGAGGCCCCCAGCCTCCTCCCACAGCCTCCCTCCCTCCTAGGATGCCCTGGAGCCGGAGGCATGAGCCGCAGCCTCTTGGGAGCGCCCGGCTGTGGGTCTTCCTCTGGGGGCCCCCGCAGTGGGCGTCTCTGGGCTAGTGGGAGAGGGGACTTGGCGTTTAGCCACCTCCCAGCCGTGGTGGTCCTCTGGCTGGGGGGCCTTTGTGGGCTGCGGGCCCCCTTTGGGGTTATGCTGTGCCTCGATAGACCTTTCAGGCTGAGGGACCCCAAAGCCCACCCTGCCTTACGGACGACAGTTAGCAGTGGGGGGCTGAGTGGGTGGGAGGCTCAGTGACCGTCCCAGGTCGCACAGCTCACTGGTGGCAGGTCCTGGGCCCACAGCCGTGCCTCCAGCCCCGCCCTGCGCCCCGTCATTCCCACCGACGCTCAGGGTCAGGGTCCTGGTGCACTGCTTCCGTCCCCAGCAGCTGCTGCGGCTGCCCTAGCGACCGCTGGCATTCGTATCATAACGACTTTGAAATGAAAGCTTAATTTCCTCCTTGGATCCATGAAAAGCAGAATAGAGCAATAAACAAGGAGGCTTCTTACGGGATCCTTGTCCTTGGCCCAGAGCGGGCTGTTGCTACTCGGGACGAAGCTGTTCCCGTGTCCCCCGCGGGACAGGGCGGGGCACCCCGGGTGTGGCTGCCGGACAGCGAGGAGCAGTCCCGGATGCGATGCTTCCCCGACATCACGCTGCTAACGAAGCTTCGCTAAGTTCTCCCCGTCGGGCCCCTATCAGGGCTTCCTCTGTGCTCAGTGTGAGGGATGCCTTGAGCTCATTAGTTGCTTTTTTTTTGCCCAATTTATGTCCCATCTCACTTTAAAATGCACAGGTCTGTATTGAATGCCAACTGCATTTGAATAAAAATAAAATAAGACATCCCTGGCCTCAGTGGTTGAGCATTGATCTATGAACTAGGAGGTCACGGTTCCATTCCTGGTCAGGGCACGTGCCCGGGTTGCGGGCTCCATCCCCAGTGTGGGGCAGGCAGGAGGCAGTGATCCATGATTCTCTCTCATCACTGATGTTTCTGTCTCTCCCTCTCTCTTAAAAAGACCCCCAGGTCTGTTTGTTCTCCTGCTCCTTGGGATCCCCGTTCGGGCTCCCGGCAGCTGCCCCCCAGGAGGGAGGGAGAACCAGGCAGAAGGTTTCTCTCCTGACGCATCCCTGGTCCCTGATTCCTGATTCCAGGCCACTCGGGGCAGGGCTTGTGGTTTGAATTCTTCGTCAGCTTTTTGCTCAAGCTCCTAGTGAAACGCACAGAGGCCCCCCTCGCCCGTTGTCCTCGGTGTCCTGGTTGATGTCAGTGATGTTCCTTGGCACCAGGACTATGACCACAGCCAGTGGTCTGACGGGTGGCGACAGGGGCCCAGGGAGCCATGGACACAGGGGCTGAGTCCTTGCAGACACCCCAGCATTCGGTCTGCTCAGGGCATGGGCCCCCCAGAAGGGTGGGGCGCTTCTGCCCAGGGCAAGACAAGACCCAGCAGATAGTTAGAGGCCTTGGCCTGTTCCCTCTTTCTCGCACTCTCACCACGATGATGAAATTGCCCTTGTCGTGCCTCGATAGGCGGAGACTATTTCGTGGGAAGTATTTTGTGATCCCCTAACGCAGGATTCATAGCGCTCAGCTAGGAGAGGCAACACGTCAGACCCTTTTGCAAAATTCCCGTTTACACAATGGATGACGGATTGATTGGTTCTCCTCCCCCCGCCAGGTGATGTTCGAAACGACATCTACGTGACATTAGTCCAAGGAGATTTCGATAAAGGAAGCAAAACCACGGCGAAGAACGTGGAGGTCACGGTGTCTGTTTACGATGAAGACGGCAAGCGGCTGGAGGTACTGACTATTGCGAAGTTAACCCGTAGCGTTTAGTGTTGCTTCCAGGTGTTCACCTCTGACCTCTGCTCTGCACAGACTGGGAAAGACCTGCTCCTGATTTGGGGGTGCCCAGGGCCTGGTCTTCCTTCCCTTCTCCTGCTGCCCTGGACGCGGGTTTCCGCGGGGTCCTGGCAGCAGCCTGGAAGTTCAGATACCGCTGTTAGCTCATTAGAGACATGAGGGAACTTGGTGTCCGGAGAAATCAATTCACTTGTTCAGGAGGGAGGGCAGGCGAGAGGTGGAACTGGGTTTGAACTTGGACGTCTGACCTGTAACAGCATGGAGTCGTCCAGGTGGTGGTGGGACCAAGGCCCCCTCCTGAGTGGCCACAGCAGCTGCGGGACTCGGGGCCCTGGGAAGTGCCCAGAAGCTGAGGCCTCCTCTGTGACCGGAGGCCAAGCCCATGCAGGTGTCCCAGCCCCTGCCAAGCTGGCTCTGTGGACCGTGGCTGAGGGCCGTGTCCTGTGAGGGCACCTGGGGCCCAGCTCTGCCGGTGTCCGGAGAAATCAATTCTCCTCCGGTGTCCGGAGAAATCAATTCACTTGTTCAGGAGGGAGGGCAGGCGAGAGGTGGAACTGGGTTTGAACTTGGACGTCTGACCTGTAACAGCATGGAGTCGTCCAGGTGGTGGTGGGACCAAGGCCCCCTCCTGAGTGGCCACAGCAGCTGCGGGACTCGGGGCCCTGGGAAGTGCCCAGAAGCTGAGGCCTCCTCTGTGACCGGAGGCCAAGCCCATGCAGGTGTCCCAGCCCCTGCCAAGCTGGCTCTGTGGACCGTGGCTGAGGGCCGTGTCCTGTGAGGGCACCTGGGGCCCAGCTCTGCCAGGAGGAGGGGCACCCTTCTCTCCGGGTGGCTCTGTGCCCTGTCCCAGCGGGCAGTGCCGAGTGGTCAGTGTTCAAGCTGGGGACGACCTGCAGGGAGTGTTACCGCCTCCTACATTTTGTCTGGAGCCCTTTGGGGGTGCCCTACCGAGGGAATCAGGCAGCTTCCTGCAGCCCTCCTGTGGGCGTCGTTAGGGGTGAGGGTGAGAAGGTCAGGGGACAGCAATCCCAGGTGGCTTGGCCCCTACAGTCTGGGAGTGGGGTTGATGCTGGCCGCGGGCATCGGATGGATGTGCCCAGCATCGCTGGGAGCGCGCCATGGGCAGCGGGTGATTGGCATTCCGGGGCGCTCTCTCCTCCCTCGGGCTCGGATCAGGGAGTAGGAGGTGGGGAGGATGCTGGCCGAGCTCTGAGGCCTGATGGAGGCCTGTGCCCTCTCTCTCAGCACGTCATCTTCCCGGGCGCCGGCGACGGGGCCATTTCCGAGTACAAGTCCGTCATTTACTACCAGGTCAAGCAGCCGCGCTGGTTCGAGACCGTGAAGGTATCGTTGACGTGGCCATTTCGTCCTGCGGGGTCCGTGGTGAAATGCTCATTTGTACTAGGGAAGTCCCCTCCTCCCACCCAGGGGCCGCCCGCGAAGAGCACCTGAGCCTCCCGCCAAGTCATGCAAGGTCGCTAAGGAGCCACGCAGGCATTTCTTGGAATACATTCCCTCTCATTTCCTTTTAACAGAAAAGTAGGACTTTCACGGAGACAAATGAGAGAATCCCTGAACGACAGCTGTTGTGTTTCTCCTCCTGGGCCTGGATTATGTAGGAAATGCTGTCCCTACAGCAAATGGAGGGGAGGGAGGCTATGAGAGGCCGTGGCAGGGCCTTTCACGGGCCCGCGGCAGCTGTGGCTGCAGATGTGCGATGGGAGGGCGAGGGCAGTCTTGGCCGAGCGGCCGCGCAGTCGCTCTTTTTGCTTCAGGGTCAGTCACAACAAGAACGCTTTCACCCCGCCGCCCGGGCAGGCCCTGCCGCCGCCGGGGAAGCCGGATGCCTGGGGTCGGGCTCAGGACAGAAAAGTCGGCTTTAAACCCAGAATCTTAGCCGTAGGGTCAGAGCCTTGAAGAACCTTGAGGGCCCTCACAGCGTCCTGGGCACCCTTCACAGTGTTACCTCCTGTTCCTGAGGCCGCGGCCTTTGGGACAGCGCCCGGGGGTTAGGCATCCCTCCCCCGCGCTCCCGGGGACAGCGCTGCCCCTGCGAGGAGACGGCGCCAGCGGGGCTTACACTTCCCTTTTCACTTTCGCAAGGTGGCCATCCCCATCGAGGACGTCAACCGCAGTCACCTCCGCTTCACCTTCCGCCACCGCTCCTCGCAGGACTGTGAGTAACCACTGTGCTACCCGGGTCGGTCAGCGGAAACTAGGGGGCAGTCTCAGGAGGCTGCCCATGTTCTAGACCCGTGGTCGGCAAACTCATTAGCCAACAGTGCCAGATATCAGCAGGACAACGATTGAAATTTCTTTTGAGAGCCCAATTTTTTAAACTTAAGCTATATAGGTAGGTACACTGTTATTAACTTAATGAGGGTCCTCCTAAGGCTTAGAAAGAGCCACACTCAAGGGGCCAAAGAGCCACATGTGCCTTGCGAGCTGCAGTTTGCCGACCACGGTTCTAGACTGTTCTGGAAAGTTCTGGATAGTTCTGGAACTTGGTTCCCCAAACACAATGAGGCCTTCTGTCTTCAGCGCATGCCCTGGGGAGTGTTAACGACATTTCCCTGAGCCCATCGTGGGAGATCTTCATTTTCTTCTCTTTGCTTCGGAGGAGGTGCTGCTACTTCTGTTCTTTTGAATCCCTCCCATCCATTCTGGCTTGTAACGCTGGGTCACCCATCAGAAAAGTCACTGAGGCCGGGGGAGATTTCACAACCTGGCTCTTCCTGCTCTGCGTGTGGCCTCGAACCCCTTGAGGCCTGTCAGGGCGGCCCCGGTGTTGAAGCAGAGCTGGGGTCCAGCTAAAAGGGTCAGGGTTCAAGTCCAGTGGGAGAAGCAGGGGTGAAGGCTGGCAGCTTGGGCATCCCTGCCCACCGTGGCAGCCTGCTGTGGGGCCATGTCCTGGCTCCCGGCAGCGGCCGGGCTCAGCTAATTGTGTGCGGCCCTCCCGCCGGCCGGCCCTGGGCAAGCACAGCCAGGAATGGACGTTCACCAAAGTTCGCTGTGCTCGTTCTGTGCTGCTGGCATGGAGGTGTCTGTGTCATGTAATTAGTCCTCACAGCAATCCCCCATGGTTCCGTGTGATCAAACTCCACACGATGATGAGGACACCCAGGCTCAGACCCCTCCACAGGGGCCCCGAGTCACCTCGTTAGTCAGGGAAGGGCTGTGGCTCAGACCGGCCTGTGTGCCTGAGCATCGTGCTCCCACACCTCTGGGAGGAGCCAGGCCACTTTCATCACCTGGGCTTTATTCGGCGCCTGCTGTGTACACAACTCAAGGAGCGGGTTCTCCCGCAGACCTGAGGTTTGAGTTGAGGGCCGAGGCCAGCTTGTAAGAGCCAAGTAGAGAAGGGCATCTTGGGGAATCCTGTGAGCAGTGGAGTGGGGTGAGCAGAGGCGGGTACATGCATGGGGGGGCACTTTGGGGTCAGGTACGTTCTCAGCCAAGGCCGTGGGGGCTGGCTCCCAGCATGCGTGGAATAGCAGGGGCGGGAGTTGGCCGGCGCTCGGCCGGTTGGGCTTCGGGGAGCAGGTAGGAGGGGCGCTGGGGGGCAGGGGCACGGTTCTTGAATCCACCGCGGTCTCATCTCAAAGTGTGAGCACGCTCCCCCTTCCAGCGAGCTCATTCTCTCTAATTAACAAATCACACTAGGGCGGAGGGGCATCTTCCGTAGCATTTTAATTTTCAGAATCCTTGTTTTTCCCTTCAGTTTTAAGCACTCATTATAGACAAGATGCTATCACCCGACGTCGTATGACACATTTGTATAATTAATGAAGGCTCCCCGGCCACAGCGTGTGGGGGCTGGGGGACGTGTGGCGCATCCAGAGCGTGCTGCCGGTGAAATCCCGAGCTGGCAGCTGCCGCGAGGATGGTGGCCCGGGCCTACCCGGCGGCCCGTCTGCAGACGCTCGGGGTCGGAAGTGGGAAAACCCGAGGCCACCTGGCACCTCCCTTCCCAGCACAGTGCGAGCTGCTCTCCCGATCAGGGGGGCAGGCGATGGGATTTCTCAGGCTGGGGTCTGCCCGCCCGCGGGGTTGGAAAGTTTGCTGCTGATGTGACTATCTGATACGCTCCAGCAGCTCGTTAGCAACTCCAGAGCCAGCAGCTCCCATGTTGCAGGGGCGCCAGCAGATGTGTGGCTTTGGGGCCCGGCCTGGACGAGCTAATGTCCCCTGCTGGTCGGGGGTCTTGCAGGTTGGGGCCGCCGGGCCTGCGTCTGCAGCACATGGCTCTCTGTGGCCCCTGACACTTTGGAACATTTGTATCTGCCCCGTCATCGCCGCTAATGAGCATGTCACAAGTGCAGCGGTCCCCTCGCTGGGAGGATGTACAATGTTACTAAAAAAGTACCCTTTTTACTCTGTGCCTCTTGACAGGGAGATCAGGGGGAGCCCCCGGCCGACGGGGATGGTCACGTGGTTTTGCCCTTTGTGGCTGCTTTCAGAGACGGGCTTTATGTTTTTTCACATCAGCTCACACTTTGAAGAATCTGATCTTTTCACCTGAACATGAATTAAGATATTTCATGTTTCCTAGTGCCCTTTTACAGAGTGCTTTTTTCGACTCCTGGGGCACATCTCTTTTATTATATTTGGTTAGTCCATCCTTTATTCATTTATCTAATTGGCATTTATTGAGCACCTACTATGTGCCAGATACTGATGGGCAGCAGAATGCCAAGGCTAATGAGACGTGTTATCTCAGCTCCTGGCTCAGGGTGGCTGGAGTCTGCTCCTCTCCCCTCTGACCTCTGGCCTTTCATCTCCAAAAAGAGAGTCTGGGATACGTCCCTTTCAAGATGTTTTCTAGCTCTGAGCCTCTGTGTTTCCATGTTGCGCTCAGTTCGCATCCTGCGGAATCCACGTGAATCCCGTTCTTCGTCCAGACTCCTTATGCGTCCCCAGCTGACCCGGCCCCTGCCTCCGTGGGGCCTCCCTGTCCACTCCTCACCAGCCACCCTGGCTGTCTGTCCCCCAACCAGCCAGACCCAGTCCCCCTTGAGGACCCTGCACTGGCCATGGCGCTCCCTGCAGGATTCACACCTTGGCCCATTGGCCCTTCGTCCTCACTGGGAGGCTTTCTCCAGCCGTGCAGGGGTCGTCCCGCCCCCACCGCCACCCCTGACACAGCACCGCGTTTTACTGCCTTTGTATCCGAAAAAACTTGTCTGTCGGCGTCTCCCCGAGTAGAACAGGCCTCTCTTGCGCATGTTATACCCGGCGAGCACGGTCTGCTGTCCTGGGGAAGCGGCAGAGAGAAAACACACACTGTCCCTGCCACTCACGGTGCGGCGGGCGAAACTCACCATCAGCAACCACAACACACACATGCACACGCACACATGCACACACGCACACACGCACACGCACACACGCATGCACACACACACATGTGCGCCTGGTCATGTGGTGACAAGCACTGTTGTTTGACTCAGCTTGGGCAGCCAGAACCAAATGCATGTTCTGGGGCGTAGTGAACCGGTTCTGGAGGCTGGACGTCTGCGACCCGGCTGTCAGCACAGCCCGGTTGGGGGGAGGCCCCTCTAGGTGGCAGAAGGTGGCTTCTCGCGGTGAATGCACGTGGAGCGGGGAGCCCTGCTGTCCCTATCTGGGCCGGCTCGAGGGGGTCAGAGCTGCAGCCTTAGGGCCTCATTGAATCTTCACACCTTCTCACCGGCTTGTCCCCTACAGTCACCTCTGGGTTAGGGCCCCAGCTTACCAACTTGGGGGACACCATTCAGTCCATAAACTATGAAGAACAGCAAGGCCGGCGAGGGGAGCATGTGACCAGGCTACTCACTCCCTGTTTTAGCGGCTGGTCACTGCCTCGCATGCGGGACCAGCAGACACTCGCTGGCGGGGAGGGACACGTCTCGCGTGCGGTGCCTGGCGGAAGCACGTCCCTGCCCAGGAGAACAGAGCTCTCCCCCTCAGTCCCCTGCGGTTAACGTCAGTGTGCGGGCCCGGTAGGAATCGACCGATCTTGTCTTTCCCATCGAGGGCCCGTGTTCGCAGTGAATGGGCGGCCCTCTGGCTGCTGTTGACGATGGCCTTGTGTCTGCAGACCCTGCCCGTTCCCACCGTGTGTGTCTGCGTTCTGGGCACGCGGTCTCCTTAGTATCACTTTCCCGGCGTCACTCCTGGTTTCTGGTCTTGCAGGCTCTTCTTCCACATCCTCCAGGTGCCTGGGGCCCTTCCCTCTCGAGTCAGCTCCTCGTTCCCCCAGCTGGCACCTCCCTGAGATTCTGAGGGGCTCGCTCGCTCGGAACTCAGGTTGACTCGGGCACTGCCCATCCCTGCAGGAGAGGCATCTCTTATTGGTGACCTGGTCTCGCTCCGCTTACGCTTCCTGTCAGGGCCGTTCTGTCAGGCTGTCCGTGAAGATAGCCCTGGTGGCGTCCGATGTTTCTGACGTCACGGGGCCACGGCAGCCGTGGGAGATGGTTACCGATTTCTTTGCAGCCAAGGATAAATCCGAGAAAATATTTGCACTGGCGTTTGTGAAGCTGATGAGATACGACGGGACGACGCTGAGGGATGGCGAGCACGACCTCATCGTCTACAAGGTAGGCCGGGGGTCGGGATAAGGTAGGCCGGGGACAGGATAAGGTAGGCAGGGGACAGGATAAGGTAGGCCGGGGACAGGATAAGGTAGGCCGGGGGTCGGGATAAGGTAGGCAGGGGACAGAATAAGGTAGGTAGGAGACAGGATAAGGTAGGTAGGGGACAGGATAAGGTAGGTAGGGGACAGGATAAGGTAGGCTGGGGGATCAGGATAAGGTAGACGGGGGCGGGGGGGGTCAGGATAAGGCAGACAGGAGGACAGGATAAGGTAGGCCAGGGGATGGGATAAGGTAGGCGGGGGGATGGGCGGGGTTGCCGAGGCTGCTGCTCCATTCCCTCCCGGGCCGCCTGGCCTGAGTGACATCTCCTTTGGGGGAGCTGCTGTCCAGGGACATGTAATTATGCAAACGCACACACCCTGTGACCGTCCTGCGGCTGCTGCTTCTGAGAGGAGAGGATGGACAGGTGCTGTGTAAAGAAACGCTCTTGTTAACGTGACTTAATCTCCAGGAATTAGAGGAATCATTAGGATAAACAGTTTAGCAGATGATAAAGAGCAAATTGCACAATGGTGAAAAAGATTAGGGCTAACGAGGGATAGAGGGAAAAGCCGTGGGCAGCTGATGGTGGCGTCCATACCCCGACCCGCAGGCCGAAGCGAAGAAGCTGGAAGACGTGGCCACGTACCTGAGCCTGCCCTCCACGAAGGCGGAGCTGGAGGAGAAGGGCCACTCGGCCACGGGCAAGGGCATGCAGAGCCTGGGCAGCTGCACCATCAGCAAAGACTCCTTCCAGATTAGCACCCTCGTCTGCTCCACGAAGCTCACCCAGAACGGTGAGTGTGGCGGCGCCTCGCCCGACACCGTCTCCCCCGCTGACCCTGGCCCTGCTGCAGGCCGGCCCGTCATTCCCGCTCTCCTTAGTAGCGGTCCCTGCGGTCGTCGAGGGACGAGGAGAGGGGTGACATCGCTCGGATTTAAAATCCACGCTCTGAATCTGATCTGAGATTAACCTTAAAGAGAGATCAAGCCATGGATTTACATTCAGAAAAGCTTTTCGCGGCCAAAGGGAGAAAAATGGCCTAAGGTGAAATCCACAGGACTGGGAGTCAGACCAACAACCTGGGTTGACCCCCAGCCCTGCGCTAACCCTAGAATGACCTTGAACTTGGTGCTGCAAACCTTGTTTTCTGCGTTGCGATGTTCCTTTGTTACAGTGTCTGCCTCAAAGGGCTTTGTGAGGCCTCTGTAGGGTGCCAGGCGTCCCACCCTTTGTGTGTCCCCCTCCCCCAGCTGGCCTTTGAGAAAAATGACCATTTCCCTTTATTTTTAAAAGCTGGTTTTGATACCATTTCTAGTCCCCCCAACAGGGAGATAAGGCACCCACATGCTGCTCACTACGGGGAAGGGGCCCCCTTTTGGCTTTCATGTCCCCCAGCGAACGGCTCCTCCTCTGGGGATGGTGGCATGTCAGGCGTGTCCCCACCCAGCGTAGTGCTGAGAGCGGGGATGTGTACCACAAACCCGGATGAATAACTCAGCTGCGGCTTCTCCTTCAGGGATGGAACTTCCCAGGAACAAATCACCGTTTCAGAGAAATGGCTCTCAAAGGAGAACCGGGGCGTCCGCGGGCAATGCTGGGGCGGCCCGTGTGGACACGCCTGACATGCCACCATCCCCAGAGGAGGAGCCGTTCGCTGGGGGACATGAAAGCCAAAAGGGCCCCCCTTCCCCGTACTGAGCAGCATCATGTGGGAATCTCCATGCTGCCCAGCAATAGTTGTTGGGGGACCAGGGTGCCTCTCTCCCTCGGTTCCAGGGAGGGAAGGACCTTGGGGCTGGAGGGGTCCCCGGAGCTCCGCGGGAAGGAAATGTCCCCGGGGCAGCGTGTTGGAGGTTGTGCTTGGCATGTCCACCACTATTTGGGGTGCTGTGCCCTTTTCATGTCACCGTTTTAACTGTTAGCTATACATGTGGTAAGGTCATGTGAATGAAGATGTATGTTTTTGTTTTTTTAAACATATTGTTATTGATTTTTTACAGAGAGGAAGGGAGAGGGATAGAGAGTTAGAAACATCGATCAGCTGCCTCCTGCACACCCACCACTGGGGATGTGCCCGCAACCAAGGTACATGCCTCTGACCGGAATCGAAGCTGGGACCCTTCAGTCCGCAGGCCGGTGCTCTATCCACTGAGCCAAACTGGTCAGGGCGAAGATGTATGTTTTGGGGCTCATCACATGTATGCCTGTGGCGTGGTTTTATCCTTCAATTCCATTGGTGTCTTGTGTTCCCTGACATTCCACCTATTGCCCAGATGATATCGGTCTTTTCGGTGTTTCCTGGGGTTTTGCTCACAGAGATAGTTCTTTAGCTGAAACTCATTGCCTATGGGCATCGATAGTCAGGTGCACTGTGCCAGTTGTGTGTTGTCACGTGACGGGTAGTGAAGTAACTTCACGCGAAACTGCGTAGACACCTCACCTTCCCCAGAGGGGCCCTGGTCTCTGCCTCCCTGCCTGCCGGGGCAGCGGGCTGCCCGGAAATCCTTTCAGGACATCCTGTGTCCTCCACCTTCAGTCTGTAAGGCCCAGACACATTCAGTTTGCGATTTGGCAGCTAGAAAACAGAAACACAGCCGTGAGGCCCAGCCATGGCCGGCCAGGCTTGCGTGAGGGCAGGAGCTCAGGGCAGCAGGGTCTCTGTGGGCCGGGGCCCCCCCGCCCCCCCGCCCCCCCCGCCTCTCAGTCCTGTCAGCTCGCAGCCTCAGGCCCCGAATGGATGGAGCTCTCTTACATTATTTTATGGAAAAGTAGTCTCCTTCGGAGACGTGGGAGAGGAGGCCGGGACGCACAGGGGGCGAGCCCCTCCCGGGCCGCCTGTGGGTGACAGCCCAGGGTGGCCCGCAGGCCCCCAGTGACTTCGAAGCTGTTCCGTGGAGCTCACTTCTCGGCGAATGAGCTGGGAAGCCCGAATCCAGCGCCCAGGGCGGAGGGTGCAGCGCATTCAGCTGGGAGGCTTCCGAGGGGGTTGACTTTGCTGTTTGAGCCGCGGGGGGAGGACCTGGCAGCGGGCCTCGCGGGGCGAGCGGAGGGGGCCCCGGCCCCGGGACTGACCTGGCTTCTGTTCCAGTGGACCTGCTGGGCCTCCTCAAGTGGCGCTCCAACACCAACCTGCTGCAGCAGAACCTGCGCCAGCTCATGAAGGTGGATGGCGGGGAGGTGGTCAAGGTGAGTGGGGCGGGGCCGGGGCGGGGCTGGGGCGACTACCTCCCCTCCCCCGCCCACACACGCAGTCCCCCGCTTTCAGAGGGACGACTGTCTTATCTCTGTGAAAATTAATCACATGAAATGGCCTTAAATAAATGGCGAAATGGTCAACGTCGTTATAAATGAATATCGTTGTCCACTTTCCGAACTTCGCTGGCTTTGAAACATCCCCACGCGTCCCCGGCTTGGGCCATCGTTCCAGGTCCTCGCCGGCTCCGGCGCTGACCCTTTTAAAGGCACCCTAACCCGTTTCCCTGGTTCTGTAAGCGCCCCGGCTCCCAGGGAGCAGGGGGAGCACGTTAACGTAACTCCTGGAGTCGCACAGTTAATGAAACTTGGTCCCCCGTCATGTTTAAGTCCCTCGTCACCTCAGGAATCAGTGTTTCTGCTGGTCTTGGTCACACTCACCAGGGGAAATCAGGAGCTGTCTCATCTTGTTCTCCCGTCCCTGATCTAATCTGTTTTCAAATCCGATTGCTCATCCCTGGGGACGTTCACCTCTCTCCCTCTGCTCCCTGTGCACTGGGGACCCCTCAGGCTGGGGGACCCTTCAGGCCAGGCGACCCGTCCACCCCTCCCCTCGCTGGCCTGACGGTGCCTTGGCCGGCGTGTCCTATGCGCCCTGTAGGCCTGGAACCGACTTGTCTCAGGCACACGGCGTTACTGGGAGCCAGGCCCCGGGGTGGGGGGGGTCCCCGATTTACTTAGTGGGGCTCCTTTTTCTCTGTTTAAGGACACCCATAGACTGTGGGTTATTCCCACTTATTCAAGGCCTTCCTTCCGTCTACCTAAAGGAGGAGTAGAGCGATGACACTGATAGACTGAGGAAGGTCCTTCCTCAGTTACCAAAAGACACTGTCTCCCATTCTGGTGTAACAGGAAAATGGTGATTTTGGTTCTCCAGTGGGTAGTCTTAGAGAGAGGATGGCTGTCCGTGGAGGGGCGCTGTCCACGGAGGGTGGCTGTCCAGAGAAGCCCTCTCGCAGCCCGTGTACAGGACGCCCTTTGTGGTGCTCGTATCCCGCAGCCCTGCGCTGCATGCGGATGAACCAGGAGGCCACAGCTCCCGCTGTCACGCTCTGTGCTGTGATGCGGTCCCTTTTCTGGTGGACCTGCTGCAGGGACGCTGGGTGAACCGTGACGAGCCGGGCTTGGCAGCTGGAGTGGCTATTGGCAGTCACATCGGGCTGTTCACAGATGGCAGAGTTTTGACCTTTGCAAGGATCTTACAATCTGAACACGGGGACAAATGATACAAAAGCAGGTGCTGCTGAGCCCGTGGTCACCAGATGGTGAAAGGCAGGAGAGGGTTGGAAAGTCCCGCGGGCGGGACCCTGGGGCCTCCCCCTGCGGCCAGTCCCATCGCTGGACTCAGCTCA
Source organism: Myotis pilosus (assembly GCA_036010255.1). Taxonomy (NCBI): domain Eukaryota; kingdom Metazoa; phylum Chordata; class Mammalia; order Chiroptera; family Vespertilionidae; genus Myotis; species Myotis pilosus. Next base: position 2,788,611 of record JASKON010000014.1, read on the forward strand.
CCCGCATCTTCGTCCTGAGGTCACTGATCTCCGGTGTTTGTCTCGGCCTCTACTGGCTGGAAGTATCCCCGAAGTGAGCGGCGTCGTAGGTGGCGCCCGGCCCAGGTGGGCATGAGAGCAGAGCCCGGGCTCAGAGCCCGGCTGGCCAGGCACTGAGCCCACCCCACGCCGTGCCTCCGCAGTTCCTCCAGGACACCCTGGACGCGCTGTTCAACATCATGATGGAGAACTCGGAGAGCGAGACCTTCGACACGCTCGTGTTCGATGCTCTGGTAAGAGGCCCTCCTGTCCTCCACTCAGACGTTAGAGGCATGTCCGTAGGGGACCCATCGCGGTGACCTCGAAAGCGTTGCCCAGTGCATCCAATCCAAGCAGTCAGGGAGAGCTAGGAGGTCTCCTGCAGTAGCTCCGGTTGGGCAAATGCCGTTCCTAGGGCAGGAGGAGGTCAGCTGGCTGACCATCTTCTGTCCGAACATCTCGGAGTTCACTGGATCCCCGGGTGCGAAGGGTCTGGTGAAGGTGCCAGCTGGCTGACCATCTTCTGTCCGAACATCTCGGAGTTCACTGGGTCCCCGGGTGCGAAGGGTCTGGTGAAGGTGCCCTCGGGTTGGCGTCATCTTACTAACGACACGGCCGGTTCACTCCCAGGTGTTCATCATCGGGCTCATTGCCGATAGGAAGTTCCAGCACTTCAACCCCGTGCTGGAAACCTACATTAAGAAGCACTTCAGTGCGACGCTGGCCTACACGTAAGTTCTCTGGGTTGTTTTAAAACCAGAACGCTTTTTGCGTGTGCTTCTTGTTAAGGGTCACCTTCATGTCCTTTTTATCTACGACTTTACGGTCCCCTCCTCACAGCTCTGGATTTGCTGTGAGGGAATTTTTATTAGTATTTCCCTCTTCAGAGAGCTAAAAGTCTTACCAGCGGAGTTATGTAGTACATCCTGGTCATTCTGGAACGCATTCTTTCTCTTCTCCCCCATCTTCTACTTACCTGACGTTTTCAGTTCATGGTCGATGACCCTGAGAGACGGGGGCGTGCGGCTTCCCCACCAGCTTGGATGAATGAATAAATGCATGTGTTCTTGTTGGACATCATTGCTGCTTCGTGGGAATTAAAGTCAGTGTGGTGCTTTTCAGTATAGCTTTTTGCTCTTTAAAGGATGCGTTCCCTTTTGTTGGGAAGCTTCAGCTGTGACTCACTTGGATTCTTAGTGCCCACCCAACTGCTCTTGACTGGTCCCCGCACCCCCATAGGTCTCACACACACCGGAGAGCGGGGGGAGGCCGGGCCCCAGACCCTGCTCACCTGGTGTTGAGTGGCGCAGTCCTGGAGCCCAGCCACCTGGGCTTCCTGGAAGCTCTCAGATGCCTCACCACTCTGGGTTTCAGTCTTCTCATCTGTAAAATGGGCACGATTCTAGATGTGCGAGGTTTCAGTATTATTAGCATTCTGTGACGAGTTAGTTACCTTCTATCTCTCACAGTGGGGGTCACGGACATTCAAAATTTTAATTGTGCGAGTTGCAGTGAGAAAAGAGATTTAAATAATTTCTTTTTAAAATTCGTTTTAAAACATTATAGTTTGACAAACAAGGTAATATTAGGTTCAGGTGTACAGCATAGTGGTTTGACCTCCTTTCGTTCACAGCATCCCCTGGAGGGAGATTGTCTTTGGTGCCTTTAAGTTGGTCAAAGCTCCCATCTGTGCCTGGACCGAGTCCTTGCCTGGGTACAGCCCTGCACTCAAGGTCAGAGGTCTGACGCCGCAGTCCTGGCCCTGGATTCTTTCGTGTACGCCTTGATGCCTGTGGCGTGGGCGGTGCCTCGAGTGGGCAGCGCTGCCCTGCCAAGCACCCTGAGCCAGCTTGGATGAGCCCTGTGCTCACTTGCTAACACACGTGTGCTTACAACACGTGGTCTGTCGGTGGCGAGGCCCTTTGCCTGCACTCTGGACAGTTCCTTACCGCCCCTCCCCCTCGCTGCAGCAAGGCAAACACAACCTCAAACAAGCGGACGGGTGTTGGGCGGGTGTAGGGAAGTGGCCTGAATGTGACGTGACCTTCCCGTGCGTCACTTTGGCAGTTCTGCTTTTAGTGGCCACGCAGCTCTTCTCAGATTAGATTGGGAGCTTCATTTCTGGTTTTGGAACCACGTGCCCTGCTGCACTGGGATCCGCGGGTTGGCTCGGCCCGTCCTTGGGGGAAGGGAGGGCCTCGGGAGAGTGGGCCTGGTGGCCAGTGAGTCAGTGGGAGGAGCAGAAAGTACCGTGTTATCTTCCAGCGATGATGCACTCCACGCGAATCAGCGCGCTCTAGTTCAGTGGTCGCCAGCCTTTCAGATCTCAGGGACCACTCGTTGGCGACAGCTGCCCTAGTTCAGTCTCTGTAATCGGCCGAAAAGGAAATCTTCACTTTGTGGAAAAGGAATATTCGTCTCATGTTTTGAGAACCTACACCCCTGGTGTTTGTTTGGTTTCTAATTAACTTTCTCTTATACTCTTACTTGGAGTAAATTTACTACCATTTGAACTTTCTGGTTTCTGAATTCCAGAAAAATAGGAAAGTTTCGATGCCCTTTGTTTTACTTGTAACAGGGATTGTTTTAAAAAACTACCTTTGGCTTAAGCACTTCATCTAACGTATGAAGCCATGAATTAAAATCAGACTTTCAATATGGACTTTATTTGTACCAACTGTCTATAATTACTTATGTCATGGTATGGAAAAATTTAAGGATAATTCTGACCAATTTTGGTATATTATAAACTTTGCAAACTTCTATTATCATGACAAAAGGTTTGAAATGTTTTCATGTTAGGGAGTCACTTGTTTTTGGTTGACAATTTATAAGGATATCGACTCTCTAAGAGAAGTAGAGTCCTTATACTTTTAAAACTAAATGTGTGCAATTCTATTAGAAAATGTAAAATAAAATTCACAAAACTTTTCATGTAATACCCATGTTCTCATAAAATGTTTATAGTCTTTTATATGAAGCCTCTTAGAAAACTCATCAAAAATTAAGAATATTTTGCTATTTGAAAAATGGGTTGTAAAATTTTCATTTTGAGTGTAAATAGCCTAGTTTTAGAAAACGAACTAGAGGTGGCTGAAATGGTCCCCAGTAACAAATACTATTTCGTGCAGTGCCTTCTTAAAATTTTGGTAAAACCCACATAACACCGAAGGTACCATTTTGAAACGTTCTCAAGTGTACAGGTCATATACACTTTTAGCACTTAGTGAATCCAATGTTGTGCGAGCATTATCTTGTTCCAGACCATTTTCAGTTTAATGTCCTTTTGCAGCGATTTTCTTTGGTGCCTCACTTGGGCTAGAAAGAAGATCCTTTGATGTTTTTATTTCACGTCGGGGAAGCTGGTTTGCCCATCCGCACCCGGGCGTCTTCCCTTGCCGATCAGCGGTAATACCCACTACTTGCCTCATAGAGCTGTTGTGAGGATTAAATCACATAATACATTCCAGTGCTCAGGGCAATGTCTCAAACGTAGGAAGCGCTCCGATCGCACTCTCCTGAGAGCCGCTCTCGGGGTCCCTTTCCATCCGTTCAGCACGCATTTTACAAATGTGCATACGCCGGGAGGCCTGAACCCAAATCAGACTCACCCCCCGGGGGATCTCTCTGGGCCAGGGCCGCGCCGCGGGCTGTGATTTGGGGAACTTATTAATATGTGTTTCCACCGTGAACAGGAAGCTGACGAAAGTGTTGCGGAACTACGTGGACAACGCCGAGAAGCCGGGAGTCACCGAGCAGCTGTACAAGGCGATGAAGGCCCTGGAGTACATTTTCAAGTTCATCGTGCGCTCCCGCGTGCTCTTCAACCAGTAGGTGTCGGCGGGCGGATGGGTGGGCTCCGCTGGGGGCTCCTGGGTTTCCCGCTCCTGTCCCCCCTCTTTCCCTTTCCCTTCCTCTTCCTCTCGCCTTTCCTCCTTGCCTTGGGGCTAGCATGGCAGAGCAGTGACAGGGCCCGCCATCGCCTGGCTGCAGCGCGGGGATTACCTGGGGAGAAAACAGCGCAGCTCGCGGCGGGAACACGGGGGTCTTTCTTTTTTGCCTTCTTTCGTGAAGGGCCTGCTGTATTTTCATGGAACGCAGCAGCTTCGCAAAATTCCCGGGCACCTGGCAGCAACTATTCTGCTAGAGAACAGGAGGGGACACCTTGGCGATGAAGATACTGAACTTACCGTGGTCATGCCGCTCTCTCCCTCCCTCGCCATGCCCGTCCTTCCCGGCTGTTGTTTTCAGAAAGCTCGTTTTGTGTAGAAATGAGGACAGCGGCTTTACATCTCTGGCCAGGAGACGCTTGCTTCGCCGGGGAACCCACAGAAAGATTGCTGACAGCAGGGGCACTTGTGGGGTTTCTGTTTGTGTTGTCTGTGTGGGCGGGCGCATCCCATGAACCGGAAAGCCGCAAGCAGCCACCTCCTGGTCAGCCCCCGGGTCACGCTCCTGAAGGGGTCCTGGCGGGCTCCCCGCCGGCGTTCCCGCGCTGTGGGGTTTCGACCTGTCCCCTGGTGTTAGCTCTGTGCGTAGTTACTGGTCAGGGATAAGTTGCCCCAGATTTGTCATGTTGTGTCATTTCTTGGGTAACGAAAGTAAGATGCGGGTTGTAGACAGAGATCTCGTCATTCCTTGTGAATGAATCCTTACGACCTTCCGTGGAGCGAGGAATGAGGATGGGTTTTATTCATCGACTTATGCCCCGACCACCTCTGGCTCCCCCTCCTTCCTTCCACCTCCAGGCGGGTCAACAGGGGCCTTTGGCTTTGTCCGGGGAGACTGAGAGGTGAGAGCGGAGACCCCCCTCTCATCCCAGGAAGCTGCTTCCGGTCCTGTACTTCGTCCTTGTGTGTGGAGGACATTTCCATTCCTATGAGGTCTCGGCGGGCAGCTCTCTTCTTCCCCCAGGTGTTCTTCTGCCCTCTCTCGGTTCCCATCATTTTAGATATTATATTTCTTAGGTTTACAAGTTTGATTTTTTTTTCTCTCCTAAAATTTTCCACCTAAGCTTCTCTTCTCTCCCTCTCTCTATTTTCCATGGTTCCATCTTCCTATGTGTTTACCCTTTGCTCTTTATTTTAAAGTACACTCATTATATTGACTTTCTGGTCGCCTAACTACAGTATCTTGATCACTGTGGAGGTTGCCACTGGCTTTCTTCCCTCCTTGAGTGGCCGTGGGTCTGTGCTTAGTCATTTTTGTTTGAATGCAGGACAGTGTATGTCCGCGTGTAAAGGCGCCAGGTGACGCCGCCTCCTTTCAGGGTGGCCCCTCCTCCCCCTCCAGGCAGAGCAGCGGGCCGAGCCCTTGCTGGACAGGCTGTGCGGAGTCTCGCCTGCGGGTGGCCTCCCCGAGCCTCGGTCTACAGTAGTGGCCCCTCATCCTCCCGGGTTTTCAGCAGAGAGCCGCTGTGTCCTCTGGGGCCGTCTTCCCGGCGTTTCCAGCACTCTATTCCTTATCTCTGGAGACTGACAAAAACTCCACTCCCATTTACAGATGTTTTCACTTTTGCTTTTAGTCTCCTGACCCATAAAGTCGCAGGGACTGGCAGGTAACCTGAGGGGTGCAGACCGACTCACCAGCGTTTCTATCAGCCCCAAGCACCTTTCCCTGTCACCTGCAAGCAGACGCACATGACTCCGTGATTTTTTAAAAAAATATTATATATTTTTATTGATTTCAGAGAGGAAGGAAGAGGGAGGGAGAGATAGAAACATCAGTGATGAGAGAGGATCATTGATCGGCTGCCTCCTGCATGCCCCGTACTGGGGATGGAGCTCGCAACCCTGGCCTGTGCCCTGACCTGGAATCAAACCATGACCTCCTGGTTCATAGGTCAATGCTCAACCACTGAGCCCCCGCCGGCCTGGTATGACTCTGATTTTAATTGCTCGGTGCGCCATTGAAACCAACGCCTGCTTGAAAACCCTTTATAGAGAGACGAGGTCACAGTTCCCCATTTTAGACAGTTTCTTACTTTGCAGAGGGACTCATTTAAATATAAGATAAATACCTCCAGGGTAATTAATTATCAGTTTACAAAGTTTTGCCTTGTACATGAGTCTTCAGGTAAGAGGTGCTTTTAATTAGGCAGGAGTCTCATCTCTGTTAATAAAGCATCTGAGTTGCAATACTTTAAAATGCAAATGCATTGCTTCTTCATGACACAGCAATTTGAAGTAACGGCTAATAAGTAATTTATAGATGAAACTTACAGTTAGCACCTTATATTTGCATACATGAAACCCATGCGTAACTTACTCATTATCTATCCATTTCCTGGCTATGCTCCACCACTTGCAAGTTTTCCCATCAGCACCAATTCTGTGATGAATGAATTTGTCTGGTATCATTTCTTTAAAATAAAGTGATTTCAAGCTTACTCTTATCGTATCATTTTCAAGTGGTTATAAGGTTATGTTAAATTTAGGCAATTAAGTGTCTCTGTGACTCAATTATGTAATATTAAAAGTTTAAAACCACTGGCAGGCCCTAGCTGGTGTGGCTCAATGGATAGAGCATCGGCCTTCGGCCTGAAGGATACCGGGTTCAATTCTAGTCCAGGGCACATGCTGGGGTTGCGGGCTTGATCCCCAGTAGGAGGCGTGCAGGAGGCGGCCGATCAATGATTCTCTCTCATCATTGATGTTTCTATGTCTCCCTTTCTTTTCCTAAAATCAATAAAAATATTTTAAAATAAAATAAAAACACTGGCAGGAAATACACCCGAATATTAATGCTGTCACTTCTGTGGGGTAGAATTAAAGCTGAAGTTCTCCATCCTTCCTTCCTCTCACCCTTCCTCTCTATTTACCTCCTTCCCCCCTTTCCAGATGTTTCTGTGTTTCTCAGGTTTACACACGGGGTCATGTGACAGTGAGGAAAACACTACATAGTGGGGTTGAAAACCAGCTTCTTGGAGGCGCAGGCGTCTCCGTGGCCGGTGGTGCAGCGCAGTCTCATTTCCCAGCGCCCTCCTGGCTCGGGGATGTCCCAAGGTCACTCACACTCTAACGGCCACCCGAACAGCACCTTGGTGGCCGGAGAAGCAGGCACCTGGGGGTGAGGCGCCGCGGCCCCACAGAGCGTGTTCCTTTGTAGGCTCTACGAGAACAAGGGCGAGGCCGACTTCATGGAGTCCCTCTTGCAGCTGTTCCGGTCCATCAGCGCCATGATGAGCAGTGTGTCGGACCAGACCCTCAGGGTGAAGGTAGGCCCTCGCTCGCCGCCACGGCCACGCTCAAGGCCAGCCCCCGGCTGCAGGGCTCCTGGGCCGCTGCGAGGAGCGGCTGCTCATCCTGCCATGCTTGGACTTGGGCGGAGGCCCGGGCTGGCTTCTGTGGCACACATGACCCTGCCCCCTGCGTGAGGGGTGGCGCTGTCCTCTGTGAGGCCTCTAACTGCTGACTGTGCGGTGTCTGCTCCCAGGCGGGAGGTTCTGCACTCTCTCTCTGTAAATACTAGCGGCCGCTGCACGAAAACTCATGCAAGGGTAGGCCTTCCTTCCCCCGGCTGCCGGCACCGGTTTCCCTCTGGCACCTGGGACTCGGGCTTTGCCCTGGCCACCGCCGGCAGGTGCCCGGGACCTGAGCTGTTTCGCTCCGGCCACAGCTTCATCCAGAAGGATGTCTGGAATGACGCCTGGAAGGACGTTCGGTCTAATTAGCATATTACCCTGTTATTATTTGTGAATATGGGGGCTTTGATGAGAGTAAGGGGCCAGGTGCTTCAGTCTCTGAGCAGGTGTGGGAGGTGGGGCTGTCGGTGCCCAGGCATCAGTCAGACCTCAGGCCACGCCCTGCCAACAGTGTCCTATTTTCAGCCGTGAATGCACCTTCGCAGGAGAGAGAGGGATCCGGGTCCCTATGTTCCCGCTGTTCTCACCACCTGTGGTGACCTTCTCACCCTCTGGCCCTTGGAGGAAAGATGCCTTCATCTCCAGGGCTCTGAGGGCTCCTAGGGCCGCCTGGTATGCAGGTGCCAGGAGGCCCCCGGGGCACCCCCTAGCCCTGCATGTTCTCGGGCACCCTGTTCTGGAGATTTCTGTGGCGCTGGCTCACTGCAGACGGAGCTGAGCAGTGAGCGGCTTATTGCCCGTGAAGTGGGCGCTTTGCCGTCTGAGCAGTTAGCAATTTGCTGCCCGTGAAGTGGGTGATTTGCTGCCCGAGCAGTGAGCGGTTTGCCACCCGTGAAGTGAGCAGTTTGCCGCCCGTGAAGTGAGCGGTTTGCCGCCCGTGAAGTGAGCGGTTTGCCGCCCGTGCTAATTCCTTCAAAGGGGAGGAATCTCCCACGTGATTCCTGGTGGCTTTCCCTTGGCTGAGCTCTGTCCCTGCCTCCGTGCTCACCTTCCCTGTTAGTGTCCTGTTGATGGGTGATTTCCGAATGCATCTCTGTGTCTTTAAAATGTTGTGAGAAAGGGACTTCCCAGCTCTAACGCTCACCATTCGTGGGGAACAGACGCTCAATGTGCCTCAGGGCTGCTGAGACCGGAGCCGGGTCACCGGCAGGAATGAAGTCCCCGGGAGCCTTTCACCTCCGAGGCGGCCGCGGTCGGCAGGCTGCTCCTTTCTCAGTGCGACGCCCCATCTCCACGGGCGTGTGGTGGATGGACGCCTGTGGACGGGGCTGGGAGCGGGGCCTGCGGCGGGGGGGGGGGGGGGGGGCGCCTGCTCCTGCCTGCGCCGCCGCCTCGTCCAAGGATTAGATGAGCAGCGTGCTCAGTGCGCTGACCGTGAACTCCTGTGGCCGTTCGGGAAACGGGTGGGGAGCGTAAGAATAGGTAGAAATAATGGGGAGTTTGGGCCTGTGCTTTTAGATTTCTAAATCTCTTCTCACGTTATTGCATTTGATGGGGCTTGGCTTGTGTCTGCTCCTTTCCCCGCGTGTCAGACCCGTCCTAAGCGGTTCAGTGGAAGACACGGGTGACTGCCGTGACGTCGGCGCCGTGATGGGAACCTTCTGCCTGCAGCACGGGTGGCTGAGTTCTTCTTGGAACGCTGCCTGCTCGCTGCTCTTTCTGCATTTTGTTCTTTCACAGTCGGTGTGGTCTCGACACCTGACGTGAAGGGTTCCCATCATGGGTCCTGGCGTTTTGTGTGGTGTTAACTCTCAGTTTTGCTCTGTGGAAATGGAAATACAGTTGTGACTCATCTTGCTCAGAGAGAACGTGCAAAGCCTGGCATGGCTTCGGGTTAGACATGGCTCCCAGGGGTGGCCCTTGTTGGCTGTTTTGATGTTTGAGATGATCCGCTGCCCCCCCCCCGCCCCCAATTTGCAACTCTGAGGTCAGCATGCTCTGGAACCTTCTCGGCTTTATTTGGGGTGACCTTCGGTGTGATCCTTGGTGTGCGGTGCCAGCACGGCCATGGGTGAGCCTGAGAGGGGCGGTGAAGGATGGAGAAGACGGACAAGAGAAGAGAGCTGGGGCTGGGTGGGACGCTGCTCTCTGATGGAGACAGTGCCACGGCCTGCGAGCCGAGTCTGTATTTTATAGCAGATTCCACGCGGCAAAGTAAGGGCGTGGTCACATGTTCTCACAGGTTTCGAATCCACTCAGTTACAGGCACCTGGTCCAGCTCTGTTTACTTGCTGCCCCTCCCGCAGCCCACATCAGTCAGCCACGTGGGCCACAGGTGCGGACCATAAGGTCAAGCTCACAGCCATAGTCTTTGGCTGTAACTGTGCTGGGACTTGCACGTGGCTTTGCCAGGAGAGGATCATGCCCTCTCATTAGCCCCAGGCTGGAACCTGTCCAAACGCTGTAGCCGCTGTCCACATTCAGGGTTGGGGGGTGGAGAGCTGCTGTGTCCCAGGGAGCTCGCACCCTGCAGTTGCCTTCTCAGAACTGAAGCCGCCTCACATCCACTGGCCGTGTGAGCCGTCGGCCGTGTTTTATGTCTCGATGAAAGGCAAGGCAAGAGGAGTTTCAGCTAATATTTAACTGCAGCACCAACGTGGCATCAGACTGGAGTGTCCGTTCGTAAGGCAATGACAAAAGTTCGACTGCATCCCCCCAAATTGGGTGTGTCCTGGGGGAGTAAGGGGTGAGATGGGGCCGGCCATGAAGGCCTTGGGGGCTGAGGTCGTGGGCACGACCACTGTTGGCAGCGGGGGCTGCCCCGGATCACTGAGCTCTGGCCGAGGTGGGTTTGGGCATTTGGGGCCTCGCGGTCAGAACTGGCCCAGGCAGTTTTCCCTCAGTTCCTCGATGATTACTTCCAACTCTGGGCAATCCTGACTGACACTGTCCTGGGACTTACGTGGAGTCTCCTCTTCTGTCTGGGGCTGAGCATTCCAGAACTTTCTGGAGAGGGAAGCGCTGACCATGGTCTACGGTGAGAGAGAGAGAGATTCTGGTGCGTGTGTGTATGTGTGCATGTATGTGCATGTGTGTGTATAAGTATATGTATGTGCTATGTGTATACATGTGTGAGCATGTGTGTGTGTATATGGTTGTGTGTGTGTGTTTGGTTTATGTGTATGAGTTTGTGTATGTATGTGTGAGTTTGTGTAAGTGTATATATGTGAATATGTGTATATGTGTGCATGTTTGGTGGACGTGTGTGTGGGTTTGTAGATGAGTGTGTGTGTGTCTCTGTGAGTGTGTGTGTGCGTGTGTGTGGGTTTGTAGATGAGTGTGTGTGTGTCTCTGTGAGTGTGTGTGTGCGTGTGTGTGGGTTTGTAGAAGAGTGTGTGTGTGTATCTGTGAGTGTGTGTGTGCGTGTGTGTGGGTTTGTAGATGAGTGTGTGTGTGTCTCTGTGAGTGTGTGTGTGCGTGTGTGTGGGTTTGTAGATGAGTGTGTGTGTGTATCTGTGAGTGTGTGTATGTGTGTGTGTGGCTGCTGTGCACATTCTGACCTTTGTTCCATGTGATGTACTTGGGTGTTTTGTCCTCAGTATCCTTTGGTCTATTCTGAACCAACGGATTTCACTAACAAAATCCTGGTTGTCAGGCTCTACACTTACTTCCTAACGGTGAATGTGTCTCAACCAACGTTAGGAAAAGGCCACTCTTTGCCCTTTAGGTTCCTTCCCGTGCCTCCTGCTCAGCTCGGGATGGGCACACTGGTCCTCTGTCTCTCCACTGCCCTGTGGGCTGTCAGCCGGCACTTGGCCATGGGCCCCACGGGCATGCATGGGGCCTGGGGTGCAGATTAATTGAGTCTGAGCCCCCAGGGGCGGGCGGCGCACAGATGGCGAGGGTTGGCTTCCTTCCGGGACTGTCTCTGGGGTTCCATCTCACCACCTCCTGGTGCCATTTCTGCCTCGTCCTCACCGGAAGGCACTGTGTTCCCACAACACAGTGTGTCATCTCAATAAATACGTTGTTGGGCGAGTTTTGCTCACCCAGAAGCGCAGCTTTTGTTTCTTTGAAAGGCATAACCTGGCTGGAAGCGAATTCCGCGCCCTCGCCCTCGATCTTACCCTCAGTTCTTCCTCATCAGTTTTGTCGCTGTTGACTCTTTCTGAGCTCTCATCTGGGAAGCAGCCTCTCACGAACGCATAAGCTTAGAGTTGCTTTCTGGCCTCGGGGGAAACTGTCTGAGTGCGTTAGGGATAATGACGGATACAGATCAGAAATCACGCGGTGGCTTCCTCGCAGGGGAGGAGGAGCTCCATGGGTGTTTTGCGCCCTGGAAGGCCCCTCCCACTCGAGGGTGCCGGGACCCCTCACTGTCCCCCGTGTTCTGGACGCCTGTCCCCGCTCTCCACCTGCCGTTTCTAGCATAGGACCGGCTTGGACCAGGTTCTCGTGCCTTTTTGCCTGTGGACAGTGTCCAGTGTCCACCCCGTGTCGCCGTCCCCTCGGCCACGGCGCTGGCCGGTCTGCGGGTGTCCGACCGCGGTGGGTGCTTGGTTACGCAGCGCGGCGCAGCGAGACGCCAGCCTGACCCCCGCGCGGGCGGAGAGCCGCCTGCCGCCCCGTCCGGATGGACGGCGGAGCTGGAATCATCCCAATCCCGTGTTTGTGCCGCGCTCACCCGCAAAGCCCTTGGATCCGGTTATCTCCTTGATCCTCCCGCGCCGCCGCGGTGTCTCTCAGAAGCAATAATGGGAAAGCTTCCTACAGGGCCGGGCAGGGGCACAGTCACGCAAGGGCTGGGCTTCTAGTAGCTGGGTCGTCGATGGCAACGCGCGTGCCCACGGCCCCCGGCTTTTCTCTGGGATCTTCAGGTTCCCGCTGCCCCGGGGAGCCCCTTCCCAGAGATTTCTCTCTAGGAAAGTGGGGGGGGGGGGCGGGTGCAGAGGGTCTCCACCAGCCTGACTAGTGCAAGCAGGGTCCCCAGGGCTGGGGGCCCCTCCCCCGGGGAAAGCTGTTCATACATTCACGTGCTGTGGTTCTTGTAGACCCTTTGCATGTTCTGAGTTCCTGTGGATGGGGGGAAACGCTGTCCCTCCTGCCAGTGGTCAGGCCCATCGTCTGTGACGGTTCCCGGGCAGGTCCTGACGCGCGGGTGCGTTCCCACCTGTGCCTCCTCGAGGGGGCTCTGTGCGTCCCTGACCCGGCAGCCCCCTGGCTGATGGCCGGTCGACCAGCTGGCCCTTCTCCTCTCTGCGGCCGTCGGTTCCCAGGTCAGTAGAGTGGGCGGGAGGGTAGCCCACTGGTGCAGCCGAGCGGAGTTAGCTCCAGGGGGTACGATTCCCGTGCTGCAATGGCCCCTCTGTTGTCTGGTGTGTCAGGTACTCACTCCAGGCTCCACCCCTCCTGCTGCAGCCGGAGGTGCTCTCGGGGCAGAGGGCAGCCGTGGGGGCAGCAAGCTGGGGTGGGCCCTGCACTGGGTTTTGGAAACACAGCAGCAAGGGGCTGCCTGGGGGTTGTGTTGGGAGGGGCGACATGGACTTGGGGGTACCTGGGGACACCTTAGTCCCACTCTGGGCCCTCAGAGCAGGGGATGGGGGGGATGTTCTCATAACCAGATGGTTGTGTTTGATGCCTGGAGGGACTCGCTGAGAAGTGCTGTGTGCGTTCATTTTTTTTAATCTTGAAATTACATTTTCAGAAAAGGACCAGATCTCCCAGGGAGGAGATGGGGGCCAGGGACTGTTCCCCCGCGAGTCTCTCATATGAAAACTGCATGAGCCCTTAGAATGCTATCTCGTGAAGCTCTTTATCAGTGGTTTGTTTTTGTCACGGGATCACGTTTTCTCTTACATTTTAAAGGGATATCGTCTTCAATTGGAAAGTGTTTTCCTGGTGTCTGGCATGTCCCCTCCACGCTGTGTGGCTGTCAGTGGAGCCTCATCTGGGGCGCAGTGGGAAGGCCCCGGAGGGACTGGGGGTGATGCCTGTTCCTCGCTCAGGGTGTCCCACCAGGCAGAGAGGTGGTGACAGGCAGGGGACAGCCTGCGCACGCTGAAGGCATTCCCAGGGAACCACGGCCACTCTCCGAGCGTGTCCTCACCTTCGGTGGAGGGTGGGACGGGTTCTGCTGTTTTAGTTCCTCTTTTCTCCATCACCGTGAGGGCGCTGGCCCCGCAGACCAGGGCAGGTTAACTCACTGTGGTCACCAGGACGTATTGAGGTCCGCAGGTGGACGTAATGTCACCCCATCCTCTCAGCCCTGCCAGGGGGTCACAGTGAGAGAGCAAATAGAGGCCTAAGGGGGAGCGTCGGGGGGCGGAGGGCGGCAGCGACTGTCTGGCTGGAGCATCGGGAGCCAGATGTGCCTGCCCCCCTGCACGCCTCCTCACTGGCTCTGAGCACTTGTCAGGCCCCCCCCACACCCTGCTCTTCTGTGCTCCCCTGCATCTCTGCTCTGCTCCAAAGAGACTGCCCCATTCCCGGGCCACACTGTCCTTGCCTGGCTCGTGGCCTTGGCTCCATGGAGGTTTCTGTCCCTGGAACACATTCCTTTCAGGGGACTTGCCAGTCAGTGCGAAGCCGCTGGTTCCCATTTGTCCCCGCATCCTGCCCTTCGCGCTCTTGCCCCAGAGGCCTCCGCAAAGCCCCCACGTGCCTGCTAGAGCCCCACGAGCAGGTGTGTTGGCGACTGCCACTTGCCCTTCCCGCGTGGCCAGCAGACCCCAGCGCTTGGCTCTTGAGCACCTGGGCTGGCAGCCGCGGGCACCGGCCCCTCCAGAACAGAGGACTGTGACATGTGCCCTGGGTCCGGCTGCGCGCACCTGCGCTGGCCTCGTGGGAGGGGAAGGCCGGTCCCTGGGTCCGCCTCCTGCACGCGGCCCAGCTGTTGCCTCCCTGCCGCCTCCCTGTGCGCTGGGCTGTGTGTGACCTGTGCCCAGGGCGGCCGCCTCTGGGCTGGGGACCCCTGACCTGCCTGCTTTGATCTGAGAAACCCTCTGGCTGTTGAAACAGGATTCCTTCCTGCAGGACACCCGCCCAGTGCCCTGCTCAGGGAGGGTGGGCTTCCCGCGGATAGCTAATCAAGCCGAGAGCGATAATGGGAATTCTCTCTCATGGAAGTGATTCTGCATGATTTCCCTGTTTACTCATAGACACGGCTAAATGGGAGATGATTGGCGAGCTCTGTCTTCCCTTTCTCCTGAGGTGGTTTCTTAATCTTCCAGACGCATCCCTGTGACACACAGAAGAAAGGAAAACCCATTAAAAGTTACTTAACATCTCCAAGGAGCGGCTCCGCGCCTTGGAGCCGTCCCTTTATGATGTTAGGGCACAGGAGAGGAAACACGTTCCAGACGAGGGCTTCTCTGTGCCTTGTGTGCCCGGGGTCCAATTTGCTAGGCAGTTTTCTGGCCACAGTATTGGGACGACTGGCATTTGTCACAAGTAGGATGATGAGTTTGTCGATTTAAAAATTACAGGCTTTTCCCTCTTTTGCCCTCCCCTCCCCAAATTAGAATTCATAATGTCTCTAAACCTTTCAGACCCCAGTACTTTATATTGTTCTGTCATTTGCTGACTAAAGAATGCTATATATATTTTTTTCTTTTACCTCCTTTATCCTGAAATCTTTCACCCATCATTTCTTGGGCGTATTATGGGTGTTTCATGGCTTATCATTCATCAATTCTTCATTAGGAGTGACTGCTATACATTGCAGTTAGGAAGGTGATGTATATAAAGCCATTTTTGGCTAAATGGGTATGTCCTCCACGAACTTGGGGTGAGAGGCGTCTGGGTGCCTCGCTATAACTGCCTCCGATTTATGTGGGTGGCAAGGACCCCTGGCTCCGAGCCCCACTCCCCGCGCGAAGCACCCAGTCCAGGAGCGTACAGGAGACCTCTCCCTGCCGGGCTGTCCTCAGGCTGCGGCAGCTCCTCTCAGAGCCGCGGCTCCCGGCTCGGCCGCGCTGCGCTTGTCCCGAGGGTGCCTCCACTGCACACCTGGCTGGGAGGCAGGGCTGCTGGGTACTGTGTCCTGGGTCATACTGTGCAGGTCCTATGAACCGGACCTGAGAAACCCCACCCCAGGAAGGGACACCTGGCCGCCCTCCAAAATGAGGCCGCCCTGCCTGGGACACCCCGTGTTTGCCTCCCAAAGTGGCCAACTCCTTTCGAAGCTAAGATGCCTCCC
Source organism: Myotis pilosus (assembly GCA_036010255.1). NCBI lineage: Eukaryota > Metazoa > Chordata > Mammalia > Chiroptera > Vespertilionidae > Myotis > Myotis pilosus. The sequence goes on from JASKON010000014.1 coordinate 2,804,129, forward strand.
ATTGAGGCCCGATAGCAACTTCCTCATCATTTTATGTTGCAAAGGCACCGAGCCGCGCTAGCCGGAAACCTTGATGCCAGTTTGCCATGAAGTCACAGGCGACCTGGCAGAACTGATTCAAAAGGAGCAGAGAAATGTGGCCGCGCTTGGCAGTTGTCTGCTGCCAAGGCACAGGTGTAGCTGTCATTGTAATCACCCTTTTAAAGGTCACGTAAAGGGTAGAATACGTGGCTACATGGCAGCGATCGGGCAGCTCATGACTATGCACCTGGCATGTAAATTAGGAAAGTAGAAGTGCTACTGTTAGGCGGATGGGGGTGTGGCTTGGGACACCGTTCACCAGGGCCCCTGAGCAGTGCCGTGCTATGACCATTTTAGGTTCGTGTGAAATGGTGACCAAAAAGGTGTGCGAGCGATGATGGAGGCTGAGAACACGGTCAGGGGTGAATATAACATCATTCCACGCAGTGTGAGAGTGGACCAACATATTTCCCCGTTCATAGGGCCATACGGTGATGCCAGGTAGGGAGGCACAGGCCATGAGTGAGGTATTGCGGGTAGACGATTGGCTTCTATCTGTAGACATAGAAGCAGACACATGTGAAGGGGTCACCATAGGAAATGCTCTCATTGGGAGAATGAGGGACTGTGAGACCCAGAGCCACCTCACTTGTGGGAACAAAGGTGGTTCCCTACAGTGGGGTGGGTGGGAGCGATGGAGCAAGTGATGTTTGTGGAGGGCTCCGGAATGCTCTGGAATGCTCCAGAATGCTCCGGAAGCTGAAGAAACGGGGTGAGGTTTGCGTGGAAGGGCCCACACTCTGCAGCTGGTGCTCAGAATGCTGTCCATTAAACACCCATGTTGCTGCTGCCCCTGCGGGTGCCCTCAGCTGTCCACCAGATCAGGGCTGCCTTCCCGGGGTGGGGACGCAGAGCTACCTGTTAGAGTGTCCTGGGTCAGCGGTCGCCAACCGGTGGTCCGCGCACCACTGGTGGTCCGCGAGGTCCGAAAGGTCGGTGACCGCTGTCCTAGGTCATACTGTGCAGCCCCTACGAACCAGGTCTGGAAAACCCCGCCCCAGGAAGGGACACCTGCCCTGCGGTGAGCGCCCTGGATCGATACTTGCCAAGCGATCGGAGCTTTCAGAAGGTGGCTCCTATTTCCCAAGCATCACAGGAAACGCCAGCTTCTCAAGGGGATGCTGAGAAGTTCAACTAAGATGGTCTTAGCTTTGTCAGACTTAACCCGACAATGACCCAGCCCCAGAAATGTGTCCGGGCGTGGTCCATGGGGCGCCAGGGGGTGGAGAGGGGCAGGGCTGCTCTGTGGAGCCTCTTGGGGAGAACATTGAACGGGGGGGGGGGGTTGGTTCCTGGAGCTGTTAGGATGAATCATAGTGGGGGGGAGGAGAGTGGGGGGCGGCAGTCCCTGAGAAATCCCGATTTCTCTTCCAGAACCCAGTTAGCTTAACCCGAGGTAGGAGCCAGGGGCTTCTGAGTGTGAGGCACCAGGGAACTTGAGTGACGAACTTCGTACCCAGGAGACATCGCCCTCCTCCTCCTTGTCGAGTGTGCTGGGGGTGTGGGGTTGCCGCGAAGTGTTTGCGAGGCCTCGCTGATGAATTGTGAGCAGCAGCACTGAGCTAGAAATTCGAATCTGTTGGGGCTGTCTACTTAATGCAGAAGCACAATCACTTGGGTATTAATTGGTCATTAAGGAGATAAATGACCCTTTGGCTACCCATACAGATCTTGGGAATAAACGGGGGATCTCCTGCTGTTTTTCACATCCTGTTGTGTTTGTCAAATTCCAGATCTTCCGAGATCCAGGGCCGAGGTATTTAATGTTCTCTGATGATCGGGTCGGTCCATTTTTTAAGAAATGCAATTATTTTCTGGCGGCTGCTTTTGTGTTTAATTTCAAAGTTTTCTCCAATTGAGTCCAACTCATGCTTTACAAATGCGGAGCGAAAGCCCGCAGGTCTGCTGCTCCGTGTGTGGCAGTTACAAGAGGGATTTGACCATGAGCTCCGAATTCCATTCCACTTGCTGGCCAGCCTGCCGCCACCGGCCGCCTCAGATGTTCCTTTATCGCGCGTCCCAGCACCCTGTGGAGTCTCCCAAACTTGGATCAATTTCACTTGTCATCGCACCATTTCCTGCCATTTCCCCTGATAGTGTCCCTGTCCTTCAGTCACTTTTAGAAGCAAGCTCTGTTTTCTGGAGCAAAAATACGCCCCCCCCCCCCCCCCCGCCCCATCACAAGCAGGGATGTCGCTTCTGTGTCTGCGTTAAACACACCTGTCGGAGATTATTAAGAAATATCCACCCGATGACGGTTCATGTGCACAGTCGATGCCTCGGTGTTACTTATGAATGCTGCCCCGGTTTGTGTATTTCTGTGAACTCCTGTTTCGGCTGAAGTTCATCTGTCACGTCCGTGATTGTATCTGAAAAGAGCAGAGATCATGCACTTTGCAAATCACTCCCATTGATTCGGACGGTGCCCCGGAGAGAGAGCATGGCAGGAACATCTCATTCCTCTTCGTGTTCCCTGGGAAACAAAGGTGAAGCCAGGCTGGGGGAGAAGTCGCCGCAGATGAACAGAAGTTGCCTTTCCTGTGATCCTTCTGTTTAATAGGATCACACCTGGGAGGCAGGCGGGCCTGCAAGGGACTGAGCCCCAGATCTGCCCAGGGGTCGGCAGCTGCTCCGTCCTCACTGGTCACACCTGAGAGACAGGGAGGGAAAGCCCTGCATTTGGGAGGTTTCTTCCACGGCCTACGAGCCATCCTCTTCGGAATTTTAACATCTTTTCAGTCAGTCAGTACGTTTTGTTTAAATAAGTGAGTGAATAAATGAGTGAGTGAATGAGTGAGTGAGTGAATAAGTGGGTGAGTGAATAAGTGAGGGAATGAATGAGTGAGGGAATGAATAAGTGAGTGAATAAATAAGTGAGTGAATAAATAAGTGAGTGAATGAATGAGTGAATAAGTGATTGAATGAATAAGTGAGTGAGGGAATGAATGAGTGAATGAATGAATGAATGAATAAGTGAGTGTGTGAGGGAATGAATGAGCAAGTGAGCCAATGACTGAGTAAATGAATGGATGAGTGAATGAGTGAGTGAATGAATGAGTGAATGAATGCATCAGTGGGGGGGGATTTCTTTTCTGTGATTGTGGAGCAGCAGTCCGTCCTCGTCCCCAGTTCTTTCTGGAACGCCCTGCTGGGGTCGGGCAGAGGCTGGGGGGCCCCACTGAGCTAGCGGAGGCCCTTCCCCTCTAGGTGCGTGTGGTCCACGAGGTGGGTCCAGGTGAACGCAGTGCGCCCATGCAGGGCTGCTGTGCCTCGAGGTGTATGAGTCCAATAGGAGACAGAACCAGCAGGGTGCACGTTATTTATTTATTACAGTGAATTGGTTACGCGATGATGAAGTCCGGGGCACCGGACACTCAGGCCCAGTGGACACGCATCCCAGGGAAACCCTGGTTCTGCTGTTCACAGCTTCCCTCTGATTGGATCCAGCCCCCCAGCTTACCCCCAAACTCTCCTTGACACCATGTCCCCTGACTGTGGCTGCCAATCACATCCGCAGGCACCTCCCGGGCGCCCAGAGTAACGCTTGACCACCAGCTGGGCCGGGGCCTGCACAGACCGTGGCCCGCACCGCAGGTGTGGTCAGACTTAGACCTGGGCGTGCCTGTGTGCATCTGAGGAGGGGGTGGGGGTTCCCCTGCAGGGGCGTCGCGGCTGCCTGGTCGGGGCTCAGCGAGTGAGTTAGGGAGCAGAGGGTGGGGGTGCCGGGGAGGAGGGCCCGCCTGGCTGCCTCAGGAACCTGGAGCGGAAAATCGTGCCCGGAGCATAGCTTTGGGGCCGGCAAGGTCCTTGGCGCGTGGCCGGCTGTGGTGACCTGACTCACTCTTGGTTTTTCACTTGCCCCCAGCATGCTCTGGGCTCCACGCTCTTCCTTCTCCCGCTGCCACCAAGGGCGTTGGAACCACCCAGCGTGGGGTCCTTCATCGCTCATTCTACGCATCCCTCTGTTGGCCTTTCTCAGATGCCAGGTGCGGGGCCAGAGTCATGGTCAGGACGGGTCCTCAGGGGACCGACCGCCTACCGTTTCCTAACCTGTGGCTGGGCCCTGGCGCTCGTCTGTGGGGCAGGGGGTCCCTGGCAGTCCTCAGGGCCGCGTGGTCGCGGTGGCTGGTGGGGTGTTTGCAGCGGGAACTTCTGAAAGAACCTGTCTGCGGCAGATTTGGAACTTGTCCGGCTCCCGGTTGCCTTTCGTTCAGGGGACGCTGCGGTGCCCTGTGCCAGGATCTGCCGCCGAGATGGCCATTAGGTGGGAGACATCATTCCGATTAGTAAACAAACGCCTCTGCGTAAAGGAGGGGGAGGCAGGAGCAGGCCTGTTAGGGACTGAGCTGTGTCCCGACATGGTATGTGGGGGTCCTCACCCTCCGACCTCGTGACCTGGGGCCTCTGGGAGCCCCATCTGAGCTGTGCCCCCACATTTGTGTGTTGATGTCCTCATCCCCCTGACCTCCTGACCTGTGGGTGTTACAGCATCACCGGCAAACTCCCCAAACCAATGAGTTGCCTGAGCTCCGTTTTGACCTCTTACCCCACTCCCTCCTCATCACCCAATTCCCCCGTGACCTCCTGCCTCCTCCTCCGGGGCTCAGGAGAACTGAGGATTCTGCCCCCTCCCCCCCCCCCCCCGCCCCCTGATCCAAGACACTAGGACAGACACCCCACCCAGGGGAGCGGTGCCCCAGGCTGGCTCTGCCTTTGCAGGTCACAGGGGTCTCTGTATGAGGCCGAGGGGCCGAGGATGCGCCCTGGGGAGCAGGGGCTGAGGCACTGGCCTCGGGCGACTCTGCCGGCTGGTGCTGGGGACAGTGGTGATTCTCTTTCCCAACCAGCTTTGCTCCTGGAGGAGAGGCCGTCTGACCCGCGGAAAATGCAGAAAATGCTGAAAATGCTAATTACCCCCAAGCCTTCGTTAGGTCCGCAGCATGTACAGACACACCCCATTGTCCACTGGGAGCATCTTTTTAGAAGTTACTCATTTCTGTTTGTATTATACGTCCTCTGCCCTGCACAGGCCTCTACAGGAAAGTGTGAGGACATGCTTAGGGGTGGGATTTGGGACAGTGGCCCGGGGTTGGGGACACGGAGATGTGGGGTGGTGGGGGGTGGGGCTCTCCTCCCTGCTGTCCGTTGATGGCACCCCAACTGCCTTCATTCCAGCCTTGGCGTTGACCTGACATGCTCGGGGAGCGGGAGCCCTCCCCGTTGCCAGGTGGGGGCGGCGGGGGGGTGTCATTATCACACTTGTCTCGTTTTAGAGATGGTGTGAAGCGCGGTTTCCAGGGTGTTGGTCGTCGCCGCTGGAAACCATTGTGTGGTCAGTCACTCTCCTGCAGCTCCCGGGGCAGACGGTGTCTGAGTCGGGAAGCAAACAGCAGTTCTGTGACTATTTTTAAGAAAAATCTTGGTTGTTGAAAGTATTAGGTATGCCCCCCTTCCCCTTCCTCTTAACGCCCCCCTCCCAGGCCTTCGCCACCCTATTGACCGTGTCCACAGGTGACGCCTATGTGCACACAAGGGCCTTGGTTGATCTCTTCCTACCCGCCCTCCCTCCCCGCCTTCCCTCCGAGGTCCGCAGCCTGTTCCGTGCTTCTAGGTCTGTGACTGTTGTAATGAAAAGTGTCGTTAGCCGCCGCGAGAAGAATGCTCTTTATCACCTCAATTAATGGAATGTTTTGTGGTGACATGTACATAACCTACCATGCGTCATTCTCACTTGCCGGGGTCCAGCCCCAGCGGGTCCAGGGGTCCCCAAAGGTGTGGACGGAGTCGGCGAAGAAGGAATGAATGGCACAGAGGCAGTGTTCAGTTCATCAGCATAGTTGGGTTCTCTTGTCAGGATCTCCAGCCAGGTTCTGTAGCCAGGTTCTCTTGCCAATTTCTGTAGTCAGGTTCAGTCCAGGATCTTTTGCCATGTTCTCTCCAGCGAAGTTCTAGGTTCTGTGTAGGTCCTGCCTGCTAAGTTCTGTGTTCTAAGTTCTGTGTTCGAAGGTCCGTCTTCTGAGGTATGCCTTCTGAGGTCTGCCTTCTGAGGTCTGCCGCTAAGTTCTGTCTGTAGGTTCTGTCTGCAAGTTCTGTCTCCTGTTGTCTTGTTGCATCTGTATGTATACCAGTTGATTCTAATCCTATCAATCTCTATTCCAAAGGTTAGGGCGTTTCTTATCTCCATTCCAGGGAGTAAAGATTATGTAGCTTAAGCATGATTGTTCGTAGTTAAAGTGATTAATTACCCGCCTGGCAGTTAAGAGGTTTTATTCCCGCCCTAACTTCAGGGGAAAATCCCTACCTGGGGAAACAACCTTTCTCAGAGAGGTGACCTTGGTTAAAACACATAGTGCCAAGAAGGTGAGCAAACATATTAAGAACAGTATGCCATATATGCCAGGTCCCTAGAAACAGCAAGGATGGACCGGCTCCCGGCAGTCACTGTTTTTTAAATGAACATTTAGTGCATTCAGTGTCCTGCCCCTGTCACCACTCTGTATCCATTTCCATCGCCTGTTCCTAAGGGTCAGTCCCCGCCAGCCTGGCCACCCCTGAGCCATGGACACGTCATTGAAATGACGTCACGCAGTGTGTGGCGTCTGTGTCTGGCGTCTGTTCCGCAGCATGTTTTCGAGGTGCAGCATGTAGTGGAGGTGCCGGTACTTGGGTTTGATGGGCGTCGCGTTCCATCGCCCGTTTTGCGTGCCCTCCGTTCCTCCGCCAGTGGACAGTGGTGGGTCCCCCGTGGGGCTGTGGGAATAGCCCTGCTGGGGGCGCTCTTGTCCCCGTTTCGGTTGGGACGCGTGTTTTCAGCTCCTCTGGCTCAGACCCGGGGTGGAGCGGCTGGTCGTGTGTGTATGTACGAAGCTTCTGCTGGAGAGGGACTGGCAGGGAAAGCGAGCACGGGCGGGGGGAGGACCTGTCTCCTCTGGGACTGGTGAGGACCTCCCAGAGCTGCCCCCAAAACAGATACAATCTGGGTGGCTTCAACCAGCCGGCACCACCCCCTCGGGCACCTGGCATCGGCAGGGTGTGCGCCCTCCGAGGACTCTGGGGGGCTTCTCCGTCTCCCAGCCCGGGGGCTGCTGGCTTCCCCACCCACCTGCCCACCTGCCTTCCCAGGCGCCCCTCCGGCCGGCACCTCTGCGCCCAGCCCCCTGCTCCCCCTGGGAGACACTGCCCTGGGCGGGAGGCCCCTTACCTACACCCTCATCTGAATTTGATTTCATCTGACTCTGTTTCCCTATAGTTCCCGTTCCCGGGGGCTGGGGTGGGACTCAGGCATGTTTGGGGCGGGGGGGGGGGGGCGGCACAGTTCCACCCGCTGCGGGTGGGTTTGTGTCTGGGGTGCAGGGCAGCTGGGGTGCACGTGCATGTGGCCTGCGGTCGGTACAGGAGTAGGATGGGGATGCCGGGGTCCCAGCCGGCTGGGCCCCCTTTGCTTTCGCAGTTTCCTCTCCCCGAAGGGCCTCTCCACACCCTGACCAGCAGCTCTCGGTTTGTCTGAGGTGGGTGGGGCGGCGGGGGTGACGCAGGTCCTGCGTGCGAGTGACAGGCAGGTGGCTGTGGGCTTCCTCCTGCTGCCTCCCTCCCCCTCAGAGCCCCCCGCCCTTGCTGTTCCTCAGAGGCGGCGGGAGACCCTTCGGACCGGGAGTGACACGCAGGCGTGGCCTGGCCTGGGCTCCCGTCCTGTGTCACCGCTTCCCTGCTGCTCGGGGTCTCGGGGAGCCTTTGGTGGGGACCCCCTCCACTGACGCCGGCATTTCCACGGGAGTTCGCTTTCGCTTCCAGTGTCTTCGCAGCCAGGACCTTTATAAACACAGAGGTGACCCGGCCGTCCCACTCCCGGGTCTGAACCAAAAGACCTGAATGCACACGTCTGACCAGGGTGCTGTGGGAAACCGCCCCATCCAGAACCCGCGCCGCCTCCCCCCGGGCTGGAGAGGTGACCAGTGTTTGCCCATGTGGAGGCCGCCGAGGCCTCTAGGCCCGTCCTGGCTCTCCCGAGGCGGTGCCTGCCCCTCCCAGCGACAGAGCACTCCCGTCCGAGCGGAGGGTGGCGGGCCTATATATTTTAGCTCAGACCTCCAAGTGGAATCCCTTTTAACGTGCGTTTTCCCGAGAAATATGTAAATTAATAATTGCTTCATACATTATTCAAGGAAAACTTATTTTGTATCATCGATAGCTCTTGTAATCTTATATAAAGATATGCTAATGGATTTAATTAAAATAATTATACTGAATATCTAGCCTGAACATTACCCGAAAATAGTGTCTATTAATCATCATCAGTGGTAATATTTTTAGCCAGAGAGACACTTACACCATTAAACCGCTACTGTATGGAAAGTGCATTTTATTTTTTATTTTGGTTTACGGTTTGGATTAAGTTGGCACTCTCATGAGATGCATGACAATTAAATTTGCTTAGAAAAGAGTATAAAGTTTATTTAATTTCTTTAATGTGAACTATGCCAGCAATTAGAAAAATGTTCGCATTTTCTGCTTTCTTTTTTTTCCCCCCTTTATTATTATTTTTTTAATCCTCACCTGAGGATATTTTTCCATTGATTTTTAGAGAGAGGGAAAGACAGAGAGAAACATTGATGTGAGAGAAACACATCGATGGGTTGCCTCCTGCACGCGCCCAGACCAGGGCCTGGGCCTGGGAGAAGCCTGCAACCAAAGTACGTGCCCTTGACCAGAATCCAACCCGGGACCCTTTGGTCCACAGGTTGATGCTCTATCCACGGAGTCAAACTGGCTAGGACTCCTTTACTGAATTTTAAAAAGAGGAGGGGAGAGGGATAGAGAGACAGAAACATCAGTGACAGAGAAACATAATCTATTGGCCACCTCCTGCATGCCCCCCACTGGGGGACAAACCCACAACCCCCCATTCAAAAGACTATCACATTCTGAGTAAGATTTTATTAAATAAAAAACGGATTTACAAAAAAATAAGAAAAATAAGATGAAAACGGGAGGAAATAGCTCTCATTTACTCTGTTCCCGTTATCCTGACTCCTTCCTGACGTGCGATCTGCTGAATGATTCTACCGAATGTGTCATCACTTCACTGGGGCCTTTGTAAGCAGAGGCTTCACTGAGTGGCAGTCGTTTGGGAGCCCTGTGTGCTGCTGTCTCGCTGGTATCAGCACACACCCCCTTATCCGCGGGGCGCTCTCCTGTCCACCTTGGGAAGCCACCTAACGGAGGGAAGCCACAGGCTCCCCAGGGAAAGCGGGGCCTTGGATCCCCAACCTGAGATTCTGGATGAACAGCCCTGTGGCCCGTGGGCGACGGAGATGAAACGGGCTTTGTGAGAAGGTCAGAGCCTATGGGGGGCAGGGGGACATGTCTGTCCCTCTCCGTGTGCCGGCGGCTCCTCCAGCTGAGGGGCCCCAGCTCCCGGGAGCTGAGGATACGGACGCCTGAAAGGAAGGGTCGGGGTGTCTCTTGAGAATCAAGAGCTGACTCTGAAGGCATCTCAGTGCCCGGGCGTCGCGCAGGTTCTAAGGTGCCCGGGGTCCTGGGCAGGGATCCCACTGTTGATTGTGGGTACCGACCTGACACGGGGTGGGGACATCGGCCTCCCTGGTTACCACAGCGCCCGGCGGCCTCGGGCAGGAGCGGCCGGCTCGTTTGTCGCTGTGTGCTTGGTCCTGTGCCGGAATCGATTGGGTTGCTGCCGGCAGGGACGCTCTGCGGGTTCAGGATAAATGCAGGACGCGGGGTGCTCCCCGCCCGCGGGGCCCTCACGCCCTCACGGAGCCGCTCTGGGGTCCGAGCAGTCACCCGTGCGCACGCTCATTATTAAAAGTCACGGCAAGTAATTTTTAGTTTTTCAAAGCAACTTCAAGGTCGTCGAAGCAAGACTGTTTGAAACCGGAATGAAATGGTCCATTTCGTGCTCTCTCGAAGCTGCGCCCTGAAGGAGGGATTGTGTTCACACTTGGGTCTTGCTCTTGGGAAGCAGGGCCGACGGCCGCTGAAGTAAAGGGCGTTGTGTGCTCCGTGTTTGGATCGCCGTCCTGTTGTGTTTTCAGTTTGATTCTGCGCTTTAATGCGACTGGGCGGTGTTTGGCCTGATGCTGTCTTCCTCCGCTCCATTCAGGGACGGGGAGCCCGGCCTGGTGTGAGGGGTCCGGGCCGTCCGGTCAGGACACTTACAATCAGGCACTTTTCCCAACCGGATAGAGACCAGGAGGCTGAGGCTCTGGCTGGCCACAGACCTGCCTTTAACTCCAGCTCCGCCCAGTCCTGGCGGTGTGATCAGGGGCAAAGTAACTGAGGTTTCCTCACCTCCCAACACTGCTCACTTCCTGCAGGAGGCCTGAGGGGATTAAAGATCCATTGTAGCAGGGTCCTGGCATAGTGCCTCACAACATCATTACCATCACTCTATTGTTTTTGCAAGTGTAGGTTTTCTAGAAGATACATCATAGCAATATAGGGGGTAAAATTACTACAGGAAAAAATGGTTCCTACTTAAGGGCAGCCCGGATATAAGAGGCACGGACGTAAGGGCTGTACGGATATGGAAGACAGTTTTGCAGTGGAACAAACGCAGCCGTTTTAATTGCTGAACACGAGAGCGTGCAGGGATTGATGGGTGAGGGTCCTGCTGAGGGCACAGGCCTTCCCGTGCCGTCGCCGTGCCAGGCTAAGGAGGAAACGCCAGTGCGGGCGTTCGGTCAGCGGGCACGAAGTGTGGGCCTCTGCTGATATTGCCGTTAGCGCTCTGTGCTGAGGTTGTAGCGGATCGCCGGTGTGTGCGTCATCGGTTTTTTTCTTTGCTCTTTCATCAGCCATCAGCCGCTCACCTAGCGCGCTCGTCCTCTTGGCGGTCTGCGTGTGGCTCCGCACAGTAATTATAAATCTGTGTTAATATTTGCCCAGCGGCATGAGGCTCAGCAGTCTCCTTTGGTCTTGGTTTGCAGGGGGCAGCGCTGAAGTACCTGCCGACGATCGTCAACGACGTGAAATTGGTGTTTGATCCCAAAGAGCTCAGGTAAGGAAGCTCGGGGCCCGCAGGACGTCCAGCCCCCGCCCCCCCCCCCCCCCCCGGCCGTCTCAGTGTGTGCGGTCCCCCGCACCCCCCCCCCCGCCCCGGGCCGTCTCAGTGTGTGCGGTCCCCCGCACCACCCCCCCTCACCCCGGGCCGTCTCAGTGTGTGCGGTCCACGGGACGCACTCCTTCTTGGCTGATTAAAAACGAAGAAGACACTGAAGACTCTGTGTGTACTTTTTCCTGCTTAGAAACTTGATTCATGTTTGGATGAAACAAGAGATCACAGGAGATCAAATCACACTTACTGTCTCTGGACCCTTCTGGTTCTTTTGTGCTCCCCACATAACACGCACCCCTAACGCCCAGCACCGTGGTCCCTGTCTCCCGTCGGCCCCTGCAGGGAAGAAGTCTTGCTCTCCCACCGCACGGATCATCGTCCCGTCATCACCTCTAATGACTTTCACGGTGCGCCCCCTCCCCTGGCTGTCACTTATCCGAGTACCAACAATAGACACATCGATTGTGTGCTTCCTGCACACGCAAAAGGCTCCCACAGAGCCCTTTCCACATGGTATTCAGTTCATCTTGACAGCAGTGGCGTGACGTAGAGCTATCACCAGCCCCGTTTTGTGCTAAGCCAGTTGCTCGTGGCGCCCTCGTTGGCGAGTAGCACTGCTTCCAGGCCAGCGCAGGCCTCGTGGCCACAGAGGACAGGCCGCCAGGCTGCACTGACGGGGGCACTGTGTCCAGCTTATTCTTTTACTTTTTACAAATATTTTTTTTATTGATTTTTAGAGAGGAAGGGAAGAGAGGGAGAGGGAGAGAGCGAGAGAGAGAGAGAAAATCAATGATGAGAGAGAATCATTGATTGGCTGCCTCCTGCATGCCCCCTACTGGGGATCAAGTACACAACCCAGGCATGTACCCTTGACCGAAATTGAACCTGGGACCTTTCAGTCCGCAAGTCGACGCTCTGCCCAATGAGCCCAAACTGACTAGGGCTGTTCAGTTTTTAATTATTGTGAAATATGCTAGGATACAATTTTTTATAGCTTAATTGTAGCATCTGCCCTTATTTACATCATTAGCACAAACAGAAGTGGAATTACTAGGTCTTGCATGCTCTTAAAAGATTTTTAATGGCTATTGGCCAGTTGCCCTCGAAAAGGTCATACTAAACCTGTATGTATTGGCAACTGTCTTTCTAAACTTTGCCAATACTTAGAATTATTACTATATCAAGCTCTGACAACGTGATTGGTGAGGAAGGATCTCACAGTTTTAATTTGCCTTTCTTTGGTTACTAACAAGAACTCTTTTAAAACTCCTTCAGAAGTATTTTTAGCATCTGTAAAAAGTAAGTTTTTAACACCCTTGCTACTGAGATGTGATGTACGTGCTATAAAGTTCACCCGTGTTAGCGCAGTCAATTACACAGTTTCCAGTATGTTTGCGGAGTTGTGGGACCCTCACCATAATAGGATCTTAGGACAGTTTCATTGCCCAGTCAGACCCCTGCTGCCCATTCCCAGTCATTCCCCGCTCCCACCAGCAACCGCTCAGCTGCTCTCTGCATGGATAGATGGGCCTTTTCTGGGCATTTCAGGCGCATGGGGTCGTACACTGTGTGGCCCATTGTGAGTGTCTCCTTTCACTTAGCATGATGTTTTCATGGCACATCCACGTTGTGGGACGTGTCAGAGTTTCATTCCTGCAAGGGGGGAATTGTAGGGGTGCATTGCGTGTAGTGTATGCACCCTCCCTCTGCTGCCTCCCCTCCCCCCGTGCCATGAGCCATGTTGCTGCGGTTCATGCGCACGGTTTTGTGTAGATAAACGTTTTCCTTTCTCTTGGGCACATGCCGAGGAGTGGAAACGCTGGCTCGCAGGGTAACGTGTCAACATTTTGACGAACTGCCAACGTGTTTTCTGAAGCGGCTGCGCCGTCTTACATCCACTAGCGCAGTCCGAGGGTTCCAGTCTCTCCGCATCCCGGTCAGCATTCGTTATTACCTGTCTTTTATACCAGCGGGCGCCAACCTTTCAGACCTCACAGACCACCAGTGGTGCACGGACCACCAGTTGGCGGCCGCTGTTTAATACCATAGCCATTTCAGTGGGTGTGAAATGAAACAGTGACATTTTAAAGTATCATCTTTGGGACAAGATTTTGCCCCATATTGTCTAATGGGCATTAGCCAACATTCTGGTGGCATTTAATGACCCCGGAATGACCTTGCGTCTCCCTCCACACTGTCTCGTTGACACTTTGGACCATTTCGCTGTTTTTCCCTAAACGCTTTTTCATTCTCACAGCAAAATGTTTACTGATTTCATCCTCAACGTTCCCGTGGGCTTGCTGACCATCCAGAAGCTGTACTGCTTGATTGAGATCATCCACAGTGACCTCTTCACGCAGCACGGTGAGCGGAACCTGAAAACCATTAAACTGTCCCCCGAGTCGCGGTCCGTAGGCCTTGCCCCTTCTGGATTCTCTCCTCCTCACCGGGAGAAGTGGAGGCTGCACCCAATTAAAACAGCTCCGTTACAAGACAGGAAGATGGAGCCCTTCCAAGGAGGGTGGTAATTGACATCTGGCCGAGGCCACAGATCGTGAGAAGGGAAGGCTCCCTCCCGGTTTGCCATTCAGGTGCGCACCGAGCCCTCGGCAATCAGCGGCATTGTCGCCTTCAGGATGCCTGATTGTCTGTCCGGGGAGGCAATCACTCGCTTCCGTGGAGAGGATTGCAAAGAAGCATCTCAGGTTTTCTTTAAATGTAGACCTAATGGTTCTGTCTGATCCTCAACTCTGCATTCTCGGACGGGTTTTCTTCCAACCCCGCTCCAAGTCATAAGAATGTTAATGATTTCTCCACGCATTCGACCTGAGGAATACCTTACCTTTCCCCGCATTATCTCCCTACCCCTTCCACTAATCATTTTCTTTCTTCTTGGACCGACTGAATTAATACGTTACCCTTGTCAGGCAGTTTTCTTGAAAGCGTAACACCTTTGCATAATCCCGTCACCTTCCTCATTTGTCAGAGGCAGGCGTGAAACCTATCGAGGGACGTTCTGGCTGAAAGACACAGCTTGATTCTGCTCCGTGTGCCCAGACACAGGCTGCTGCCTGCATTTTCCTGCGTCGTCACGCGTGGATGAGGGGCTGGGGCGGCCCACGCCTGGGGCGCGGGGATGTGCTCGCGGAGGTCCTGGCTGGGCTGACCACCAGTGTGTGTGTGGCTCGGTCCTTTGTACCTTCTGGGTTCCTGGGCCCTCTGTGTGCCTGCTCTCTTTCCTCTTATTTCCTGATTTAACTTCATAAAATGCACTGGAGCCTACACTTAGAGCTAAGCTCGTGCTCAGAGGAAATGTGAAGACTTCCTCTGGGTGTTCTTCTGGAGGAAAAACCTCAAGGCAAGAAGAGGGCAGGCTCCTTTAAAAAAAAAGAGAGAGAGAGGAAGGGAGAGGGGGAGAGAGAGAGAGAGAGAAACATCAATGATGAGAGAGAATCATTGATCAGCTGCCTTCTGCACACCCCCTACTGGGGATCAAGCCCACAACCCAGGTACGTGCCCTGACCAGGAATCAGCCGTGATCTCCTGGTTGATAGTTCGATGCTCAACCACTGAGCCACACCAGCCAGGCCCTACTCTAGTTCTTTAGCCCAGCGTCGCCAGCCGGGTCTGTGGACCGCTAGTGGTCTGTGAGGTCCGAAAGGTTGGCCACTGCTGCTTTAGTCCATAGAAACCTTGTCGGGAAAGTTGTTTATTTCTGTTGATGATGTCGCCTAGGTGCCAAGTGGTGCGTTTCTCTTTCTCTTTCTCTTCCTATTTCTGTTCTCATTCTTGTTCTACAAGTCCTTTGTCACCGACCAACGCAAAGCCTGGGTCGGAAGTATGCCCCATGCAAATAAACATTTATAGCTTTTATTAAGCGTTTATAGCTTTTTATGAAGCAATAGCTTTGCTTAATAAGGAGTTACCAGGATACATAATTCTGTAGGATACGTTGCATCTTTTTAAGTACCAAGTTGTATCTTTTTAACAGCAACTTGTACCCACCAACATAGTAAATGAGATTGTACGAAATGTGTGAATCCAAAGTATTCTGGGCCTCCTCACATTCGAGCTCTGGCCGGTCTTGCTTTCCCTGGAGATTGGGAAGCACATCGCAGCCACCCCCGCATTTCACAAGGGTGCCTTTTCCAGGGTGTGGGGTGCTCCGAGTGAAAGGAAAGGGGGGTGGGCCCGGGGCTGGTCCCCTGCCGGTGTGGGAGCTGACCTGGCATGTCCCCGCGTTGGCTCTGGGCCGCAGGCAGGGCCTGCGCCTCGTTAGCATGCTGGGCACGGGGCCCTGAATGGCGGTGATGGCTTCCGCGCCTCTTGCGATGTGACTTGACTCCCTGAGAGCCGCCTGGGAAGATTATGGCTTCGCACGGAAATGACTCTCCGCAGTCTGTGTGGACGGAGCAGGCTCCAGGCAGGACGCGGAGCCGGACCGGCAGCGCGGCAGTGTGTGCGCGGGTGGCTTTGTGCCCAGGTGGTCGTGTGGCTGCCCAGGGATGTGACAGAAGCTGTGAGAATGACAGCTTGGTTCCTGGAGAGGAGTGAGAAGTTTCTTTGCCATTAAATTAAAATAAACACCAGGAGGCCAAGGTCTAGGATTTGTGATCACAACATGTTTTGCATTAATAGTATAGAAATTGGAATAGAAGGAATCATATGAGGTCGCTGTAGCTTCGAAATTAGTCAAGAGCATTGGACTTGCAAGAAGCACTTGCCCCCCATGTGCCCTCCCCCAGGTGCCCCCCCACATGCCCTCCCCATGTACCCTCACATGCCCTCCCCCAGATGCCCCCATGTGCCCTCCCCCACATGCCCTCCCCCAGATGCCCCCATGTGCCCTCCCCCACATACCCTCCCCCACCTGGGCCCCTTAATGCTGCGGTTCTGACCCTGAGAGCTCGGGAAGGATTATTCCAGTTAACACGGAATCATTTCTTTACCTTTCAAGACCCCATCTTGCCATTCCCCCAGATTGACAGTGACCACAGCAGTGGACAGGTTTTCTGTGGTGCTTGCCACATGCTGAGTGCTGATGTTTTGGGGGTGGGGGGGTGGGGTGAGCTTTGCGAAGGAAGATTTGAAGATTTAATGGAAGACAGTAGCTCTGTGGTCTTGACAGTAGTTTAATACTCGTGGTGGATTCCTTTGCTGGAAGCTCACTGTTCATGGGCACCTTTTGTTTTCTGAGTTTTTCTCTCAGATGGTTGGAATCTAGGAGTAGAACCATGTCATTCCCCTCCCTGACCATCCCCTCATCCTTGGCCATCCCGGCTGTCCCTGGCCTCCCCTTACTCCCTGGCCATCCCCCCGTCCCTGGCCATTTCCTCTCTCCCTGGCCATCCCCCCTCTCTCCCTGGCCATCCCCGCTGTCCCTGGCCTCCCCTTACTCCCTGGCCATCCCCCCGTCCCTGGCCATTTCCTCTCTCCCTGGCCATCCCCACGTTCCCTGGCCATCCCCTCTCTCCCTGGCCATCCCCTCGCTTCGTGGCCATACCCTCTCTCCCTGGCCATCCCCACGTTCCCTGGCCATCCCCTCTCTCCCTGGCCATCCCCTCGCTCCCTGGCCATCCCCTCTCTCCCTGGCCATCCCCTCTCTCCCTGGCCATCCCCCTCTCTCCCTGGCCATCCCCCCTCTCTCCCTGGCCATCCCCTCTCTCCCTGGCCATCCCCACGTTCCCTGGCCATCCCCTCTCTCCCTGGCCATCCCCCCTCTCTCCCTGGCCATCCCCTCTCTCCCTGGCCATCCCCACGTTCCCTGGCCATACCCTCTCTCCCTGGCCATCCCCACGTTCCCTGGCCATCCCCTCTCTCCCTGGCCATCCCCTCGCTCCCTGGCCATCCCCCGTCCCTGGCCATCCCCTCTCTCCCTGGCCATCCCCTCTCTCCCTGGCCATCCCCCCTCTCTCCCTGGCCATCCCCTCTCTCCCTGGCCATCCCCCGTCCCTGGCCATCCCCTCTCTCCCTGGCCATCCCCCCTCTCCCTGGCCATCCCCTCGCTTCCTGGCCATCCTCTTGAGACGTTTCTTCAATCCAGCAAACAGGCACCTTTACAGAGCGCTCATCATAAAACTTCATTCGGGTCCCATTTCTGAACAATACAGAGCTTCTTAAAACTGCCGGCATAACGAGCTTAAATTACTGTCCTCATTCTTCGTTTCAAGGTGAATGATTCTTCCCACTCTGAGGCCAGGGAAACGCTCCTTCTTAATGGCGGGGCCATTAGTTACAGCTGCCCTTCGAGACCCGAGGGCAGAGGCCTCGGCCCCTGAGGGGACTCCTGTTAGGAAATATTGAAGCCAGAGTGCCAGGCTACTTCCATGGCGATTAGATCCCAGGGAGGGAATTTGTCTCTCCCTAAATGACCCTGTTCCTCAAACCCCTGCGCTTCACGTGGTGGAAAGAAAAGCTGTGCTTAATAGGGACCTTTAACAAAATAGAGTTTAATGCTTTGATCCATAAACAATCAACAGAAAATCCCTTCCGCTTCTCCGCTGTGGGAAATGGGGGGGTCTGTCTCTTTATTGACAGGAAACAGAAGCACAGAGCTGCTCTGTAGTAGTTTTGTTGACCTGATGGATGTTGTGCCGAAAGAGAAATGGGGGGTTGGGACCTCGGGGTGTCCAATCACTCGAGGGACCTCGCATACATCACGCTGGGTCCTCTGGACAGTTGTGCTGACGACGACTAATGGGCATCACCAGCTGCGAGCCCCAGAGCTGGTTATGTTAAATAATGGGGGGCCGTGACCAGCATTTTCCCCTCGTCCGTCTCTTCACGCCCGGAGAACATTTTAATCTTTATCTGGAAATTGCTGCACCTTTCTCATCCCTCATTCTACCTATCACTCTCCATCTCTCATTATAGGTGTGTTTGAAAAGACCATTTGTTAAAACAATGCAGCCTTTTAGAAATGGTTTATTGAATTCAGGAGGGTGAAGTCCATTTCGGTTTCTTAATTATAGCCATATCAATTCCATTATTATTCGTTGAGCACCTACCGTATGCCTAGGACTCTTTGTTAGCAAGTTTAATTCCTCTCACAGGGCTTCAGAGCCATCCACTTAAAAAACAAACCCCATAGAATTAGAAAAGAGTAATTCCCCTAATTTACAGATAAGGGCCCAGGAGTTAAGTAACTAGTTCAAGTCTGTGAGGAGCCCAGGCAGGGAGCTGTCCGCTGCCTTGGTGCTGATTAAGGGGTTGTCTTGTTACAAATCCATCACCTTCTCTTACACTGTTCCACACCCACCATAGGAGAAATGCATTCTGAAAACTGAATTCACTCCAAATGCCATATGTAGCAAGATAAAATGCAAATATGTGAATAAATAACACATCCGTAAAGTATAATGTAAATGAAGCACGTAGTGTTGTGTTCATGTGCTCATAGGCTTGTCATAGCTTCTTTCTCCTCCTGGCGGTTGGGGCACTTTTCATTGCTCTGAGGCCTCGCAGTTAAAATCCCATGGCCCTGGTACCTCAGAGCTGGAAGGCAGGTCCCCTTGTCTCTGTCCATTGCAGCACTCGCCCGAGAGGATCTTCTGACCAGAACGCGTGTGGCGGTGCGACTTGTCGACAGGAATAGCGACACAGGGCAGGGCAGTTGTATGACACACGTTCAGAAAGGAAAGAGCGGCCGGCCTCGGTGGCTTGATTGTGTCCTCCTGGTACTGTTGACAATCATGACTTGTTGCATTAAGAAAAATATAATTTGCGTTTGACATGTAAAGATACCAGAATCGTACATGCCTACACGCATGTGCACCTGCACGGATCCGTTGGCCTGCGGTGCTCTGGCTCAGGAGCAGGCATCAGGTCTGGCTCAGCTGCTGCGCTGGGGTGCCGTCCCTGTGTATCCCTCCCCTCCGGCTCCGGTTCCCACATCCACGCCACGTGGACATACCTGGACGGGCCTTCTGACCCCTTCCACGGCTGGCCCTGTTTTGTGCATTTCTGTTGCCTGAAGACTTGCATGGAGCAAATTGAATCATGAGGACACCGAGTTCTTCGATAGTTGAAAAATAAGATGGTTGTCTGGGGAAGATGAATAGCATCACCCCCCATTTACATGTCTCTTCCTGTGTAATCCTCATTAAAAGTGTTTCTGGGCCTCTCAGTTCTGCGTAACAGGCTCAAGGTCATTAAATCACTTTATGGATCATTTGTTTAATGGGACCCAACTAAAAATTAAGGAGCACATGACTCAGTGTTCATAAAACAAATGTTTTAAATGAGCAGATTTATTCTCGTCTTTGCACCTTGCCGGATGCAGAGCCGTCAGGAGGGTAGAGACCGATGTTCCGCTTGGACGCTTAGAAGCTGACGATGCCTGTTGAATACCTTTGATAAAGACGAACATTTTTATACTCTGTGCCCATTACCAGAGCATTCATCATCGGGGCTCCAGCTCGCACAGCTGAGGGGGAGCAGATGTCGAGTTGCTGCTGTCTGTGATCACAATGGGTCACGCTGTGGGGCGTGGAGGGGGGTGGGGCTGCAGAACCTCTGATCCCCACAGCTGATGTGCATGTGATGGCCCGCCAGGCTGGCCGCCTCTCTTGCAGGCAGCGGGGACCGCTGTCCTAGCTGGTCCTGCTCCCATAGGTTATGTCTGTGCCTCGACTCCTAGCTAGTGGCAGTGATAAGTGCCGAAGTCACAGGTCTGTTCGGAGACAGCGGGGCCTGGCTTCTGCCTTCTGTGCCGAACACCAGGCCATCAGAGTGAGCGATGGCACTCGAGGTCTGTGACATCTGCCTCCTGGCGCGCTCCAGACCGCGCCGCCGATAGCAGCCGGGCGCCAGCCACATCTGCCGCTTAAGATGTTCCGGAGGCCGCGGTTAAACACAAGCACTGGATCATTGCTGAGGTTAATTTTAATAATGCACTTTATCTGAGATATCACCGCGACATGACTTCCATCTAAAAATGGCTAATGGATCCGTCACCTCGTGTTTTCCACGCCAGGTCTCTGAAGCGCAGTTTTACACTCACAGCCCATGTCAGTCTGGGTGCCCCCTTTTCTTTTTTTTAAAATGTATTTTTATTGATTTCAGAGAGGAAGGGAGAGGGAGAGAGAGAAAGAGAAGCATCAATGATGAGAGGGAATCATGGATCCGCTGCCTCCTGCACGCCCCACACTGGGGATCGAGCCTAAAACCTGGGCATGTGCCCTGACTGGGAATCGAACTGTGACCTCCTGGTTCATAGGTCGACGCTCAACTGCTGAGCCCCGCTGGCCTGGCCAGGAGCACCATTTCCATCAGAGGTACTTGATCTGTATTTAAAATATGTTTAATACCATCAACCAAAGAAAGGAAGATTTACAAACCCAAGTTGTTCAAAATAGTTGTTTCCAAAATTGAACCAAATATCATTTTTTTACATTTAAATGTAAATGACTTAAAAGCCAGTACAATGACACACTTCCCCCCTCAGGGGCACTGCCCGCTGGGTCCCGGCATTAGCCTGTCGGTGCACTTGGGTGGGAAAGGCTGATGGGTGTAACATTATTCCTGTTGTAATTGAAGCTGCAGTTGCTGGGTGCTCTCTGTTTGCCACAGACACACATTGCCATGGAATTCTCACAGCACCCCAAGAGGGGAACAGCAGCCCCCACCCCCCCCCCACCCCCCCCATGTTGCAGATGCACAGCATCAAGGCATGGAGCGTTCTCAGTGACTTGCTCCAGACCCAAAGCACAGGGCGAGCGGCTGGCCTCTGCCCCTTCCTGACGGGGGTGGCGGGCCGCCCCGAGTGCGCTGGTCGCTCCCCGGCCCCGCGGAGACCCGGGCTCTGGCCGCTGGTCGAGCAGTTGTTGCAGGTTTTCCAAGCGGCTGTCTGTGGCGATTTATTTGAAACACAAGGTTTGCTTTTGCTTGTGACGGTCAGATTCCCAGGCCATCTGTTTTGTGCCTGAAGGGACCAAGGACACAAATCGTCACAGAAACGACATTCTGTTCGTGGGGGGAGGGGAAGGGCATTCAGGACACTGAGCTGGGGCCTCGGCGAGTGACAGGAGCCCGTCCTCGCCTGCTGGGACGGGCGTCATGCTTTCCCGTGGGTCACCGCAGGGGTGCGTGTGCATGTGAGTGGTGTGTGTGTGAGTGTGGTATGTAGGAAGGTGTGTGGTGTGTGTGCATGTGTGTGGTATGTGTGTGAGTGTGGCATGTAGGAAGGTGTGTGGTGTGTATGCATGTGTGTGTGTGCATGTACGCATGCTCACTGAGGAAAAGCGCTCTCTTCCCGGTCAGACGGAGTTTGCACGGTTCCTCTGCCCACGTTCATTTTTCATCCGGAAGCCGCGCACCTGTGACGTGGCGAGGGGGCCCTGCGGCCTCGGACAGCCTGTTCCGTCCTTGGAAGACACCAGAGGCACAGCAGCATCCTAACGCGCTTCCCTCGCCTTGCTGGTGACCCAGTTTCCCTGGCCGGCGTCCAGACGGCCGTGTGCAGGCCACGTGCACGCGTGTGAATCTCGGTGTACGTGCAGGGGCTGCTCGCACGGATGAGAAGCAGGCTTCTCTCACGGAGACTGCACCCCAGCAGGGGAAGCAGATGAGAGGACTACTGGCAACTCACAGGAACCAGCATCCGGGCCACCGGGGCCCCCCTGTCCCTGGAGGCCGGCCTGAGAGCCGGGTGAGGTCAGTGCAACCTGAGGAAGCCTGGGCCTCCGGTGACCTGTCCTGGGGTGTGTGTGGTCCGGGACTGGAGCTCTGTCTGTGGCCCGGGAGGTGGTGGCTGCTTTTCCAAGTCCTCCTGCGAGCATTGTCCTACTCCCCATCTCCCCGCGTCGCCTTCACCCGCCGTTGCTGGGGTGGATACTGAAAACGTCCAGGTTGTCACGCTCGAGTTTGAACGTTCTCAAGGGGCTCAGAGAAAGAAATGTCATTACGCAGGACAACCGCAGCGACAGTTCCTAATGTTGTGTTGTTTCTCGTCAAGAGAGGCCGGTAACAGACAGCTCACCCTGGGCTGGGCATGGGGGGCGGTCCCTCCGGGGAGCCCGGCTGGCCAACAGCGTCTCCCACTGAAGATGGACAGGGCAGCCGTGGCCTCCTCACCCCGAGTAATCCTGACAAATGACACAAACACACTCAATTACCTCTGAGAGCAGGCAGGTCCCCGGCAGCTCGTCCAGCATGACGGGTGAATGGGGCGGTGAGGGATGGAGTCTGGCCGGGGCCCTCGCCAAATTGGCTCATTTGAAAGAGCATCAGCCTGCTACTGCAGGGTCCTGGGTTCAATTCCGGTCAAGGGCAGGGGCCTCAATTCCAGGCTCGATCCCTGGTCCTGGTCAGGGCAGGTGTGAGGGTAACCAGTCAGTGTCTCTCACATCGATGTTTCTCTCCCTTACTCTCTAAAAATCAATGGAAAAATATCTTCAGGTGAGGTTAAAAAAACAAAAAAAGTTTGGCCGGGGCATGTGGGCCCCAGAGCCTGAGCGGCCACTTCCGGCAGCTGAGTCGGGAGCGGGGTTCCTCGATGTGGCAGGACGGGGCGCGAGCACCTCCCCGGGGCCGCCAGCCCCCAGGCCTCTGCCTCCCGGGTCCCTGCTGAGCTTTCGGGAGCAGCCTCCCCGCTTCCACAGTGGCTGTGCCTTCGTCCCATTGGCCCATTTTCTGCACCTGCTCAGATCTTCATGGGCCTGACGTCTCCCTGTGAGGTGTCCTGGCGGTTTGGCATCGCCGAGGAAGGGCAGTGGCCTGGCTGGCTCCACAGCCCAGCACGGGGGGTACAGGGAGCACATGTTGGGCAGGGGGTGAGGCACTGAATTGGTAGGCGCGGCTCGTAGTTAGAGCTCCTTCGGTGTCTGTGTGTGTCTGTGTGCGCACTGTGGGAGATGTGTGTGTCTGTGTGCGCACTGTGGGAGATGTGTGTGTCTGTGTGTGTGACTGTGTGCGCACTGTGGGAGATGTGTGTGTCTGTGTGTGCACTTTGGGAGATGTGTGCTTGCAGGGATGTGCATAATCCCGTCTTATCCATGGGGGCTGCGTTCCAGGCCCCCCGTGGAGGCCGGAAACTACAGGTAGAACCAAACCTTGTGTACACGGTGTTGACTCCTGCTGGGGCGGCGTGTCATGCTCTCACACGCTTCCTGTGGGGAGTTTCCGTTTATAAGTTGGGCTCAGGGAGGGAGCCACAGCAATAACAATGAGATCAAACAGTGATAACGATGTACTAGCAAAGGTGATGTGAGTGCGGTCTCGCTCCCTCAGAATATCGAGTTGTTCTGTGCCGACAGCGTGGCTACGCTGGACACGGGTGGTTCACGTCCCGGGCGGTAGGAGCAGCAGGTGCAAGATCTCACCCTGCTGCTCAGAGGAGCACGCGGTTTAAAACGTGTGAGTGGTTTACATTTGGGGGTTTCCACGCATTGATTGGGACCGTGGTTGACTACCGGTCACTGAAACCGGGAAAGTGCCGTGTGGGTAAGGGTGCCGCGCGTGTCTGTGATGCTCTGTGGCCGCACGGAGCCCCCGTGTGCATCCACGCACCTGCCAGCTTGTGTGAATGAGTCAGTCACGTGGCAATAGAAGCGGTTCTTCCTCTTCCGGTCGCCTGACGTCTCGTTGTTGGGCAGAGTGTACGTGGGACGCCCTTGAGAGCCGTCCACGTGCTGGGAACAAGCTCCGGCCGACCCGGGGCATCGCGTGGCCCTGCTGACCCGCACCCCTGTGCCCGCAGACTGCAGGGAGCTCCTGCTGCCCATGATGACGGACCAGCTCAAGTACCACCTGGAGCGGCAGGAGGACCTGGAGGCCTGCTGCCAGCTGCTCAGCAACGTGCTGGAGGTGCTGTCTCGCAAGGACGTGGTGAGCAGGCCCCGTCCCCGATCCCCCCAAACCCCACCCACGGGCCCCGTCCCAGAGCCCCCCAAACCCCACCCACGGGACCCGTCCCGGAGCCCCCCAAACCCCACACCACAGGCCCCGTCCGGGATCCACCCAAACCCCACGGTGGGAGGCCCCGTCCCGGGCGCCATGCACACCCCTCCTGGGACAAAGGCACACGGATTCATTCCTAAAGAAATGGCCTTAATTTAAGGGGTTGTCTATAAAGTTGCACCTTCAAATTACTGTTATCCATGTGTGAGGTGTGCTAAATATAATTATAAACATAATGTGATTTATCTAATAAACATTATACTGCCATGCTTATCCTTCCACATTAAACATATTTATTGTTTAATTTCTTTCCTACAACTTCTCAGCTAAATGTCTCTCCAGAGTTAGATTTTAATTTTCGCCGTCAGACAAAGGCCTTGATGGTAAAAACTAGACATGAGCAGGTGGAGGCTGGTGTCTGCTTTCTTCCCGTTCTGGTCTCGTTAACGCCAAACAGGCACGCAGGTGCTTTCGTTTGTGTTTCAGTCACTGGCCTTTGGGAGTTCTGAGAGGGGCAGCTGTCTGCTCTCCCCCTCTCCCCGGCCCCTCTCCCTGGGCCGATTTCTTCCTGGGACTCCGTAGCAGCTTGTGTTTGGTAAACTGGATTTCCTTTTGCGTGTGGAATCACTCCACTACCTTTCCCTAATCCACCGTTAGTGCAGCCCTCCCCTTCCCCTTCCCCATGGACCCACCACATATATGTGTGCACCGGTGTGCGCACACGTGCCATCATTGGTCCTCCAGGTGTGTCTGGAAACATGTGCAGGGCCTTGATTGTCTGCCCTGAGCTCTGGACAGTCGGGTGGGATTTTGAAGTCAGCAGGGCTGGCTCGTAGCTCTATCCCACATGACCTCCAATGCCCTCCCAGTCCACACTCACACACTCTCACACACACACACACACACACACACTCACACCCACACTCACACACACTCTCACACACACACACACACTCACACCCACACACACACACCCCCTCTCACACACACACACTCACACTTACACATACACACACACACTCACACACACCCACACTCACACACACACACTCCTGCCTGGCCCACTTCCTCCTGCCCGGCTCCTTCTTTCAGACCCTGGTTCGTGCCCTCAGACACAGAGATCAGAATGAACTCGTTCTTGGGGTGACAGCCACGCTGGGTGTGGCTTTGAAAGGATGGGAGCCTCCACCCGCAGGGGCAGCAGCCCCCCTGGTTCCAGTCCAGGGCTCCCTGTTTCTGTTGGGGAGAATCTGGGAGGAAAGGGGTCCAGTGGCCAGACCTCCCGGATGACGGGGTGCCCACCCTGGCTTTGTGCGGAAGTGACTGGAGAACCTACTTGCGCACGTTCCGAGTTCTGAGGCGAGTCCCGCACCCCATCACTCGCTGAGTAGAAGACCGCGTGTGTGCGGTGGCAAGGCCGTGCCCTCTGGTTTCGGCCACTCGCTGAGCACGTGTGCGCACTCCGTCCATGCGCTGGCCCCGGGCCCCGGGCCTGGCCCGCAGGCCTGTGGGCGGTGGGACCCGCCTGAGGCCACGGCCTGAAAGCCAGCAGCGGGCTGACCAGGGACCACGCACGTGTTGTTCCAACAGATTGGCTTTCATTTGTAAGGTTTGCCTCCACGACATGTCCATGCTTATGTAGCAAACGATCGTTAATGGACGGTAATTAATAACGCGGCTTGAGCGTTCTCTGCGAGGCTTGAGCCTCTGACAAGGGCAGCGTTTCCGCTCACACGGGTTAGAGCCAACTTACTCCTCTGGGGGTCGGCACGCGTGTGGGTGCCTGTCCGGGCACTGGTCCTCACTGCCCTGTCCTCCCGCAGGGCCCCACGCAGCGGCACGTGCAGGTCATCATGGAGCGGCTCCTCCGGACGGTGAACCGCACGGTCATCTCCATGGGCCGGGACTCGGAGCTCATCGTAAGTGCGGGCGTCGCCGGGCGCCCCGGTGGCGGGGCCTCTCTCGCCCGGCGGCCTTTCCTCTCCGCTGACCGCCCGCCTGGGCCTAGCTTTTGACACTGTCACTTGAAACGGAGCTTCTTTCCCTCCAAATTCGCGAGCGGGAGGCGCTTGGGTTGCCCTGGTTTACCGTCTGGTGTGTAAAATGGCCTGGTGTCCCACCGTGTGGGAGCATGCGTGGACACGGGAGGGTGAGCCGTTGGACCTTTTAGAGACAGGCATCCGGCGCCGGTTTCCCGTGACTTCCTTCCGGCAAAGGGCGGGCTTTCTTCTCCGCCCTCGTTCTGCGGGCAGTTTCTTTCCACCTGTTTACACGGAAGATGCCATGAATGAAATTTTATACCAGGACTAACAAGTAATGGAGGTCCTGCAACTCAGCTGTTTCATTTCTACTCGCATGTACTGTAGACGCTTCTCCCATACGGGTCACGTGGCATGGAATGGCGTCTATTGGGCGGAATTTCTAAGAATAATATGAAACCCCGGTCACGGTGCCCGCTTCCGAGAGCTGAGCCCTTGGTCTTCCTGTGTGGTTTCTTCGGCGAAGGACGCACGCGGTCCCGTTTCATTCCTTCCCTGTCTAGTCTTTGGCGCCCTTGCCCTAAGCTTGTTGGACGGCCTTTCCCAAAAGTCACTTTCCCGTCAAAGACCCACACACGCAGCGGGCGTTTCCCAGGCCACCAGATGGCACATCGTCTTCCTGGTGTGACCTCTGCTGCCCCGGGGTCCTCGGCGTCGACCGGGAGGTGACACTCATGTCGCCCCCACGGCCAAGCCAGAGCGCAGCAGGGGCTCGTGCTGGTGTCGGCGGCGGTGTCACCGTGAAACGGGGGTGGGGCCAGTTGGCTATTTGCACCATCACCCACAGGCCATACAACATGATTAACTCACAAACCCGCCTGCTCTGTGTGGTCAGACATTTGATTAACTCACCCCAATCCCTGGGCACAGCCAGACCACGTGATTTCGGTGGCCTGCGGGCCGGACGTCCCCCTCCCCTGCCACGAAAGACGCAGTTTCGGGGGGAGAAGTGGGTTTGGCACAGACGCTCACGGCTTCCTTCTCAGGGTGTAGTTCACTGAGGCTGGGACTGTGACGTGTATAAACTAGAACCTAAAGTGTTTCCTGTGAATCGGGTTCATTGGCCGCGGGCTTCTCCATTCTGTACGTAAATGCGTCGGCCTCCTCACGTTCCCCACCATCACTGCTCTGTCATTTGAAACACCTTAGTAGAGGTGGGGGAGATGGGGCCCCACAGAGCGAGACTTGGGGTGGCCCCAGCCGCACCCCCGAGGTCTGGTGACCCTGTCTGGTGGGGGCCGTGCCAGGGGTGCCCGGGGACACCGCCACGCTGGGGAAGTGCTTGAGGGAGCAAAGGACGTGTGGTTTGAAGTCACACTGCGTTTTGTGACGTTCTGCTAGGACCCTGTTGGGAGGGCTGGGTCAGCCAGGCTGTGGGTGCTGATGGCTCAGGGGGTGACGTTGAGTGAGGGTGGGGCTGTCATGGCAGTTGGGGACATGGCCAGTGACTGGAGAGCTTGGATGGGCCCTGGACTTGGGGAGGTTGTGGGACCTGCTCCCGGCACGGCCGTGGGTGTAAGGCAGGGAGAATGGAGCGCGGTGTCTTCCCAGCCTGTGGCCCCGGCATGTATGCACGTGGCTCAGCTCTCAGAGGTGACAGTGGCCGCAAGAGTCGCCCCTCACCGCGCACTTCTGTGCTGGGCGCCAGCAGCTGACGGGCGATCCACTGTCAGCCTCACCTTCTCTGTGTGGTGACGGCTTCCAGGCCCTCAGCCTTAGGAGCAGGCTTAGTGTCCCGTTAGTTCTGGGCAATGGCCACGGGGGCCAGGTGCCCTTGTCCCGGGAGCAGGTGGCCTGATTAGCGGTTGGGTGGGTGGCCAGGCCCCCGCCCCCATGTCCCTTCGCTGGAGTTGCGCTTGCCCTCGGAGCTGGGTGGGGAGCGAGCAGATGCTGTGAGCAGCACACAGGTATCCTGCTGGGAGCTTGGCTGCTGCTTCCCGGTGGTCAGACTTCCCTCTGTGAATGGGCCCTTTAAGGATGTAATGTAGTAAGAGGGACACGGAAAGGTTTCTCTGGGGCCGGGGTGCCCTCGAGAAGACTGGGAGTTGCCGATTCTCTGAAAGGAACACGTGGCCCCTTCCCAGGACAGCTGTGGGCAGACGCAGGAGCCGCTCAGGACAGGGAACTCCCCCGACGGTGCCCTCGTCCTCCTGACCACAGGCCGACCACAGGCCGCTCCCTCTGCGCCTGTGAGGACAGGGACTTGGCTGCCACCCTGAGCATGGGCTGCGGGGGACGCGATGGGGTGGGGAGGGATTCCTTGTCACCACAGCATCCCTGGGGGGGCAGATGGGACGCACAGGGCTTGCTGTGAGCCTGGCTGGGTCCTAGGGACCCGCCTGTTTCTTCTCCTTTTTAAAAAAATCTTTATTGTTGAAAGTATTACATATGTTCCCTTTTTCCCCACATTGACCCCCTCTAGCCCGCCCCGCCCCTACCCCAGGCCTTCAGCACCCTATTGTCTGCATCTGTGGGCCATGCTTAGGTGCACAAAAGGTCTTGGGTTGATGACCACCCACCCACCCTCCCCGTCTTCCCTCCGAGATTCCGCACTCTGTTCCATGCGCCATGTCTCTGGGTCCACTTTGTTCATCAATTTATTTTGTTCATTAATTCTACATATGAGTGAGATCATGTGATACTTGTCTTTCTCTGACTGGCTTATTTCACTTAGCATGATACTCTCCAGGTCCCTCCAGGCTGTCTCAAAGGGTGAGAGATCCTTCTTTTCTACTGCTGCGTAGTATCCCATGGTATAGATGTACCACGGCTTTTATCCACTCATCTGCTGATAGGCAAGTGGGCCGGAGCCAGATCTGAGCTATGGTAATTGTGCTGCTATGGACCTGGGGGAACCCATTCTTCCTGCTGGGTGTTTCAAGGACCCGCCTGCTTCGCTATTTGGAAAGAGTGTCATTTAAATGCTCGTTCAGTGTGCACCCCTCCCAAGACTCCTCACCACATCTTTTCACAAAGACGCTGTCTCCGTGCGTGAACATGAGCTTTGCAGTATTTATGCTAATGGAGCTCATGAATAAATGTGCTTTTAAAAAGTGCTGTTCTTAATTTTATTTTCCAAAGAAAGCAGCACCCGATAAAAGCCTCAAATGGGCAGCGTCAGGTTTCATGTGCGAGAGCCGTCACCGTGTCTCTGAGGGATGTTTGGTAATCAGTCCACTTGAGGACACGTGGCTTCCGGAAAATCACCCTCACACGGTGAGCGTGTACCTGCTGCTGGGGATGGGGAGGCTCTGAGGGCACAAGGGCAGGGACACGGGTCCTGAGACCTTCCTGAGGCCAGTGGCCCCGGGCCAAAGGGACTGGTGGCCCCTACAGGGCACGGTGTCCTTTGCTGTGTCCAGTGGCCGAGAGCAGGGGACCTCGGGGGCACCAGCCATGGGGGCTGACTCACAGGTATTAGAGACAGTGACCGGCTGCTGTGGGTGGTACTCTGGACTCGGCCTGTTCGCACGGAGGTTGCACTCACCCCCTGCCTTTCCCCAGGAACCCTGAGCCCAGTGGGAGCCCCGTCTCAGCCACAGGGCTCCCCACCCTTTGCCTGCAGAGACCAGGAAAGGGGGCGCCTGCCCTCCTGGGTGTCCAGGTGGGACTCACCCTTGGCGAAGGGCTCAGCACGGGGCTAGTCTCCATGGAGAGGCGGGCTGCTCAGCCCCCCTGAGGCATCAGAATTCCATCAGGGAGGGAGGGGAGAAGGAGGTGGCTGGTCTCCTTGCCCTGGGGCCTGAGAGATGATGAGCTGGAGAGACGCTGTCTGCTGGCCGTGGCATAGGGCCGTGGCAGGACACCGAGTCCCATTGTCTGCGAGCTCCTTCCAGAACCAAGTATCTGCCAGACATTCTGCTGGGAGGCCGCACCTCCTAACGGTGTTCTCTCTCTCTCTCTCTCTCTCTCTCTCTCTCTCTCTCTCAGCCCAATGAAGTTCTTTCCTTTGTCATTATTCTCTTAGATTGACTTCTATTTTCCCAAGTTACCACGACCACGAAATAAGTTAAATAGCCACACAGAACATTACCTTTCTTTTTTTTTTATTTAAAAACTAATAAAGAACTTAGTGACAAGTATAATAACTTAGTCTCTATACGTAATGCCATGGGAACGTCTATATAAGAAGGAACACGACTGTTTACCTTGTTTTTTGTATCAAAGTTTTGACTTGAATCTTTCTAAGAGACGCATCATGTTAGTGACACATTGTGATTAAACTACGAAACGCCTTTGGAAGTATTTATTTTTCCTATTCCAAAGAAGGTGTTATTTTTAAATAGGAGTGAGCCTATCTCCAGTCTCCTTCAGACTCTGCACATTTTATTTGTTGTCTTGAACCTAGACTGCTCTCACCGGGGGCGTCGCTGTGTTTGCGAGGGCGGCGTGGGCGGACTTACCGGGCTCGTTAGGAAGCCGCGCAGCCCCTCGCTTCCGGCCTCCCAGAGCTGGGGGTGCTCGGGACACAGGAGAGACGGCGTGTCGCGAACATTTTAAACGTTAGTGAAAAACAGCATAAAAGACATGACACACGTGTTTCCCATTCCATGTCTCCGTGACACAGTCGCTCTGCCTTCGTGGTTCAGGATCCTCCGCTGCGTCCTCCTTTCGCACAAAAATAGCTCCCAGTCCCGCTGATGATCTCCAAGGATTCGCGTCCCTTGTGCGGCGTTCCCACGAAAGATGTGTGTTTTCTTGCAATTCAAGCGGACGGCTGAGGGCCCGCGGGGGGAACTCCTGAAGGGTGGCTGCCTGCGTGGTTTCAGGTTCTGATCTGAGGGCCGACCGCCGCAAGGTCCCTGTAGAATGGACACACCCGGGACAGGAGGAGAGACTCGCTGCTGGGTCAGGAGGAAAACGCAAGGCAAGGGGCAGCTCTCCTCCCGACGATGCCCGATGCCGGCGGCGGCCCTGCCCGGGGGCACCGCTCCGTTCCGGCAGCTGATCCTCGACGTGTGCGTGTCGGCAGCTTAGATGTCAGACGGTGGGACGGAAACGCGAAGACTCGGTTTTCTCGTAAGTTCACAAACTATTCAAAATTTAATTTGTACGGAAAAAAAAGGCAAAAGGAGATCCCTACCTCTTCTTCATGTGAAAAGCAAAAAAAAAAAACACACTGATAGACAAAGTCATTCAATAGACCAGGGGGTTTTGATTTCTATCAAAAGATACTTGCAAAGGAATGAGTGAAAAAATAAAGGAACTCAGATTTGTATTGCAATGTGTAATCAAAAGAGACCTCTGTCCTGGCTTATTGAAAAAATACCTAGAAACATCTGATTCACAGCTTCCCGCGAGGCATGTCGGGGCGTACAGGTGACGACTAGGTTAGGGGTAGGCGGTCCTCGCGGGTGACAGTAGCAGCAGAATTAAATACACTGTTGCTCTCTGAGGCGGTCAGGCCACCCCACTGTTACAAAGCGCGACAGATTGTACCAGACGCCTGCCTGCGCTTTGAGGAACCACGTCTGTAGGTTGATTCACAGAGACGCTTCCCCGAGGCAGATCCAGCATTTGGCCTTTGGGTATCAAAAGATTAAAAACGAGATCTCAGAAAGCTCAGTGTCCAGTAGCTCTCTGGCCCGGTTGCCTGCAGCGGCGACAGGCCTGACCGGACGCGGGGGGCCTCCTGGCGGCCGGCCACTGGGAAGTGAGCAGTAAACATGGCGCAGGTGTGGCGATGGGGGGGGGGTGCTGACTGTCAGGGGTCAGAGACACCCCGAGATGGGGTCGCTTGGCTTAGCGCTACAGCACGTGAAGGCAGATACACAGAGTCCCGTGTGAGAGATGATTCACTTGAAAAAATTGTGCTTTCTCCGGAATTTGATGTGCTGAAAACCGCCCCCAGCCCCTGCGTAGTTGCAAAATGAAAGGTAAAAAATATGAAGTCTTTTGCAAACATAAGGCTTGCTTCTCTCTCTCTCTCTCTCTCTCTCTCTCTCTCTCTCTCTGTCTTTAAAATGAAGGCTTGGAAGTCGTGATGGGTTTCAGCTGTGCACAGGGGCCAGCCTGCCGACCGCAGGCTGACGGGAACTCCGAGAGCCGGGCGGGGGCAGCATCGCTACTTCCCTTTGCCTTAAGTTTCGTTCAGGGTTTCACGTCCCACATCCGAGGACGGCGAGGAGCCGCTGGCAGGCGGCGACAGGACCCCCTCGCTGTCAGTGGTCCGTTAGTCCGAAGGCCTTTTTGGTAAACGGGGCTGGCGCCCGCAGCGGCACGGTTCCCTGGGTCCTCCTCGTTTCGGAAAAGGACGGGCTGCACCCCCGTGGGCTCTAAAGACGGCCTGTCGACTCCACACACCACGAGTGTTAAAGGAACCAGAGTTTCCACCTCCCGTGCTTTTTAGATTCCGTTTTGGATTTTTGCTTGGGCGTCGAGGAGTGCGTCTCCTGAGAGTAAGGCGGAGGGGCAACCTGAGATTCCTCGAAGGGGTGGAGGTTCCTCAGAACCGGCTGGAGTTTGTCCTCTTGCTGCTTAAAGTCGAGCTCCACGCTGGAAAGGGGAGAGAGGAATGCCGTTAGTGCTTGGTCTTTCCCATAGAAAGGCCCCCCCAGTGACACGACTGGGTGGCCTCCTGCCCGGGCAGCCATCATTCCTACCGTGTTTATACCGTCATCCTAGGGCTCCATAGTGAGCAGCTGGGTGCAGGTATTCTTCTACGTCATTGTCAGCTACACTTGACTCTTGGGGTTAAAGGTACTGATCTCCCTAGCAGTTGGCAGTCTGTGTTTAACTTTTTAAAATTGTATTTTATTTTTTTACTGGAGGCCCAGTGCACAAAATTTGTGCAAAGGGCTTGGCCCCCACCGCTGCCGCGGCCGTCTTTGTCTTGGCCCCCCGCCACTGCGGCTTCATCCGGAAGGATGTCCGGTCTAATTAGCATATTATGTTTTTATTATTATAGATTGATTTCAGAGAAGAAGGGAGAGGAAGGGGGAGATAGAAACATCAATGATGAGAGAGAACCACTGATTGGCTGCCCCTGCACGTCCCTCAATGGGGATCGAGACCACAACCTGGGCATGCGCCCTGACCGGGAATTGAACCATGACCTCCTGGTTCACAGGTCAGTGCTCAACCACTGAACCATGCTGGCTGGTCTGTGTATAACTTTTGACTCCCCAAGACCTTAACTACTAATAGCCTACTGTTGAACGGAAGCCATACAGATAACATAGTTGCTTTACATGTATTTTGTGGGTTACATGTATAATATACTGTATTCTTGCAATCAAGTAAGCTAGAGAAAGGGGAATGTTATCAAGAACATCGTAAGGAAGAGAAAAATACACTCCTGGTATTTATTGGGAAAAAAATCTGCTTGTAAGTTCAAACCTGTGTTGTTCAGGGTCGATTGTATGTCAAATAGATTTATTCTCCTGGAAAAATCACCGATTCGCTTTCACGCTGAACCTCTGAGGTGCCAACACACACGGCTGGCGTCAGGTACGTCCGGTCCCGCATACTGGCGTCTCGGTCAAGGACGGCCGCACGTGGGACGGTGGTCCAGAGGGTGAAGGCCGAGCTGACCCCTCTTGTTGCCTAGTGACGCCGTAGCCGTCACAGCAAGCAGGTACCCAGGTGTTTGAGGGGATGTGGTGTTGGCACCCCTGCCCAGCCCGTCGTATAAAAGTGCACCCCACACAGCTATGTGCATGATACTGATAATGGCCATGAGCGACCACGTGGCTCTGCTGGCTTACGCTTTGCTGCGCTAGACGTTTCATCGACGCTTTAGAGCAGCGGTTCTCAACCTTCCTCATGCCGCGGCCCTTTAATACGGTTCCTCATGTTGTGGTGACCCCCAACCATAAAATTATTTGCGTTGCTACGTCATAACTGTAATGTTGCTACTGTTATGAATCGTCATGTAAATATCTGATATGCAGGATGTATTTTCATTGTTACAAATTGAACATAATTAAAGCAGAGTGATTCATCACAAAAACAATATGTAATCATAGATGTGTTTTCCGATGGTCTTAGGCGACCCCTGTGAAAGGGTCGTTCGACCCCCACAGGTTGAGAACCGCTGCTCTAGAGGGTTCTTCCTACTCATGAAACAGTGTTGTCTGTGGGAAGCAGCGTGTGACGCCGGCAGCAGCCTCGTGTTCACCGCGCCTCTGGTTGCATCCTCTCCTCTTGTGCCTGATTTAACCTCGCGGCGTTTGGTACAGGGACATGCTGTGCAGGCGTGGAGCCCGGGAGCCACGGGCCAGGCCATGTCGCCCAGGTGTGCAGGAGGGGTACCAGCCAGGCTTGTGTAAGCGCACTATGACGTCTGCACAACGACCGAGTTGCCCACAGACACGCTTCTCGGACGCACCCCCGTGGGTACGTGGTGCTTGGCTGTAACACGCTGGAATGGAGAACGTGGTGTCGGAGTAACCCTTTGGCTCGTCTGTGGACTGCATGCGGGATAAATGGGTCACTGATGGTCTGCGTGTTCAGGAGGCCTCTCAGCACACACCTGCCAGGTGCGAGCTCTGTTCTGGGCCACTTTCCCAAGGTCACAGAAACCTTCTCACCTGAATCAGTCGGCGAAGGAAAGGCCTTGATTCCATTCTCTTGTAAAGTCCGAGCCGCCTGAAGACCGAGGCCCCGAGATGCCGACATGGCGAAGGTGGCGTGTTCATCCCGCCAACATGGAACGTGACAGTTACCGAAGGTAGTTTTTCAGGCAAAAACTGTGCCTCCCTGTGGTGTACTGAGTGTCTGCTGAAAAGTAACCCCAAGCTGTCATGGCATCGCCGAAGCCACCGTGTGCACACAAGCAGCGCCGTGGGAGGCCAGCGTGGTGATCGTGTGAGAGCAGGATCAGAGAGGGCGGTTCCAAGGAGATGCCGTTTCTTAGGAAAGTTCTTCAGAGAATGCACCTTGCCTGGAGCCCTCCCTTCTCTTCTTCGTGTTGAAAAGACCAAGGTCGATGCCCTAACCTTCACTAACTCTTTACAGTCCCCTTGGCCTTGGGACCGGACCCCGGGCCCAGTGTAATTTTTCCGTACGGATCCTGCATAGCCGAGCCTGGTGTCCCCTCCGCCCGCCTCCCCTGTGCCCCCGGCATCCTCGAGTCGGACCCTGCGTCACGCCTGCCAGGCCCCGGAGAGCTCCGCTTGGTGCCCCTCCCGCGTGTGGCCTGGATGCCCGGCCAAATGTCAGATTTCAGTAAAGGTTCAGTGACCATGATAACACATGAGCTCCCAGCATTTCATATCCAGTGGAGCCATAACCCATTTATAAACATGAAGCCCTCTATTGATTTAGAGGTCCATTAATCCTAGACAGATTCTGACATTGTGGCAAGAAACCGCCAAGCTGTGTTACCTGCAGTTCTAAACACAAGCTCAGGACCCATGGAATGGACCATTTTGGGTTTTACGTCCGCCGTTCCGTTTTTCTTATCGTCAGAGACTGTGTACTATTACGGAAAAAGTTAAAAATATTGCCAAGAAGTTGATGGCCAGTTGCCCCCTGCTCCCGAGACAAGAAGGAGTGTTTGCCCTCATTCCGAAAGGCCTCTGAGTTCTGCTGCTGTTTACAGGGGATAGAGGCAGACCTCATGGACTTATGTCCTGCTCACCTGGATCACGTGACAATGGACATAGCGCCTCACCTGGATCACATGACAGTGAACATAGTTCCTCACCTGGATCACATGATAATGGACATAGCACCTCACCTGGATCATGTGACAATGGACATAGTTCCTCACTGGATCATGTGACAGTGGACATAGCGCCTCACCTGGATCATGTGACAGTGGGTATAGTTCCTCACCTGGATCACATGACAATGGACATAGCTTCTCACCTGCATCATGTGACAATGGACATAGTGCCTCACCTGGATCATGTGACAGTGGGCATAGCTCCTCACCTGGATCATGTGACAGTGGGCATATGCTCGGACAGTAGTGAGAGGTGCGAATCTCAGAAAGCGCTGCATTCGAGAGGACAGCCCTCGGGTCCTTTATCAGGGGCTGTAGAAACACGGTATCTGTCCTGTCGACATTGGGGGGGGTTCAGGGGGCTCCCCTAGGGCTTAGTTTCCTTCACTTCAAGGGATATAGTCATTACTGCCCCGACTGTCTCCCTGAATTAGGTAAGGATCCCTCACCCCTCCATCTCCCCCAAAATAAAAGTCGGTGAAAAAGTTTTCTAAACTGTCACATGAAATTCAAACCTTACTTTCTCCTTCTTATCAGCTGCCCATCAATTCTGCAGCGAGAAAAGGAGCTGGCAGCGATCAGGGCAATGCCTAAGGGGGTTCTTCACGGATATTTAACAAGAAACACAGAACCTCGCCCCCGAGTCTGCAAGATGCTGTGTCCGATACGGCACGTCAGGGGCAAGAAGTGATTTTCCGGGGCGCTTGGTGAGCGTTGAAAGTGTGTCCCCCACATCCTAACCACGGCAGGAGCCCCGCGCGGGTGCGATTATTAGGCTCCCTGGCCAGCACGACGGCTCTGGGTGCCTGTAATTATCGAATTCCCATTAAGTAACTACACTGGGAATCCCGTTATTAACCAATTTATCACACCGCGGAGCCATGTAATCACAGAGAAATCTAATCTGAGCCCTTGTTAATGGAAGGACTGGACTTGATCTATCGAGTTGATTCCTATTGGCACTTCTCCATTACAAGAGGCTGCAGCTGGAGCGGTGAGTCCTGGAGGGGCGTCAGGGGCGGGGAGTGCCTGCAGTGGGGCAGCCAGGCCAGCCGGGCCCTACGCCCCTCCCCTGCATGACAGGGCAGGTTACCAGAGGCGCCTTCATAAACCCTGAGACTTCCACAAACTCCCGCTCCCCCCTCACAGCTGGGCCGCCTGTCACCCTTCTTCCCTAGGAGTCTGCATCCCACTCCGTCCTGTCCGAACTCCTCCCCGCAGGGCCTCGCATGGTTCACTGTAGCGCGCCGTCTCAGCGAGCTGGGAGGGATGGAGCGGGCTCATTCAGTTACGCCTGTGGGGTACTGAGTGCAGCGCCAGGCTCGGAGTGCTGGCTCTCTCTACGGAATGGAAATAAACAGACGGACTGATCCCTGACCCTCTTCCTCCTGCTCTGCTGTTTTCCATGGATAACGAATTCACCAAAATGAACTTGTGCATCCAAATACGCCTGTGTGTGACGTGCTGTGTGTGTCTCCGGGGACATGTGTGACGTACCAGATGTGCGTGTCTATAGCACAAGTATGTGGGTCCCGTTCCAGTAGCGGCCAATGTTAGCAATTTGTAACAACCGTCCTTTAGCGCTTTGAACGTGGAAATGACTCCCCATCGCTTTCAGTCCTTCCCTCGCCGCTCTCACGCGGGCGGCACAGAATCAGAGTTCATCGGATCCCTGACGGATCTAAAATACCAGGGGTGGGTATTCAAGAATATGAATGCCCCAACTCTCCGGCCGATGCCGTTCCTGGTGGGCTGTGGCAAGGGAATGAGCATTGCAGCTACAGAACAAAATGAAGCCCCAAGCATCAGCCTGGTGTCCCAGCCGTCATCGGCAGACAGCGGCATAGGTGGACGGCGGCCTCTCTGACCACGCCTGGCGCTTTGCTAGACCACCCTGCCGAAGAGCCTGCCTTTCCCACGCCTGCCCGAAGCTGCGTCCCCGGTCTGTCTCAGCTGGGACTCTGGAGCCCGGATGCTGCTCTGAGGCCCAGGCCTCTGTGTCTGTGGCCCCCACTTCCACCCACAAGGTTCCCTTTTGTCAGAGTCGATGGCAGGGGTGCTTGGGGTTGGCTGCAGCCAGATGACAAGTTCCTCCCTGTCTCCCAGCGCCTGTCACCTACTGGGCGTCCCGGGACAAATGCTGGCTGGAGAAGTGCATGCGCATCAGAGGGAGGGGTCGGGCCTCTGTCAGTGTGGTGGTTTGAAGCCCTGCCTGTTTGACCCCCCTGTGGGCCATGGCAGATGAGGAAACTGCGGCAGACATCAGGCATTCCGGAAGCTCCTTCTCTCTGGGGGTGGGAACACAGTGACAGGCAGACCCGTGTCCTGCCCTCCCACCCAGGGACCCAGCCGCTTGCGCGCCCCTGGGGCCAGCTGTGCGGGGCCCTGAGGAGAAGACGAGGCGGGCGTGGGCTCCTGGAGGGGCTGTCACCGAGGCTCCTGTCACTAAGGGTAGGAGTTCTCACTCTTCACAGGGAGACCTCACATTCTGGTGAAGATCCTGTTTAATGAACCGGAATCTGCGTGATTTTGATCTTTTCCTTCTTGCTTCCATTCGGTCTTGAATTGAGGCTCGCAGAAGCCTTTCTCATAGGAATGTCAGCCCTGAATTCCAGCCGCTTGTTCGTGGCATTATTTTACAGCCTCGTCTGTCCACAGCAGAAGGCGGGGCTGGGGGACGATGCTGTGTTATCATCACTGATGGGGAGACGCTGAAACACTGTCCTGAAGGGGAGCCCTGACCCTGCAGGCACTCTCTGCCCCCTTTCCCCCGCCCCCTCGCTCCCGGGAAGCGCGGCTCCTGGGCTGACCGAGGCCTGAAGATGCGCATCACCAGCTGCACAGACCGGAGGGCACACGCGATACAAAGGTCCCTGTGCATAGACGTCCTTTCCCCCCCGAGGGGCCCGGTGGCTCAGTTCCCCCGCCTGGGGCCCTCGCAACTTCTGGCCTGTTCCCCTGTGCTGGGCACTCGAGGTTCTCCAGAACACGGGCCGGTGGCTGGTGGGAGGGAGTCGCCCAGGAGGCCGGCTGAGCCGGTTCTGAATAGTAACCAGTCCCTGCTCTCTGCAGGCTGTGAAGTCGCCTTTCTTGTATGTTCCTCCTGGATTTAGAGCCGAATGTATTCAGATGTCTCCGGCTGCACTGCAGAGTGTCCTAATAAATGCTTTCTCCATCTCGCACAGAATGGTAAATGGGTGTGGGCTCGCCACACGCTCCGAGCCTTCTCGGGGAAACCGTGGCTCAGGTCTGCTCTGTGTCTCAGCATTAGCTCCCAGAGTAGCAAAAGGTGAACCCCGAGGACATGTGTGAGCGCCCCGTTCCTCCCTGATCTCCTGATGGCCTGATGTCGTGAAGGTGATTATGTCAGGGACAACCCTTCACTCTGGACTCAGTTCCTGTCCACAGTGTGGAGACAGTGAAAAAAGTCCTACCGCCACACTTCTGTGCCCCTTGCTGTCTCAGGGGCGATCGTTTGCATTTTGTAGTTCTTTTTTCATTATTATTTTTTTAAGTTATTGATTTGGGAGAGGAAGGGAGAGGCAGAGAGAGATAGAAACATCAGTGATGGGAATCGTGGATCGGCTACCTCCTGCACGCCCCACACGGGGGATGGAGCCCACAACCCTGGCATGTGCCCTGACCGGGAATCGAATTGTGACCTCCTGGTTCCTAGGTTGGTGCTCAACCACTGAGCCACACTGGCCGGGCTGTTTTGTAGGTCTTGACACAGGAAACCTGCCCTCCCAGGTGCTGGGTGTCCCAGCCCCTTTGTGAACAGTGAGAACCAAAGGGGCAGAGGGGGTGGCGTGCTGGGCGCGGGCTGCCAGGAGCCCTCCATGCCAGGCTCTCCCTGGACCTTAACCCGGGGATGGTTCCCAAGGCGGCTCTCAGCCTCAGCTCCGCCTGGGTTCTGGCCCGAGGGCTGTGTGGCCGAGTCCTGAGCTTCCTAAGATGCAGGCAGCATCCCCTCCTCCACCTCCCCACGCCCAGGGCACCTGCCCTGTGGGACACCTGAACATGTCTCCCTCCAGCCTGGGCCGGGGTCCCCGGGGGGCAGAGCCTCCCTCTGGGACAGCTTCTGCCAGAAGGAGTGGGCTCGTGGGCTCACGTCTCCCTGTGTGTGCTGCCACCAAGGCCCCGGGGAGCTGCTTCTAAAGGACCTGGTGGGCCCTTCTGGGTGGTGCTGCCCCCACTGGAGACGCGCCTGGGTCCAAGGCCATGGGAGTCATACGCCCTGTGAGATCCCAGGAGACGCACTGCACACTGAGCAGCCTGGGTCGTCCGTGGGTTCCTGGCACACCCAGAGCCTTTGGCCTGTGCCCGCTAAAGGGCTCACACCCCATAGCTTCCCCGCAGCAGGCAGTGCAGGGTTCCTGACTACCGATCCCAAGGGAGCCATCAAACTCCTACCAGTTTGTGAAACCGCTAAGACACACGCGCAAGATACGAGATACATGAGTTCAAGCTCTCCCTGATCCCGTGACCACACACCTGGGGTTGCGGGGGTAGAAGTGCTGAATTAGGGTTGGGTAATGCCCTTTCCCTCCTGACCGCTGTCACCCTCCCAGCCCAGGGAGCCCTGCATCTGTGACCAAGCGTCATCGTCACTCATATACAAGGGGGCGAGGAGACGTGAACGTACCTGTAGATGATGAACGTACCTGTAGATGATACACGCACTGTTCCTGCACGTGTCACAGTTAGCTGTGTCCTGCCCAGTCCGGTAGGAGAGCCTGCAAGATAAGAACAGGCGAGGTTAGAGGTGGGGCTGTGTCGCCATCCCAGCGCCCACACTCCACGTTGATGGGTGATTCACGCGTGTCCCGTCTTGCTCCTGTCTCTGTTGCTGCACCCCGCGCAGCAGCCCCAGCTAAGACGGTGTTTAAATTACGTTCGGAATGTGAACACAAGCTGCCGATGAAGCAAATAATCTTTTGTTATGAGCAGAGGGAGATGGGGATGTTTCCATGCGGCTTTGTATGTATGGTGTTAGCAGGAAACCCGGAGGGAAAACCAGCTCCCCAGATGCTGCCCAGAGAGCCGTTTCTGCCCCCCAACTTCGTGGGGCAAGCTTCCATTTGTGGGGCCACTTGGCAGTGAAACAGTTCACATGGCTTTCCGTCCACACGGCCGTCCACGTGTTACCCCCACGCTGTGCAAGCCTCTGCACGCACCGAGTCCGACGTGGAACCAACGTCTGTTTCCCTCGTTACATTTCGTGTTACACAACACTTGGCCAAGGATTTCCCCCTCGACGCCCTGGTGTCTCCGTGAGCTGGGGACGAGGGACCACATTCTACCCACGCGTGGCCGACCTTGTCTGTGACCCCTTCTGGTTGAGCCAGAAGCGGTGGTGGTCTGTGGCGGCATTTGTGTTGACTTTGACCTTCATCCACCGTCACTTCCCCTTGGGGGCACCTTCGGGACCTGCCCAGGGCCTTTCTCCCTGCCCCGGACTTTGGCAGGACAGGAAGAGGGACGAGCCTGTGCGTGACACCCTCCCTTTTCCTTCACCAGCCCCCCGTCCCTACACGCCTCCCCCCTTCCCAACACCCTTTACATTCCCACCAGGCCTGACGGTATTTCCAGGACCCCGTTATCATGATCTTGGCTTGGAGAGACCTTCCGGCATGGGCCTCAGGGTTCGTTTGGACCTTTCTGTTGTGAAGAGGATTCAAATGTTTGGAGTCCATAGTAGTTTGTGGACAGGGAGGTCAGTGAGAGATTAACTTGTGAGTAAAGTTTCAAGTGTCGCTCCTGTCCTGTGGTTCTGTCCTGTGGTTCTGTCCCAGGCTGCCTCCGGCACGGTGGGCCTGCTACACTTTATTCAGCAGGA
This sequence comes from Myotis pilosus, assembly GCA_036010255.1. Taxonomy (NCBI): domain Eukaryota; kingdom Metazoa; phylum Chordata; class Mammalia; order Chiroptera; family Vespertilionidae; genus Myotis; species Myotis pilosus. The sequence goes on from JASKON010000014.1 coordinate 2,845,729, forward strand.
GGTGCCCTCCCCCGAGGACGTACCTTCTCAGTCCATTGGCTGGGTGCTTCGATGATCCACCTAATTGTCCTTGGAGCTCCCAAGCTGTAGGGTTGGCTTCGCTGGTAATTTTATGGTCACGTTAATCATTGTATTGTAGCATCTGAGTGGAATTGTTCTCCAGATAGAGACCAAACGGGGAGTTGTTGCTACACCACGGGGAGCACAAATGTGGATTCCCCTGGTTTTAGCTTCTCACTGGGAAGCAAGTCATAAAGCCAGGACTTGGAATGATGATCTTTCCAGATCACCTTTGTCATCAAGAGGCGCTAACGGGTGCGTCTCCAGGGCCAGCAGGGCCGGTGCTGTCTGTGGCGGGAAGTGAGGAGAGCGAGCGTGGGTCATTGGTGTGAAAGCTGCAGGGGTAGAAAGTCGCCATCAAAAATCATGATGTTCAGTCTTGCAAGTGAATGGCTCCCTTGGCCAAGCTCTCTTCCCTTCTGACTTGAGAATCTCGTTACCGCACAGGTTCCTCATCTGGGGCCCGTCTCCGTGCCCGCACGCCCTGGTGTTCGCTTAATATTAATGTGACCAAATAAGACGGTCTCTGTGCTCTCAGACTGACGTTCGGTAAGAGACAGATCTAATGAGACACATTCCAGCTGCGTGCAGAAAGCAAATGAAAAGTATAAATTGTGAAAAGCTCCGGTCCTCGTTGGTTCCCATTAGGAACCCCTTTGGACCCCAGTGAGAAGCGTGTTCAGGGGAAATGTGGATTTTTAACGCGTCCATCTTTGTAGCGCCCGCCCCTTATTGCACCATGGCTGTAATTTGCCGTTCCTCATGACTTCCTGGTCTTAGCGATGCCTGTAACTTTAAGAAAACAACCTTCAGCACCAAGGACAGTGCCGAGAGCCCCAGTTCACCCTAACAGGACTCTTTTGTTCCCTTCCTTCTTGTCCTCCCACCCTCACCACCCCCACCCCACTCGCCATCCCTCCAGGGCACCGTTCCCACCCAAGGACCCATCTGGGACCCTGAACCTCTCCTCGCGTGATGCCCTTGGGACACTCACTGGTCCTGGGGGCCTTCACCGGAAGGCGGAGGGACTGGGCGTGAGCTCTGGAATGAAGAGGGGGACGCGTGTGGAGGTGGGGTTACCCCCATCTGCTGAGGCAGGAGGCGCTGCCCCAGCTGATTTTACTACGCAGGTTCAGTCAAGTTTGAAGGTCACTTCCACTCCTGCTGGGGAGGGAGGCGGACTTCTTCAGGAGCTCTGGCTCCTCGTCAATGAAAGTCCGTGTTTGGGAGACAGCCTGGGCCGTGGAGCTCTCGCCGGGTCTTCCCCATTCTAATAAAACGTCGCACTTCCCTCTGAAAATCCTCTTCTCGCCTCCCTGGGCCTGTGATGTTGGAGCAGAGAAGCCCTCTCCTCTCCATGCGCACCCCCCGGGTCTGGCGTCTGGGCCCTGCTGAGTCTCTGCTCTTGTAAACAACACGGTGATTCTCGGCAAGTGCAGAGTCTCCAGCAAACGGCGCCTGGGACACGGGTAAAACCGAGGCGCGCTCCGGTAACCCTGTGCTTCAGAACACTGGGTATGGAGACCAGGGGCACCGCCGCTCTGAATTCACGTGAAGGCGAGCTTTAGGCCTCAGTGCGAGGCAGTGGGGGGGGGGGGGCTGCCAGTGGGAGCGGCTCTGCGCAGGGAGGGGGCCATGCGCCTGTTTAATTCATGCCCTTCACCCTGATGCGCTGTTCTCTCCGCGTCCTCGCTGGTGCCAGAGACCGGCTGTTCCTCCGCAGCCTCGCCCGGGTCACGTGCCAGCTGCCCTGTCCTGATAACTGAGCGATCATTTATTTCAGCCTCTTCAGGGGCTTTCTCACAGAATGGGCTCAACGCAACCTTAATTACAGGCGTGAAGTGGTACCACTTCTGTCGTTGGGAGGAATTAAACGTCAAAACGTAGACAGAGCTGTTTTCTGCGACCCCTCGCAGGGGTGGAGCAACTCCCCCTCCCCCCGCCCCCCCAGCTGTAGTTTGGGCTGGTTCCCGAGTCTGGGTTCTCACTGGGAATTTGCCAGCTTGTGCCCTGGAAGTGTGGTCTCTTCAGCACCAGCTCCTCAGTAGCGAGTGCGTTAGGCCCTCCCTGTACATCCGTGCACATGCGGCTGCTCATCTTTCCCACCCACCATTCATGACGGGATTTGGGGAACATCCGAGCTCACCTTGTTAAAACAGTCCGACGTCGATTTTCCTAACAAACTCAATGTCATCGATTGGTCAGTGGAAGGCAGTACTGGCGCTCCCTGGTGAGGGTATGACTGTCCCCTGTCTCCCGGGAGCCGACTGGAGCGGCGGACCCGCTGTGTTAGGCTGAGCAGCTCTGTGTCCCTTAGTGGCCAGGGGTCCCCACGCAGACAAAGCAATTTGTTTGTTTTAACTGAGGTTGTGTTTTGAGAAACAAAGTAACAGCGACCCCTCTCTTTGTGCCCCCCACCGCTTCCCCTGCCTTAGGGGCGCCTGAGGGGGTTGATGACGTTGTGAAGCTTTCTTAGGGTTCTCAGGGCCCACCCTCGGGAGCAGCCCCCTGTCCTCCCGGTGCCCTTTGACCTCCCTCCGTAACCTTCCCCGACAGGAACACCTGCCCTTGGGCCTCGTCCTGGCGGCTTTGTATCTTTGTGCCCCGCCAGTCCATGTCGGGGTGCCAGTCGTGGGGAGGTGTCAGGGAAGGTTTGGGGAGGCACGGAGTGATGAATGCAAGAGCAAGTGTGAGCTAAACCACTTGGGGCAGGAGGTCGAGGAGCCTGGTCTGACTTTTGTTCTCCACATAAAACATGTATTTTGTGCAGAACCATGAATAGGGCAGAGCCGTGCCTGCCTTCGCCTCGCTGTGTAGTAATCACTGAGGTGTTTGCTTGTAGAGAAATGTCACCAGCCATCACGATCGTTTCCTGCAGGGCCTGGCTTCTCTTCCTCTGTCTCTCTGCCTGCAGGTGGGAGGTCAGGCGATAAAGCCGGTCTATCAACCACTGATCCCCGGTCCCGCCGGGCTCTCTGGTCGGAGGCAGAGCTCTCACTGAGATTGAAACACGTCAGCGCATCTTCGTTTCCCCGTCACCCGGGACTCCTCCCGATTCTGAAGGTGCATCAAGTAGTTGTCCCTTAGGTGGCCCCATAAGGGAGACCTATTCATGGAACCTGTGTTGGAGGGTGTCCCTCTAGGAACATGACTTAGATTTTACAGCACTCTCCGAGTCGCAATGCAGCCGAAAAAAAAGTTGGGGGGGCTGGCCTGGGAACCCCAGCACCACCTATAACTTCGGCTTATTGGAAAGTGTGCTGAGGTCCAAACAAATTACTTACAAATGATGCTCCCAGCCTCTCACCCCAGCATCTCACCCCCAGCACCGGTCCCCTGAGCTCTGCCTCTCCCTCGGGCCCCGCTCCCCTCCCTGCCCGCTCCGCTCCGCGCGCCACAGGCCTGAGTGACGTGATGAGAAGACAGACTGTGTCATTACCAGGGCGTAGACATGACCACTGTCAGCAGGGCATGCAGATTCAGAGGGAGATGAGCCTGTTATTAGGGCAGGACTCTGTGCTTAGCACAGTCATGTTTCCTGATTCAAAATCAATAGGTAAGACCCGGGGCGACAGCCGGCATCACTTCGCGCGTGGACGGCTGGTTGTATCACGGGGGGCAAAGCTTCCGCTTCCTTCGTCCGCTCCGCAACCGAGGCGACTCCGAGTTGCAAAAGGATGACAGCCACGCCAAGTCCCCCGTCCCAGAGGCCCCGGGAGTGGCCGCTCATAAGGAGAACGGCTTTGTGGGGCTGACCCGAGGCTGCGGTGATGAGCTTGTTTTTTTCCCGGAGGAGAGAGAGGGTTTAAGCTCTCAGGTATTGACAGCGAAGGGGAATGAGTCTTGGTGGCACTGGCTGCCCAGCGAGGAAGGAAAGAGGACGGGGAGCATCCCCCACAGACGCAGGCGCTCCTCCCAGGGCCGGGTTTTCCGTCCACTCCGCGCTGTCACCCGCAGACCCGCTCGCAGAGCTTTGAATGTGACAGCGTCACTGTGCCTTCGCCACCGGTCCCCGCGGGAAGCGTCGCAGAGGCTGCTATCTGATTGATCCTTGCTTTTGAGGCTTGCTTTTGAGCAGCTTAGTTAACACGTTTCAACCAGGACTTAACTTTGTCCCAAAAGTCTGACTTGGTGTTTGTTTTTTCAACAGTTGTCTCCGAGCTCATGTAGCTGAAGAAGAAACTCTTTCTATGTTGGTGTCATTGTTTACAAAATTGTGTTCAATGGTGACACTTTTTAAACACACACACATATATAATTTTTATGGATTTCACAGAGGAAGGGAGACGGAGATATAGAAACATCAATGATGAGACAGAATCATGGATGGGCTGCCTCCTGCACCCCCCACACTGGGAATTGAACCCAAAACCAGGGCATGTTCCCTGACCGAGAATTGAACCCTGGCCTCCTGGTTCATAGGTTGACGCTCAACCACTGAACCACGTCAGCCAGGCACCAATGGTGACACTTTAATCTGGGGAGATAACCTATTGCTGTAACCAATGAAATATCAATAGAAAAACTTTTACTCCATATTTAGTCAAAATATGCCCGTCGTCAGAGCATCTTTGCCTAGGAAATGATGATCCAAATTTGAATATACTTTGAACTATGACCTTTCAGATTACGGGTGCTTATTTTCATGTTGTGTGGGGAACAGTCCTTCCTCTTACTCACATGACCGTGAACGTGCACTTGAAGTCAGAGCCAACAGTGCAGGCAGCACTGGATGAGCCCCCACATGGCAGACAGTACGGCGGGGCCTGGGGTGGTGACCCAGGCAGGCTGCTCACAGGCAGGCTTTGTCCTGAGCCCTCAGGTCCCTGTGCTTCAAGGTCAATGTCCTTGCTTTTCCTGAAATCCTTCCCCCAGGGCATTCCCCTCGCTGACAAGGACTCCTTAGGAACAGGCGTTATTTCTGGGATCCCGTCCGGTGGGGGTGTCTGGGTCTCCAGCCCTGGGCATCGGCTTTCTCCAGAACATGTTTGCCTGGATAGCACCAGGTGTGGGGTGCGGGGGCCTCGTCGCCCCTTCCAGCAGGAGGAGGAGCCCAGACCTGCAGTGACCACAGAAGGGCCCGCTTTTGAATTCTCTACACGCACCAGGACACCCGTTTCCCGAGAAGGGAAGCAGGGGACCTGGGCCTGGGGGTGTAGATGGGAATTCTCTCCCCCCCATTTCTCACCCGCCTTTCAACTTCGGGGAACGGCACTTGGCGTATCCTTCCTACCTTTCGTGTTTTGTGAGGATGAAATAAGGCGGTGCAGAATGGCTGGCATGTTGGGGGGCTGAGGAGAGGGGAGCTTTGTAGGTGCTCTGCCAGAAGCACATTTCCCAGGGAGTCTCCCCCAGATCCGCTGGGAATGATAAACCGCTTTTGCAGAGCTCAGTGGAAATTGCACGGGATTTTAAATAGCATTGAAAACTAGAACCTGCATTTCATCCCTTTAAAAAAAAAATCTGAATTCTAGGACACAAATGCATAAATTCCGTAATCGCTCGTGTCATGCCTGGCGTCGCTGATTCGCCGGCAGATGGGCGTCCGCTCTGTTTACCTGCCGACCTCAGAGGCTGGGGGGGCGTTTGGAATCGGCATTGGCATTCTGCGGGGCGAGATTATTTAAATTACATTTCCAAGCGTGTGTGATCCTACATGGAGCCCAAAGCAAGAATGTGGAACGTGTTTATAGTCTTTTTTTCACATTAAAAGTGGGAAGGCTATTATTTTTCAGGAACTTAAAAAATAGTGTTTACAAAGTTATACAAACACCAGCTACGGAGAAGACTCCCCGTGGCCCTGTGCATTAAAGGAAGAAAATGCTAGAAAGAATAGGATGCGGGCTTCCATTTCAAAGGCATCAGAAATGACAGCACACACTTGGACTTTAGAAATGGAATATGTTATCACGGATATACAAAAGTCATCCGTTGCAGCAGAAAAAGAAGAAAAAGACAGGCCAAGCCTGACGGCAGTGGTGGAAGGATGAGGAGTGGGCGAGGGGTGGAGAGGAGGACGAGGAGCAGAACTCTGGGATCGGATCACTGTGCGTTTACTGAGGGACGGCTGTAGCGAGGGCCCCTTCCTCGCGCTGTGCCTAAAGGGCGTGATTTTCCTGAATTGCCCAGACACTTTTCAAGGGGCTAAAAGGCAGGTTTTTGCATACTGTCCACCGATGCCCACGTACAGAGTGCGTGCTCCTGGAGCGCCAGGTGAGGGAAGGCCCTTCCCTCGGTGCCGTGGCGGCCTGTCCCTGCCAGGAGCGCCCCACCGTCCCTCTGTGATGGGGTAGGCACTGGCCCGATGGACGCCTCCATTCGGAGCTCTACACCAGTCATGAGGTTCCTGCCACGGCCTCTCAGGCAAAATAACTTGGAAGCTCCTCCAAGCGGCCGCGTGCGAGGTGCCCCCGCTCAGAGCAGGCACTGCTGCAGCGAGCGGTCCCCCAGCCCAGCCATGCCCTCTGCACAGCCCGCTCCTGAGGCTGCAGACACCAGCCCGGAGTGAAGAGCGGCTCGCTGCGCTCTGAGGCTCTGAGCAGCAGGCATTGGCCCCCGGCCACCTGCCCAGATCAGAGGCACTGCATCCCACGCGAGCATGTGCCCGAGAGCAGAGACCGCGGCACCGGGCCTGCTGCAGCTGCTGTGCCGAGTGGCTGGGGGCAGGATTTCTCACCAGATTCAAAGTCACGGCTCCAAGGGGCCCACCAGCTGCCTGCCTCCCTGGCTGCTCTTAAGGAGGTGAGATTCCATACCAGGCAGGCCCTCCTGGCTGGGGGAACAGGGGGCAGGGAGGGGATGGAGGGGGTGAAAGGGGCGGGGAGAGAAATTGATGTTACCCGGCTTCTGAGCCTCTTCCACTCTTATTATAAACTACAGCGTGTTTCCCAAGGAAACCGCCATTGATATTTGAACTTGGCCGTGAAAGCCTGCATCGCGTTACATAATGTATGATCATCTACATAAAGTAGAGGGACTTTCCTGTTTTCTACCCTGGGATGCAGCGAAAGCACCGATTTCCCGGCTCAGATGGACATTCCTGGGGTTCCTCCCACTGAAGTGAGGGTCCTGGAGCCCTCGTGGCCCATGTTCAGAGGACCGGAATGTCCAATGTGCAGGGCTTTGCGCGCTGGTGGAAATACACCAAGGAAATCAGCAGACACTACTCCCGCCCCCCGCCCCCCGCCCCAACGCCAGCTGCTAAGTAAGGAAGCATCAGCCTGTCTCCCTGCCCGACGCCTGGAGAGGGACCACGAGGAGCTCCCTGAGGCTGGTCCTCTCCCACACCCCGACGTGGAAATGAATGACCTGGGCACTGGGCACGAGGGTCACCTGCCAGGTGGCCTTGGAGTTTGCAACCACCTGATTTTTTGTTACCCGAGTCCCGAGGGCTCGGAGAGGAGGAGGAAATGAAGGGTCTTACGGACAGTGTGGGCCTGTGGTCTGCAGACCAACACGCCCCGGGGACCCCCTTGGTGTTAGGCCTGGGGTGTGTCCATGCTCAAGTCTAAAGGGCTAAGATGGGGCGGACATGGAGGTGGGAGGCCTGTTGGAAACCTTTAACGCAGGTCACTCAGGGTCTCCTGGGAGCCGGTCTCTGGCTGGAAGTGCGTTTGCTCTCGTCCAGTGACTGCAAACCCCACTGTGTAACAGGAGGCGGAATGAGGACTAGCTCCTTCTGTAGATGGCCTGCACGAAGCCGGAGAGGCCAGAAGCCCACGGCAGAACCTGCATCCGGCACCTTGCCCACAGTCTGCCAGGCCCCCACAGCCTGCTCAGACCGCCCCGCCCACTGACAGCCTACCCGGCACCCCCCCCCCCCCCCCGCCCTCCACAGCCTGCCCGGCCGGGCTCAACACTAGCATCCTAGCTTCCGTTCACTTGTTTTCAAATTTGCCCAATTTCAAGTTCACAACATGGGAACCAAAGTTCAGCATCTAGCCTGGCTGCCATGGCTCAGTGGGCTCATAGTTCAATTCCTGGTCAGGGCACAGGCCCGGGTGGCAGGCTCGATCCCCAGTGTGGGGCGTGCAGGAGGCAGCCGATCCATGCTTCTCTCTCCTCATTGATGTTTCTCTCTCTCTCCCCCTTTCCCTCCCTCTCTGAAATCAATAAAAACAAACCACAAAGTTCAGCACCTGTTACCGATACCAGGCCGTGTGGCTGTTAATGGTGGTGTTCCCTTGTACACCTGGGCGGGGGGGGGGGGGGGGGGGGCAGCGAGTGCAGGAGGCAGCTCTCTCCCGTCGCACACGGACAGGGCTGGTCTGCGGACGGGGGCTGCTCCCTGGGAGGCAGGGAGGGAAGGAAACACATAAAACCTGTCCGGGCCGGAATACCAGCGCCATTCCCGTTCTCATACAAGCGAGGCAGCACTCGCTTTTCAAACGGCCACCTGAAATCTTTCCTTCCTCTCCTATCCGAAGGGCAGGCAGTGCCCATGTCGGGACCAGCGTAGCTGTCCTCCCTCATCACCATCAACCCTTAGCCCTCGGACATACAGGAGCAGAGCCGTCCGCGCCTCCAGAGAGTAAGGGCGGTGTGACGTGCAGGCGGGCAGCTAGCAGAGAGCTAACCCGCCTCGGTCTAGGAGGAGCGCATGCAGCGGGGTCCGGCATCGAACCCGCCTGTACCCCCCAGGCTTGCTCGGTGCTCGGAGTGCAGCCTGCTCCCCGTGCGGGCCTGGGCGACAGAGGGGCCCGGGGTGAGGCGTCGGCAGGGCGGTAAGAGGCGCGTGAGCATACGTACCCTTCGCGGTGGGCCTCGCCCTTCTCCAGCTCCTGAATGACCCCCAGGAGCACTTTGATGGTTTCCTGGCTGGAGCTGATCAGGGTCTCCATCACCTGCAGCTGTGCCTTAAGGTCCACCACTTCCGTGGGAGGCACAGTTTGTTGGCATTCTTCACCCCCGGCCGCCCCTGCGGGGCAAGGCTGGTGCTCCCGCCCCACGGGGGCCGGAGGCTGCGGGGCGTGGTCACTACATTCGGGGGACAGGCACTGCGTCGGGGGTGCCTGGAGCCCATTGAGATGGGTGGCCCTGCCCCGCTCCTCGTCCTCCACGGGGCAGAGGGACCACTGGCTCGTGGCGGCTGAGTTCGACAAGGCGGGCTCGGGGGCCGTGGCACCGGGGGCAGGTGCGTAGACAGCAGCCACCTCCGTTTTAAATACCCGGCCCTGGGCCGAGGGAGCGGGCTCCTCCGTGTCCGGGGCAGCCCGGTCCGGTTTGGCTGTCCGGTACAGCTGGTGGGCGGGCTCCTGGGAGGGAGGCCGGGGGGTGTTCTGGAGAGCTCTGCTCAGGCAGCTGTGCCCGCCAGGGTCCCTGCACAGCTCTGCACAGCTGAGCCCCGTGGGCTGGACCAGCACGTCCATGTGTTGGTGGGAGCGGAACACCAGGGCGGCCGTCTTCTGCACCCGGCCCGCCGCCCAGGGCACGGCCTCCGGCCCGGGCCCCGCCTCGCTCCTCTCCTTGGCGTCGATGGCAAACCCGTTGTTCTGGCTTTTAAAGGTGTCCGCGGCCGGGAGGCCTTTGAGGGTCCCCTTTTTGCGGTCCAGAGGGAACGTCTGGTAGCACTTCCTCAGGTCCGGCGAGGTCTGCACGCCGGTGCTCCGGGTGACGTTGGGGATGGACCGGCGGGCGGGCACCGTCATGTACTTGCGGTAGGCCGCCCGGTAGGACGCGGCCCTGGCCTCGCGCCTCTCGGCTGCTGGCCCCGCGGCCAGCTGCGTGTCCCGCTGCTCGATCTGCGCCTCGCAGATGTCCTTGAACCGCACCTGCAGGGCCTTGTTGCGCTTCTTGATCTGCCGGTTGGGGTCCAGGGCGTATTTCATCTCCAGGGCCAGGCCGGCGGCGGGCTCCACGTCGCTCTCCGAGGTCGTGAGTGCGCACTGGCCCGCGTCCTTGCTGACCATGGTTCCTGCAGGCGGAGACATCAACAGAGGCATCAGTGCGACAGACGGCACCGCACACAGAGCGGCACAGACCGCGGCAGGACCAGGCCCGCCTCCTGGGGATTCCTAGCTCTTTTTATTTTATTTTTTGTTGTTAATCCTCACCTGGAGATATGTTCCCATTGATTTTTAGAGAGAGTGGAAGGGAAGGGGAAGAGACAGAAGAGGAACATCCATGTGAGAGAAATACATCGATTGGTTGCCTCCTGAATGCGCTCCAACCAGGGCTGGGGCTCACGCCTGCAACTGAGGTACATGCCCTCGACCGGAATCGAACCCGGGACCCATCAGTCTGCAGACCGACGCTCTGGCCACTGAGCCAAACCAGAGCCAAGCCAGCTAGAGCTTAATTTATTTTAAATAGATTTTTATTGATTTCAGAGAGTAAGGGAGGGGGATATCAATGATGAGAGAGAATCATTGATCGGTTGCCTCCTGCATACCTCCTACTGGGGACCTAGTCGGCAACCTGGGCCTGTGCCCTGACTGGGAATCGAACCCTGACCCCTTGGTTCATAGGTCGATGCTCAGCCACCGAGCCATGCCAGCTGGGCTTCCTGGTTATTTTTAAACAGGTGAGGTGGCCCGTGACGGGCCCTGCATCGCCGCCAGGCACAGCTTGAAGTGGCCTGACCCTAACGCCCGCCTCCTCGTCCACGTGGGAGATGCTCGCTTTTCCTTTGATCGAAATGCGTGCTCCCCATTCGACAAACCCGTTTCACTGTGTTCATCACGGGACCCGGGGACGCGCCGCTCCTGCCTTGCAAATTACCGTTCCCACGCGCACAGCTCCGGTCCCAGGCAGATGGGCCTCCGAATGCGATTTATCTGGTTTGGGTTTTTACTGTTTTTTGAGGGTGACGTGATTAATCTATTACTGGAACGCAAGGGGATTGCTGTTTTCTCTTAAAGGCCTTTCATTGGACTGTCTAGCTCCTGATCAGATAAACGCGGAGAGCCCCACGTTGAGGAACTGAATAAGTCTAGTTACGTGAGCCTTTCGGGACGCTGGGGGAGAGTGGGCCACCACTTCGTGGGGGACCATGAAGGACAAATCGGGGTGCGGCTGGTCCCAGGGGGTTAGCACCATCCAGGAAACAGCGCAGCTTCCCTGCGTCTGCAAAGGCCGTGTTAGCCGCGCCCCCCCCCCCCATTCCATCCAGAGTGGTATTTGAAAATACTTTAAAAAAATGATTCATTCTAGAATCAAGTGTTGTGTTTTGATGACAACCCCTGAAAATGAAAACAATGGTGGTGGTTTCAGTCTTTAAATCCTGAGAGAAAATAAAATCACGCGGCTTTATGCCTGTTCATCATGCAGATTCATCTTGGGCTGAATTATTAAATGCTGCTAAAAAGATGCAGGTGGCCCCGGACTCCTCTCGGGGACACCAGGGGGGTAAACGCCTTCGCGCGCGCTGGTCGGCAGATCCGCAGCTGTTCGTTGCGTGTGGAAGGACTTTTTTGAGGGTTGAGAAGAGAGTTAAGTGTATTGTTTGTGGACTGAGCATGTGCTGCCACCTCCCCGTGTGTTCCAGGGGAAGGCCGCGGGGAGGATCTGAGGTGTGCAGGGCCCTGGCATCAGAGAGGCATGGTCAGGGGCTCAGGGACGTGAGCCAGAGAGTGGACTAGATCAGGCTCCGGCCGCCCCGCCCGCCTGATGACAGACCTTTGGGGCTGCCCTGGGGGGGCCTAGGCTTCCTCGGAGTGCTGCTAAGGATAGATACTATGTATCTTTTTATTTATTTACTTACTTATTTTTAAAATTATTGATTTCTGAGCAAGGAAGGGAGAGGGAGAGAGAGATAGAAACATCAATGATGAGAGAGAATCATGGATCGGCTGCCTCCTGCACCCCCCCCGCCCCCCCCCCCCCGGGGATTGAGCCCGCAACCCAGGCATGTGCCCTGACCAGGAATCAAACCCAGGACCCTTCAGTCTGCAGGCCGACACTCTCTCCACTGAGCCAAACCAGCCAGGGCAACAATACGTCTCTTTTAGAGCAGTGGTTCTCAACCTTCTGGCCCTTTAAATACAGTTCCTCATGTGGTGACCCAACCATAAAATTATTTTCGTGGCTACTTCATCACTGTCATGTTGCTACTGTGATGACTCGTCATGGAAATATCTGATCTGCAGGATGGTCTTAGGCGACCCCTGTGAAAGGGCCGTTCGCCCGCCAAAGGGGTCGCGACCCACAGGTTGAGAACCGCGGGTTTAGAGGCACTTATCCCCACTGTTAAAAAGATGCACGCGACAGGCCCGGTGTGGGGGGGAGTGTGGGAGCCCAGCCAGAAGATTAAATGGTAACCCTGACGCTCCGCTCCTGTTCATCCTTCACCGGCCCCGGCGGTCCAGCTCCGGAGAACGCGGCGCCATCTTCCCGCAGAAGACCGTCCGCAAGGGGAAATTGGAAAGGGAGAGCATTTTTACAAAAAGCAATTTACTAGTAATTTTTCAGCCTTTTCCCTGCCACTCCTGAAAAATGTGTGTCTGAATAAGTTTGTCCTGCCACACTATTCATCATCACGGCTTGCCAGGAACTGCACCGAAATAATTTTCTTACCTCAGTCTGCTGGTTTGAAAGATACCCAGCGTCTTGGGCCCAACCATCACACTAATAGGGCAAATCGGAAAAATGAATGGCCAGGGGCAACAGCGTCATCATCATCATCAAAAGTCCTAAGCTCTTCTGTTTACAGGGAGCTGCTAATGACAGAACTCATTTCCTTGTAAGTAAAAACGACGGTAACAAATAGGAATTCTCATCAGTTCAGTGTGTTGTCGCCCACCCTTTTTTAAAAAAATATTTCTTACTGATTTTAGAGAGGAAGGGAGAGGGAGAAAGAGAGATGGAAACATCAATGATGAGCGAGAATCATGGATCGGCTGCCTCCTACACGCTCCACACTGGGGATCGAGCCCGCAACCCAGGCCTGTGCCCTGACCAGGAATCCAGCCATGACCTCCTGGTTCACAGGCTGACGCTCAACCACTGAGCCACGCCGGCCGGGCCTCGCCGATCCTTTTCTTAAGTAATGGGATCAAGTTGTCCCCACGGCGCGGGGAGGGAGGCCGGGAGGCTGTCCGTGGCCCGCTGACATGCTTCTCACACTCAGGACGGAAAGCTCTGCACACTGAGAATTCCTTCCATAGGAAGGCGGGCACATCTCTCCCTTTAAGGAAGTGATGTTGACGTGAAAGAAAACGGGGTGTGTGACAGATGAGCACCCACGAGTCAAACGGAACCTCCCGGCACCCACCTTCACACCTCGTGCCTTCACTCGGCAAATGAACGGACCCTGTTCCTGGTGCCGCCACCTTTAGGCCGTGCGCTCTGTGTCCACACCGCTGCCAGCCTTCTGCACGCTTCCCTCCCGGGTCCTCCTGGACCCCCTGGACCGCCTCGTAGGCCAGGTCCTGTTGTCCTTCTCGAGCCTCCACTGGAGAGGCTGAGAGACAAGACTCCTCTCCTGACGGGCCTCCTGTGTGCCGTTAAATCTCAGGCCCGAGACCAGCTCCCTTGGCCACCAGCGTTGGGTGCAGGTGGGCAGAGCACCGGCCCAGAGCACAGGCCCCGCGGAGGCTGCCTGGAACCCCGCGTGGTGTCTCGCCCCCAGCCTTGCCTGGTGGGTCCCCGAGGGCGTGGGCTCTGGCCTTGAAGTTCCGCTCTGGGCTCCGAAGCCGCAGGAGCTCATGAGGCTTCTGCTCCTAAGGAAACGGTTGTAGGACCCCGGACGGCGCTGTTCCGGGGAAACGGGCTCGTCATGGCGTGCCTGTCCGGCGCCGGGAGCATGGTGGCGGGAGCTATTTGGAATAGAAACGTCTTCATTTCCTCCAAATTGAATTTCATAATCAAGTGTGAGTGGTCAATAGATAAACGCCATGCGCTTAGATGAGTGGCGAGGGCCGTGGCTGCGAGCCGCTGTAAATGAATGGCTTATACAGTAACACTCGCTCCAGTGCCAAGGGAACGGCACAGAGAAGAACCGAATGCCTAACAAGAGGTTAGTCACCGCCGTCTCCGTCCACTCACAGCGGCCACTCAGGTGACCATCGTGGAGAGGGTGTAGCCGCGCAGGGAACCACAGAGAAACTGCTCAGTGAGAGCGTCTGCCTAGTGGCCCTGAAGACTGTGAACAGACGCGGTCCCCAGCGTGACGAGACAGCGCCCTTGGGAAGAGCGAGGCCCCCCACCCCGTGCCCCAGGAGGGGCTACAGTGTTAGACCGTCTGCCAGTTACGGGAACACGGGCAGCGCCAGCCCACGGCCGGGCAGATGGCGGGATCGGGCTCTGGACAGCGCAAGAACTTGCGTCCCAGTAAGAAAACCCCGGAAATAACTAGATTTGGGGAGAAGCGGTCTCCCACAAGTCGTCTGTTGTTATTTAGAGGGAGCCTTGCGTGAATAAACGAATTTCAAAGTATGGACCGTGTGTGTGTGTGTGTGTGTGTATGCGCGCGCGCGCTCCTGGGCACAGGTCGACGTACGTGTGGATCCAGATGTGGAGGGACAGGTTGGGCGAGCCAGAGCGTGCTTAGTGGAGGAAGTATCCATGTGTGAGCAAACGCCTGTGCGGGGGATAAGGGGGGATGTGCGTCCGCTTTAACCAGAAGTAAGAAGGGGGTGGCCGGGAGCCTCACTGAGGGTCTGAGGGAGAGGGGTGTCGGCAGCACCGAGAGAAGTCCAGGACCTGCTGCCCTCGGACCGAGCCTGCCCTGATGGAGAGTCCCCGGTGTGGCCCTGCGTGTGGTCCACATGGGGGGGGATGCAGCCCATAGACAGGGCAGGGGGCGGGGGCTGGGAAGCAGGCTTGTCCTGCCCACACCCCCCCATCCCATCACCTGGGGAGAAGGCAGAGGAGCCGGGCCAGCCAGGCGGCGAGCCTGCGAAGGGCCCTGCGATATTACTGGTTTCTCTGGTGGCTGTCCTGCCCTAGACACCTTGGAGTCGGAGGTGCTGGCGGGAACTCGAGAATAAGTGGGTCAGCATTTTCTTCCTCACGCCCAGGGAACGCCTGGACATCAGGCCACGCAGAGTGGGGGGCGGCGACAGGACACTGTGGGTCTTTCACATGCAGCTTCCGGGGCCAGGGAAGGGGCGGGCCCCCCCAGGAGTGAGCGCCTTCCCCACTGAAAGGGCTCCCTGGGCCTGCTTTGCAGGCAGGGACTGCCCCGCCCACGGAAGCCCTGCCCTCGGGCTAGCTCCCTGCTTATAGATTGGACCCTGGCTCAGTTAGATTCATTATCCTGCTTAATTCTCTTTAATTCACTGAAATGACGTTTTTCCTGCCACTCGTCTGGTTATGAGGACAGAAATGGGGAACTAGATGAATACTGCCCCCGAGAGGGAGCATTCAGGGAGGATGCCGCCATCTCAGCGTGGCAGCCCGTCGGAGGGAGCCGTCCGAGCCCTGTTCAACCCGTGAGTGGGGTCTTGCGGGGAGCCCGCCTTCGTTGGGACCGATGGCCATCCCGCCGGAAGCAGGCGTGGGGCCACTCCTAGGGTGTCAGAGCAGGATTAGAGGCAGAAGAAAAACCGTCTCGGTGGGGCCCTAAGTCATCCGTGTCCGTGATTTCAGAAAACATGTTCTAACCGGCAGAAAGCCTAGAGCCCATTACTGCGGCCCCGTGACGTGGATCAGCCCGCCCCCCGGACTCACGCTGGCCTGCTTCCAGAGGGGACAAGCAAGGACCCACCACGCTCTCCACGGTGCTCGGGGCATGGGGTGGGGGGCTTGTCGGTCCCGGAAATGACCAGCCTTTCCTCTGTGTTTGCGTTTCACCGAGGTGTTTGATTCTCAGCTTCTACTGACAGTAACCCTTGCTCATTTTCTGTCCAAATGGAATGCAAATGAGTAGACATGAATTAGCAAAATTTTATGATATTGGAGAAAATCAAGTGGAAAAATGCCTCCTCCTAATGGGACGTTACAGAGTGTGCGGAATTAATGTTATTTGCAGCAGTTGGCGCCGCTAACAAACAACATCCAAAAAGCCTGGTCCCAGAAACTCACCCGAATGCCTCTGTGAGCTGAGGGACTCCTGCACTCTCCTCTCCCGGGGCTCCCGGGGGCGCACAGACATGGCCTCTAGTTGTGCGAGGAGCTCACTGGGGCATTGCGTTACCTTTACCGTTACCATAGCCAATGCCGCCTTGCTCCCTCCCTGGCGGTTCCAGGTGACTTAGCAGCAGTCACCAGCAGTGGGGGCTGCAGAGGTTGGCGCTGCCTCCTCCTCAGCCCTCCGGGAGCTCACTCCCAAGAAAACACCCACCCAGGGAACCAGTGTCGGGAGTGGTTCGCCTTTCGGATGGTCTATGACGCATCCGTGTGGTTTTTACTAAATGGCACGTGTTGACTCACGATATATCTGAAGCTAAAATTAGAACATTGATTTTTTCCAAGAAATAACTACGTCAAAAGAGTACATCTCCCCCCTGCTTCTCCCGGTTGAATCTTGGGAGGGACCCCGGGCAGGATTCCGCTGGGAGGGACCCGTTCGCTACAGCTGAGGTCAGAGTTCAAGGCGCAGCCGACTTCCTGACACAGCTGTGTGCTTGCCCGTCTCTTCCCACCAGAGCAGCCCCCATGTTACCCATTGTAGCACCCCTCCCGCCTTCCCAGCCCCCTGGGGACTGGCAGGGCCTTGGGTTTATGCGGAGGGAGCAAGCCAGGGAGAAGGGAGGAGTGAGCGTGTCACAGCCAGCCTCTCTCCGTGCGTGGCCAGCGGCAGGGTGAGTGTGCGGGTCCCACACCCCCGTCAGCCGGGTCACGTGTGGGAATGGCTTGACTTCTCTGGACTTACATCTGACACTTGAGCTAAACATGGCACAGGTTTGATCTGAGTGGAACAGAGGGCGTGGGTGAAGACCCACGAGGCAAAGCGGGTGAGCATGTCTCTCCTTCCATTGCGTCTCGTGGGCAACCTCGGGAACCGCCCATCACCTGGAGCCGCCGTGACCAGTCTAGACCCGACCCGGCAGAGCGAGCGTGTCCCCGTGGACATGGGAACGGGGCGAATGTTCTTGGTAGGAGCTGGTAGATGGAGGGAAGAGAGGTGGTCCACACAACAGTGAGAAGATGGTGCAAGTGATGTCTGTTTTATATTTACTCATGAAGTACATGGGGCCTGACTACACATCTGTTGTAGTAAACGTGAGGTGCCTGGGCCTGCCTATAGGTCTGTTAAATCACCCAGCTTTCTTCTTGGGGGTGGGATGTAGTTGTGGAGAAATAAACTAAGAATTTAACTGAAAAATCTCAGTAGCGTGGAATCTCGGCCATTCCCCGCCTTCTCATTGACTCAGGTGTTCGCTGTAGAGCAAGCATGTCAAACTCAAAGGCTAGCGCGGGCCAAATAAACGAGGCGTGTGGCCCACGGGCCGAGTTTGACATGCTTGCTGTAGAGGCAGCCGCGGGCCTTCGGGGCAGCTCCCACCTGTGAGTTGGGCGACTTCCGAGGGGAATGTGGTTTGGCACGAAGGTTTTGAATGAAATGAATATCTTCCAGGTTTTCCTTATTTGAATTGAGAACACGGAATATAAAGTCGTTAATAAATAGAATTAATAGTTAGAAATGTAATTCTGTGCGACCGTATGTTAAGATGAACGTGGAGAGGAAGAAAAAGGGAAATGAACTAGAAAGAGAGATAAGGGCGGGGGGAGGGAATGAGAGTGAGAGCCACACAGACAGACGGACAGCCAGGCACAGGCACAGAGGCAAGGGCGGGCTCAGGAACGGAGGTCCAGGTGGACCACATGGTCCCACCCGCTGTGGCCCGGGCACCTGTCCTGCTGATAGATGGAGCCACACTGTCAGCCTAACTGCTCTCCCGGGGGCGGTTACAACAGCCCACCTCCTCCATCCAGAACGGAGCCTGACAGCTCGTCCTGGGGCGAAACGAACCCCAGGCCGGGCGGGCGTCGAGGCAGGGCCTCCCAGTTTCCCACCCCGTGAGGCACAAAGTGGCACCCAGGCACCACGGGGTCCCTCAGCTTTGTGTTTCCATTTCTCTCGGCACCTCCCTGGCGCGACCCACTTCCTGCACCGGGGTTGTGGGCTGGGAGGGGGGGATGAGACTGTTGGAAGAGCAGTTACACTGTAGCATCGAGCTAACCACTGAGAAACCAGACCCAGCGAGTAACGGAGGAGAGCCGCTGTCCTGGCTCCTCGGTGGCCCAGGAAGCGGATGGAGAAGAGGGTGTGACAGGGAGAAACTCGCCCTCCGCCGCCTTTCTCTGCTTTAAGCTCGACGCCTGCCTGCATGCGTGTGACCTTTCCCTGCGACGAATGCCCGGCCGTACTCTCCGAGCTGTTTGAGTCTCAAATGCATGACCAACAGGCAACCTTTCTCCTGAGCCACGTGATTTCAACAAGGAAGGAAGAAAAATAAAAAGCAAACCTTTAGTTACCAGTGGAGATGGAGGAAGAGAGAATTGGAGAGGAGGGGGAGGATTGGGGGGGAGGAGGAGGAGGAGGGAGGAGGTGGAGGGGAAGGAGGAGGAGGGGGAGGAGGTGGAGGAGAAGGAGGGGGAGAGGGAGGAGGAGGAAAGAGGAAGGAGAAGGAGGGGGAGGAGGAGGGGGAGGAGGAGGAGGGAGAGGGAGAGGAGGAGGGAGAGGGGGAGGGAGAGGGGGAGGAGGAGGGAGGAGAAAGAGGAGGAGGGAGAGGAGAAGGAGGAGGAGGAGGGAGGAGGTGGAGGGGAAGGAGGAGGGGGAGGAGGTGGAGGGGAAGGAGGAGGGGAGGAGGAGGAGGGGAGGAGGTGGAGGGGAAGGAGGAGGAGGGGAGGAGGGGGAGAGGGAGGAGGAGGAAAGAGGAAGGAGAAGGAGGGGGAGGAGGAGGGGAGGAGGAGGAGGGAGAGGGGAGGAGGAGGGAGAGGGGGAGGAGGAGGGAGGAGAAGGAGGAGGAGGAGAGATAAATTGATGGATACGGCGCATAGGTCACTGGGGTTGATGTCACAATGTCAGGTTGAGACGTGAGGTCGAGGCTGAGGCAGGCCCCTCTGGCTGTCTGGGGGGACCCTGTGACTCCCCAGCATTTGGGTAAAACTCCAGTGGAAACGCCTCCAGTGAAGACGCCAGCACCTGGGCGTCCGAGCATCCCTCTGACCGGCAGCGCACGTTTCTCGTGGCTTCTTGTGCTGTTTTTACGCTAATGCTGTCAGGAAGCGTCAGTGACCGCAGCGCGTCCTTTCTTCCCCGTCCAGCTCACCACGTGAACTGTTACCCCAGGGAACGCTACGGTTGTGTTTGATGGTCGGAAACCCAATCTTTGATGGATCCCCCCGCCCCCCCCCACACACACACGGAGGGGCTGGATGTGAGAACCATCCGTCTCGATAAGCCACCTCCCTCCCCACAGCCTCTCCCGGTCCTTCCTGCTAGAAGAGGGGACACGTGGAAAGGGAAGAGAAAAACTTACTGCTCAGCCTGGACCCCCTGAATTTCTAGAAAAACCACTGTCCGGGTTTATTGTGCACAGCCAGCCACGTTCAGTATTTATTAGGAGCCTGTGATTGGAGAGTACGGAGGCCTTTCATCATTTCTGTGCTGTGGGCCCTTCGGTCCGTTTTTCTCCTGTTTGGAAGTCTTTCTTATGGAAGTTGTAAGAAGTACAAGATGGTGAAAAACTTCAGTTTAAAAAACAATGTTCCCAGTTAAAATCTCAAACCCGGATTTCTAAGAGGAAGCACGTCTCTCACCAGAAGCCCTCTGCCTCCTGACTTCTGGGCTCAGTGAGTCGCCCTCCACCCCTGTTGGCCCGAGGCGTCATCTTTTCATCCCTTTTCCCGTGGCCGAGCTACAAAGATTTGCCACCCTGAGTTTCTCTCACAGCCGCCCCCTTCCACGCACCCCAGGGCCATGGGTCCATCCCCTGGGAACCCGTTAGTCCGCACCTATCACACCCGCCACCTGGTCTCCAGGTCCCCCTCTCTGCTTGTCTCCAGCTCTAAAGACCTAATCTCCCGGGAATGGGTGCTACTGTCCAAACCTTCAGGGGTGGGTGACCCACGGCCTGCCCTGCCGGTTCCTCCTGAGACTGGCTCCAGCCGCCTCTCCACTTTCAAGTCCCCCCGAAACCTCTGCCCCGTCACCTCTCATCCTCTCCATGCACGCCTTTGCTCTGAGCGCCTGACACGGGGCTTAAGCCCCGGGACCTGCATGTGCTGGGCCCAGGAGGCCTATCTCAACCCTTGTCTCTGAGGGCATCCTTCCAGCGCAGGCCCTGGGCTCTGTCCTGGCCTCTCCTGCCTCTGCTCCCTCCTGACCGCCACCTGGACTTGCACCCCTGCATACACGGCCTGGCCACGGCGGCTCCCGCTCAGCACGAGCCCACAAACAGCCCCCCTTCTGCACAGGCCCCTCCTGGGCTCGCCCGTTTCTGAGCCCCGCATTCGAGTCCTACCACAGTCCCAGGGGCCGCCCTCGCTGACCACCAGAGCAGCAGGCCTCAAGAAGCACATGCAGGTCGCGTGCGCTGTTCTGGGCCTGACCTCTGGGGGGCTATGGCAGCGACAGAAACCAGCAGCTGGCAAACCCTGGTACTTCCCAGGGCACAGCCCCCGGGGGGGTGTGGAGGGAGCCCCCTCCCAGGGGAAAGGACAGAGGAGGAACAGAGACTGGCCAGTGTCACTGAGGTGGACCGTGACCCCGGGGCCTCCCGCCGGCTCCCGGCCGAGCAGCTGCAGTGAGGCCCCCAGACCTCAGCCTCCCCTTCCTTGGAGCCCGGAGGAGGGAGTTGTTTGCAATGCCGCCTGTCGTTCTCGGCACCCCGCCGTCTCCTCCTCCTCACGTCTCATGTGCTATCGCTACTGCACTTCACTTGATGCCCACGGCTAGGTTATTAAGGACTGAATTGGAATTTTCCAGAATAACTACAACATCAACTTCAGCCAGCATTGTGTTGGCTGTTAAGATTTTTTAAAAAGTGCCTTCACGCCCTAGCCGGTGTGGCTCAGTGGATAGAGCGATGGCCCACGGACTGAAGGGTCGCGGGTTTGATTCTGGTGTAGGGCACCTGTGTGTCGGTCGCAGCCTCGATCCCCAGCCCTGGGCCGCATGCAGGAGGCAACCAATCGTGTGTCTCTCTCACATCAGCGTTTCTCTGTCTCTCTCCCTCCCTTCCACTCTCTCTAAAAATCAATGGAAAAATATCTCAGGTGAGGATTCATAAAAAACACGTAAAATAAAATGCAACTAATTTCTCAATGTTAATTTTAAAAGAGAAGTGTCTTCCCCCTGCCGTGGCTCCGGGAGTGACGCTCGGTGACCCTGAGTGCGCAAGCAGGGCCCTCCCTCCGGGCCTTTCCGATAGACCCCTGGCAGAGAGGACACGGGAACCACGGAGTGTGTGTGTGGACACGCGGCGTTTCGAATAATCGCTCGGTCAGAGCAACGCCTGCAAATAATGACTTTGGAGACGGTTCTTTCCAAGTCCCTTTGAAATATGATCAAAAGGTTAATGATTTAGAGGCGCGATTCCTTCTTGTCCCTCACAGATGCTTTTCTGCATCCCAGTTCACTTCCTCCAGCCCGAGGCCGCGCTGGGACTAGGCCGCCTACGGCAGGAAGACGGCGCCGTGCTTAGAGGGGCTGCTTTTGTTCCGATCGCTGGAGTGTCACTGGATAATATCTCTGTGTCCCTCCTAGTCCCCACGCTCATTCATCACGGCCTGAGTGACATCTGGGGTCCATGTGACTCAGACTCAGCCCGAATACCCTGGTGGCTTCT
Organism: Myotis pilosus; assembly: GCA_036010255.1. Taxonomy (NCBI): domain Eukaryota; kingdom Metazoa; phylum Chordata; class Mammalia; order Chiroptera; family Vespertilionidae; genus Myotis; species Myotis pilosus. Next base: position 2,867,466 of record JASKON010000014.1, read on the forward strand.
GGGCCAGAGGCCTCTGAAGGACTCTACGGCAGGAACTGCATTTGCCACCAGGAAATTCTGAAGTGATGGTTTTTCTGAGTCTGAGAGGTAGTAGTGTCTTGGTTGCTTGGAGACCTCACAGCACCTCTGGATCTGAAACAGGCATTATCGTCCCTGGTCCAGAGGTTCCAACCTATACCTGTGGCTTCCTGCTTCCCCAGGACGAGGCATCTAAACAGCTTGTTTGTATGAATCAGGGCCCTCACAATGCGGCACCAAATCGCTAGTCTCTCTTGCATCTGTAAGTCAAATAGACTTTTAAGATAAACTGGTGCAAATTTACAATGTTCCCCTGCATTTGAGTTTCAGGGTTAGCTCAAATACCTGATAAAGACTCATCCGAACGTTTGCTTGCGAATTTCAGGGTAAGAAAAGCGTTGCCGTGTCATGTCAGTCACACTAAGTTTTTGCTTTAAAATATTGAAGTCGTTCAATAATGTTATGAAATATTCAAATCAGCCCTGGGAGGGCTCTGCCTCTTGGACAGCGCGGCTCATTTCAGGCGGTGGGCGAAAGGCGCAGTGGTACCGCGGTGGGGAGGGGGTGCGGGTCTCCCCACCTACAAAAGGATTCTTCACATGATGCCAGTGTTGTCCGGGGCGTCGTAATGACCTCCCCTTTTCCACGTGGCTGTGCTTGGCCTCAGATCTGCTCATGTGTGTGGTTACCCGAGCGCCCGGGGGCCCCTGTTTGGTCAAGGGGCAGCCTGGACGGGCACCTGCTCAGCCGCGTGGAGGTGGCCCAGAGCTTTAGAATAAACACGCCTGGGACACTGTTGCTGCCGTCCTACAGGGAGGGGGCCTCTAGGAGGGCCGTGGTGTCCTGTGGCTGCGATTTCTTTATCATTAACCCCCGAGAGGCGGCCTGGACCCTGCTTCCCATACAAGAAGGTTCAGGCGCCGCTTGCCTCACCAGAGCCACGTTGGGGGGGGGACGGGGGACGGGGTGCAGACGGAGAATACCAGTGCCGCTTGGAGTGAGCACATCTGCCCAGCTGCTGTGCTGTGCGCCACGTTAGCTCCGAGCCTGGTCTTTCTTCTCTGACTGCTTATTCCCAGCAGTGGGAGGCTTCCGGGAGACTCACGCCTTTCGTGCACGGGTCTTTCATCTATTTACTTCTTTACTCTGGCTCTTGTTCCTCACCGAGGGGGACACACAAAACCAAAGCACCCTCTCGGGCGGGGGTGGCGGGGGCGGGGGGAGGCCCAGGGCGGAAGCCCTGTCTGTGGGGCAGGGAGCAGGCCTCCCAGGGGGCTTGCAAAACGCCCTTTGTGCCCACATGGAGCTTCCCAGCTCTGGCCTCGTTAGCCTGTTTCCTTCCCAGCCGCCCGTGGTGCCCCTCACTACACGGATGGGCCTGATTTGAGCAAAAGCTCAAAGTCTCTGCCACGATACTAAGAAATGGAGTGGTGGCCACCGGAGTAAGTTCAAAGGCACACTTAGCTTCTCAAGGGCACCCTGGCTGGAAGGAGCGGCCTTTCGTGTAGCTACAGAAAGGGCCTCACTCCATCTCTAAGGACAGGAGGAATTTGGGGAAGGAAGGGAAGCCCGCACTCTCCTTAGGCAGCCAACAGAATCTATGCAAATCCGTGCACCGAGCGGGGGGCTGTGCTGGGCACCCCCCCAAGCGCCTCTACTACACCCATCCTTAGAGGCAGTGCCCCCTAACGCAAGTAGTAAACAGCGAGAGGGAGTCTTTAGTATCTGGTGAGGCATGCGGATGGCAGGACTTCCGTTTCTCCTCTGAGCTGCGAGTACGTTTGCTAATCATTGTTGCAGAAAAAAAAAGGGCAAAGATAAACATGAACTTTTCTCTGGAAAGTAACATTCAACAGGATCTGCACGCCACAGACAGCACAGCGTGGTGGTGAGCGGCCCCGGCCTCCGCAGAGCGAGGCGATGTTACTTTGTGCTCCGTCTCTAGCGTAAGCTGAGGAGGGTGAAAGCATGTTCATTACATACCCTGCTCCCCTGCGGCCCAGGTGGGTGACGGGTGGTATTTTTCAATCAGGGTCCCAGCACTATAAGCCTGACAGCCCCCCCATGGCGAACAGGACAGGTAAGCCCCTTCCCCCCCCCCCCCCCAGCCCCAATCCAGGAACATGCAGGCAGGCGCCCGACCTCCCCCTCTGCTATTCTGGGCTGAGGGCTGGTGGCAGGATGGCATGTGTTCCGGCCAAGGCAGGGCCAACCCCAAGTTCCTCCCCTCCGTCCAGTCCCCTCCGGTGGCTTCCGCGGAATTTCAGTGCCGAAGCAGACAAGGTCAAATGAAACTGCTTCGCCGCTGCTTCTGGCTCAGGGGCCTGACCGGCTCCCAGCCCCCAGGCACAGAGGCTCAGACCTGCAGCAGGAGAGGGTCGGACTGAGCCTGCTGTGCACCCGCCAAAGGCACCCATTTTCTCCCTGTTTATTCCAGCCGGCCTCCTGGCCCCCCGAAGCTGCTAGCTCCATCTCCCTGGGGCACGTTTTTGGGGAGTAGCACGCCGAGGTCACAGGGACAGGCTCTTTATCTGAGAGATGTGGACGCTTGGCATGAACCAGCAAGACGCAGACTCTAGCTCTTGACTTTGGACTCCAGGCAGTGCCCCGGCCCTGGCTGGCCAAGGATGCCCTCCTCCCTCCGCCCTCGCCTGCAAGCCCAGGCTGGGGCTGCCGCACTGGTTCATGCCCTACCCCTGTGAGGATGCCAGGCGCCGACCCCAGCCTGCAGCCCCGGGAAGGTGCCAACCCCAGCCAGCCCTGGCGCCCAGGAAGAAGACAGGCGTTTCACGTGGGCATCTGCCTTTACTCCTGCTAGTACCTCCCCTCCGTGGCCAGTCCCAGGGCCCCCTGCTTGGACTGATCCCCCCTAAGTTAATCAGCCTTACTCTCCAGCTCGCTTTAGTTTGGAGAATACTTAAAAACTGGACACAGTCAGGGACCCTGCCGCCCCCATCCCTCCAGTGATGCCAGGCTAGGGCTAATGGGCGCTCAAGGCTGTGGCGTTTGTCTGGAACCCACCTCGCAGACATGCAGCCCGCGCCTCCCTGGCAGTCAGCAAAGTTGCAGGACGCCCCCCCAGTTCTCCAGCCACACCAGATGCGGTTGCATAACCTCGCCCCCCGCCCCCCATTGCACCGCCTGGACCTAGTCAGCTGCGATGCCCAGGAGATTCCTGGCCCCAGGAGCGCCCAGTCCTCAGCGAAGCCCTTTTGGGGGCCGGTGCAAGCGCCTTAGCGGGGGTCCTAGCCCATCCAGGCGGCGCTGCCCGTGGCCAAGTGCTGGGAGCACCCGGGCGCGGGAAGGGGGCGCGCAGGGCTCCGCTTACCTTCCGCTGCTTACAGATAAGTCGAGGTCGGTGCAGCTCCCGGCTCGGGCATGTCTCGCCACGGACCCGGGCGAGCCTGGCGCGGCGCGGAGCACTCCGGGCAGGGCATCCGCGGGGAGGCTCGCGGGGAGGAAGGCTCCGCTCCGGGAACTTGGCCGGCTCCGCGCCCGGCCCCCGCCCCCTCCACCACCGCCGGCCTGGCGCGCCCGGCCCGCCGGCCCCCGCGCCGCAGCTCGCGTCCCTCCGGCCCGGCTCAGCGACTCGCACGAGGAAGCGGAGGCTCGGCGGGCTCCGGGGACGCCCGCGCGCCGGCTCGCTCGCGGCTCGGCGGAGCCAGCCCCAGCCGCCCGGCTCCGCGCTCCTCCGATGTCCTCATTTACTGCAATTGTCTTTGGCGAGATCTCGGAGCCGGGGCGGGCGGCGGGGGCGGGGCGGGGGAGGGAGCCGGAGGGAAGTCCTTGCCGCGGCCCCGGGTCCCAGCTACTCCGGGAGCAGCGGGCGGAGGAGAGGGCGCCGAGCCGCGCGCCGCCTCCCGTGCGCCTGGCTGGCACCGAGGCGGGCGGAGCCCTGGACCCGTGGGGGTGGCGGCGGGGGCGGCGCAGGGCCCGCCGGCCGCGTGTGCGTGGGGTTGGGGATCCGGAGGGAGTGGAGGAGCCCCCGCCTGTGGACTCCGAGCCCCAGCCGCGGCTGGAGGAGGCGGTGGAAGGAGCCGCCGGCGGCAGCCGCCTGCGCACGGGCTGCACGGGTGCGTCCGCGGGGCTCTGGGCTGTAGGCGGCGCTGTGCAGCCCGGGAACTTGTTGAGTCTGCTGCCCTGGAGCCGCCGCTGGAGCAGCTGGAGGGCGGGGACCTGCGTGTCCTCTGGGGAGGGGGTGGCTGTGTGCTAGGCCCGCCCCGCGCCCACCTGGGGGCTGCTGTGGAGGCGGGGTCCGGGAAGTTGCCCTGTGGAGCCCAGGGTCAGCCCCAGTGGTGAATGGAGGCTGACAGGCCAGCCCGGAGTGGCCTGAGGAAGGAGGCGCCTGCCCGGTCTGCTGCCCCCATACTTAGGAACAGTCCATAGCGGGCGCCATGGCCCCTGGAGCCAGCATCGCCCCCCTGTGCTGCCCAGCACTGCAGGTGGCCTGGCTCACTCCGCATCTGCTTGAGGGCCCCTTCCCCCAAGCCCTCCAGGGAGCAGGAATCCCGAGCTCAAAGCCCCTGGCCCAGGGGCCTCCCTCATTCCTGGGTGATCATAAGAAAGCATGCAAACCTGTAAGAAATTGGTGAGTTTATTTGAGCCAAACTGTGGACAATTGCCTGGAAGGAGAATCGCGTCGTATTGGGATGGTGCTCGAGGGAATGGGGTTGTGGTTGTTCTTCACCTTGTTTTATACGTTACCATCAAAAGAGGAGACATACGTGGGTCACGTGAACTCCATTGGTGATAGATTAGGGAGGCGGGAGGAAGCCAAGCAGGGGAACCGCTGGGATTGGATGAAAGTAAAATGATAGACATCTGCTTCTTAGGTGGGCGCAGGATGGTTAACCTCCAGTTAACTCAACAACAGTGGGGGGACTTGTGGTCTCTGCTGGGTGGTGCCTGTGCCTTGAGGGGTCCAGAGAAAGGGAGTTACTTGGACATTCCAAATACGTGTTATCACTGATGCGAAGAGACGATAGACTCGGCGAAAAGACATGGACCTTTGTCGGGGGAGGTACCGGCCTAGGACTGGAGTGCCCACCAGAACTGCTTTTGGTTAAAGCTGTAATTTGAGACCATCGTTGGGGTTACTTGGAGTTTGCAAGACCGCCACGCAGGCCTCCCCTGAGCTTGTCATGTTAGCATGCGGCCCCTTTTTGTCCACGCCTGGCAGACCCTGGGGCCTGGGCCTGAGCCTGGGCCTGGGCCTGAGGAGGGCAGGCCACAGGCCTCATGGCTCCTAAATTTTCCCAGACTTGGGGCTTGAAGTTCATTCTCCATTGATATACTCACAAGTAGCCACAGTCATTAGTCCGAGTCTCTGCCAAGAAAGGACAGAGTGATGGTGGGCCCAGGTCAGGGGCAGGCTTTCAGGGAAGAGTGGGGAGGCCCCGTGGGGAGGCCTCCTCACTCACTCACTCGCACACACAGCGGCATTCACCTCTGCAGGCACAGCTCGGAATCGCTGGCCCTTGTGGCTGGGACCCAGCCATGGCTCAGTCCTCGGTTTTGAGTGAAGGGAGCCCCGTGCTGTGCTTTATAAATGGCTTCATAGGAGATGCTTCGTCTTTATGTGGATGTTTGTGGCGATGTGTCCAGATATTCCAGAAGAAAAACATCCTAAACTCTCCTCCTCTCTCCTCTCACCTCTCAGCATCCTTTGGGGCACAAGTGCCACCCCTGGGCGTCCACACACGCCCCGGAAGGGACTCCTGAGCCTGTGCACCCAAACTCTTCCCACCCCGGTCTATTTATTACCCTTCTTAGCCCCTGTCCCCCGCATTGAGTTCCAGCTCGTTTACTGTCTGGATGGCCAGTGATGCTGTGCGATCTGAAGGGAGAGACAGGATTCTATTCGTGCTAATCTGAGGTGATGTGCGAGCAGCCTGGAGCCCTCTACCTCATGGCTGAGGTGGGGGAGGTGTGGGACTTGGGGCCATTAATGCCAGGTGGGAGGGCCCATCCCCAGAGCTCCTTCCAACATCATCATCTCTCGAGATGTTCTGTTGCTCAGTCATTCTCCCAGACGTCTAGGGAACTCTCTGCAAACCCTGCATTATTGCGAATCCATCGAGTCTAAGCCGGCCTGCCACCTCTTAAACATGTCGCTGTGCATCGAGCCACCGGGACACAGGGGACTGTGCTGGGAGCGAGAGCTGACTATTCAGGGGCCAGGAGTGAGGACAGATAAACGTGGGTGTGTGTCCCGCAGCGCAGGGCACGGCCACCGGGGGCAGTGTGAGCCAGCCACAGTGGTTCCTGGGACCATGTTACTTGAGACCCCATGATGCATGCTTCCAGAAGGAAATGAAAGGCTGAAGTTGGCAGGGTCCGAAACCCCTCTTTCGTGAGAGGGGAGTTGGATTGAACTTCTTAGTTTCACCAAGACGATTAGCTGCTCAGCGGGCAAGGAGACTTAGAGTTGTTTTTCTGAGTCTGTTAAAATCGCTGGTAACTCCCCCTCCCTTTTTGAAGGAAGAAACCATTAGTCCATTGGATTGGTTGACTGCAAGTCTTTCGCTTCACAAGCTAAGTATCGATGAGAGCTAGTTTCCGTGTTCCTGGGGCTCTAGAGAGGCGCTCCGCTTGGGCGAGGTTGGTGGTCATCATCTTCCAGGGGGTGCTGTGCCCGGGGCTGGTGGGCGAGTCGCCTGCCACCTCCTCCTTCCTGTAGGGGGCCGCTGTGACCTTCCTGATCCAAATCTAATCCAGGGGGGAGCAGACTCTTCCAGGTGCAGCTGGCTAAGGGGCTGGAAAGCCAGCGTCCCTCCGAGCCGGCCAAGGGCACTCCTCACGAAACAGGTGATGTGCCCAGGCCCGAGGAGGACACCTCTGACCGGAATTGGGTCAGGAGGGGATAAAAATGGCTTTGAAATGTCAGTGTCTGCTCTGCTAACCCCGTGTGCTGGTCTGGACCCTGCCCATGGCCCGTCTGCCCTGGTGCCCACAAAGCCGAGTGCTCTGGGTCTCAGTGCAGGACTTCCTGGCGGCCCTCCATCCCCACCTTCGGCCTCACGGACACGGAGGACCGGGGAGGGGGAGAGCACAGAACCTCCCGATGCCAGTCCTTCGCTCCCGTAAACGCTGTTTGACAGTTGCCATGGTCTGCCGGCCTCCGTTCTGTGCCTACGGTCTGCCGGCCTCCGGTCCGCGGCAGGGTCTCCGTTTGTCCTCGCCAGACAACCATGAAGTAAATACCATTATACTCTTTGAGACGAGGAACAGAAAAGGTAAGTGATGTCTCCAGGGTCACACAGCTAGGAAGTGGCTGAGCTTGGAGTCCAGCTCTGGCCCGCAGGATGTCACGGTGCAACCCCGCCCCGCCTCCACCCGCCCAGGTTTATGCTGTTGGCGTGAACTTGACATTGGCGCAAGAACACACCTCATAATTCAGTGTTCCTCCAAGTTCCCACCCACCACTCGGGCATTCTGGTCCCATTGGAGGAGTGACGTGGACCAATGAGATCCTTTCCTGGTACTTACCTGGCCCCAAGCCACACCAGGTACCTGTGTCCCACGTGGACCGTACACCTCCAGGCTCTCACATGGGACGGGCCCAGACCGGAAATGCTGCCTGCAAATGGCGAGCTCCCATAAAGCAGCTGGCACCTCCTGCAGGCTCATTAGGAGTCTCCATCAGGCATCCTCCTCTCTGTCACGTGCCTCATCTCATTACTGGATCGATGATACTTCCACGTAAAAATGGTCGCTGGACTGGCAATAGACCATCAGCACCGCATATTCAGGTAACACCTTCTGCTCCTGCGATATCATTTCAGTGATATTATCGCCCATTTTCTTCACTGACGAGCGGCTATTAAAATCATCCAGCCCCATATATATTCCGTCTACACCACAGAAGACCAGCTCACCTTCTGCTGCGGCCGGGGCAGTGACACTGTGTCACCGTGGTCCTCAGCGGTCCTAAACACCCGCCGGCACTCTGGTCACCAGCCTGTAAATGTATTTGACGTTAAATGTGCTCATGGGGTCACAGTAGTCCGGGCCATGGAGGATGGGCAGCAGGCTGCTGTCCGTGGGAAGTGAGCATTTTGTTTCCAATGCCAAGTTCCCGATGGGAAGAGTGCAGGACTTACGAAAACACCTCCAGTTAATGTTTGGTGACCGCTAAGGTCACACACAGATTTCCAGCTCCATAAATATTTTCATAAATAGTTCTTTTTTCCCGTGTTCTTGCCTCCTTGGGGAATTAAATAGGTCGTTACGTTCATGCCACTGCGCTGGAGGCTTGCAGACCGCCCGTCTCCCATCTGCCTAATTTGAGGCTCGGCACCCTTGGGTCCACGCTGCCCTCTATGGTGTGCACGCCTGCCTGCTCTCTGCTGGTCTCAGCTGTTCCTCCCCGGAGACCTGTAACTACCGGGAAAGTGTTCATCAAGGAGGCATTCACACCCACGGCCCACACAACTGCAGTTTCTCCCCGGGTTCAAAGACAAGAAGACATTTTTTTAAAAAAAATATTGTTATTGATTTTTTTACAGAGAGGAAGGGAGAGGGATAGAGAGTTAGAAACATCGATGAGAGAGAAACATCGATCAGCTGCCTCCTGCACACCCCCTACTGGGGATGTGCCTGCAACCAAGGTACATGCCCTTGACCAGAATCGAATCTGGGACCCTTGAGTCTGCAGGCCAACGCTCTATCTACTGAGCCAAACCGGTTAGGGCAAGAAGACATTTTTAAATGTTGTTTAGGATTCTTTCTTCTTTTTAAAATGCTTTTGTGCAAAGTGCAGTGCCCCGCGGTTCTCATTGATGTGGTCAGACTGTGGCTCACGTGGTCACGGTTCACTCCAACGCCTGTTTCTGCCAGGTCCCGGCTCCGTGGCGGGTTCTCTTCCTCCCCTGGAAAGAGTCTCCCAGGGGTCCCAGGCCTTCTGGGTCTTGATCTCCTAGAACAGAGGTTCTCAACCTGTGGGTCGCGTCCCCTTTGGGGGTCGAACGACCCTTTCACAGGGGTCGCCTAAGACCATCGGAAAACACATATATAATTACATATTGTTTTTGTGGTTAATCACTATGCTTTCATTATGTTCAATGTGTAACAATGAAAATACATCCTGCATATCAGATATTGACATGACGATTCATAACAGTGGCAAAATGACAGTGATGAAGTAGCAACGAAAATAATTTTATGGTTGGGGGTCACCACAACATGAGGAACTGTATTAAAGGGTCGCGGCATCAGGAAGGTTGAGAACCACTGCCCTAGAATATGGCTTTTATTCCAGTGAGGGAGGCAGCTCCACTGATGCTTTCAATCAGTTGTGTTCATTGTTTCAGTGGCTCAAAGGAAGAAACTTGAAAACAGTGTGTGTGTTTTTAAATATATTTTTATTGATTTCAGAGAGGAAGGGAGAGGGAGAAAGGAATACAAACATCAATGATGAGAGAGAATCATCCATCCTCTGCCTCCTGCACGCCCCCTAGTGGGGATCGAGCCTGCGACCTGGACACATGCCCTGACCTGGAATCAAACCAGAAACTCGTAGGTTGCCACTCCATCACTGAGCCATACCAGCCGGGAAAAATCAGTGTGCTTTTTAAAAAATTAAATTTCAGATGTAAATTTGAACGTTATGTCACCGTAAAAGATGAAGTCTCTTTATTTGAGAAGATAACACACCGGTTACTCAGGGAGCCGTTCCCAGCAGATCCTAATTCATTTTATGTGTGTTCTCACCATGACCCCCGACACTGGTTTCTGAGCTTGTTAACGACGGACGGTGTCCACCTGGGCTGGGCAGTGAAGCAGGAAATGAGGGCTCCCGGGGCTGCGAGGGATGGAGCCCTAAACGGCTGCCTCTGGCCGCAGTTCAGCACGTCGCCATTACATGTGATTTATCCCTCCCGGGCCATCTCGCACTCCAAGTCCCTCTGCCCATTGCATGAGATCACCCTCTCCCATCGGATCAGCACCAGCAGCTGGAGAACCACCTCTCCGCCGGGCTGTCTCGGGCCCCGAGCGTTATGCCCTAAAGTTCAGTAGAAGGTGGAATTTATCGATGATTTATTTGGTTCGCTGCACCCCTCTAGGAAAATGAAGCAATTCCTTCTGGTGGTACTTTCCCCCCCTTCCCAACCGAGTAAACACGGTGTCACATGAAATTGCAGATGAGCCTTTGAGTCCCTTAAAATAAGACGTGTGACTCATTCACACCCTGAAATAGTGAGGCGGCAACATCCTCACCTGCGACTCAGACTTTACTGGCTCCTTCCCTTTTGGTCCCTGGGTGCTAATGAGCATTTGCAGGTCCCGAGCCTTCCCTGTCCCCGTCGCCTTCCCTGTCCCCGTCTCCAGCTGCCTGGGGCGGGCTCTGGGCCTCAGCCCCGGGGATCCCGAGTGCGGGCCCCGCTGTGGTGGGCGATCCGCATGAATTCAGCCTGATATTGTAAGCACCCCTCATAGGAGGAGGGTGAGCGGGTTACAGCCGCACTGCGGGTCCTTCCCCTCCCCTCCCCTCCGGGCCCTGAATGGACGGAGGCAGGAGCCCACAGCAGCGTGTTCCTTTCGTGCTGGGGGCACGGGGAGAGCTCTTGCTCCGTCTTGCTTTGTCGCGGAAGTACATACTTCGTTATCCTTAAAGGACATTGGAAAGCGCCGCTGGAGTGCAATCGCGGTCGGTGGGATGCACACGGGTGCGGGAACGTGGCTGTGTTCACGTGACATTCATGGCTAAGGCAGAACTGCAGTCTGCAGGCCACGCAGAAGACAGAGATCTCCCGTGGACGCCCTATTCTCCTCTCTCGACAAGCATGCATAGTCTCTGCGTGTGAGTGCCATGCAGAATCGACATTCTTCAAGTTATTTATCCAGGGGTGGAGCTCCCTTTCTGCAGACTCCTTACTTGAACGTAGGGCTTAGCAACAAGCAAACTGACAGGTGTCGCGTGCCCCAACGCGCATTTCGAACACAGCTCCCGTTGGTAGCCTGCCCCATGCAGTTAGATGGATTCCATGTGTCAAAGTGCCTTAAACCACGGCTGTGTGGAGAAGGCATCGTTTCCTCAGGTGCAATCCGCCCTGCATCCTGGGGTGTGTGTGCCTGCGTGAATGCACAGACACCGGCTCTTTCCAGAACCGGCGGCGATGGGGCCCTGCACGTGCTCTGTGAGTGAGACAGCTGGGCAGGATCTGGGCCGACGGCAATCCCAGGCATGTGCCCTGACCAGGATTCGAACCAGTGTTTTCTGGGTCGAAGCTCAACCACTGTGCCACACCGGCCAGGCTGTTCTGAAATGTTGATACCATATACAATCTCAGCTAAAATGACCCTGTGTCATTTTTTTAAACATGTGACGTAGTGAGCATTGATTTCAACAGACCTCATCGAGTTGTCACCCACTTTAAAAGTCGGGTCAGCACTCTTCTCCTAGCACTCTGTGATAGTCTCTAAACACATAAGCTTTTAAGTTAATTTTATTTAATTTTAAATCTTTTTATTGATTTCAGAAAGGAAGGGAAAGGGACAGGGAGAGAGAACATCAATGATGAGACTCACTGATCGGCTGCCTCCTGGACGCCCCACACTGGGGTCGAGCCTGCAACCCGGCTATGTGCCCTGACCGGGAATCGAACCGGGACCTGATTCGATCTATGCTGGTTCATAGATTGATGCTCAACCACGGAGCCACACCGGCCGGCTGAGTTGCTTTTATGTAGCAGCATGGTTGTGCTGCCAGAGCTCGGGCCAGGGGGCTCCTTCATCAGGTAAAATGAGTCCCAGGTGCATCGCTGTGAGCTGCCCCGGGTCGGCCCTGCCATCTCTCTCTCCGCGCTGGCCTGTGGGGCGGCCTGTGTGTCATCTCCATGCACTTTCCTCCAGTGAGTTAACTGCAGGAAGCAGCTTGGAATCCATCTTCTCGCAACATGGCCCGTGGGGGCCCGGGCTTCCTTGGACCACCCGGAGGCAGGCAGTTCTCGGGTTTCCTACTCGGCTGGGCCATCAAGGGGCAGCTTTGAGGGTCAGTCTTCGTCTTTCCACGAAGGTTTCAGTTGATGAGTCAGAACGTTTAGCTCGTAGAAGTTCGGAGAAGCTGAGCTTGCCTGGGAGCTGAAGAACAAAAGCACAAGAGTGTGTGTGCATGAGTGTGTGTGCGTGTGAGTGTGTGTGTGTGAGTGTGAGTGTGTGTGTGCGTGTGAGGGTGTGCGTGTGAGTGTGCGTGTAAGTGCGTGTGTGAGTGCGTGTGCGCATGTGTGTGAGTGTGTGTGTGTGTGTGTGTGTGTGTGTGTGTGTGTTTGGGCTTGATTTAGGTTTTCGTAAAAGAAAGCAGGATCTGCGGTCCTGTGTGGGGAAATCTTCCTCAGTTTTCTGAGGCTGAAGCTAGGAGTGGGGGCGGAGGGGTGGGGACAGGGGCTGAGCCAGGAGGGAGCAGAGCTCGGTGTGGGGCCTAACCCTGGAGCCGCTAGCTTCAAGACTCCTTGGACATGCGTGAGGGTAGATCTGGTCCCAGGGTCTGAACTGAAAATTGGGAACAGGGTTTGTGCAGCCCTGGAGGGGCGAGCTCCGAGCGAGTCATGGAGGCCTGTTCTTCCCGGGCCGGGCTGTCTTCTGTCCTCGAGGGTGGGCTTGGGAGAGAGGAACAGAGTCCACGGGCAGGTGAGTCACAACAGGAAGTGCCCCCTCAGGCAGGCCGCAACAGAACTCTGTCCCCCACCTGTCGTGTCGCGTAGAATTTATCAAAGAGCTTCGAAGCCCATCTGGCTGGGCTCCGTGCCAGAGCCTTGACCCAGGCACCAGGAGGCTCGATTCCTGGTCAGGGCACAGGCCTGGGTTGTGGGCTCCATCCCGAATTGGGGGCATGCAGGAGGCAGCTGATCCGTGATTCTCTCATCATTGGTGTTTCTTTCTCTCTCCCTCTCCCGTCCTCTCTGAAATCAATATGTGTGTGTGTGTTAAAATAGAGCTTCGAAGAGCCAGGGGTCCCAGCTGCCATTCTGAACGACCCTGCCCGCCGCCTCCTGGCAGCAGGACCACCCTCGCTGCAGCCCTGAGCCAGGACCTCAGCGGGGCCTTTCCGAGACTCTCCTTATGTCAGCGCCCCCGGCAGGGCTGGGGTTCCCGTGCCCGCCCTGCCGTTTCCCAAGGACGCGGAGGCTTGGCTTCGGGAAACCAAGCTTGGCGGCTGCGGCTGCCCTGTCCCCGCTCCTGCTTGATGGTCTCGCACCTTCCCATGCCAGGCCAGTCCTTCGTTATTTGGAATCGGGGGCCGGGAGGGAGGGCAGAGACTACTTCTCATTCCTTGGTTCCCTGGGAGTGAAAATGCAATTTTTTATGAGTCTTCAATGTGGTGGAGATCGTCCCGTGACCTGCAGAAACGATGACTGGACTGCGTTCCGCTCCCATGGCCAACGGCGTCCCTCTGTGCCCCCAGCGCTCATCCCGGGAAGATCAGCTGCCTCATCCCTGTGAGGCCGTGGGGTGCCAGAGAGGCAACAGGAGGCTAGAGGGTGCCCTACAGGGCCCTGGGCCTGCCTGTGGATTCTGCAGCTCAGAGGAGCATGGGCGATGGGGCGTCAGTCAGAGGGGCTGCTGGGATTCCATGATGCAGAATCCAGAAACGCAAACCCACCAGGAGCCACGTCGGCTCTTTCTCTTCCCTCCTCCCCTGCGTCCCTGGCCCTAGGTCTCCTGTCTGTGCCCCGTGCACCTGGGGATGCTGATGGCACAGGCAGCTGTTGGCCCTGCCCCCCTGCAGCCTCGGGGTGCGCTCAGCAGCAGGACCACCCCTGCTGCTCTCTCTCTTTCTCCCTCCTTCTCTCTCTCTCCCTCCCTCCCTCCCCTCCGGAGGCTCCCTCACTCACTGCACAGGTTAAAGCCAGTGCAGGCTCCCCCTGGCTGATCAGCGGCCTCAGTTTCTGTGAAAGGTGAGGTGAAGGTCAGCCTGAGGGCGATGTCTGAGTGTGGCAAGGCATTCGGGACTCGTGCAGGACAGCCAGTACCTCTTGTCCTGTTCAGCGCTCCGCCGGCTGCGAGCCCTCACCCCGGCAGGAGGGCGGCGGGAAGCCTAGTGCATCGCGCCGGGCACAGGGCTTTTCCTGTCTCTGTTGGGCCGGACGTGTCTCTGCATCTCCTCAGCCGGTTAATAGTCTCAGCTACAGGCCATGGTCCAAGACCCCTTAAAGGGGAAGCCCTCCCTCTGCAGGTGCTCCTGCCTCGGCGCCGACCCTCCCTCAGGCAGCCTTCCTGCCTCCTGTCCCTCTTTACAGGGGCGTCTCCAGGGACTGGCACCCCTGCTTGCAAATGTGTGGTCCTGAGCTGTGATCTGACCAGCATCTGGCCCTCCTGCCCTTAGAGCAGCGGTTCTCAACCTGTGGGCCGCGGCCCCTTTGGGGGTCGAACGACCCTTTCACAGGGGTCGCCTAAGACTACCGGAAAACACGTATATAATTACATATTGTTTTTGTGATGACTCACTATGCTTTAATTATGTTCCATTTGTAACAATGAAAATACATCCTGCATATCAGATATTTACATGACGATTCATAACAGTAGCAACATTACAGTTATGAAGTAGCAACGAAAATAATTTTATGTTTGGGGGTCACCACAACATGAGGAACCGTATTAAAGGGTCATGGCATTAGGAAGGTTGAGAACCACTGCCTTAGAGGATGCTTATTATTATTATTATTATTATTATTATTAGACATTGTTATTGATTTCAGAGAGGAAGGGAGAGGAAGAGAGAGATAGAAATATCAGTGATGAGAAAGAATGATCAATTGTCTGCCTCCTGCACGCCCCCTAGTGGGGATCAAGCCTGCAACCTGGGCCTGTGCCCTGACCGGGAATTGCACAGTGACCTCCTGGTTCATAGGTCGACGCTCAACCACTGAGCCTCACCGGCCGGGCAATGCTTTTGTTATTGTCAAATCTGCCGCTGACATTTAGCAGTTTTTGTAATTGATTTTTTAAATCTAGGTGTTATTTTTTAGCGCCGTTTTAGGTTCACAGCGAAATTGAGGGAAAGATAGTTTTCCCATAAAACCGCTGCCTTCCTCCCCACGCAGCCTCCCTACTAACAGTGTCCCCACCGGATGGTGCAAACATTACAACCAATGCACCTGCATCCGTGGGTCGTTCCCGCCCCCGGTCCAGAGAACATCCGAACGCTCACTGCTGGTGCCGGGCTTCCTGTGGGTTTGGACAAACGTAAGGGGACGTGTGTCCACTGTCATCATGCCACGCAGAGTGGCGTCCCTGCCCTCGACCACTCTCTGCTCATGACCTCCTGGTTCCTAGGTTGATGCTCAACCACTGAGCCACCCGGCCAGACCGTACGGTACTGTACTTTTAAATACCCGAGTGTGCCTTGTGTGTGATGGGAACACATCGGTGGCCTGTGCCTGAGCCCTGTCCCCACAGTTGCTCTGCAGCTTCCAGTTCCCCTGGCAGCCCGGGGCATCTAATGAACACAATTTAAATAGCAAAGTTCAGACCCAATAATTTCCATAAAAATATGTTCAGTAGTCATGCACGTGACTGGTGGAAAGTGAAGATCGCATGGCAGGGGTGGGCGGTGGTCACCTATGGTCTGAGCCACCCCCGGGTGGGGCACGGGTGCCCCCGGGGGCCACCCTGAGATGCCAGCTGTCCCTGGGACTCTCGGCCATGCCTGCCCGGGGTCCTTGGCCGTTCTCACGTGGACACGTGTCTGGCCGATCACTTCATATCCGTGTGAGCAGCTGCTGGTGTCCCGGAGCACTGCCGCGTGCGCCCACATCCCAGGTTTGAAAACAGTGCCGTTTAGAAAGATTTAAACCGCAAACCCATGTAAACGCGCCGTGGAGAAAATTCAGTGCTGTTTTCCTGCTTGAAATGGTGACTGCAGGCACTCAAAGCTGGTCATTATCCCCTTGCTTTTTAAAAAGGTATTTATCGTTTAGGCACATGTTTGTATTTCCCGTATTTTCCTGTCTTTCCTGCTTTAGCCCTTCCTATAAGCGGCCTTGCACGGCACCTGCTTTCCTGTGGCAGGCGTTTGATTTCAGCAGCACGCTGACGGGCGGCGTGGTCTGTCCTTTTTCCTTACTGTCTACTATTCCAGCCACGGGACTGCACCAGGGCTGTAATCCCTTCATGGGGGGGGTGTGGCGGTGCCCTGGAGATCATCTCTCGGACCTTCTCCTGGCGCACCTGAGCTTGTTTCTGGGTTAAGCACCCCGGGGGGGCGGGGGGATGCTGGGTTACCATTTCCTTAAGGCAAACACACATGTCAGCACGGAGAGTCCTGAGCTCCCTGCCCCCTCACCCCCACCCCCACCCCGGCATCTGATTGGAGAAGTAATAGTGAGTCTTAGACTTGGACACTAGGAGTCCCCCTCACTCTCTGTTTCTAATCCAAAATTATACTTTTTAAAAAACATGTTTTTATTGATTTCAGAGATGGAGAGGGAGAGATAGAAACATCAATGATGAGAGAGAATCACTGATCGGCTGCCTCCTGCACGCCCCACACGGGGGATCGAGCCCACAACCTGGGCAAGTGCCTTGACTGGGAATCAAACCCTGACCTCCTGGTTCCTAGGTTGATGCTCAACCACTGTGCCACCCAGCCGGACCGTACGGTACTGTAGTTTTAAATACCCGAGTGTGCCTTGTGTGATGGGAACACATCGGGGGCCTGTGCCTGAGCCCTGCCCCCACAGTTGCTCTGCAGCTTCCAGTTCCCCTGGCAGCCCGGGGCATCTAATGAACACAATTTAAAACGGAAACTCAGCTAAATTCTGTCGCCTGTTTATCTTGAATCCCTACGAGCAGGGACGCCTCATGATGGATTGCGAGCAAATTGCTTTGTCTTGTTCTTTTAGACCCTGGAAGAAGCAGGGTGGCTTTGATAATGCTCTTTAACTGACGGGCACTCTTTGTAACCAAATCCCATCCCCAGGCTTAGAATGTGCTTCTGTAAGGTCGATTTCCAGATAAATAATCTAGAGCCGAAGAAGAGAGATGCTGGGAAATCCGACCTCAACGGGGCGATTTATGGACATTTTCAAAATCGTCTCAATCCAACTTTTTTATGGCAAACACGAGCCCAACCCCCTCCCAGGAAACAGCAGCAGCAGGAGCGTGAGAATCACGTGGGCAGCGAGAGCCAGGATTCCCCTTTCAGCTCCCGGCACCTATAGCCCAAAGGGGTCTCTTTGCTTCTGTTCAGAGGTGGCTGTGAACACTCATGTGTGCCTGCCACTGAGCCGTCTCACTGCTCCTTCCACCTGTACCGTGAACTTGTGGCCAAGCTCATATCACCTGCGACAGGAGGGCCCCCTGACAGCGAGGAACGTGTCAGCATCTCTGATACCCGGGAGCTGGGGGGACCGGTTGAGGGATTCCTGAGTGATGTGTTCTGGGAGGTGTGGCGTGGCCTGTGCTTGGCCAGGGTGGTCACCGCGCCCTGGGATTCCCCATGCTACTCTAAACAAAGCAAACTTACATTTAAGAAAGATTATCAGCTGATACATGTCATTTATTTATTTATCTTTAATATTTTTTTATTGATTTCAGAGGGGAAGGGAGAGGGAGAGAGAGAGAGAAATAGAAACATCAGTTATGAGAGAGAATCATGCATCGGCTGCCTCCTGCACGCCCCACACTGGGGATCCAGCCGCAACCCTGGGCCTGTGCCCTGACAAGGCATGGATCCGAGACCTCCTGGCCCACAGGTTGATGCTCAACCACTGAGCCATGCCGGCCGGGCACAGCTAATCCCTTTTAAGGCCAATGAGCAGGTTCCTATCTGCTTGAAGACCCTCATGGAAATTACAACAAGCCATGCTGCAGGGGTACACGGCCACCCCACGGCACTCTGGGAATGCCCACGCATGCCTCTGCCCACTGCCGAAAAAGTGGTCCTGTGTGCTGGCGACCTTTATCTGAGGCAGAAGTGCTCTGTGCACAGTGTTCTGAAGGCATGCAAAAGTCGTGGAATCGACATACCTTCATTAATCCGAGGGGATCTTCAAGGAAATACCTGGGGATTTCCCTTATAGAAACAAGCCTAATTGGACTTCATGTGCAGTAAGTGAGGCTGCACAATTGAAAACCTTTCTGTGTCGGAATAGAATCTGCTGATTTCCTTGTCATATCACTAATAGTGGAGCCAGGTCAAAAGTTTGGTTCAAAATTGAATCATCAGCCCAGCTGGTGTGGCTCAGTGGTTGAGGGTCGATCCATGAACCAGGAGGTCGGGGTTCCATTCCTGGTCAGGGCACTTGCCTGGCTTGTGGGCTCCATCCCCAGTAGAGGGCCTGCAGGAGGCAGCCAATGAGCGATTCTCTCTCAGGGATGTTTCTATCTCGCTCTCCCTCTCTCTTTATCTCTGAAATCAATAAAAACACTTTTTGAAAAAGGGAGTCATTGAATCCTAAGGCAGCATTCTCCCCTTTGGCATCCCTTCAGCGTGACCTGCTTTCATCCTGAGGTTGGCTGTCCGGGGCTCACAATAGACCAAGGTTGAAAACAGGGGTGTCCCAATGTCCGTCCCCCCTCCAGGCGTGATGTCCCTGTCGTGCAGGCGTCACGTGGGATGGAGGACTCAGTGAACCGCCTCTGCTGCAGGGCCAGCCTCCGGAGGGCTCCCTGGACAGCGGACCTTCCGCCTGGGGACGTGGCAGGCGGTCCCAGCGTCAGGATGTGTCCCCAAAGGATGGTCTCTGAGACCTGCTCACATGGCCTATCCTCACGGGTTTTCTCTCATGTCCTTAATTTAATGTTAAAAACAGTGAAGTTCGGCGTCGGGGACATTCTGCGTCTTTTGATGCCCAGCGTTTCTGTTGGGAAAAGCGACAGACAGAGCTGCCGCCTGCTCAGAGGAGGGTGGATGGGGCGCCCCGTGCAGACCTGGCCGCAGGGCGACAAGGTCCGGGGGCGGCTGTCCCACCGGGACCATCAGTCTCTGAAGTCCCACCAGGGAGAGGCGGCCCTGAGAGCCCTCAGGCCTTTATCTTCAGGCCGTGGACGTGGGTGCGGGGCGGGACGGGCTGCCTGGGCACCTGGAGCAGCGCGGAGAGGCAGCTGATGTCCCCGGCATTTACTTCCCTGCGGCATTTGTGCCGACAGACGGCCGTGGGAAGGTCCACGTGTGACTGGCTCCCTGTCACCTTTGTGCCGTTGGCTCCGCCCACCGCTGAGCAGTAATCTCACCCTGGCATCCCTCCCGCATCGCGGACTTTTATCTTTTTTAAGAAGCTTTTAGGAACCGCAGAGGTGCTCCGCATCCCCGCAAATCCTGCGTCTGTGGGGTTAAATGTCTCCTTGCCAGCACGGGGTCTTTGTTGTGGCTGAGGTTGAAAATGCGTCCAGTGAAGTCAGGGTGACCCCGGGAGGACGGGCTGGGCGGGCGGGGTGACGCACTGGTCTTTCCGTTCGTCTTGTTGGTGAGAAGTCCTCGCGTGATAAACACGCTTCCTCGTAGATGTGCGTTATAGTTCCTCCCGACAGGACTCTCCCCCCCCCACCCCCTTTACTTGGTGTTGCATGCTCCTAGTTTTGAGAAACACAGCTTTCTAAGTCAGAGTCCTTTAGACTCACAGGAGAGCTGCCGGACCACACCGGGGTCACAGGTCACCCCTCAGCTCCCCGTTGCTGGCATCTTTCCTGACTGCCGTGCGTGTGTCTCCGCTCAGTGGTCCTCCCCGAAAACCGCTCTGAGGCTGTGGAGATGTTTGGTGAGTTGGCGTGAACGATCTGTCAAAAAATGGCAAGGACGCACTGCAGCACCCCGAGGGGAGGTTTTGAAAGAAGGTCTGGGAATGTCTACCAAAAGCGAACGATTAGATGTTGTATGTTCCGAAAGCTAAAAATCAATTAGTCCTATCAAAATCATCTTTTAATGCCCTTTAATTTCCTAACATGCTATTATTTAACTCCCGCTTTTTGAGCCTGATAATTCCATTTCGCTACGATGCCTTCAGTTCCTACTCAAGGGAGTCGACTATTAACATCACGCTTCTCCCAGGAGCCGAGGGAGGGATGCCCGCCAGGACGGCCGCTCAGCTCCTTTGGGGGTGATGTCTGTCCCTGCAGAGCGGTGGCATTTTAATGACATGGGGCCATTCTCCTTAGCTCCCCTCTCCATGCGGCCCTCTCCCCTATGAGCAGAGGAAACTCTTGGTTTTGACTGGCAGGGAGAATCAGGGCGGGGCTGTGTTTCTCCCCCCGCCCCCCAACCCCCCTCCCCTGTGAGGGATAAAGAGAAATGGGGCTCAGCAAGCTGTCTCATGAGAAAGGGCTGCCATAACCCTGAGAATCCTGCTCGCTGCGTCTGTTTTCTGCTACTTAATAGCTTATCAAAATAAGCTGGGGGCTTGTAACACATCCTATATCATAAAAGCCCAGCGACCAGAACGTCAGAACCACCAGAACGACCACTCGACCAGTCACGATGAGGTGCACTGACCACCTCTCGGTCCCTTTCCCCAGCCAGCAGGCTCCCATCGCCCGATGGTGAACAGGGACCCAGGGGTGGGTGGCGGGGGATGCGGGGGGCGCCAGGCCAAGGCCCCAGCCCTGCCAGTCACCCCACACACAGAGGGCGACCCGTGGCAGGGGCAGAACCACAGGCAGGCGGGACTGGCCAACCTCTCAGACCCTCCCTCCCGGCTGTCAGGCTCCGATTGCCTAATGGCAAACTGGGAACCTGGTGGGTGGGGGCAGGAGGTGGGGTGGAGCTGGCTGCCGGCAGCCAGGGAAGATGGCCTTGGTCACAGGCCGGGCCTGGGGACCTAACCATGCACGCATTTCGTGCGCCGGGCCTCGAGTATGAGATCTGGATGTTTTCTTGGGGTGCTGGTAAGCATGCCCTGGGCTTACATGCTCCTTACAAATTCATGTGTTTGCTTTCTGTGCCTGGGAGATCAGTTTCTACGAAGCCACTCATTATTTAATAAGAGATATTCTGTTTTCATTAAATCCAAAGATAACTTGGGAGCATGCTTTTTAGGATGGAGGAAGACTATTAATAAATACTAGTTTTACACACACACACACACACACCATGGCTTAACTTATTTGAAATAATTTCAGATAAAAATAAATGAAAATTTGAAGCAGGACTTTTAGGAAATAGCAAGGAAGAGTGTTTATAATAAAAATTATTTGAACTCAAAACAGTAAAAAGTTCAGGTCCATTTTAATGAACCCGAATATGTTGACTATAGACACATAAAATCTGTTTGTAAGACATGAATCCTGAAAGGCACACTCTCTTCCCACCCCCACTCCCCACCCCCCACCAACTTTGTTCTCTCTCTGCGGGTAAATATGAATTAGTGAGGTTTGGAAGTCCCACGTGATTATGTGTCAAAAATAGAAAAAGTAATTGATGGGGAACAAGGATTGTAATTTGCCAGCAGCCCCGTAATTGAGTTTTCTAAGTGCTAAGCCAAGCTTGTTTCCTACCTGCATGTCCTGCTGGTGACGACAGGAGAGGAACCCGGTCCTCAGGCAGGCAGAGGGTCCCCAGGTACTGCGTCAGGAGGAGGGGGGGTCCCCACTGCGTCAGGAGGAGAGGGGTCCCCACTGCGTCAGGAGGAGAGGGGTCCCCACTGCGTCAGGAGGAGAGGGGTCCCCACTGTGTCAGGAGGAAGGGGGTCCCTACTGTGTCAGGAGGAGAGGGGACCCCACTGTGTCAGGAGGAAGGGGGTCCCCACTGTGTCAAGAGGAGAGGGGACCCCACTGTGTCAGGACGAGAGGGGTCCCCACTGTGTCAGGAGGAGAGGGGACCCCACTGTGTCAGGAGGAGGGAGGTCCCCACTGTGTCAGGAGGAGAGGGAACCCCACTGTGTCAGGAGGAGGGGAACCCAACTGTGTCAGGAGGAGGGGGACCCCCACTGTGTCAGGAGGAGAGAGTATCCCCAGGACCTCCCAGAGAGGAGCAGTTGCACATGGCCCGCCTCTGGGTTGTGAGCTGGCATTGTCTCTGAACCCCGCTTTCCTAGGAGCCCCCTGAGATGTAAGGTAACACAGGAGCCTGTCCTTTGCCCCCACAGGTCGCCACCTCGCACGGCGCTGGCTGCCCGCCCCCGAAGGCAGGGCTGCTCAGCTCTGCACGGGGAGTTGGCGCCCGAGTTCTGACTTCTGGGGGCAGAGCGTAGAGGATTAGGAGTTGCTTCCAAGGTGTCTTTTCACCTTTTCCCTCTGCAGTTGCCGGGAGAGGGAGGGCAGTTGTGTCTGAGAGCGTGCAGACAGGAAGCCAATTACGAGCTGTCGCCCGTGAGGGCAGTGAACGCAACATGCTCATTTCCAAGTGAGCCCCGGAGTTGGGGGAGGTTTGCAGTTTCTCTAACACGGACTTTCCCATCAGATCCATCACACTGGGCTGTAGACTCAGCTACACCCCAGTCCCCTCCTCTTTCTCGATCCGGAATGTTGACCGATGGCAAGAGGCTGACCGCTCAGCTGCTAGCCCGTTGGACACCGCCATAAGCGGGGGGACCTTCCCCACGGGCGTCTATAAAAAATGTTTTCCCTAAGTGGCTGCCCTGACCAACTTCAAAATCATTTTTCGTGAGAATTTTCAGTTGAAACTACTCAAGAACACCCGAATTGTGAGTAATATGTTTATTTTTATAATAGTCATTGCAAATTGATTTTTTAAAGTTAAATTCAAAATATTGTTGCGTCTGGAGATGGTTTCCGTTTTGGAAGGCTGTGCCTAGGAAGGGGGAAGCCACAGGGGCACCTCCCACGGCGCCGGGCTCCAGGCAGCGAGAGCCTTGCCCACAGTCCATGCTGGCAGCGGGAACAGGCCTCCTCAGGCTCACGGCTCTTCTGTGGGGCTGACCCGGAGGTCTCCCTGTGGCACAGGGTCTGAGGCGACTGGCCACCAGCATGGAAGCCGTAGCCGCTCGCCTGCCCTGAGCGGAGCCCTGACCCCGCCAGGGAGTGGACTCGCAGACCGTCCTTTGCCTCACGCCCGAGCCCTCTCCTTGGGCTCCATGGGCGACGTTGGGAGCATCGTGATGAATGAGACTCCCACTCCACGGGTGGGCAGTGGCGCTTTAAGACTCCTCGGGCCATGGTGTAGTCTGGGCAGGGCTTTGTGTGGCTTTGAGAAAGATGGCATGCAGAGAGCGCTCTCTGGAGAAAAGCCAGCGTGGGAAGCCAGGGTGTTTCCAACATTCAGATGTCCTCCCACAGCCCCCCTGGGGAGACTTTGGAAATGTGAAGTCAGTCCTTATAATTTATTAATACAATACGACTGTGGTATTGTCAGCATCTCAGCACCCACACTGTGGGTTTATTTAAAAACTAGAGTCCTGGTGCACGAAATTCGTGCACGGGGCTGGTGGGGAGGGGTCCCTCAGCCCGGCCTGCAACTTCTTCAATCCAGGACCCCTCAGGGAATGTCCGACTGCCAGTTTAGGTCCACTCCCCCTGAGGGCAGTCGGACATTCCTCTCGCAATCTGGAACCACTGGTTCCTAACTGCTCACCTGCCTGCAGCGTGATCCCCCTAACTGCTCTCCCCTGCCCGCCTGATCGCCCTAACTGCCCTCCCCTGCCAGCCTGATTGCCCCTAACCACCTCTGCCTCGGCCCCGCCAACAGGCTTTGTCCAGAAGATCGTCCAGAAGATGCTCCGTCTAATTAGCATATTACCCTTTTATTAGTATAGATACTCTGGTGCCGGAATTTACTTAGAATGGTACCATTAGCTCTAGGCTTGGGGACCATGAAAGGGGTAGGAAATAAATAGAGCCCTTGTTGGAAGTACATCCTCTTATTCGTGGAACCAGTCTCCGTGTGACTAATTCCCCTTTCTACGTGTTGATATCAGGTCTTCTTCTTCTTCCCTTTGACCTTCTTTGTATGTAAATATCCACATATGTACATGTTTAACGACATGCATCCCGCCACCTGGTCATGGATTGATTGGCCTTTTCTAGGCACGAGAGGTCCATTGGAGTTCAACAGAGACACCTGCGCTCGTGGGGTTTATTTTGGGGGGAGACATGATACTGGGGTGCTAAGGGCGTGGGCAGAAAGTGCACTGTGTGTGAGGTGACTGAGGTGACGGGGACCTGGAGAAGAAGGGGTGAGGGGACAGAGATGGGGCACAACCTCCAATGGGCTGTAGTCGGCTTTGCACTTGGAAAAGGAGGCCTTGGAGCCGGGCTCTGTAGGAGGACAGGAGGGAGGGAGTCAGGAGGTCCTGGGAGGAGCCTTCTTGGGGGCACAGGCAGGACAGTGTCTGGAGTCAGGGTGGTTCTAGGGGCCCCTGGAGAGTGTGTTTGGATCCAGGAGGGAGGAGGGGTTATGTGAGGTGCTAGGGCTCCCAACACAGTGCCACAGGGTGGGCGGCGTAAGCCCAGAAATGCATTTCCTCCAGGGTCCAAGGTCAAGGTGCTGGGGGTGGGTCTCCTCTGATCGCTGGCCGTCCCTCTGTGTGTGTCTCTCCTGACGAGGACAGCAGCCAGGCGGCATGAGGCTTCACCCCGATGCCCTGCTTTTACTGTACTCCCCCTTCACAGGCCCTGCTCCAATCCATCCGCGTTCTGAGGTTCTGGGGTCAGGACTTTAGGTCTCAACCTAGTAATTCTGAGGAGGGGGGGCATAATTCAGAGGCGCCCTCAGGGGGATATTGGGGACGGTTGGAGCAACTCATGGTGGCCCTGCAGGGCTGTGAATTTGTCCACTGTAGTCCTGAAACTTGCTTTTTATTTCTGGTAATGGCTTTATCATATATATATATATAGATATATATATATATATATATTTTTTTTTTTTTTTACCAGATTCCCATGTAGCAATGCCTGGGGTTCCTGAATCTTTCCGACACGTGCCTCCTATGGACCGAACTTCCTCCTAACTCAGTGGTCGGCAAACTGCAGCCCCTTGAGTGTGGCTCTGCCACAAAATACCACGTGTGGGCGCACACGTACAGTGCGATTGAAATTTCGTGGCCACACTCAAGGGGCCAAAGAGCCGCATGTGGCTCGCGAGCCGCAGTTTGCCGACCACTGTCCTAACTGATCAGCCTGGGTGGCTCCCTTTGCCCCGTCCTGACGCCTCAGCAGCTGGTTTCAATTTCAACCCCGTGGGCTCCTTTATGCGCAGCTGCTCGTATAGACAGGAACCAGGAGCTTTGCATTTTGCAAACTTTTCACTGTGCAGCCAGATAATTAACTGGTGAAAAACATACTCAATTTTGCAAACGAGTTGTGATTCTGGAACATAATTAAAATTAGTGATTAAGGTACCACTCTGTGGATGTACCTTCCATTCCACGCTGTGGAGATCGCGATTAATCAAAAGATAAATTATCTTGACTGAACATCTGTTGCAAAGCGACTTCCAGTTTGCTTCTTGTGTGTGTGACATGGGAGTAGAGTCTGGGGTTCAGGTGAAGGGAGTCCTGTGTGATTTGTGACGCATCCTCTTTAATTGTGTGTGGGAGGCAGTAACTGAAAACGGCTATGATTGTCATAAGTAAAAAAATTAATCTTTCCAATATATGAATTTTGTTCAAGGAGATTAATCTCTATCAACCCAGGTTCTGTATTCCTTAATTAAAATTATAATGGTCACTGTCATAATCAGTGCTAAGTAATTTGAAAATTACAGTATCCACTCTGAATGTTGGGAAGATTAGTGGAATGGCTTCTAGTGTTTTCATTATGTCTGTGCAGAAATTGGAATAATGTTTATGTAACTCTGGGTAAATTGCTATGTATTTTTTTAAATATATATTTTAATTGATGTCAGAGAGGAAGGGAGAGGGAGAGGGAGAGAGAGAGACATCAGTGATGAGAGAGAGTCATCGATCGGCTGCCTCCTGCTGCCCCACACTGGAGACAGAGCTCACAACCCAGGCAGGTGCCCTGACCAGAAATCAAACAATGACCTCCTGGTTCATAGCTCGACACTCAACTGCGGAGCCACGCCGCCCGGGAGTAACTGTTGTGTATTTTGAATGGCATCTTCTAAAATGATTTTTCTCAACAAGTCATCACCCAAGAGGGCTTTTTTGTTTTGTTTCCTTTTTGCAAAATGTGATTGGAAAATATCTACAGGGTATACGCACCAGGTGTGCGATGCTACCTTGCTCCAGGTACCAGAGGGTCCCCTTAAGACACGAACGTACCTCACCTCTGACACGCCAGCCTGATGTCTACATTTAGGGGCCAATAAGCCCCCTCCCACTCCAGCCTGTAGAACAGGCATGTCAAACTCGCATCCAGGGGCCACATGCCTCATTTATTTAGCCTGTGTTAGCCTTTGAGTTTGACATGCTTGCTGTAGAATGTGAGCTCCCGGGCCTGGTCGCGGGACACCTCTGTGAGTGTTTGCTAAGTAGACAAATAATGTGGTTCCCGTCACCTCCTAGGAAATGAGATCTATAAAAACATGTTGCTTTTCTAAGTTTCGTTTTATTATAGCTTGCCCTTATGTAATTATGTCTGAGGGAGGTAAGTACCCTTCTCACCCTATCAGTAAAAATTTAAAAGCATCCCTTTGTGTTCTTTTGATGCTTAATTTTATTCTAGATCCATTTGCTCTTATAAACTCTTCATTTGTAATCATATCTGCATTTGTTCAGTTTCACCTATTTTTAAAAGTGGTCTCTAGGTAATAATACTTCCTTTACATGATGCATAAAGTCTATCTTTTTCAATTACATTTGACAGTCAATAATTTATTAGTTTCAGGTGTACCGCATAGTGGTTAGACATTTATATAATCTATGAAGTGATCCCCGATAAATCTAGTACCGAGCTGGCACCATACATAGCTATTACAGTATTATTGACTATATTCCTTACACACAGTCTATCTTAAACCAATATCTAAGAGACTAGTTCTTAAATGTCTGCACCACAAAGAAAAAATGGTAATTATGTGACTTGATAGAGGTGTTAGGTATGGTAAGGTGGAAATCATATGGCAGTATCGATGTGTGTCGAATCAACATGTGGTACCCCTTAAACTTATGCCATGTTACCGCCTTATTGAGATACTAGAGGCCTGGTGCACCCAGTGGGGTCTGTAAACAGAGAAATAATTCGTGCACCAGTGGGGCCCCTTGGCCTGGCCTGTGGAATTGGGCCAAAACCGGTGCTCTGCCATCCCCAGCGGGGTCCCGGATTGTGAGAGGGCACAAGCCAGGCTGAGGGACCCCACCGGTGGCCAGTCGGGGCCAGGGATGGACACGGGAGGTTGGCCAGCTGGGGAGGGACCGCAGAAGGGCTCCAGGGCATGTCTGGTCCATCTCGCTCAGTCCCCATCAGCTGGACCCCAGCAGCAAGCTAACCTACCGGTCGGAGCGTCTGCCCCCTAGTGGTCAGTGCACGTCACAGTGAGTGGTTGAGCGGCCTTAGATTCATTAGCATATTACACTTTGATTGGTTGAATGACGGCTGGACACTAGCATATTAGGCTTTTGTTACATAGGATAAACAATAAGATAAAAAAAAATAAACCTAAACAATTAGGCCCTAAAGGCATGCCCACTAAAATCTCTAAGAAAACAAAGACACTGGCTGTTACCACTCCAACTTGACCTTGTCTTGGCAGGGACAGGCTGATGGTCTCCTGACTGAAGTAAGACTGACAGCGGTGGGAGAGGGCAGCCCCAACTTACTGACAGCTCTTGTTTTGGTTTGTTTCGGACCATTCCCCTTTCAAATTCAATAGTTTTCCCAAATATATAAATAAAAATATAGAGAAAATTTTCGGTCTTTTGGGGAAAAACAACAGGAACCATCCTCCCCGTAGGATCAACAGAACAAGAGCCAGTTAAGGTCCAGATGATGGAAACCACAAAATATGCCCGAACGGCATGAACATAGACGCGGGCAGGCGGAGAACCATTGTGTGTGGGCCGTCGCGAGGCTGATGGTGCGAGCCTCCTAATTAATGTAGACATTCAGTGGAATCTCAATTTAAATTCCAGCGGGACTGGTTTCAAACTCAACAATGCGGTTTTAAAGTTCATGTGAAGAATAAATCGCCATGGGTGCTCCAGAAAGATGTGAAGACAAATGCAACCATGTCGGACTCCCTCGTAACATAACGGTGGGCACCGCCACAGTAATTAAAGCGTGATCCCCCTTTGATTAAAATCGGTCTGTCTCGCTATTGTCAGCGCAAGGAGCAGCCCACTCAAATGTCAGTATTCGCTGGCGATCACCCACGGGGAATTTCATGACTTTCAAATTGTCTTCTCTCTGTCTAGTTCTAGGTTACGTAGTCAAATCAGACTTTTTAGTTCTGCATTTCCACAGATATGTATGGTTGCGTCCCTACCACAGATAGAAACATTAAAAATATGTCCATTCCCTCCAGAAAGTCCCCCGCGTCCCTCCGAGCCAGCCCCTCCCCTCAGCCACCGTTGCGGCCATCTCCGCAATGTCACACACGCGGCCTTCCCGTGCCCGGCCTCCTTGGCTGGAGCGGAGTGTGGGGTCCCCGCCTTTTGTCGGTAGTTCTGGCTTCGCGCTCAGGGCCGTTCCCCCTCTGCGTGCCCCACAATTGCTCGATCCATTTACTGGACAGCAGGCAAGTAGGGTGTCTCCCGTTTGGCAGTTGTGAGTGCAGCTGGCCGCGCTGTTGGTAGAGGTCCTCATGTGGCGTACGCTTTCAGTTCTCATGAGAAGCAGCCTAGAAGCAGGGCGGCTGGGTCATAGGTGAGCCCTGGGTTCCCTGCGTAGGAAGCGGCCTGCTTTCCCAAACGGCTGCATTGTTTTACCTTCAGACCAGCAATGGGGGAGCATTGCAGTTGCTCTGAATCCCTTTTTTTTTTAGAATTCAGCCATTCTAGCAGGTTTGTAGTGGTATCTGATTGCGGTTTTAATTCGCATTATTTTTTCTAGGGACAACTGCCAATGAGTATGTTTCCATGTGTCTTGGCCATTTATATCTCTTTTTGTGTGAAGTGCCCATTGAATTGTTTTGCCCGTTTTTTGACGGCTGTTTGTTTTGTCGTTGGCTGTCCGAGTTCTCTCTGTGGTCCAGATGCAAGCTCGTGGCCAGGTACGCATTTTCCAAATGTTTCCTCCAACGTGGCAGTGTCTGCCTTTTCAATTTCTTTTCAATGTCATTCAAAGAGCAAACGTTTTTCATTTTGAAGTAGGATTTATCTTTTTTTTCCCTTATATGTTCATGCTCTTTTTTTTTTTTTAATTTTTATCCTAAGAAACTTACGCCCAACCCAAGGTCACAAGGGCTCCTCCCGTGTTTTTCTT
The DNA here is from genome assembly GCA_036010255.1 of Myotis pilosus. Classification (NCBI taxonomy): domain Eukaryota; kingdom Metazoa; phylum Chordata; class Mammalia; order Chiroptera; family Vespertilionidae; genus Myotis; species Myotis pilosus. The sequence goes on from JASKON010000014.1 coordinate 2,896,701, forward strand.
CTAGAAGTTTTGTTGTTTCATGTATTGCATTTAGGCCTGTGATAGATACACTTGAAGTTGACTGCTGTATGTGGTGTGAGGTATGGACTGCCCCTCCCTCCTCCCTTCCTTCTCTCCCTGTCTTTTCAAAACGGTGTCACATTGTACCACTTGAAAATACCATTTGTGGATAAGATACACATTTTTTTCTCACTGAATTTTCTGGGCACCTTTGCTGAGAATCAGTGAGCCCGATCGTATGAGTGTGGTCAGTTTGTCATCTGTGTGTCTGTGTGTTTACCACACTATCTGGATACCTAGTTTCATCTTAAGTCTTGAGCTTCGGTAGTATGTGCCGTCCCTCCCCTTTGATCAGTTCCTTCTACTGTATCACATGATTTGTATCACTGGGTGAGTATATATTTGTGTATAAATGCTTCCTAAGAATACTATCGTATGACCTAGGTCCATGGTCGGCAAACTGCGGCTCGCGAGCCACATGCGGCTCTTTGGCCCCTTGAGTGTAGCTCTTCCTAAGCCTTAGGAGGACCCTAATTAAGTTAATAACAATGTACCTACCTATATAGTTTAAGTTCAAAAAATTGGGCTCTCAAAAGAAATTTCAATCGTTGTACTGTTGATATTTGGCTCTGTTGACTAATGAGTTTGCCAACCACTGACCTAGGTCATCTCTGTTTCTATCCTATATAATAAAAAGGTAATATGCAAATTAACCCTCATATCCTCACAAGGTGGCTGCCTACGACCAGGCCGGCAGGGAGGTTAGTGAGAGACAGTCAATCGACTGAACAGCAGGCTATGTGGGGTGACCAGGCTGGTGGGGGCGGGGGTGGGGGGAGAAGTTGGGAGTGACCAGGCCGGCAGGGGTGGCAGTGAGGGGCAACTAGGCTGGCGGGAGTGGGGCAGTTGTGGGTGACCAGGCCGGTGGGGGGGTGCAGTTGGGGGAAACCAGGCCGGCAAAGGTGGTAGTTAGGGGTAACCAAGCAGGCAGGCAGGTGAGCGATTAGGAGCCAGTGGTCCAGGATTGTGAGAGGGATGTCTGACTGCCGGTTTAGGCCCAATCCCCAGGCCTAAATTGGCAGTCTGACCTCCCGCAAGGGGTCCTGGATTGGAGAGGGTGCAGGCTGGCTGAGGGGACCCCACCCCCCCACTCCCCATGCACAAATTTCATGCACCGGGCCTCTAGTTATACAATAACCTCCTATTTCAATATCTTCTCTATGATTTATTAATTTAATTTTTAACACCTGCCATGTGACTTGGTTTCCTCTTTACCAACTCTTCCATCCAATATAAATGATGTTGTGGACAGGATTTTTTTATGATTCATATAGGGGAGTTTCATTTCATTGAATAAGGAGTTTCAACTTGAATCTGTAGCTCTGATGTCAATAATGTTCTTTATGGACAGAAGTCAGTTTTAAAAAAAAAAGTAAAGGCATATTGATCCTCCCTCCCATGGTAAAAATTGTATTAAGATTGAGTTACTCTTGTTCCTATTACAGTATACTTAAAGATACTGTGTATCATGGGGGAAGACTTTGAAGATTCTGAATTCTCTAAGGCGCTAATATTATCTTATTTACTGAGTTTATGAAAAATATAAAATTTCTGCTTTACTTGGTTAGCAACAAATGAATTATTTTAAGAAGTTGCATATAAAGACATATTCCTCATTATACCATAAAGTATAATTGTATATATAAAATTTGATTGTTTATTTTTATTTTCACAGCAAAGTGAATGTGTTTTTAATGTATTACACTGAATAAGGACCAAATAATTGTTCTGGGTACCTTCATATCCAAACAAGCCCTTTCGCTATATTTGGCCCAGAAACGTCTTCCTACAGTTACTGCCACTGTAAAATTGTAATTGATTTCGTTTTAAAATTAGATTTCTTTCCTCGTACTGTCTGCAATGATATAAAACACTAGCACTCCCTGAACTCCAGCAAGCATTCCGTTTGAGTTTTAGGGTTAATTTCATTGCTTGTAGTTGAAAAGCGCTAATAGACGACATTAGTGTAGCTGATCGACCATTCTGCTTTTAATTCCTTGTCGTTTACTTTTACAAACACTTTTTACTTCATGGTCCTTTATGAAAACAGGAATCGCAATATTTTGGAAACTGAGTGAGTGGAAATTAACCGTACGTTGGAGAACAGCACCATGGGACTGCATTTATCCTTAAAGGAGAAAGGGAACAACACAGGCTCGGTGCCACCGGGGACTGTTTTCCTGGGAAAAGTCGAGTGCCCTCAGACGATGTGCGTGAGCCCAGGGCTCCGCTTTCCAAGAAGCTCTGCTTTAACAGGGGAACCGGACTCACCCCTTTGTTCTGCCTTGTGCTTAGGCGAGTACTGACTTAACAGCACGAGCGATACCCTTGCCAAGTACCGCCGCCGAGCCCCTGACGTGTCGCCACCGGCCTTTTCTCTCGAAAACGAAGGCCTTGTGCTGGGGTCCAGCCCCAGCGGGTCCGGCTCCCGGCAGCCTTGTGCTCTCCGGGGCTTTCGGCGCATCCGTACCCCAAACTTAAACCACTGTCCGGGGATTTATTTCAAGTCCATCTGCCTTTTAAGTGGAGGACTCGACCCTCAGCTACATCCCCCTCCTGTCCAGCCTCATAGGGTTGCTTTCCACTGTGGATTCTTTGGCTTGAATGCTCTCCCCGCCCAGTGAAAGTCATTCGGGATTCACCAACTCATACATCTCCCCCCTGACTACAGTTCCTGCCTGGCTTCCTTGAGCGATATACTGAAAATGCCACGGGAGGGTTCCCTTTTCTTTACTTTGTAATGACGATTAGGAGGCAGGTTTGTTTTCATCACTAGATTGACCTTTCGCCGTATCGAGGAGAGCTCCTCTTCCAAGCACTTGCCTTGGCAGAAGCATGTTTAGTACAACTCCACTGACAGCCCTGGAGGGCGTCCCCAATTCGACAGGTGGAATTGTTCGATCCAGACCTGGTGTTGCCCTCCAGCCTCGGGGCTCCAGGGTCCCTGGTGGCAGCTCCCACAGCTTTGGGGGTTTGGAGCTGCCCCCCAAGCCCTCGGCCTATGGAGCGCTTCTGAGAGTTAAACTCTCTGCCCGTGTCCCAGAGAGCGGGTGCGCCCCCGGCAGAGTGTGGGCTCCGGGGCCCCAGGGAACACCCTGCCTGACTGATGACATACCAGGGCAAGGCCGTCCCCTCCCTGTAGGCACCTGCCAGGTCTGCCTTTATGGGGGAAACGCGCTCGCTCAGCCCCTCCGGGCTGGGAAGGCCGCTCCTTGGGGTTTTTCCTTCTACTTCATACACACACTCTGAGACCTCCAACCAAGCAAAGCTGGCACAGACCCTGTGGGACGGTAGGTCTCACCCTCGATTCCCGTTCTCCAAACCCCGTCCTTCCTTTAACCTTTTGCCTCTGTGTCCTGCAGTGACGTCTGATGTTCACTTGCCTGACACACAGGTGTCCCCTGCTTCACCACCTGGGCTCCCTCCTCCCTGACCTCCTCCCCCCTGCCCCACGTTCTCTCTGTCCTCCTCCTCCCTCACCCCCTCCCACCTGCCCGCGTTCTCTGTCCTCCTCCTCCCTGACCCCCTCCCCCCTGCCTCGCGTTCTCTCTGTCCTCCTCCTCCCTGACCCCCTCGCCCCTGCCTCGCGTTCTCTCTGTCCTCCTCCTCCCTGACCCCCTCCCCCTTGCCCCGCGTTCTCTCTGTCCTCTCTCCTCCCTGACCCCCTCCTGCCGGGAGCTGGTCCATCCTTGCTGTTTCTAGGGACCTGGCATATATGGCATACTGTTCTTAATATATTTGATCACCTTCTTGGCACTATGTGTTTTAACCAAGGTCACCTCTCCGAGAAAGGTTGTTTCCCCAGGTAGGGATTTTCCCCTGAAGTTAGGGAGGGAACAAAACCTCTTAACTAAGTGCCAGGCAGGTAGTTAATCACTTTAACTACGAACAATCATGCTTAAGCTACATAATCTTTACTCCCTGGAATGGAGATAAGAAACACCCTAACCTTTGGAATAGAGATCGATAGGATTAGAATCAACTGGTATAAATACAGATGCAACAAGACAACAGGAGTCAGAACCTAGAGAGGCAGACCGAGAGACAGACCCGAAACACAGAACTCAGAACCTACAGACAGAACTTAAGAGACAGAACTTAGGAGACAGAACTTACATGGAACTTAGAAGACAGAACCTGGCTGTAGATCCTAACCAGAACTTCGCTGGAGATCCTGACCAGAACTTGGCTAGAGGAACCTGGCTATGATGATCACCCGATGGCTGCCTCCGTGTCAAGAGAACCTGACTAGAACTTGGACAGAACCTGGCTGGAGAACCTAGCGAGGGAACATGGCTACAGAACCTGGCTGGAGATCCTGACAAGAGAACCCAACTATGCTGATGAACTGAATACTGCCTCTGTGCCATTCATTCCTTCTTCGCCGACTCCGTCCACACCTTTGGGGACCCCTGGACCCGCTGGGGTTGGACCCCGGCATATGGCGCCCGAACAGGGACCCCTAGGTAAGCGCCCCACACTCGGGATGGATAGGACTCCACCGTAGGAAGAGGGTGGATAGTCTTCGCCGACTCCGTCCACACCTTTGGGAACCCCTGGAACAGGATTCCCATAGGTAAGCCCCCCTATTGAGAACCCCCACATTCGGGATGGATAGGACTCCACCAGGGTAGTGCAGACCCCCCTATAGAGGATAAGTAGGGTAAGAAGGTGGATAGTACAGAACTTAGATTGAGAAGATGTGCCATACTGAGTCCAAAGAAAGAAGACTCTGTATTGATCTTTACATTAAGAAGATGTGCCATACTGAGTCTAAAGAAAAAAGACTCAGTATTGATCTTTTAACGCATATGCTTGCTAGCAGAGGAGTTAAGGTTACTCCTAGTCAGATAGAACATTTTATACAAGAAATATGTCCATGGTTTTCTGAGGAAGGAAAGGTGCCGGAAAGGTAAATGTAGAGGCATGGGAGAAGGTAGGCCCAAGGAGCCTTATCCTTAACCCCACTGCAGCCCTTCCACCCCGGGAAAGTGCAGGATTGGCAAGCTCTCCCTGGGATGATAGATCAGGACTCAGGTGATAGCAGAAAGCGCCAATCCTACTCTTAAAATGGATACAAGAGAGCATTTGGGGGTTTTTCTTTTTAATGCTCGCTTTTAAAAAATAAAAAAGGGGGAATTTGCCGGGAGCCGGTCCATCCTTGCTGTTTCTAGGGACCTGGCATATATGGCATACTGTTCTTAATATATTTGATCACCTTCTTGGCACTATGTGTTTTAACCAAGGTCACCTCTCCGAGAAAGGTTGTTTCCCCAGGTAGGGATTTTCCCCTGAAGTTAGGGAGGGAATAAAACCTCTTAACTAAGTGCCAGGCAGGTAGTTAATCACTTTAACTACGAACAATCATGCTTAAGCTACATAATCTTTACTCCCTGGAATGGAGATAAGAAACGCCCTAACCTTTGGAATAGAGATTGATAGGATTAGAATCAACTGGTATAAATACAGATGCAACAAGACAACAGGAGTCAGAACCTAGAGAGGCAGACCGAGAGACAGACCCGAGACACAGAACTCAGAACTTACAGACAGAACTCACACAGAACTTAGAGACAGAACTCAGAAGACAGAACTTAGATGAAGATCCGAGAGACAGAACCTACACAGAACCTAGAGACGGAAGAACTTTGCTAGAGACAGAACATGGCAAAAGATCCTGGACAGAACCTGGCTACAGAATCTGGCTGGAGAACCTAGACAGAACTTGGCTGAAGAACCTGGCGACCGAACCTGGCTGGAGAACCTAAACCGAACCTGGCTGGAGAACCTAAACCGAACCTGGCTGGAGAACCTAGCAAGAGAACATGGACACAGAACTTGGCTGGAGATTGTGGCTAGAGATCCTGGCAAGGCTGCTGATCAACTGAGCACTGTCTCCATGCCATTCCTTCTTCGCCGACTCCGTCCACACCTTTGGGGACCCCTGGACCTGCTGGGGTTGGACCCCGGCACCCTCCCCCCCGCCCCGCGTTCTCTCTGTCCTCCTCCCTATTCTCAGTCCTACCTGCCCTCCATTCTCCATGAGCTCAGCTCTGTCTGTCTTCCTTTCTACTTGGCCGCTGTTCTCTCTGTCCACTGGCCCAGTGCCCTGGGGCCAAACAGGTTTGACACTCGCATCTAGGAGCGCTCAGAGGCAAGTCCAGCCCCCGGCCGAGGGGCCGTGCAAAGCGGTGACCAGGCCCACGTGGACGGGGAGCGCTGAGAAGGAGACTTTTGAGGGTAAGGGAGTAGGAACGGGGGACTTGCTGCCAGGTGAGATCTTTGTCTCTCAGGCTCCCTTATGAAATATGAACAGATCTGTGGCTTATAAACGTAATCTGGGCCCATGCTTCCGCCCCGATGACTCTCTGGGGTCTTTTTCTCTAGTCGTTTCTTCTTTTCGTTTTTTCCTGTGCTGTGTTCTTTATGTGGAATGTACAGATGATCATCTCCAGTTTTGTTCTCCCAGTGTTTTCTCGTGTTAGGAAACTACTTCATATTTGCATGGTTAACGTTTAATGTTTTAACGTTGGAATACTATTTTATCACAACACCCTGGTATGGTTGCTGATTTAGCAAATGAGAAATACAGGACACCAGGTTCGATCTGAACTCCAGTAAATAGCACATAGATTTTAAAAAATACATATTTTTATTGATTTCAGGGAAAGGAAGGGAGAGAGAGAGAGAAATATCAGTGATGAGAGAGAATCACTGATCGGCTGCCTCCTGCAGGTCCCCAACTGGGGATCGAGCCCACCACCCGGGCCTGTGCCCTGACCAGGAATTAAACCGTGACCTCCTGGTTCAGGCCGAACAACACATAGACCTTTAGTAGCCGGCTCTCCCGTGTGGTGTTTCCGTTGCAGGATTTGGGACCTCCTTGTTTTTGTCTGCTCATCTGAGACCTGAGTGGACTCGCTCTTCAGTGGTTTATCTTGCAATCCCACACATCACCCTGTGTGCACCGGTCCTGCTGCCCGACACGTAGATGCTCCCAGCGATGCGATGGGCAGCTTTGGCACAAAGTTTCCGATTTCAAATTGTGACTTCGGTGGAGTTGAGAAGTAGAATTACGGAGGAGCTGAGTCTTTTTTCCAAGACTTTTCAAAGCGATTGCTAAATCACTTTTTAAAAAGGTTACAGCAATTTGGGCTCCCACCAGCGGTGCGTGAGAGCGCTCAGCGCCCGCACCCTCGCCAACAGCCTCCTCACCTCGGCGCTTCTTGCCATTTCGGCGAGCAAATAACGCGGCGTCATCTTCATCTTTGATTACTAATGAAGTTCACATTTTTGGTTTATTAGGCATCCTCTGTCCTGAATTTTAAGTCTCCCACAGCCGTCCCCTGCCTTCCCTGCCCCGACTTTGCATTGCTTTGAAGTCTTAAGGAAAATGTCTGCGTTTTATTTATTTATTCATTTTTGCTCAGCCCTGGGGGCTGGGACCGGGCGCCCAGGCTCAGGTTCAGGGAGGAGGCTGGGCGCCCGCCACCAGCTGAGCTGCCAGCCTCCCCGTTGTGTGAAGTAAAAGCTTCATTTGGCTTCTAACGCATTTCAAATAAATCAATGCGAAGCCACACACAGTCATGTTGTTTTCTGAGCCTGCAGAGTAAAACTTTTCTTTTCACATGTCCGGCCGGTGTGGCTCAGTGTTTGGGGGCAACCAAGGAACCAGGAGGTCACGGTTCGATTCGCGGTCAGGGCACAGGCCCGGGTTGCGGGCTCCATCCCCAGTGTGGGGCGTGCAGGAGGCAGCCAATCAGTGATTCTCTCTCATCATTGATGTCTCTCTCTCTCCCCCCTTTCCTCGCTGAAATCAATGCAAATATATTTTAAAAACAAAAACTTTTCACAGTTCTCCCATTTCTGCTCCCAGTGTGTAATCGGCGTCAAACGTGCTTCCGTGGCTGCTCGCATTAGCTGCCCTCGCCGCCGTGGGGCCACGTGGCGGGAAAGCTTCACGGTGCCCGGTGTTTTCTCCCTGAAAAGCCTGGCGCCGGGGCCGGGGGTGAGCCCATCACAGAGAGCGGGAGGCACCACTCGGGGCATGTGACCAGGCCCCTTGCCCTTGCCCCTTGCCCAGCGGGTCCCTCGGTTCAGGTTAGAAAAGAGCTGAACTTGCAAGACTCGCTTCTTCTTAGAAGGACTGATCAGTACGGATCCTCTGGGACATTCCCTCCGGTTAAGTGAAGAGCACGTCTGCCCCGCCCGGCCTTCAGACCTCTGCCTGGGATGGCCGTCTCGGCCCCTCTCCCGGGGCTACGTTAGTGGCCCCCATCCTTGCTAAGGCCCTTGGGTTGCCTTCTCTCTGACGTCCTCGCCCACCGTGCAGACTCCTGACCGGCCGTGGACGCCCTCCTGGGCCTTGCTCTATGGAAATCGCCCCCTTATCGTTAGTGTGTCATTTTCTGCACCACGGCCGCTCCCGCCTTGGCCCCGCGGGGACCCCTCAGCACCCCAGGCCGCCTGCCCCTCGGTGAGAACGGCCACGTCCCCACTCTCATGCCCTCGGCATCCTCAAGTCCGCTCTGAGCTCTGGCGTTTCTGCTTTGAACTGGATAAGTTCAGCAGTTCGTATAGCGCTTCCGGTCAGACACAGCTGGCTTGTGACTTAGGTGATTGTAGAGTGTGAGTCGCCGTTGTTTAACATGAAAATGAACGTGAGCCATGTGAGGGGCACTGTGGCCAACACGGGCCTCCTCTTGCTTACGGGCCTCCCCGCTCTAAAGGGGCGGAGTCCAGGTCATGGCCAGCTCCCTCCATCAGCGCCGAAGCTGGGCATGACCTATGGCGCCGTTACCTTTCCTCTCCCTTGGCCAGTGTTCTCTCCGCCTGCAGGGGCGGCACAGCGGGTCCCTGCCTCCGGGGGCCACCAGCAGAGGCCTCAGAGCTCCCAGGACTCGCATGTGCCTCTGGATGAGAGGGAAGGATCGAGTAGGGCTGCTAAGCAACGCCTTGTAGCCGTTCACTCTCTCAGAGGGAGCAGCTCAGGGTCAGGGCCCATCAGATGGGGCCGCAGAGACTGTGGGGCGTTGATGGGCCGTGGTTCCGCCGGCCTCGTTGTACTTGATCAACATGTGAAGACCGTGACCCCATCTCACAGCGCAGAGAAGTTGCAAAGGCGGCTTCTCTTGAACGCAACGGGAGGCCAAGTATTTATGTATCTTGAGAGTCTGTGGCCCTGGCTGTGTGGCTCAGGTGGTGAGAGCAGCATCCATACCCTAGGAGGTTGCAGGTTCAATTCCTGGTCAGGGCACATACCTAGGCTGTGGTTTCATCCCCAGTCGGGGCGCATATGAAAGGAATCCAATCGATGTTTCTTTCTCTCTCTCTCTCTCTCTCTCTCTCCCTTCTTCTCTCTCTCTAAAAATCATTAAAAGCATATCCTCCTGTGAGGATTTTAAAAAGTTTATATTCATAAATAGACATTTTGCCGTGTCAGAACTCGTTCCTCCCGTGGAAAACACACATCAGGTAGCTCTTTTTCTGAACCCCAACTTGGAATCTAAACCTCAGCAATTATTATTGTTCACAAATAATTTACATGTCTGGGCAAATGGAAGGCACCATCCTATCATCACTGTATTTGTTCCATTTACGGAATGCACCGTGGGCGACTCGTTGGGAAGCATGTGTGTGTACTGCGGATGCAGAATGAATTGGAACAAGATTGGACTTCAGCATTTCACTGCAGAGAGTGAATCTCAAATTAATGCAGACGACATTTAGGCATTCAGATATACTGCTTGTAAAAGTAGAGTTCGTAAAAGAATGCAATTTGGGAACTCATTTAATAAGGCAAAATTAAGGCATGTCTGAAAGTATTTCTCATCCTATAATTTTACTGCACTTGTACTGGTTTAATGGGAGAAAATGTATGTCCTCTGTTTCTTAAAATGACATTAATTTAGGATGAAATACTGAAGTGCAAGGAAGGCTTTTAAGATGTTGTTAGCCATGAACCCCAAAGTGTGATACATGGCAGTCAGTGGCAATGGGACCACTTAGCCGCCTGCCCGCCTGCCACATAAATCCCCTACAGTCATGCACACAAATGCACACATGCACATACCCGCACACACAAACATGCATGGGCCTGCATACATGAACACATGTGAACACAGGCACGCACAAAACATGCACAGGCCTGCATGTGTACTCACATGCACAGAGAGGTGCACACAAACATGCATGCACACAGACCTGTACAATAACACACACACACAGCTACAAACACACACGGACACACCTGCACATACAAACACTCGCAAGCATATCCCTGCACACACAACCATGCACATTCCTGCACACACGTGCGCAGACCTGCGTGCACACACATGCACATGCACAGACCTGCACACATGCATGTGCGCACACACCGCCGCATACATGCTGGCTGCCTCCGTCTGCTGACTGCTTCAGCCCCTGGCTTCTCCGGGTCTTGACTTTGTTGGTTTCCTTCTTCCTCCTCCCCTTCCTTCCCTCCAGCCCCATCCGCCCTGAGAAACTCCCGTCACCCCTCTACGTTCTGCAGAGCCCACGCTCCTCATCCCTCTCGTGGAGGAGAACCGGGCCGTGGTTCACTGTGAGCGGGAGGGGTGCCTCCGAGGGCGCCGGCAGGACTTGGGGAAGGAAAGACCGCCGTGTGCCCGGCCCCAGGACAAGGGCTCACACACATCGTGCGGTTAGGGCAGCCGTGACCAGGAGCACAGGCAGAGGAGGTGGTGGTTGCAGTCCTGTCTCTAACTTCTGTCTGTTTACTACAAAGATACTTAAAGCTTGTTTTTCCAGCCTGGACCACCCCAGGTCAGGAACCACTAATTTAATGCAGCGAGAGAGAAGGGAAATGGTGGCGGGGGGGGGAGGGGGGAAGAAAAGCAGAGATTGTGAGGGCGGAGTGACCACTTGCTTCTGGTGGCCGCCAGGGGTGGCGGGAGTGGCGGCTTCGCGCTGCCGGTTCCAGCCCAGACTCCTGGTTGATACCCACTTTTCCCAAGGGTGTGTTCTCCCCGCCCCCCGCCCCGTCTAACTGTATTTTCTGATTCCTCTGCAGGGAAACTTCGTGGCTTGCATGACCGCGATTTTGCGGCAGATGGAAGATTATCATTATGCCCATTTGATCACGACTTTCGGGAAGATGAGGACGGACGTGGTGGTGAGTGTCACTCTGACCCTGTCCCCTCCCCGTCTTTGGGGGCCAGCATTTTGGGGAAACACTGGAGTCGTTGTTGTAAGTGTGGTTCTGCACCAGGGTTTCCCGCGGCTGATTTGAGAAGCCGCCTGGGAGGGTCCACCTGAGCCGTGTTCCTAGGATGAGGGTTCTGACCCGCAGACCTGCTGCTCATGCTGGGAGAGGGGTGACTGGGCTGCCCTGTCCGTGTCCCTCATGGGCTTCGGGGCCGTGGAGGTTTGGGGGTGCTGCCCAGGGAGAGTCTCCGTTCACTCCTCGTCACCCGCTGATTGACTTGCAACAGCGGGAGCCAGCGAGCCTTTCAGCTTAACTTCTCCTCCCTGATCCATTAGCTGTGACCCGTCCTAGCATTAGTGCACGGAGCCCGTCAGCACTTGCTCAGTAAAACTCTAATGCAGCCAGACAGGGGACTCACCCTGGAGCGGAAGTGATCGCTCAGGAGCTCCCTCCCTAACGACCGCACCCCAGTGGTTCCCAACCTTTTCTTGGCCACGCCCCACCTAAGCCTCTAAAATCCTGAAACCCCCCTTCCCCCATGACATAGAATTCTTATCATTCAAAAAGTGAACCCCTATTCACGGGGAGGCAGCCTAAAGGGCCATGAACTTGGTCTACACAAGCTTCCAAAGAACACGGCAGCCATGAATGAGAAAAATAAAAGAATGAAAAGACAGTGGACGCCCTGAGGAAGAAACCACTGAGAAATTGTGAAAAAAATAATAATATGAAGTGGTATGGAAACAGGAAATAAAGTTTCAAACACATAATAGGGAACTGAAATGCATGCATATGTCACAATATATATTTATAGACTGTCTATGAGGCCCCTGGAGCCATAAGAAATGCACAAAGTTCACTGTGAATAACTCACTCTCGAATTGCCCCCTTGAAAAATCCAGTTGCCCCCTGTGGGGCATGTGCCCCACGCTGGGAACCACTGGTGTAAATGAAGGCTCACTCCACCGGACAGTGGGCCTGGGATGCAGGACCCTGGCAGGGAGGTCACTCTCGGACACTGGCCCTGTCAGCGCCATGGCGGGAGGGATAGGGCGAGGCAGGCACGTCTTGCTCTAGGGTCCCCACAGGCCGATGGAGACGCGCCCGGGACGCAGGGGGTCTTCCCAGCGAGCCCACGTCACCTGTGCAGGAGTCCAACAAGCCTGGGGGAGGGTGGGGCATAGAGGCCCCTGGAACTCGACGCCGGGCTGAGCAGCCTTGTGCACTTTGCTTGTCTTTTTGTGGGTTTGGTGTGTTTTTTGTTGTTTTTGTTATATTTTATTTTATTTGCTTTCTTTTTATTTATTAAAAAAAGTCATTTATTTGCTATTTTTTCCTTTAATTGTTTTAAAATGACTTTCAAAGCCTTGATTCTTTGAGTAAACACTTCATTTTTCGATCAGTGTAGAGTCACGTGCAGCTGAAAAAGATAATGCAGAGAGGCCCCTTAGGCTTCTCCGGGTTTTTCCTGTAATAACAGCATCTCACACTACCACCTGGGGCATCATCGGCGCTGTTGCGATCGACATCCACGCAGTCGCTGACCTCATTCCCGTTCCCCGGGTTTTCCTTGTGCTCTGCCCCCACGTGCCTATCGGGAGCGATCGCTCGTGCGAGCAGGGGGAAAGGCCGGGACCATGGACTCCATGGCTCCTGTCACCTGACTCCGCCGCTGCGAGCACTCACCTTGGCCGCTTCTGAGTCGCTCTGTCTGTACAGAGATCCCTGGAGCCTCTGAGAAACCTGCCTCCCCTCAGAGCTTCCGCCAACATCTCTCAAGAAGAAGCCCTCTCTGTGGCCCTTCCGGAGCAGGGCAGCCAACCCTCATTCCAGAGGCTTCTGACTCCCGATGTTCCGTCCTCCCTGGGGGCTGCCTCAGACCAGAGCCCAGTCCAGGCCCCACCATGCGCCTGTGGCGCCTCTCGTCTCCTGTTCTTTCTTCCTTTCAAGGCATTGCTCTGGGTAGACACCAGACCAACGATCTTGCAGATGACCCCCGTTCTTAAGGGTTGCGTGCTGCCTTGTACGTCGACAGGAAGCTTTGTCTGAAATCTAGGCCCCTCCTTTTGCAAGAGCCCTTCCCTGTTGTGCGCATTGAGGGGTGAAAACGCCAAGCCGGCCCCTACGGGTGATGGGTGGTTTGATCCCTTGGGCAAAAGGGGGGCTCTGCCAGGTCTCCCCGTGGTGAAGGTGCCCCTTTGTCAGGTCATCTTGGGGTGATACTTTGGCATCCACAGTCAGTCGGCAGTTACTCCACCGCCAACAAGCCTTCATCTGATGAGCTTAGCATCCTTTGAGGGTCCTTGTCTGGAGCCAGGACCGGGAAGCAGAGTGGTGATTTCCTACTTCTAAGCGTCACGAGGCTCCGTCCTTAAGAACACTGGGACGGGGGTTCAGTGGGAGATGCGGGGAGGGTGGGTGCCTGGACCAGACTTGCAGTCTGAACAGATCACTCTGGGTGACGTGTAGGGACCACGAGGGACAAGAGTGGACACAGGCAGAAGGGCTGGGATTCCCCTCTGGCTGGGCGTGGAGAGGCCATTGGCTCAGTGGGTGGGGACGGGACACACAGAAGCAGCTGGGTGCGTGACGAGGAGGCGTGGCCCGTACAGTACAGTGATGGCTCTTGTCGGAGCTGCCCACTTAGTCGGTGGGACCCTCTCCACGAGCAAAGCAGGAAACGCCGCAGGCGTGGATTGGCCTGGAAGAATGGATTCACAAACACCTCCTATGCGCCCCCCCCGTCTCCCCTTGTGGACTGGGAAATGCCACCGTCATAGTCTGTGCGAGGCACATGCGACGGCGGGGCCCGCGGCCACAGCCGTAAGTGATGCAGACGACACGGACGCCCAGCAGATCCCCACACGGCACAGCATTCCGTGTGATCAGCAAAGTGCGCGGGTGGAGCAGCTGAGCCCCGCTAATGAGGCGGGGGGCGGTTTCCCGGGAGAGGAGCGGAAGGCGTTGGGGAAGGAGGCGTCGCCTCCGGAATAATAAGAACCAGACCCTGCGTCTCAATTATTAGGCTCGGAGGAGCGATCAGCAAGAAAGCGGGCAATTTCATGCAAATGGAGGCGCAACGAAATTACCGCACTCAGCCGGCGGAATCTGCAAACTGGTCATTAAAATGGGAAACTCTTGAGAAAGTGAGGAACTGAAGTAGTGAAATATGAATTTCAATATTTAAACCGGGGAGAGGAGCCATGTGTGGTGTGGGGGAGGCACCCCTGCTTGGAGGGCTGGTGGCCAGAACAGTGGGCTGACCGCACACCAGTCCCTAAAGTCCCCTCAACTGGTGGCCTCTTGTCAAAAGGGTGATCATAGTTGCTCCCTGAGTTTCCCTTTTTAAATATATTTTTATTGATTTCAGAGAGGAAGGGAGAGGGAGAGATGAGAATCATTGATCGGCTACCTTCTGCATACCCGTCCCCCCCCCCTCCACTGGGGATCAAGCACTGACCGGGAATCGAACCAAGACCTTCTGGTTCATAGGTTGACTCTCAACCACTGAGCCACACCGGCCAGCGCTCCCTGAGTTTTCATTTGTGGGAGGGGCCTGGCTCTGGTGTTAAGGCTGCAGAGAGCGCATCTGAACCTTGAACCTTGGCGATTCTTGCTCTCAAGTCTAGCTCCTGTCTCTCCGCCAGAATTCCTTGCAGCTCTGTGTTGGGAATTGCTTCCTTGGCTTCTGAAATTCCGTTTACCTCCCGGTCTTCACAGCCACGGCACCGGACCCCGATTCCTTGGGTCACGTGAATGAGCGGCGGGCACTGGTTCGCCACCTCTGACCGGGGCCGCGCCTTTCTAAGTGACTCTCAGTGGCCTTTCCTCCTCCCCCTCCCCAGGCCTCCAGGGGGCGTGCGGGCTCCCAGATGCATGCGCTTTGGGGTAACCACTTGTTTGGTTCCGGTGAGCTGAGAGCCAGTGCCAAGCTGTCAGATTCGAGACACTCCCATCCTGGCAGGCACAGGGGGGAGCTCCGAGGAAATGGGCACCCCTTCCCGATGCCAGGCTGCATCCTCGCGTGGATGCCGGGCGGATAGTGGAGCACGACTTAGGAGAGCACAGGACCCTCAGGGAGGCAGCGGTCACGGCTGAGTAGCCTGTGGGCTGTCGCTGCCGTAGGAAAGGGCTGGCGGTGCCCCCGCGTGCTCGATGGTTCAGGGAGAGCTGACCAGGCACAGGTGGTCAGGAGTTGTTTTATTTGCTAAGTTATATAAAGGAAGAGAATGGACAATAACGTCCCATATTCAGCTGGCTAGGGCCTGTTGATAATGAGAAATGGATGTCGAGTAAATATAAGAATTATTTTTTTATATAAGAGAGGAAGGGAGAGGGAGAGAGAGAATCATGGATTGGCTGCCTCCTGCATGCCCCCTACTGGGAATCAAGCCCACAACCCAGGCATGCGCCCTTGACCGGGAATCGAACTGTGACCTCCTGGCTCATAGGTCAACGCTCACTGAGTCACACCAGCCGGACACTATAAGAACTATTAATAAGCTTCATGTTATGTTTGTAAACAATATTTTTCTATAAGCAGAAAGTGTGTGAATACAACATACCTGTCATCTTTGGGGACGGCACTCTTTCTATTAGAAAGATATGCCCCCCGGGGACTGTTTCCAATCATGTCTTTGGAAAAGTTCCCCCGACGGGAGGTGCTGCGCAAACAGAAAGACAGGAATAGTCCGCAGGCCCGGGAAATACACCTGCGTTACTTTTGGGAAGTTTTCATTCAGCGGCGGAGGGCTCAGTCATTCATCCTGTAGTTACTCAGGCGGGCCGGGCGGCCGGGGCTGGGTCCACGCGCTCCCACGGGCCGACTCAGTGTTTCCGTTCTGTTTCAGGACTTCCTGATGGAAACCTTCATCATGTTCAAGAACCTCATTGGGAAGAACGTGTACCCGTTCGACTGGGTGATCATGAACATGATGCAGAACAAGTGAGTACCGCGCGAGGCTCCACTGCTCTCGGCGCCCCAGACGTCCCGGTTGCCTGGTTACCACGGACGTCCCCGCGGTACACGTGCTCCCCCTTCCGTGACCAAATACTTTGGAGAAACGCGCCTGGAGGTTGGGTGGTGCCCTTGTGCCAAGACGGGGCTTTGGTACGAAGAACCCGGGCTCTGCCCCCCGGAGAGGAGCAAACCTGGGCAGGAGCCCCCTCCCCTTGCCCAGGGCAGAGAGGTGTGTTACGGCCAAAGGTGACCCTGAGTGGGGGGGCGGGGGGGATGTGTGAAAGGTTTGAGAAAAGACAGCAAGGGAATGGAAGCTGGGTCTCGATGGGACACTGCTCCCTGATGAGACAACGCCAGCGCCCACAAGCCGTGTCTTTATTTCATAGCAGATGCCACGAGGCAGAGCAGGGGCGTGATCACATTGTTTACAACATTCTCGTGAGTCTCAACCTCACTCAACTACATGCATCTGAACTCGATCACAAGGCACGGGGGGCCACGTGTTCGGACCATAGGTTCAAGCTTACAACCGCAGCCGTTGGCTATAATTGTGCTGGGAGGGCCCTGCCCTCCAGCTGGGACTTGCACGTGGCAGTGAGAGGACCCTGTCCTTTCATTAGCCTGAGGCTTGAACCTGGCCAAAGCACTGTAGCCGCACCCCACAGAGGTGCCATTCGCCGTCTCATTTCAGCCACCTTTGTTTGCTGCCCAGAGCGGTGCTCAGCTCTATGCCAGGTTGGGGAAAGGTGTTAGCCTTTTGTATATTTCAGCCTCAAAAAAGTCATGAGCATTTTCTTCATCCTTCTTAAGCCCGCGTGTGCCATCGCCAAGCCGGTTAATTTCCAGCCCCTGGGGTTGTTTCATTTCTGTGAGCAGCAGCCGTGGTCACTGGGCACTCCGTCACATGAGACTCCTAGAAGGAATTGCTGGCTGCCCGCCTCTTCTTCCTTCTTACTGCAGTTGTTACGGAGATCGCTGGGATACACAGGCAGAGCGGTTGTAAGAAGTAACAGAGAGAGAGGCTGTGTACGTCTGATCTAGGCTCCCTCAGTGACGAACATTTGATAAAACTGCAGCCCCAAACCACAACCAGAGCAATGACACCGATGCAGCCCGTGGCGGTCCCATTTCCCCCGTTCCTGGTCCTCGCAGGTGGCCAGTGTTCTCAACTCCTTCGCAGTAAAGGCTGGGCCATTTCTGTCACCACACAGGTTCCCTCGTTGTCCATTTATGACCCGCGCTCCTCTCCCTTCCACCCCATCCTCCCCAGTCCCTGGCAGCCACTAATTTCTTCTTCATTTACACCATTTTGTCATTTTGAAAATTTTATCTCCTGTGGGATAGGTAACACGTAATTCTCTGGAGAGTCGGGGGGTTGTTGTGTCGAAGGTTTGTTCCCTTTGTCGCCTGTGGTCTGTCCCGCGGTGTGGACGTGCCGCAGGTGGTCTAACCGCTGTCCCGTTGAAGGACATCCGCACTGTTGCCAGTTTGAGGCTGAGAGAGAGCAAGCTGTTGTGGACATTCCCGTGCAGGTTCTGTGCGAACGTGAGTCTCCGTTTCTCCGGCACCAATGCCCAGGGTGCCGTGTTGGGTTGCATGTCTAGTTTTTTTGTTGTTTTAATTGATTTGAGAGAGAGCGAGACATTGATTTGTCATTCCACTTATTTATGCATCAGTGGCTTGATTCTCGTATGCGCCCTGACCGGGAATGGAACCCGTAACCTCGGCCTATCAGGTCGCTGCTCTAACCAGCTGAACTACCGGCCGGGGCCGATGTCAGAGCTTCTGACTCAGACAAATCTGCGTTTGCTGCCGCAGTTGCCACGTCTGCGGGGACAGTCCCCAAGCCAGTGCGACTAGCCAGTGACCGCCACGAAGGAGGCCCGTGGACACTGACCGCCGTGTGGGTGGCGACCACTTCATTTCCATTTCCCGTCTCACTGCCCGACATGCTGCTCCCTCCCCAGGCAAGGAAACAGTATTTGTGTCTAGCAGCTGACTCAGCTGGGTGTTTGCAGCCGCTCATGGCCCCCCTGGAGCCAGCTACTTAAAACGTAAAGCCATCTCAGGACATGGAGATTTTTTCATTGATTTCTAGAGAGAGGGAAAGCGATAGAAACAACAATGTGAGAGAAACACATTGATTGGTTGACTCCTGCACATGCCCCAACCAGGGCCCAGGTTGGGGAGGAGCCTGTAACCGAGGTACGTGCCCTTGACTGGAATTGAACCCGGGACCCCTCAGGCCGCAGGCCGACATTCTATCCCAGTGATGGCGAACCTATGACACCTCTGGGTGTCACCTCTGACACGCGAACTCATTTTTTTTGGTTGATTTTTCTTTGTTAAATGGCATTTAAATATATAAAATAAATATCAAAAATATAAGTCTTTGCTTTACTAGGGTTGCAAATATCAAAAAATTTCTATAGGTGACACGGCGCCAGAGTTAAGTTAGGGTTTTTCAAAATGCTGACACACCGAGCTCTAAAGGTTCACCATCACTGGTCTATCCACTGAGCCAGACGGGCGAGGGATTTGCTTTACTTTTTAAATTTGCCGCTTCCTGTTGAGGTTTCGCATCGCCAACGGCCTGAAGACGTTAAGCGCGCCCCTACGGCCGCTGCGGACATAAACGCCTTCACGGGGCTGCCAGCTGAGGCCCGGAAGACAAAGAGAACATGTGGTTCCTGAGTGAAGACACAGGAATTCGCATCAGGATGGTGAACACATGCTGAGTGAGACTTTCCCTGGAGCTCAGCCTCCTGCGTCTGCCCGGCTCAGAGGCGTCGTAATTCCGCTCTTTCCTCCCTGCGCCTCTCCCGGGACGCTGGCCGCGCGGGGCTGTTCTGTGGCTCAGACCCGGGTCCCAGGCACGTGGCTGGGCCCACCCTGGCTGCAGGGGGCGCGTTTCTGGCTGGCCCCCCGAGGAGTCCAGGACGTGGATTTGGATCTAGGCATGGCCCTGGGCCCCATACGGAGCCAAACCCACGCACGGAGCTGCGCCACCGTGGGAGCCCCCTCATCCTGCTGGTGTTTCCACAAACTGTGCTAATGCTTCCCACGCAGTTCCTGGGGGCACGCCTGCTTCTGGTCCTTGCTCGCTAATGCAGCCTGGCCTGACGGTCAAACAGGAATCCCAGGTCCTTCCCAGCCCTTTATCACCCGCGTCTCACCAGAGCGTCGGCATTGCACGCAGTCCCGTTGTATTCAAACGGCCCCGGATTTAATTCCAAGACGAAGCCCCCCAGGGCGCTCAGGAGGCAGCGAGGAAGAGAAGCCCTGCGGAAGGTGTGGGAGGGCCAAGTGTGTTTGAGAATCCCCTCCGAGTGGGCACACACCTCGCCTCGCGCTCTGCTGCTGGGGACGCAGTCTCGCTGGCACTGGATGCTGGAGGCCCTCCTCCCTCCGTCGGGGATGGAGCAGCGCGCCTCTCTGTTGGACAGCTCTTCAGTGCAAAGCCAGCAAAGCAAACGGGGTACATGATCGAGATGGGGCTCTCTGCAGGTCCTTCCAGTTTACATGCCCCCGCAGTGCTCCTGGCTCGGGAGGAAGCTGAGCACGGAAGACCCTCTGCTATTGTGCGTGTCAAGATAAAAAAATAAAATAAAAGAACCCAGGACGCTGCTCAGTCCAGCCCCACACCCAGGAGGCTCCTGCCGCACAGAATCTTCAGACTCAAAATGCCAGTGATACCCAGACCTGACGGATGGAGACACTGAGTCTCCATGCTGTTCAGTAATGAAGAGAAATCGATGTCTCTATGACAGCGACCCTGTTAGGTTTATTTCCACATTTCTCAGCTACGGGTCCCTGTCACGTGACCCCAGCAAAGACAGCAGAGCTTGAACAGCCGCTGCCCCTGAAGCTGCCAGGGCTGAGCTGCCAGGGCCGGTGCCTGGGAATCGGGGGCAGATTGCCCTGAGATGCCCGCCAGGGCTCCCTGCTCCCAGCAGAGCCCTGTGGGCGTGGCTCAGGCTCCCCAGGTGACAGGAGTCAGGTGAGCATTGGGCTCACACGATAGGAACTGACCCGGGGCTGTGCCTCCCACCAGCACCTGGCGGGCAGGACACCGAGGAAGGTATCAGCAGGGGTGCTTTCCCGGGGAATTCGCTTTTTGTTTTGCGGTTCTGCACGTAGGTGAGATCATATAGTACTTGTCTTCCTCTGACTTAGCCTCCTGCCCTCAGGATTCACAGAGGAGGCAGCACATGTCGGATTCCTTCGTTATCGTGACCGAGTTGTGTTCTAGTGTGTATGTGCTCTTGGCCCATTCATTCTTGACATTGACATTTTTTCTTTAAAAAAAATTGTTTTAATCTGTGAAGACTCTTAACACAGTGGTTCTCAACCTTCCTAATACCGCAACCCTTTAATACAGCTCCTCATGTTGTGGTGACCCCCAATTTCATTGTTACAAATTGAACATAATTAAAGCACAGTGACTCATCACAAAAACAATACGTAATTATATATGTCTTTTCCGATAGTCTTAGGCGACCCCTGGGAAAGGGTCGTTCGACCCCCAAAGGGGTCGCGACCCACTGGTTGAGAACCGCTGCCTAACAGATGGATACTAGACTTATCAGGGCGATCACTTTGTAAGTTACATGGATGTCTAATTGCCGTTGTATGTTTGAAACGAACATAATGTTGTACGTCAGCTCCAATGGAACCACTGTAACAAATGGAATAACAAAGAAAAAGGGGAAAGGACTCCGGCAGAGAGAAGCTGCGTGGATTCCCGCCGATGAACTCGCTGTCGGGCACGGTGACCACCCACACAGGGAGGCGGAGCGCTCTGCGTGGAAACTCCAATAAACCCGGGTTTGGAAATGAAATCTCCGGAAGACGGGCCGTGGCGTTACCCCGTATCTGTCACGCTCCTCTGCGTTCTGGATGCGGGGTTGGCAATGAAGTGGAAGATTTCGTCTCCATCTTCAGGGAAGTCTGACAGGGGAAGACTTCAGTTTGAAAAAATTTGCCTATGTAGTGTGTGTGCCGAGCCAAAAAGAGATAATATTATTGCTCCGTGTAACTGCTCCATGGAATCCGTGTTAACAGGATTGAGGCATCTCCTATACATTCTGACTCAGATAAGACACGTCTGTGTTCCCTTGCTGTGTGTGGGTGGCGTTCTGTAGATTTGTGCATGGCCCTGGGATGCGACTGCGATGCGGAAATCGCTTCTTACTCTCTCAGTGGCTGCTCATTGCTGGGTGACTCTGCCTGGCACACAGTAGGTGCTCAGCCAGCAGTGGCCGCGTGGCTGCCTGACTTACAGAGTGACTGACTCTTCAGGGGACTCGGTCTCTATTACACAGCCCCCGAGGGAGTGCCTGGCCTACTTCTGTCTCAGTTCTTTCCAGGAATGAAGGACAGTCATCCTCATCACGTCTGGGTCCAGGCGGAGGGCGTTCCAGATGTGGGCCCACGATGAGCCAGGGGACCCCTTGTTCGCTTCAAGACCATCAGCCAGTGCAGGTCCTTCCTGGGAAGCTGTTCTGCATTTAGCACAAAACCCGCCTGGGGGAGCTCCGCGCGCACCCCGAGCCGGCACCCGCGTGAGGGCGAGCCGCGGGGAGGCCGCTGCCCGCCGAGCTGGCGTCTCCCCGTCTCCGGTGACCTTTCCCGTCCGACTGCGGGCGAGGCTTGTCCTCGGTGCTCACCTGTCAAGTCCCCGGCGCTGCGAGTCCGTCCAGGCTACAAATTATATTGTAACGTGGAGTATTTGGTGCTACACTGCCTTTTGGTGATTTAGGGGGGAAATGAACTCTGACAGCTTGGTCTTTGCAGTTCAGTGAATTCTAATGGTTCAAAACAAAATCCACACCAAAGGCCGCTTCCACGCCGCCGTGTCTGAGCCACTGGGCGCCCGGGGGCCTGCGCCAGCCCAGTGACCCCTGCCTGCCCGTCCCATACACGGGCTTTTAGGAGGCGAGACTGTGAGATGCTGGTGTTTGTGGCTGTAAATATTAACCGTCCCCAGAAGGGGAAGGCGCTCTTTAGCGGTCTGACCATCTAGGCAGCTTTCAAAGACATTTTTTTATTCACTTTAGAGAGGAAGGGAGAAGGGGGGAGGCAGAGAGGGAGGCAGGGAGGGAGGGAGGGAGGGAGAGACATCAATGATGAGAGAGAATCATCCATCCGCTGCCTCCTGCACGCCCCAACACGGGATGGAGCCCACAACCTGGGCATGTGCCCTGACCGGGAATCGAACCGTGACCTCCTGGTGTTTAGGTTGATGCTCAGCCCCTGAGCCATGCCGGCCAGGCTGGGCAGCTCTGTAAACATCCCGTGTTCCTCCATTTGTCGTAGCAAAAAGTACCTTTTCCCACTTGGCCTGACTTGCTGTTGCATCCTTAGCGTGGGGCATCCTGGGATTCAGAGGTTGGGAGAGGAGGTCAGGGAGCCTCTCGGGCTCCCGTTTCTGTGATGAGACTTGGCAGCCTTTTTCTCTCTCCTATTGGTTGGTCACCGGGTGAAGGTCAGGACCGGAACATACGTGCTGATCCGTGATGACCTCTCCAAGGTCAAGGTGAAGTCACTTTGTAGATCAAGTGGCCTGTGTGTGTTGGGGTTGGACAGGCCAGGGGTCAAACACACCCCTCACTGTTGGGGCCTTGGGTGGAGGCGGGGGTTGGGGGGGGTGGACTCCCAGGCCTGTGTGGAGGAACGGTGGCTTGGAAGGATGCGGACGGTGTGTACCCAGTGCCCGGGGGCGAGCTGCACTCCACCAACACGAAGGGCAGCTAGGGGCCTGGAGATCCGGTGCCCACAGGGCTCAGGCCTCTCTCCTGGGTCAGTCAGGATGGCCTTGCATCGAGCCCGCTGGGCGGATGGCTTTGTGGCTCAGTGGGTGTCCCCTCCCCTGGAAAGCACCAGCCCTGCGCCCCTGCCTGGGCTGGAATGACTGTGTATAGTGAGAACGGGGCCTCCAGCTCCGTGACTCAGGGGCATCGGCTACCTGCCTCTGGTCCTGGCAGCGAAGGCGATGGGGACAGGATCCAGCCACTGCTGCGCGGCCAGCTCTGAGGGTCCGGGAGGCTGCTCCTGCATCCTCGGGGTCCATCCCATTGTGACCGTGAGCGGCCATCTCTGAGGTTCGGAGATGCTGCCCCCTGCATCCTCGGGGTCCATCCCATCATGGTCCTGAGCGGCCAGCTTTGAGGGTCTGGGATGCTGCTCCCTGCATCCTCGGGGTCCATCCCATCCTGGTCCTGAGCGGCCAGCTCTGAGGGTCCGGGAGGCTGCTCCCTGCATCCTCGGGGTCCATCCCATCCTGGTCCTGAGCGGCCAGCTCTGAGGGTCTGGGATGCTGCTCCCTGCATCCTCGGGGTGCCTCCCACCGTGGTCTTCCCAGGGTGAATGAGGCCCCACCCTCCGCCTGTTTCCGTCTCCTCTTGTCTGACGGTGTTGGTTGTCATTGAGCCGGAGCGCCCGCCACCCCAGGCGACGGTGGATCCGAGGGAGCCAGACCCACGCTGACCGGGCCCCAGGGGAGAGTTCCTCGTGCTGCCGGCCGTGGGGTCACCTGCCGCTCCGCCTGCATGGGTGGGGGAAGGAAACGCTGTCACGCGGGGTCTGGTTGAGTTTACAGAGCTGGGGACGGGGTCTCAGCCAGAGACCTTTCTCCTCGCTGGCTTCACACGGTGCTTTTTCCTGAAAAATCAAAACAAAACCAACCAGATAACAGCTGAGAAGGGGCACCTCGAAGAAAGCACTTTTCTAAAGTGCACGGGTCTCCACGGAGACACAGGAGAGAAAGCTGCACACGACAGAAGAGACGCTTTTACCTTCACTACGTGGAGCGTCCTTCACCCATGAGAGCCTCAGGCCAGACGTGCATGCGTGTTTCTGTGTAACAGTGAGAAAATCCACTGCCCGTTTCACGGACGTGGAGTGGGGAGCGCGTGTGTCTTCTTGCTTGTACGTCGGCGTGGTCGGCCGTTGAGGGTTTGCTGTGGTACAGGCATTGTTCCGCGGACATGGAATGAAGCTGGGTACGGAATGGATGCCCAAACCCTCTGCCCCCTTCTGGAAATCTGTTCTCAGGTGTAACTTTCTTTAACGTGTTTTAGGAAATAAACGTGGCGGGTTGGCACTGAGGATCCTGCGGAGACTCTGATGCGAGGCTGTGACGGGCCAGGTGGACCAGCGGACACCCGGGCTCCGCGAGAGGCCCTCCGGGGGCGTGGTGGGGGTGTGGCAGAGAGCTTAGGAGAAGCCTGTGCCAATGGGAGGGCCAGGTAGGAGCTTTGGCATAATCTGGGCAAGAGCTGCTGTGGCCACTGGGCGTGAGGAGGACTTGGGGATGTTTGGGGCAGGGCCAGGGGGCCTTGTGGCACTCGGAGTGCCTAGACTAGAGGGGAGGAGACAGCGTGGAATGGCCAGGGGAGGACGTGGAAGGTAACAGAAGCAGCCAGAGGCTCTGGCCACGCGGAGGTCACTGCTGGTGGCGACCCGAGCCCTGTCCCTGGTGTGGCCGAGGTGGAAACCAGCCGGAGGGGATCCGGGGGGATGCGACACACCAGGCGTGGGCACCGCCCTTGGGGTTCGGCGATGCCGCGGCTGAGGAATGGTGTCTGGAGGCAGGTGTGACTCAGACGGGGTTGGTCTGGGTGTTGTGGACACGGAGCATGATGGAAGCCATCTGGTGGAGAGAGCGGGTGAGTGGTCATGGGAGTGTGGAGGCGGCGAGGGGGAGCGGTGAGGCCCAGAGGGAAGGGGAGGGGAGGGGAGGGACACGGACAGTGGGCGCATTGTCACAGGAGAGGAGACAGCGTGGGTGCAGATGTCAGCACGGGTGTCGATGTCGGGGTCGGCTGATGAGAAAAACTGGTTTCTTCCTATTTTCTCACCCACGTATGATGCCAGGCCATCAACAAGTAGGTGTTCGGGGAAGGGCTGGTGATAGGCCGAATGGATATGATGTCCGAATGGATATGATGTCCGAGTGGATATGATGTCCGAGTGGTTGCGACTGCCCCCCACGCCCTGCTCACACGTTCTCGGGGCGCAGACCGAGCTGAGGGCTCCGCGGCACGTGCCCCCCTCTTATGTAAAGCCCGGGAGACGCCGCCCGGCCAGTCGCGTCTGAAAGGGTACGTTGCTTTAAATAACTCCTGTGAGATCACCCTGCTGTGAACAGTTCTGGATGGATCTTGTCTTTCAGCTTCAACAAACCCTATTAGCCATGAAAACCCTCTGGTCTCTCAAAATAGCCGTCTTCCCGCCTCCTCCCCCCACGGCACCTGGGCTGTGGCCACGGCGAGGCTGGGAAGGTGACATGGGGGAGTAGGAGCCGGGCCCCTGGACAGGACCGGCGTCCGGCCACGGCCATTCAGCTGCTGTCCCGGCTCCGGGGCCGCCCACCCGCGGGCTCCCAACGCGGGGCTCCCGGCGGAGAAAGGGGGTGCATGCAGCACCTGCTTGCAGGCACCCGGCCGCTTCCTCTTCTCCGTCTCACACCTCTGCGTTCCGTGCTGCCTGGGTGTCTTCCATACCATGCGCCCCAGTGTTCCTCTCCTGCCACTTCGGTTTAGAAATTTCCAGAAGGCGGTGGCCCTGCTCCTCCTCTCGGATCTCGTCCTCCCGCCTTCCTGACCGCCCCGTCCTGAGGACCACAGAGCAGAAGCCCCGGGAGCACTCTGGCAGGTGGAGCTTTCGGATGGAGCGTCCTTGTCCGGCCCAAGGAGCCTGGGAGGCAGCACACGTGTTGAGAACCACCTTGTCCCCATGTCATAGCCGTCACTCTGTGTTCTCCGTGAGGCCTTGCCTTTCCAGCTTCTCTGTCCCGAATGCATAGGGGGGAGGGGAGAGCTCTCACATGGGGAGCGATATGGACGATTTCCGACTGCTGGCCTCCCGGTCTCTGTTCCTGGGTGACTTAAGACGACATCCCTGTTGCCTGCAAGCAGCCGGAGAGGGTGCCCTGAGCTCCGACAGCAAATGGCCTGGATGTGTCTGATCACATACAGGTGTCTTGTCTCTGCGGTCCGGGCGGCCGTGTCAGCCGCGACAAAGGGGTCCCTGTCAGCGGGGGGTCGAGGGCCAGCTCGTTTGGAGCCTAATCAGTCGCCGTTTCAGTGCCGCGTCATGGTCAGACAGTGACTTGCTCTCCAAGGTGTCCCCCTCGGAGTCCCAGTTGAGCATCTACGTTTCTTTAGCTTAGAGTTACCACTCGTTTCACATGGCATCGCCCCCACCCTTTCTCCACGCCCTGGTTCCAACTGCTTCGGGCACTTGGGAAAGGGAAGGCCCACGTCGGGGACTCCCTCGGCCCTGACAACTGCTGGGGCCCCGCCGGCCGTCTGCTCGCTGTTCTGAGCTCCGCAGGGGAGC
This sequence comes from Myotis pilosus, assembly GCA_036010255.1. Classification (NCBI taxonomy): domain Eukaryota; kingdom Metazoa; phylum Chordata; class Mammalia; order Chiroptera; family Vespertilionidae; genus Myotis; species Myotis pilosus. The sequence goes on from JASKON010000014.1 coordinate 2,923,253, forward strand.
CAGGGGCTCGCAGGAAACAGGCAGAGCGCGTCCATGCAGAAGGCATCCCCACAGAGCGGGCAGCACTGCCCCCGTGGCCTGCGTGGCTGAGAACAGGGGTGTCTCTGTTCTTTTCCCCTCCTTTTCTTTTTTGGCCAAGCCAAGAGAAAATCAAGAGTATTTTCAGCTTTTCGCCCATAGTATTTCCACCATTTGTAGACTAGCCCGGAGGAAATGAAGATCAGCCCAGCCCCACCGTCCATGGTGTAGTCCTTACATGAGCCACTCACAGACGCTGTTTAGTTTAGCCAGTGGCTCCGCTGGAATTTACAGTAGAGCCTCACTTAATAGATTTCCATTTGGCGCGTGTTTGTTTTAAATAACTGCCCGCTGCCTTGTTTGCTTTGGGCCGGAGCCGGTGTCTCTGTGTTTCCCGCGCGGCCGGAGTGGAGGCACGGGGTGGGGGCTTTGCGGCTCCAACATGGTTTCGTTTTCAAATTGAAAAGCGGGTTTATTTCATATCCTTCCAGAAGCAAATGCGTAAGTCTGCACTTTCCTCAGATGCGCTGCCAGTGTCATAATTGGTAGAAAGTGAGCAAGCGAGAGGGATTAGCTCGTCGAGCCCTGGCCCTGCAAACCGTGGTGGTCCCAGCAGTTCTGTGGCTTGTTGGGAAAACAGTGCACAATGCAGTGTGTGCGTGCCCGGCAGGCCACGAAGACCACCTTTGCTGGCCGCGTGTGTCCTGGGACAGCGCCGACCCTGCAGAGGGACGTGGAAAGGATCATCCCAGGAAGGGTGGGCAAAGTCCCGCATCTGCCAGGAATCGGTGCTGTTCCAGGGAACAGTAGCAGGCGCTGCCCAGGCTGCCATGGCCCTGGACGGGGTGCCCCCTGGCATTACGGACATGGGACCCGGATGGTCTGTAGCAGGAAGGGCTGGCAGAAGACAGCCCACTCCTCCTGGGCCCTGCCCTCTCCTCCCCGGGAAGGCTGCCGATTGCAGCAGGACCCTGGGGAGACAGACAGAGTTCGGACCAGCAGGGGTGACCTGGCACCACCCAGGTGCCAGGTGTACAGGGACGCGGACACCGGGCACCTTCTAGGTGGCAGAGGGCGCGTTGCTGCCGGGATCGGACTGTAGCAGGCACTGCAGCTGCCCGTGCGGTGGGCGTGCCCCTCCATGTCCTCTCCCTCAGTCTCTGGGGAGAGGTCCTGCCCGGGGAAGATGGAAGCAGCCCGGGTTGCACGCTGCGCTGGGGAGGGAATGCGGTGCGGGTGCAGGCAGCATCCTCCCAGTGCATCTGGGAGTCAGGCTGGGAAGCGGGTGGGTGTGGTGGGCAGGAGCCACGCTGACCTGTGACTTCGCAGAGTGCTCAGCCCCCTGCCAGGCCCTCGTGAGGAACCTGTGTCTGCTGTGTGTTTTTCTTGGCTTCCTCAGCGGCAACACTCCAGCAGCTACCTCTGCCTTTCCCCCGCTTGTCCCCACGTCTCCCTGAGCCTGACAGCAGGCCCTGCTCCGGTTACATCCAGTCGTCATTTCTGAGGGCGGACCTTTATTTTTTAGGCAAAAACACACACAGAAGAAAAGGCGATCTCTGTAGTGACACTGGGGACCTGTCAGAGGGGAGCACGGGACTCGTGGGTTTGCCGACCGCTCCACCGTTCTGTCCTGCCGCGACCCCAGGACACGTGCGTGGGGAGCTCTCCACGTCAGGGCTGTGTACCGTGAGCTTACAGCATCGTGGGGGAGCAGGGCGTCCGTGGGACGTGTTTGGCCAGGACGCCGAGCGTGGCTGGGTCTGTGTTGGGCTGCGGTACCCTTGGCCGAGGCCCTGAAGGTCACAGAGAGCAGCACGGGGGCTGCTCGCTGCCGGGAATGCGTTTCTCCTCCTGGCTGTGCTCTGGGGCGGAACCACCTCCGATTCCTCGGCCAAGGGCAGCGATTGCTGGAAGCTCACAGTCAGTCAGGGAAGGACGTGTGTCTGCCTCCAGCCAAGCACCGGGGAGGTGGGAGCAAAGCCCTCCGCGTGGGCTGAGCCCGGGTGTTCGGCCTGGACCTGGTTTCCCACCACGGAGGTGCAGAGGCCTCAGGAGGCATATCTCCTGCTCCCGAGCTCCTGGAGCATCAAGAGGGAAAGGCCGGGTAACCCTACGTGATCACCGGTTTTCTCAGTTTGGTTGATCTTTTCACGCGTATATTTCACTTTCTGATAACCCTGTGTAACTGTCATTGGGCCACTGCCTTTTTTACCTACGCGTCTGTCACAGCCACTTGTCCGTGTAATCACACACGTCTGTCACCAGCCTCCTCACTCGCCGCCATAGAACCCACGGTGGCTCGCCGCGGTCTCTCGGGTTGGCGCCTGCCGCTTGCTCTTGACGTGTCGCTCGTGTAGGAGACACCGCGGTGGGTGGCTTCATGCATCCAGCTCCCGTGTTTTGGATTATCTCCTAGGATTCGTTCCCAGAAGTGGGATTACTGGGGCTCGGCACATATTGTCAGATTGCTTTCCGAAAGGATTTGACGGATCCTTTCGCTGCACCGTTGCCAGAATTCAGTATTATCCTTTAAAAAGTTGTGTTCATTTCACAGGCAAAAAGTTGCCTGATTTTGTTTATATTTGCATTTTTTTTTTATCATTTGCTGCACATAATCATTTTCCTTTTCCTTCTCACCGTGTCTGTTTTGTAAACTGTTCACATCCTTGGCCTATTGAGCTATTTGCTTGTAATGTTTTTTCCTGAGAATTTTACCAACATTTTTATACAGGGTTCATAGGAACCCATTTAAAATTTCTAAGAATATTTTCCCATGTTGTTTGCTATCTCATTTGGTGATGTGATTTTTTTTAAGTTTGTTTTTGTTAATTCACATACAAAATTCTAACTTATCCAATCTCTCTACCTTTTCCTCTGTCATCCTCCGGAGTCCCATCCTTCACCCACAAATTTGATATTCAATTCTAGACTTCAGTTTCTTTTTTATTATTTTATATTTACATCCTTAGTTTTACCTGGAATTTGACTTTTTGTGCTCTGTGTATCCGAATTTATTTTTAAATGGAAACCGGTTATCACAGCACCACTTATTAAAGAACCCTCTGTGGTTTAAAACATGGTTCCTTGCCCCGGTGTCCCGTGACTGGTCATTTCTGGGCAATGTGTGTGGTCAGTGGGAGCATCGCTTACTCCTGGGCCAGGACCACATTGTTGTAACCCCTGCGGCTGGAGGGCGTGTTTCGCTGTCCGCTCGCAGCTGGGCTCCCCTCTCCGCGTATCTGTGACTTTGCTTTCATGTGCTACCCCGTGGTTCTACCAGATGAAATTTAAAATCATCCGATCTAGTCTCCTGTCCGAATGACTATGTTCACCTTCCGGCTGGATCCGCTTTAGGGAAGAGTCCAGACAGGCAGGTCTCACGGCGCCGGGTTGCGTGCTGCGTGGGGTTTAGTCATTTGCAGAGGAAACCATGTTCCTGTGGACACTACTGGAAGATGAAAAGCAAAGTGCTCATCACCCACAGGTGACGTTGCCGACAGTTGGAGGTAGACCCCCGGTCACGTGCTGTTCCCCTCCCCGTCGGGGCCGCACATACACTTCCGTCTCATCTCTTAAAAATAAGGGCTTTCTAACACCGCCAGCGTGTACTGCCAGACCTTAGAAACCTTGTCCTACAGATATTTCTAGATGTTGCTGCAGTCGGTATCCAGACAGGGTACAAATGCTGCATTTGGTTTTTATGTTTAACCAGTTCCTTATAATCTTAGGTTCAACCTTCCACTCCTTTTACCCTCACAATGAATGGATTGCAAACATGGCGACGCATGTCCTACAGGAGTCTGCACTTTCTGTGTTTGCAGATTGGCTCCCCGGGGGGTGAACACTGCCTCTGTCGGCTGTGTCTGCTATAAACTGATGAGCCTACAGCTTCCATGACAGTAATTTTGGTTGCTTGGTTGGTTGGTGTTGGACAAGAATAGCTCCTACGTGGTCTGGTGTTCTTTCTATTGCGTCCCGCCCACGGGAAGCACACCAGGCCCTTGTGTCCGTCTTAGAATGCTGAGGTCGGAGGGTTCTCACGCGCTGTCGGCACTTATCCATTCACTCAAATGTAATCGAAACATAGTCGCTTCTCCCCTGAGGGTTCTGCCAGCCACTGGCAATCATTGACCGGGTCCGTTATTTCCTCTGGGCTTGCAGACATCGACTCTGATCCTGTGATTCCGTCTGCATTCAGTGGCCAGTGCACTTCCTTTCACACAGTGGGAGCTTTTCCACAACGTACTTGGTGAGCCCGGAGAGCGGTTCTCACAGCAAAGGAGGGACACGTGCTCGCCTCCCTTGCTCACCTGTTTTCCAAGCCGGGAATTGGTTCCCTGGCATCCTGCAAGGATGCCCAATGTGGGTGTTCTTCGTTATTATTACCACTCATCCCGCGTGATCATCTGTTGTCATCATTATTGTTTTTGTTATTAACTTGTCCCATCGTGGGCCCGTGGGACTCTCACCTGTCCTCCTGGTCACACAGCCCAAGTCATCATGGGTACGGCTTCATGTCCCAGGTTGGTCTAGTCCAGTGGTTCTCAACCTTCCTAATGTTGCGACCCTTTAATACAGTTCCTCATGTTGTGGTGACCCCCAACCATAAAATTATTTTCGTTGTTACTTCATAACTGTAGTTTTGCTACGGTTATGAATTGTCATGTAAATATCTGATATGCAGGATGTATTTTCATTGTTACAGATTGAACATCGTTAAAGCATAGTGATTAATCACAAAAACAATATGTAATTATATATGTGTTTTCGGATGGTCTTAGGTGACCCCTGTGAAAGGGTCATTCGACTCCCAAAGGGGTCGCGACTCACAGGTTGAGAACCGCTGGTCTAGTACTTTTCCTACTCTCGACCTGGAATTAACCTGTGAGCTGGAGTTGCCTTTCGTGGGCATTGTTTTTGGAGACCCCGTGCTGGGCAGTAATGGTGCTCCTTGCAAGCGAGTTAGTCATATTTCCTAGCCTTGTAGTGGGCAGAGCTGGGAAATACATTTTCAGTAGAAAAAGCAACAGCATGAATCCATAGTGGTCTTTGCAATTCCAATTTAGGGTTATAGAATTTTTACTTTTTTCCATTTTTTATTTGTAAGTGAGCATTTCCTCTTAATTGCAAAACATGCGTTTTTGCCGGTCTGCCCGGTGAGAAATGGCGTCACCGTGTAGCTCTGTGTGCCCAGGTGTGTGGATTCTTGTTCATCTGTTGCCACACCGCTTGGCTCAGCCCGTGTCTTTCTTGTTATTGCTTCACTCTCATCCCTTTCTCTCTTTTTCCCCGGAGCTCAGTTACTTGTGTGTTACCCCTTCTATCAGATGGCCCGTGTCTCTTGAATTTGTCTCTTCCATCCATTTTATGTCTGTATTTTAGTGTAGATATTTTTTCTACAATATCTTCAGGTTCCATTTTGTTTTTTTCTTCTGTCGTGTAATCTGGCAAACCATGCGCTGTGCTCTTCATTTCTTACGGAATTTCCACTTGGTGATTTTTGCTCATCAGAATCCCTTTAACAGCTTTGGTGGGTCTGATTCTACCATCGTTTGGGGAGAAGGGAGGTCTCGGGCTGCGGTTATGTCTTGTTTCTTGTATGTCTTGCGTGGATTTTATTACAATGAATGCCAGAGATCCTGGGTTAAAAAAAAGGAGTTAATGGAGGTTGTGAATTATGTCAACTTCCATTAGAGTTTACTCTTTCTTGTTATTTCGTATGTTAGTGCCGTGCGCATGTTCCTATAGTGCAACCAAGCTCCTTTTCTGTGATATTCAGAATGAAGATGAAGGTGGTTTTGAGTGGGAAACAATTTTTAATTGCATTTCTTGAACTTTTTATTTTGAGATAATTGCAGATTGCCGTGTAGTTGCAAGAAATAGTACAGAGATCCCCCCGTATGCCTTTTACCCAGTGTCCTCCAGTGGTAACACCCTGCACACTATATCACATGTATGTCGGATGTTATGCAGATGTCCCTAGTTTTATGCACTTGTCGCTTGTGTGTACGTGTGTGTATTTAGCTCTGTGCAATTTGGTCACAAGTGTAGAGTCGCATGACCAACAGCAGAACCAGGGACCAGACAGCTTCACCACAGGGTCCCTGGTCCCTTCTACCGCCGCAGCGGCCCGCCCCCTCCCCTCCGCCTCCCTGAGCCCTGGCCGTGCTAATCTCCACTCCGTAATGCCTTCATTTCGGGAACGTTCTGGAGATGGAATCCTGTGATACGCAGCCTTCCCAGAGTGGCTGTTTCCGCTCAGCTTCATTTCCTTGAGAGCCATCCAAGATATTGTCTGTCTTGATGGGGTTTTTCCTTTCATTGCTGAGCCCTGTTCCATAGTGTGGCGGTGGCGCCGTGCCCTAACCACTGGAGGACATGGCCTGTGCCGGTGGAGCTGTGGAGAAGGCCGCTCCAGCCGCTCGCGCACAGGTGCGCACACACAGCCGTCATGGGCTGGACAGGTGCCCCAGAGGACGTTTGCTGGGCCCGGTGCTAATCGCAGGTTTAGGTTTGTACGAGCCGGAGGCGCCTCTGGTGGCTGAGACTGGCATCCCCTCCTGCTGCAGCCAAGGGCCCGTCTAGAACCCAAGGCCACGGGTTTCGGTCGAGGTAGAGAAGATGGGACGCATCCCCTCCTCCTCTCTGAGGGGCTTCTGAGCCTGATCTGTGCTCCTGTTCGCTCTGCCGGCCTCTGAGCCGAAGTGTGGCTGCTAATACAGGCGATTTGAGGACAGCAATGGTGTCCGTGTCTTCCCCCACCACCACACACACACACATGCACACACGCGCGCACACACACACACGCACACACACGCGCGCGCACACACACACACGCACACAGAATGCACTCCCTGGGGCGCGGTGTGGGTGTGGGAAGCTCTGGCCCCTGTGCGGACATGTGGCTCAGAGGACGCAGGGGAGGGGACGCTGGGACAGGTTTGTTTCTAACCCGTTCCTTTGCTCGGGGCCTTTGCGGGGACGCGGACGGTGGGCAGGAGCGCGGCTCTGTCCGCGGAGCAGCTTTCCCGGCTCTGAGCTCAGAGGCCTGTGAGCGTCGTCAGGCGCCGCGGGAAGGAGGCCTTTCCGAGCGAGTTGTCATGACAGCGCACAGTGGGACAGCCCGGGCAGGGACCGCGGGTGGGTCACCGGGAAGGCCGTGTCATTCTCTGCATTTCCAGCTCCGTGAGGCACCGCTGAGGTGGCAGATCTGTTTTACCGACTGACGCCTGATTCCCTCAGTGTTCACATTTGCAGTGGAAACCCAGAACACTGCTCTCTGCTGTTGGAGGTTTTTGTTTGTTTTTACAAATGGAAATTGGAAGCCAATCTTTTTTTTTAAAAAAAAAAATGTTTTTATTGATTTTTGAGAGAGAGGAGGGGAGAAGGGGAGAGAGATGGAAATGTCGATGAGAGAGAGGAACACCCATCAGCTGCCTCCTGTGCACCCCCTACTGGGGATCAAGCCAGCACCTCAGGCACATGCTCTGCCTGGGAAGCGAGCCGTGACCTCCCGGTGCAGGGGATGATGCTCAAACCACTGGGCCATATGGGCTGGGCAACACTGCCCACCATTTAAAAACGGCTCAGACACTTCTCAACAGCAGGCAAGACTATCGGGGCCACCAGGATAGGGGCGAGGCGATTGCAGTGAGGGAGCGAGGTTGGGCTTTGGTAGGGATTCAACAAGGACAAGAGGGGGTTCATGCCCGCAGAGCAGGTGGGGAGGAGGGTCAGTGGATGGCAGTTACTAACAGGAGACATCCAGGGCCCAATCTAACAGGATTCTTGCTGAAGGCAGGCCAAGGGCTTACGCATCGAAGTGGGAATAGAGGAACTTGATAGGACATTGAGGGTGGCGATTCCCTCCGATGGATTCAGCTAAAACTGGGCTGTGAAGGGCCAGCTGGGAGGCTGAGTCGAGAAGACGGCTCCTGGGCGCATGGCTAACGTTTGGTCAAGGACAGAGCCCTCGTCCGTACTTGAGTTAGTCTCCTTGCTCAGCAGTGACTGACATGTGGGTAAGGTGCTGGGGTTAAAACAAAACTTAGTGTAGGATGGAGAGAGGGTATCATGTCATCCAGTGCATCGATGGGGCCACCCACAATGTAGTGTGGGCTACAGGTAGCCCATCATAACGTCACGCACCTGAGATATGTATAACCTTGTATACCAGTCGGACCACAATGAAAGGAAAACACTGTGGATTACAAATGTCCAATTGTAATGTCATATACCCGAAATCGATAATAATCAATGCGTAATATGCTAATTAGACAGGACGGCCGAACAGCGGAACGACCATCCGGACGACTATCCGGGACCACGCAATGACACCCACTGGCACCAGGCCAGCCAAGGAGGCTGTGATGCGATTGGTCGGGGGTCTGGCCATTGCTCCATGATCGCCCCGCAGGGGAGGACCAGGCTACTGGCCAGTGGGGCAATCAATTGTGGGCTCCACTATCGCCCCGCAGGGGAGGCCCAGGCCACTGACCGGCAGGCTGTGGCAGGTGGGCCGGTCCTCCCTCTGTGAGGGAAGCCCTACTCTGGCACGAATTTTGTGCATTGGACCACTAGTGTGTGTGTGTGTGTGTGTGTATATATAACCATATATATATATATATATATATATATATATATATATATATATATATATAACCTTGTATACCAATCGGACCACAATTCATACGCACAACCAGCCACAATGTGGTCTCTTGCAGGAAGGACGCACTCTGGCCCAGCCTGGCCCAGGGGAGTTTGGTGTGGACGCCACTCTGGGGATATTTCTCACGTGTTTGCACAGTTTGCTAGGCCGAGCGTCTTCGAGTGGGAAGGGCACGGGGTGTGGGAGCCACGTGTGCCAAGCCCCTGCCTCCCAGGACGTACAGTTCCATCTGCGCCCCAGGGGTACGAAGGGTCGGGAGCTGAGCGTGGAAGGCAGGCAGGCAGGGGGACCGGCACACACAGATGAATCGCAACTGCGATTCTGTGGGGCGTCGCCCTCGCAGGTCGACACTCAGCCCCGAGATGATCCCAGCGGGTCCTTCATGTACCTCAGAGGACAAGCTCCTCTGTGGTGAGGAGCAGAACTCTACGAGTTTCTGCATCTTCGCTCGTCGCACACACAGGAAACGCCAGCCTCGCCCCGAGGTTTCTGGCATCCCTGGGACGCGGTGAAGCAGAAGGGCCCTCGTGTGGTCCACCCCGTCGGTGCCTCCCTGGAGCAGCGGAGCTGTCTCCATCATTAGCACACACCTTGGTCACTTTATTTTTATATAAATGCATCTCTTGTACTTTTCCCTTTTTTGCTTTTTTCTTAAACGCAGGGCTAATGCCTTTTTTAAATGTGGGTCTGCTGATGGACCTTCATGACGTACAGCCACTGAGCTCCATCTGAGGTTGATTTAACGTGGGGGTAGGAGGTGTTCAATCAAGGAGACGGCTCACAACATGAAGAACTTCCCTTGCATCTCCTGTGCGGGGTCGGGGGCACCCCTCGCTCCTGGCGCTTTGTCGAGGCCCCGGCGAGCGTTAAAACTGAGAACTGGGCTTGGGATCGGCTGTGATGGGGAGCATGTTGCCCGCTGCATCCCCCCCCCCCGCCCGCCTCCCCCATAGCAGAAGCACGTGAGCTGGGAAGTGAGGACACGGGTCTTGCTCCCTCGTTGCTCGGGGCCACGTTAGCCGGGAGGCCCGGGTGGCGAGGAGTGAGCTGGGCTCCGTCGCACGTTCCCATCGATTCGTCGATGAGCGGCACCTTCTCTGGCTGTTAATCCGGCGGCGAGTTGATAACCCATTTATATTCCTTAAACTGCGCGTTTTGTAAGTGCCGCCCAAGCGAGGAATTAATTTGTAACAGAAGCAGAGGATGCACAAGCCGTCCTCATAAACACGGTCTCCAAATTGCTTTGCTCCCAGCTACGGAGGCTGCCATAAAGGAGGATTTCTCATATTGGATTTCCAAAGCCACAGGAGTGGCCACGGAGCAGGCAAGGACAGCGGCGATTAAAGGCTGTTTAATGCCTGGGTTGCCATGAAGTAGGAGGAAATAAACTCCGCAGCCGCCGGCGCCCATGGCCACAGCGTCCAACTGCCCAGACCAGGAGGCTGAGTTACCTCCTGTTACCTCCTGTCAGATGCAGTGCGAGAGGGAAGAGAGGGGCAGCCAGAGCCCAGGGCAGAGTAATCAGCTGGAGCGAGTGCGAGCAGGCCGGCGTGGGATGTGCGCCGGGGCCAGCCTGGCCCCCGCCTCTTCAGTGGGGTTTCTCCTTTGGGACCCAGCTCCTGGGCCGGGAGCCCTCCCAGTGCTGGCCCAGCGCACACGGATGTCCTGAGTGCTCAGTAAAACGCAGACTCGATTCCAGTCCAGAGCCAGGGAGGGCCTGGAGCCAGCGTTCAAGGCCATCCTCCTAGGGCAGGTTCTCATCCGTCCCGGCTGCTGGCAAACCAGCGCAGGCTTCCTTTCTAGAGGCTCACGCGTCCCCCACCCCCGTATCCTCCCGCCACCACTGACTCAGTGACCTCAGCACCCGCCCTCTCACCCCCCTCCCCTGCGCAGGGTTTCTGTGTCTCTTCAGCAAGGCCATTTCTTGCACCTGCCTCCGTGAGGAGAATGGTGCGCTCCTTGCTTTGGTGGGTCCCGGAGTTACTGAGGGTCCTTGAGTTCTCGCTTCCTTACAGCTTCCCTCGGCCCGAGTCGCCTCCTCCTCTCCAGGGCCCCGGGCCCCTGTTGAGTCTTTCTGTCCCGGTGGCCAGGCTGGCCCCGCGAACTCTCTGATCTGGGGATGGTCTGGGAGTTGGCAGCCTCGGATGATCTTATTTCACCTCTGCCCACTGCCCCGGGCACCCACAGCACAGAGGCGGTCCCAGTTTCGCAGCATGACAAGGGGTCCCTTAACCTGCTGTCCACGCAGCTGGAAAGGTGGCCACGAAGAGCAGCAGCGATGGGCTGTCTGGCGCAGCGGCAAAGCCCTTCCTGTGTCGTAGCCTGCTGACTGCCTTCGTTTGTTTTAATTAAAATGCTTAAAAAATGTTAATGGTGGTAAAATACCCACAACACAAAATTCAGTGCTCAGTTCAGCAGTCCATCCCCATGGGTCGTGCCAGAACGTTGTCATCTTACAGAACCAATTCTGCACCCGTCAAACTCGCTCTCCATTCCACCCTCACACACCTGCCCGCTCCTGGCAGCCAGCACCCTGCTTTCTGTCCCGAGAGTGGGACGGCTCCAGATAACCTGGTGTAAGTGGAATCCCACAGTGTTTGTCTTTTTGTGATTGGCTTGTTTTGCTTAGCAACAAGCCTGTGTGCCCGTTCCTTCTTGAGGATGAGTAATACTCCACTGTACGGATAGACCACGCTGTTTAACCGTTCTCCTGTGGGTGCGGGCGTGCATCTGATCTGGGTGTGTGTGCATGAGTGCGCATGACCTGGTGTGTATGTGTGTGCGTCTCATCTGGGTGTGTGTGTGTCTGTGCATCTGACCTGTGTGTGTGCGTGCGTGCGTGTGCATCTCATCTGGGTGTGTGTGTGTGTCTGTGCATCTGACCTGTGTGTGTGCACATCTGATCTGAGTGTGTATGTGTGTGTGTGTGTGTGTGTGTGTGTGTACATCTGATCTGAGTGTGTATGTGTGTGTGTGTGCATTTCATCTGGGTATGTGTGCATCTGACCTGTGTGTGTGTGTGCGCATCTCATCTGCGTGTGTGTGTGTCTGTGCATCTGACCTGTGTGTGTGTGTGTGTGTGTGTGTGTGTGTGTGTGTGTGTGCATCTCATCTGGGTGTGTGTACATCTGATGTGTGTGTATACATCTGACCTGGGTGTGTATGTGTGTGTGATTCTGCATAGCAGCTCTCTCTGATGTACACAGTTGTTTTGTCCTGGGCGAGGTTTTATGTGGGACCAATTTCACGTGGTGGTTTTGGGCTCGGCTGTCAGAGGGCTCGCCATGCCCACGGATACTAACATGGGAAGCGCGTCCCTCCCTGGGGAGCGTCTTGCATGCACCTGCTCTCACACTTCGGCTGATGAGCCTGCTCATGACAGGAACTCCTCAGGGGCTGGGCTACGGGAATGTCGTCTATTTTTAGTGCAACCTGAAAACAAGAGAGGACAGGCCCTAGCCATGCTCTCCATGGCGTGGAATGTTTAGAATTGGAGGTTGCGGGTGTGTGTGTGTATGTGTGTGTGTGTGCGCGCGCACGCGCGTTGAAGTGTGATTTGATAGATTATTTCCCCAGCTACACGCTGAAGAAAGGAGAAGGGAATAGCAAAGGCCAAAGACCTGGACAGGAACGAGGGCGGGTCCTTGAGGAGGGTCTGGACCAGCCGCGGGTCAGCTGCACCTGCTGGCGTCGGAGATGAGCGTCACTTTGCTGTTGGGAAAGCCCAGACCAACCTTAACAACTGCCCTTAGCGATGGGCGCTGCTCGTTGTGGGTGATTCTGAGCGCCCTCTGGCCCCGGAGCGGCTGCCTCGTCGAGTGATTGTGAATGCCGTGTGCCGACAGGCAAACCCCGTGTATTCCGATCCAGGGTTAGTTTTTGTTGAAAACCAGGAGTCAGGACGTGACGAAAGCCCTTTCTCTCTGATGGAGAGGGGCCAGCTGGACCCAGCAGCACTTCGGGGGGAGAGGGGCTGGTGTCAGGGTCTCCCCAGATCCCTCTGGGAAGGGACTGTGGGCAGTGACCCGGTCTGTGTCCTGGGGAAGTTCCTCTATGTGAGGCCTGGCCTGGCTCACCGCGGCTGGGGCTGGCACGGGGCTCGTCGGCCCCAGCATTCCTGGGTACCGCCACTCTGGAGGGCGGGCTGTGTGGAAAACGTGTGCTCTGCCCATGCCCTGTGCCTTGGGGATTCAGAGATGCAGGGGCTGGGCCCTGCTTCAGGGCACCTCCCGTGCAGATGGGCAGATAGCAGTCGCGATCGCGGCAGCGTGGGCAGTGCCCGCGGAGGAGACGCGAGTGCCCATTCCCACGCAGCTGGGGCTAGTCCCCGGTGCCTCCTCTTCCAGCTCCTCCTTCCTTATGCCCAGGCGTCATCCAGGTGGCACCGTGGGAGGCCGGGCCCTCCTCCGTGAGAGAGGATGGGATCTTGTGCCACGGGTGTTGGCGAGAAAACATAATTAACACCAAATGTCCAGGCGGGTGCCTCCTGGGCAGCCTGTCCCGTGGGCTGTTAAAACTAGACAAGAAGAAAAATAAATAAACAAACAAGAAAGATTCCAGGGGGACGAACCTGTATGGGCTGCATCATGCACTCCAACCCCCAATTCGTGCCCAAGCCCAATCCCCAGGACCTCATAACACCACGGCATTTGGAGGTTAGGCCTTCACACCAATAATTAAAGCTAAGCTGAGATTATTAGGGTCAACCCTAGTCCTCTATGACTGGTCCCCCTTTATAAAAAATGTTTTTATTGATTTCAGAGAAAGAAGGGGAGAGGTAGAAAGAGAGAGAAACATCAATGATGAGAGAGAAACATGGATCGGCTGCCTCCCGCACGCCCCACACTGGGATCAAGCCTGCAACTGGGGCCTGTGCCCTGACCGGGAATCGATCCGTGACCTCCTGGTTCATAGGTCAATGCTCAACCACTGAGCCACACCAGCCGAGCATGACTGGTCCTCTTTTAAGAAGAGGAGGAAGCCCATGCGGAGGCACAGGGGGGAGGCGGCCATCTGCAGCCAAGGAGAGAGGCCTTGGGAGAACCCGCCTGCCCACACGTGATCTCGGCTGCCTGGCCTCCAGACCCGTGAGGAACACGTGTCTGTGGTGTGAGCCCCCGTCCGTGGAGCTCTGTGTGGCCGCCCGAGCCGCCCAGCACCGCCCTGTTCCCTGCAGCGGCCCCGAGGGCTGCCTCCGTCGTGCATCCTTTGAATGGCCGGGATCCTTCTCAACCCCTGGCACAGGCATTGGGGCCTGACCCGGAGAGTTTGGGGACAAGGAGACAAGGGGCTGTCTCTATCCAGTGGTGACGGAATCCTGGTTAGAAGGTGGGAGGGAATGTCGACTTTTCTAGAAACCGGAAGTCGTGTCGAGGCAAAGTCAGGAGAAGCGGCGCGTGCTGTGCGGCGCCTTTGGGAGACTTGGACCCATTTTGAACGGAGCATGAAAAGCCAGAGGCTTCCCGTCCTTCCTCTCTTTTTCCCGGGTTTATTTTTCCAGACGGTGGGTGAGCTGGGCAAAGACGTGTGGCCTCTCCCTCCCCGGGGCGGTGTTGGCAGGACAGCTGCATGTGGGCCCAGGAACCGGCATTGCCTGCAAAGGCGCCCAGGTGCACAGGTGCGCCAGCCTGGGGCCTGAGACGGGGCCCCACGGTCCCCTGGCAGCTGCCCCTCTGCCCACCCTCTCCCACCTCCCCAGGGGGGGTCGGGTGGACTTGGAAATGACCCCCCAAACCAAGAACAAGGACCCAGCGTGAAACATAGCAACTCCCTTCAATAATCAAACGTTTCACCCAACACCGCACTCCCTGGGCCGCCATTGGCTAAAACGAGCGGCTGCCTCTGTGTCCACGCGGCATCCTTTTCCTGGGTTATTTCCCTTCCCCACCCCCCGCCGCCCGGTTCCACAGACCTTAGTGAAGCTATTTTGGGCTTTGCTGACAGCTTCTCTGAGCCCACACTCTGGGTTTCAGCCGCTTCAGTCCTAGCTGTGTGACCTCATTAGATGTGTATTTTTGTAGGAGCCTGTGGGTCGGGCAAGGTGGCACGCGCTGTTTTATTCGAGCATCTCAAGCGGAAACAGCCGCCCCCTCCGTGCCCCCTCCATGACCTCTCTGTGCCCCCTTCGTGCCCTCTCTGCGTTTCTGACGCTGGACCAGGAGAGACAGGCTGAGTCCACTACACTCTTTTCCAAAAAGGCACGGAAATGATGTGCCTCGTAAAACCTGGGGTAGTAGGGGATCCTCTGGTTTGTCAAAATCTTGGAGGTTTTTCTCTCTCCACCTGCCTGCCGTGTGCCTACAGGTGCCGCTCAGGGGGCCACCCAGACTGGGTGTCTCCTCCTCAAGCCGGCACTGCGGCTCTGCACCCCCAAAATGACCTGTGACTCCAGAACTGACCGTGAGGTGGTGTGAGCACAAGGTGCCCGGAGTCAGGACCCTGAGTTCCAGTCCGTGTTCGTTGGCTGGTCACAGGGAGGCGGTGATTCACTGACACCCGATCACACCTCGGCCTCCCGGAAGGCAGGGGAACCCATGGTGGGGCTCAGAGCCGCCTTCTGGGCACGGTCAGTGGAGATAAGGAAGCCGGCAGGCTTAGAAAAGCTGGCATGAAATCTTCCCAGCTGGTGGGTGTGCCGTGTGCTCCGGCCCTGACCCTTGAGGTGTTTAAACAACCGCAGCCAGCGAACCGTGAGGTTCTCAGCCTGTGGAGTCTGCGCTATCCCGGCGCCTGTGGGCCGTGTGGCCGCGTGGCTGGAGGGCGGGGAAGGCGGTGGCCTTGAGGGCAAGCCAGTCTCCTGCACAGCGAGCATGTCGTGGGCACAGCGTGCTCAGCAGTTATTAATGGCCCTTCCCCACCTCGAGGCGGACGTGGGCATAAGGCCACAGCAGGAATCCCGTTGGCCAAGTTCCACGGCATCCAAATCGAAAATGATAGATGAGCTTCCGCCTCCTTTTCTCGGTAACGTTTGTACATGCCTTCTCCATGCACGGGCTTGTTGACTGCCTCCTAAGGGTCACGCAGGTGCTGCATGTGAGCCAGAGCAGATGGGGACCTGCCGTCAGAGAGCTGAGAGGCCACTGGGTGGGCAGGGGGCTGGGCATCGCCCACAGACTACCAGGCCATGAGCATAGAGCGACCGAGGGGGTCCAGGCACCACGTGCCGAGGTACCTGCTTCTCGGGAGCCTGTGGGAGGGCCTAGAGCAATGGGAAGGCTGGGAGCTGACGGACTGGAAGGAGAGGACCCGCTGTGTCCAGGCAAGAAGCGGCCACCCTCCTGGGAGCAGGGGCAGCGTGTGCAAAGGCCCTTCGCGCGGGAAGCACTGCAGGAAGCCAGAGGGCCTGGCACTGTGCCCATCCTCAGGTTCAAGAGCACCATCCCTTTTCCCCTCCCCTGCCCCCGCCTCCGCGAGCGGGCAGCTCCCCGCGCCTCGGCCTCCACGGGGCACGTTGTCTCGTCTCCACTGTGGGCGGTGCTGGGTTACGTCTGTGCCCGGCCCTGTTGTACCAGCTGGGACCTCATGCTGAGGATGACTAATGTCCTCATGCAGTTTGCCTTCCACGGGGCGGGGCTCCGGCAGTGACCCAGCAGGCGTATCGCTCGGGTGTATAACGTCAGCGACCAGTACGTGTTATGAAAAGAATGACAAGGGCTAGAGGGTGCCCGGGAGGCTGTGCTGCTCCTGGTGGGGCACTGGGTGCCGGCGCAGCCTCACATCCCACCTGCCCCCTCCACCCGCCAGCACGGCGCCTCCCCACGGATGCGCGAGGGGAAGAAGAGAAACCGAGGACTCTAAAGGGAGGGAACCAGCAGCAATGACAGCGATCGCCTCAGCGAGGAAATCGCACCCCTCCTCCCCCCGTCTTGAAATGGGACGTGCAGCCATAGCCCGCCATAAGCTTGTTTTATTGTCTGGGAATAATTTCCGTAGCAAGGGAACTAATTTGATTGTGTGGCATAAAGAAAACGTATGTGGGACAATGGGGAAGAATAGAGGCAAAATGAATCCAATACATTTTAATCTCTGCAATACAGATTATATTTTCAATTAAGAAGCTTAGCGCACGCGTGTGCGGCTGCGGGCGCCTCCCGGAGCACTTGCGCGTGTTTATGGGTAACCTCACCCGGCATGAGGAAGGTGGGCGATCGGCGAGCAGCGCCCGTGATCGCCCACTGTCTCTCCTTGATAGCAACGTGGACGACCCGGCCCGTGGCCGCGTGCGGGTGGCACAACTGGAGAAACGTGGACCGTGGACGCTGAGTTGGTGAATGTGATTTCCTAAACGGAACAAGGAAACCTGATTTCCTTCCCACTCAGCCCACACGATGCCCGGCTCCCTCATGTCTGGGGATGGTGGCCACCAGCCCCTCCGGAGGCGGAGCCCAGCGTGGCCACGGGTCTGCGCGGCTTAGCTTTACTGATCGCATTTCGGGGTCGTGGGCTTCGGAGCGGACAGACTTCGCCTTGCTCTGGGGTCTGCCGTCCACGTGTCCAGCAGGGCAAACTGCTGCCTGGGCTCCGAGGGGCAGGGGCGACAGGACATGGGCCCTGGTCCATTTGTCCTGCATCTTAGCTCATCTTCCATCAGCTCCTCGGGCGGCCCATTGTCATTCATCTCCTGCAGGTAAGAGACCCACCTCTGGGCTCATCCAGGAGTAAGTCAGGCAGCGCCTTCTGCATGGGGCATGCTCCTGACTCCTTCCAGCTTCCACTCTCGCCTCCCTCCCAGCGCCGTCTCCTCGCAGCAGGTCCCGGAGCCTGGCTTTGTGGGCTCTCACGCTTCCACTCCCCACCTCTCCTCTGTAGCAGACACGCGATTCAAAGAGCATGAAAGGAATAAAGGGTCATTTAAAACAGGAGAGAGGAGCCTGCCAGGGGGAGCAGAGGCAGATGTGGAGTTAGTTTAAAAACACACATCTATTCTGAGCCATTCCAGAAGGCTGGAGGGGAGGGCGGGGCGGCCCGCCCGCAGGGCCGGGCAGACAGAGAGCAGTTGCGTAAGTAGAACCGGACGCCCTGGGCTCCGGCCACGAGCCAGAGCACGTCAGGTTTGATAGCATCAGCTCGGATGCCCTGGGCCGGATAACGGGCCCAGAATGAGGTCAGAGCTAGGGGAGGGGTGGGGCTGCAGAGCAGAGAGCAGCCCGAGAAAGGGGTCCCAGGCAGACGGTGCGAGGCCGGTGCACCGGAAGGGAGGTAGCCCACCAGGGGGGCGGGAAGCACAAGGCAGCAAGTCCCCGCTTGTAAAATGTGAGGTGATTCATCCCTGCGTGCTTGTGAGCAGTGAACAGCTGGAGCTGCGTGAGGTCACAGCCGTGCGTGGAACATGCCAGGTGCCCAGGACATGCTTGTGGGCCAAGCAGCCGAAGCCAGGGCTGGTCACGCGGGAGGGGAGGGGAGGGGAGGGGAGGGGAGGGGAGAGCTCTGGTCATGCTGTCACTCTCAGGAGTCCTCGCCTTCAGCCGCAGTGGCTCACTGGCCACCAGTCGTGTTCGGGCGGGAATCAGATACGGTGCGTCCGGCGGGCCTCTCTATGGAGCCGGAGTCAGAGAGTCGCCCAGGGCCAGCGCTGTGATCAGGAGACCCCACAGCAGGGAGGGCACAGTCCCCGCCAGGGCGGCCACTCCCCAGATGCTTTGTGTTCCCGGGGCCACCACAGGCCGAGCCTGCTTCCCCGGGGCCGCCCGCACAGAGGCTGGGAGCACTGTGGACCCGAGCTAGCCGTGTGAGGGATGCTGACGCCTGGTGATCTGGAAACAAAACCAGGAGATCTGGGAAACGGACACGCCTCTCAGTGTCAGGAACCATGGCAGTTGACGCTGTTGGCTTTCCCGCTCCTTCCCGGCTCCAGTGTTCAGGGTCCCCCCACTCCCCTTGACAAAGAGCCACGGGGCCAAGTGAGGGCGGGGCCGGAGGCCGGCCGCTGAGGAAGCCTCATCTTGCCTTCCTGTCTCACCGGGTGTTCTCGGCACCCCTTTCCTCGCTTCACCTCAGTAGCTTCTCCTTCCCAGCAGTCCCCGATGACGCGGAAATCCCTTCAAGGCAACTTCCCAGCTCCTGTCCCTTGACGTGTGGGTCTGCAGGGATAGAATTTGTCACTTCCCATTTGTTTCCTTTCTTTCCACCCACGTGGGGCAGAACATTTTATTAAAAGATGTATTTTCCCCCAAAAGCAACTCTTGTTTTAACGCCAGAGGGATTTAAATGCCCTCACAGTGAAATGTACAGTCTAATTATGGAACTTAACGTGACGTTTAGGGAAGGAGTAAAAAACCAGCAATAAATCGCTTCCCCACGTGGGAAATGGGGCACTGACCTCCGCCGGCGTCCGAGGCCTCTCCCTGCCTCCCCTGCAGCGAGGAGGCCCCTCGCCATCCTGACTGTTGGCAGCAATGCCAAGTAGCAGAGATGCCAGGAGTGCCCACGGTGCCATCAGAACGGAGCCGCCTTAGTGCCTGGCACTAAGGGTCCGATTACCTTGCCCTCGCCTGTCCCCTCTGCAGGTAGCAGACGCGGATTTAGGCCGGGTTCCCCCTGTAAGGTTAGCCTTCACTGCTCTGCTCCACCAGGCAGACTTGGGGATGGTCTCCCACGTGCATTCACGGTCTTTTGGGGGAGACAGGGGGGATGTGGGCCGAGAGGCGGGGCTGGCGAGACCTCTGTGTGTGGGTGAAGGGCTTGTGCCTCCTGCAGGCAGAGTCCCCCGCTACCCAGCCTGACGCCTAAAGACGAGCGAAGTGTGGGAGTCTTGGGGCCGACATGTTGCCTTCCTGCCAGTGTCCCCGACATTCTGTGAAGCATCAGCCGAGATGATCACACTGAAAGGACTGTATTCAGTGGCATCATCTCTCCAACCTTTAAGCTCCACGTTACAAACCCACACCCACGGACAACCCTTCGATCCACAGTCACGGAGCTGAGAGGCCCTGTACTTTCATTTCTTGGTTGAAAACATGAGAATCTCAGTAACTTGAGCAGCTTTCTGAAGGTCAGGGAACTAAATGATTACCTGGACGTCAGGTGGACAGGTCGGTAAATAGATAGATAGATTGATAGATAGACGATAGATAAAAGATAAGAGATAGAATAGTGTGTGTGTGTAAGTTAGTGTGAGTGTGTGAGTACATGTGTGAGTGTAAGTATGTGTGTGAGTACGTGTGTGAGTGTAAGTGTGTGTGTGTGTGAGTGTATGTGTGTGTGTGTAGACAACAATTAGATGCATATTCGGCACCAGCGGGAATTACACTACGGCATTTTTTTCAGGGGGCAGCTCACTAAAGTTCAATGTCATTTTGAACAGTGGGGGGCTTTCCTGAAGGCGTTTATTCTCACACTCGAAGCCTTGTTTCTTAGAAATCGCTGGTTCTCCGGGGTAAGCGTGAGTGGCTTGGTGCACGGAGCACAGAGCGACGGATCTTTTCTGCGAGTCCCTCACTCTGGCCGGGTACCAGCCGCGTCACCGTGTCCTGTTCCCTGGCACCTACCTCCCACCTTCCCCGTCTCCGGCAGCACCTTGTTCTCCTGACCTCGGAAAGTTGCCAGCGTTGCGTGTGGCCTCTGTTCTTGTGCCCTGTGCTCCTGTGCGGTGACGTTGGGTGCGGAGAATGAAGCGAGCTTGAGGCCACAGGGTGGGTTCTCTCCACCAGCACAGGCGCGGGCCGGGCCTGCTGCCTTCCTCGTTTGGCAGGTGGGAGGTCCTGGTCCCCCGATGCTGGGAGGTGGTGGTGTGGTAATCCAGCAAAGGTTCCCTAGTCAGAACCTTTCAGGACTCGCACGGTGACGGCGAGGGCTCTTTAGATGCTTGGGGGGCTCTGATGGACAAAGACAAGTTTTCTGCCTTCAGGGGACTAGCTGCAGAGATGGACTGGAGAACGAGGGGACTAGCTCTGGGGGTGGGGAGGAGACTGGGGACCGTGCCCAGCCATAAGTGCCAAGTGTTTAATGAAAAGTTTGGTTAACAAGAACCTCAAAAGAGTAGAACCTCACAGTGGAAAACCTACTCGAAATGCAAGGACTCCAGGGAGAGCAAAAGGCTACCAAATATTCTAGCCCAGGGGTGGGCAAACTTTCTGACTCGAGGGCCACAATGGGTTCTTAAACTGGACCGGAGGGCCGGAACAAAAGCATGGATGGAGTGTTTGTGTGAACTAATATAAATTCAAAGTAAACATCATTACATAAAAGGGTACGGTCTTTTTTTTTTTTTTTTTTAGTTTTATTCATTTCAAACGGCCGGATCCGGCCCACGGGCCGTAGTTTGCCCACGGCTGGTCTAGCCTCTCTGAGCCCTCTGATTTCAGACCTGATCTTCTGGGCCAGCTCATCTATCCCTTATCCATTCATCCATCCATTCATCCATCTATCTACCTACCTATCCATCCATTTATTCATCCATTCATCCATCCATTTATCCATCCATCCATCTATCCCTCATCCATCCATCCATCTATCCCTCATCCATCCATCCATCTATCCATCCCTCATCCATTCATCCATCCATTTATCCATCCATCCATCTATCCCTCATCCATTCATCCATCCATTCATCCATCTACCTATCTATCCATCCATTTATTCATCCATTCATCCATCCATTTATCAATCCATCCATCTATCCCTCATCCATCCATCCATCTATCCCTCATCCATCCATCCATCCATCTATCCCTCATCCATCCATCCATCCATCTATCCCTCATCCATCCATCCATCTATCCCTCATCCATCCATCCATCCATCTATCCCTCATCCATTTATCCATCCATTTATCCATCCATCCATCTATCCCTCATCCATTCATCCATCCATTCATCCATCTATCTACCTATCTATCCATCCATTTATTCATCCATTCATCCATCCATTTATCCATCCATCCATCTATCCCTCATCCATCCATCCATCTATCCCTCATCCATCCATCCATCCATCTATCCCTCATCCATTCATCCATCCATTTATCCATCCATCCATCTATCCCTCATCCATTCATCCATCCATTCATCCATCTATCTACCTATCTATCCATCCATTTATTCATCCATTCATCCATCCATTTATCAATCCATCCATCTATCCCTCATCCATCCATCCATCTATCCCTCATCCATCCATCCATCCATCTATCCTCATCCATCCATCCATCTATCCCTCATCCATCCATCCATCTATCCCTCATCCATCCATCCATCCATCTATCCCTCATCCATTCATCCATCCATTTATCAATCCATCCATCCATCCATCCTCATCAATCCATCCATCATCCATCATCCATCCATCCATCCATCTATCATCTCATCCATCCATCCATCTATCCCTCATCAATCCATCCATCTATCCCTCATCCATCCATCCATCTATCCCTCATCCATCCATCCATCCATCTATCCCTCATCCATCCATCCATCCATCCATCTATCCCTCATCCATCCATCCCTCATCCATCCATCCATCTATCCCTCATCCATCCATCATCCATCCATCTATCCATCCATCCATCATCCATCCATCCATCCATCTATCCCTCATCCATCCATCCATCTATCCCTCATCCATCTATCCATCCATCCATCCCTCATCCATCCATTCATCCATCTATCCATTTACCCGTTTGTTAATTCCTGTGACTAACACCTAGAGAGCATATGCGATCTGTCAGATGCTGACGGCCTGGCGGGCACGAGGGTGAGTCAGCAGACAGGACCATTTGGGAACAGTCTAGGGGGCTTCCCTGTCTTTGAACACACCTCCAACTGTGCTCAGCACAGACAGAGCCCGGCCACTCGCATCCCCCCTCACCCCCGCTCCCATCAGCTCCCAGCAGGAAGGCTGGATCTTGAGCTGTGCTGAGCCAAGTCAGAGCTTCCTCTTGAAGAGCAGGCAGCCTGCTGCGGTCGTGTGGCTGCTTGTGATCATCTTCATGTTCCCTGTGACGGGAAGCAGATTGTACACAAGCTTCTAATGCGTTCCCTGCTTATTTTCCCTAGTTTGACACGTATCAGGACTAACTCACGAAGGACAGCAGCTGGTGGAGATTCTTACCTAAGGAATCCCCTGCTGAGGTTTCTCTTTGCCTGGTTAGGTTGCTTTAGTATCTGTTCCCTCATGCGCATTCCTCCTGCATCCTGACTGTGGGCAAAGAGAGGGGCAACTTAAAAAGCTGTATCCGGAGGAAGCTTTGTTATCATCCACACTTTCAAGAGTAATAAACAAATCCAGCCCGGCCCGCGTGGCTCGGTGGCTGAGCGTTGACCCATGAACACGGAGATCAGGGCTCGATTCCCGGTCGGGGAACATGCCCAGGTTTCTGGCTCGATCCCCAGGGTAGGGCGTGCAAGGAGGCAGCCGGTTGATGATTCTCTTCATCATTCTACCCTCTCTCTCCCTCACCCTTCCCCTCTCTGAAAAAAACAACACAAAAACATATTTAAAAAAAATAAAGAAAATCTAAATGAACAAGCTGGTGAAGGGCTTGGTTCAGTCACGTGCGAGAGTCCACATTGCATATTTCAGCATAAAAACAGAAGCGCGGGCGCGGAAGGACGCGATGTTTCGCTCTGGGTGCTTAAATGGCACATCATCACTAATCAGTCAGTGTCCCTGCGACAGTTCTTGTTAAAGCACTTTCATCGCTATTAAAGGTTTTTAAAAATTTTTACTTAAACAAGTAAACAGTGACCAAGATTAGCATTTGAATTATAGCACAAATGATACTGAAATTAGACGTACCGCCATGCCAGGGGGTACAGCGTTGTCAGAGCTTAACTTTGCGAAGCCCGCCGAGCCGAGACCAGTGTAAGATGTAACGTTTACAGACTGCGACTTGCAAAGGGCTTCATTTGCGCCTTTTTGAAAGTGGGTTTTCCGGTGATGCTTTTCATGTGTTACATTCAGACACCGTTATTTCCGCCTGTTTCTCTTATCTTGCACGCGCTAATGTCCCCCGATTAAGTCTGCGTGTAATTGTCTGGGTTTTTCATGGGCAAAACCTCGCCACCTTCCCCAGGACCTGGAGAGCTCACCTCCCGACAGCCTCGGATTGGGTCTAATTGAAATGCCAGCCCCACGGAGGGGCCGGAGCGGAGTGTGTAATTATGTAATTTCCTCTTGATCTTTCAGAGTCTTCCTGCGAGCGATTAATCAGTATGCAGATATGCTGAACAAAAAATTCCTGGATCAAGCCAACTTCGAGCTGCAGGTGAGAGAAGAAAGGCAGGCGGACATGCCCTTGGTCGGGAAGCCGTGTTACCTCAAATTGCTCCTCTGAGCGCCATCTTTTCTTTCTAATCCGCACACTTACTGGGTCGCCCGTCCAAGGTGTGGGCACGGTGGTTACAATGTGTCCTGTTGGAACCCAGGCTTGAACGTTGTGCCTTCTGGGTATTTGCTCCATTTAACAAAGAAGGGGATGGAGCTGTGGCAAAGAGCAAGTACTGGATCGGGGACAAGGAGGGACTCAGCAGGAAGGCCACGGGGTCTCGGAGTGTGGCTGCCAGGGTTTTCTCAGAGCCTCTAAGGTGGTGGTGGGAGGCCAGCAAGTGGCTTTGCACCCCTGAGCTCAGTGTGAAACCCAGGCACCAAACCCAGGAGAGAGATTGCCCTACTCGTGTGGCAGAGCGGGCATCGGAGCAGGTGCCGTGGACTGAGCCCACGCTCAGCCCGAGCCCCACCCGGGGCGGCCGGCTGGCAACTAGGGAGGGGGCCCATGGTTTGAAACATTCCCTAGGGCAGTAGTTCTCAATCTTGGCTGCACATTAGAATCACCTGGGAATCCTTTTAAAATCCTGATTTCCGGGCCTCATCCTACGGACATTCTGTTTCTTTGTTACTAATATTGTGGCCTCAACCCATAACAAAGAAACAGAATGTCCGGAGGATGAGGCCCAGAAATCAGGATTTTATAAAGATTCCCAGGTGACTCTGATGTGCAGCCAAGGCTGAGAGCCGCTGCCCTAGGACGCTGGGCGGACGAGGTGCCCCGTGGCCGGCCGCTGCTGAGCCGCTAACCCTCTGCCCCCGTCGCTTCCAGCTCTGGAACAACTACTTCCACCTGGCGGTCGCGTTCCTCACCCAGGAGTCCCTGCAGCTGGAGAACTTCTCAAGCGCCAAGAGAGCCAAGATCCTGAACAAGTGAGTCCACCCAGGCAGCCCGATGTCCCCGGGCCTTGCCACCCCCAGGCCGCTCACTGCAGTGAGGAGTTCAGAGGGGGTCTTGGCAGTGGCCGCAGCTCAGCCGTCCTTGGATTCTGTGAGTGTGTGTCTTCCCGCCAAGCCCTGTGCCGCCAGAGGCCTGAGCCCAGGAAAACGCAGCACAGCCGCCGGGGGTGGTCGTGGAGCTGGGCTGGAAGGTAATGTCCTCGGGGGACCAGCCTGTCCCTCTAGGGAGAGCTGAGGCGTCACGTTCAGATTCTCCATCCGAGACTGGCCTGCACCAGCCGCCCTCCTGCTGCACTGGACAGTCGGGTGTCGGGCACGGAGGCCTCACCCTCAGGTGGCCGCGGGCTGGGGTTTTGACTCCTCTGTGACTTCCCAGCCACACGCAGTGGCCTGCACTCAGAGGGCCCTGCCCGTCAGAGGACGGGCGGCTGGGAAACCAAAAGCTATAGCTAATTCCACCAGTTATTACGTTTAATGCGATCAGCCTTTTCCTCGGGCAATAAAGGGAAAGGTAAATTGCTCACCAGCTCATAAAGGCTCATCTTCTGCAGCCTCAGGATTCTGTTTACTCTGGAAACATACACCCCTCCCGGCCCACGGGGAGGAAAATTAGCATTTGTTTTCCTGGTAAACAAAGAACTTGGGGGAATATCTGTTGAGTAGGAGGTGCTAAGCCCTCCCTTGCACTAACTTAATGAAGAAGGGGGGGTGGGCATTGGAAGAGGCGGCCCTGTTCTGTTTGTAGACTCCAGGGCTCACTGTTCTCGGGGCGTGGGAGGTCACTAGGGTCTGCAGGCCCTGATGCTAACAACAGGCACAGAAACACCCCCGCCCCCCTCTTAGGCCAAGGAGCTGGGCTCTCTCACCTGCCCTTAGAGAGTGAAGACAGTGACACAGTGACATTCTCTCATTACCCTCACCACGTCCCCCAAGTCCCACGGTTGAGGGGACTGGGAATGGGGGGGGAGGTAGTGTGTGGTGATGAGTATGTGTGGTTCCCAGCTCCTTCCATCCCCTTTGGTGGCAAAGGAAGGAGTGCGTTTTCTCTTTACGTGTCTCAGTGACGGAAGACGGGGTCGCACTTACAAATATCCTGGTCTGATTCTCACGTGCCCTGAGAGTGACCGGGCGCTTTTCCCGTTCCTGCCTTTCAGGTATGGAGACATGAGGAGACAGATCGGCTTCGAGATCAGGGACATGTGGTACAACCTCGGTGAGTCGCCGCGGTCTCGGCCATCGGGGGACCGTCTCCCGTCCGAGGTGGGGGCGGCATTGGCCCTGTTCATCAGCGTTGCGGCATCTACAAATGTCCGAGGCCTCTGCTCCTTGGGGAAAAATTGCTGTTCGTTGCCAGAACTCTTTTCAGGAAGTAAGAGCTGGGAGACCAAGTGAAAGGAGGAGAATCTGGTAGGCGGGGCAGATAGAAGCGTCTGGAAAGCACTCCGGTGTCAGGCGTCCACAGCTCAGCCCTGGGCGTCAGGAACATTCCCCCACCGCCTCACGCATCCAACCACGTAGCTCACCCTACTACACGTGCCATCAGATGGGCTCCGTGTCATCGACTCTGCCTTCCCAAGGGTCTAGTCCAGGGGTGGGCAAACTTTTTGACTCGAGGGCCACAATGGGTTCTTAAACTGGACCGGAGGCCGGAACAAAAGCATGGATGGAGTGTTTGTGTGAACTAATATAAATTCAAAGTAAACATCATTACATAAAAGGGTACGGTCTTTCTTTTCAATAGTTTTATTCATTTCAAACGGGCCGGATCTGGCCCGCGGGCGTAGTTTGCCCACAGCTGGTCTAGTCCCCACTCCAAACCCGACCCCGGTTTTAGGTCCGCTGCCACCAGGTGGTGGCGGCTCAGCATGCTCACGCCATCAGAGCAATAGGGACATGTGTGTTGAAGGTAAGGAATCCATGTAGGTGTGTATTACTATTCACTTCCCTCTTGGTACTGCTTTGGCCGCTCATGTAAGTTGGGGTATGTTGTGTTCTCATTGTCTTTTGTCTCCAATGTTTTCTCATTTCCCTTTTGATTTCTTCTTTGGCCTATTGGTTGTTGAGAGTATGGTTTTGTTGTTTGCTTTTTGTTTGTTTGTTTTAAATCTATTTTGTTGATTTTTTACAGAGAGGAAGGGAGAGGGATAGAGAGTTAGAAACATCAATGAGAGAGAAACATCGATCAGCTGCCTCCTGCACACCCTCCTACTGGGGATGTGCCTGCAACCCAGGTACATGCCCTTGACCGGAATTAAACCTTGGACCCTTCAGTCCGCAGGCCGACGCTCTATCCACTGAGCCAAACCGGTTAGGGCGAGAGTATGTTTTATTGGGTTTTTTTGTTTGTTTTTTCTTGTTGATAGGATTGCAGATGCGCCCCCCACCCCGTTACCCCCTTTGCCTTTGTCTTCCCAGCCCCTACCAGCCCCCACTTTGCCCACCTCGAGGGCCTTCCTTCTGGACGGTTAAGTCCTGGCAGAGCCCTGACCACGGAGCTAGATACTGGTCCCGGCCAGTCCCCCGTATTCAGGGCCAGGGTGTCTCCAAGGTGAGGCGCCGCGCCCTGTAGCGTATTTTTCCACCCCGGCGCCCACAGCCACTTGTCAGCGCCTGTCCCTCCAGCCGGGAGCGTCAAAGCCGCCGTGACCAGCAGAGCGCTCCGCGCTCCGTGACACTCAAGTTGTGGTTGATGAACAACTCACTGTCACTGTCAACTCTTTTCTGAAACATCGGCTCTGACATTTTTGGGCAAAACACAAGAAAAGTGTCACCAGAGAGACTGGGGATAATGGCGTTTTTAAGAGAATGGCTCGCAGCTGTGACACGCCTTTCAGAAGCACGGAGCGTCTGGGAAGCGATGAGAATCCCCTGAGTCTGGCCTTAGTCACAATATTAATTATTCTGTAAAAGCAGAACCTCAGATTTTTATTATATTCGGATTCCTTATCAAAGGCTATAGTTTGTGACTGTGTCCACCCCATTCAAATGTTAGAAATATATTAAGTTAGACTAAGAGGAGGATTCTGTAGCATGTTAGGTATAGTGATGTGTAAGAGTCAGATTTGTTTAATGGTTCTCTTTCTAGAAATCAGGATCAAATAGCGGAGTTATCAACGAAACTAAGTTCTTTAGACTATCGATTCTATTTTCTGAGCGTGTAAAATTACTGTTAAGGCTGATTAACTGGATAAATTGCTGGTGTTAATAACACAAAATGCCTCAAATAATTCAAGCGTTTAATTCCTGCGCATTCTTCTAGCATATGTTGGAAATGAAATGACATAAATTATAATGGGGTGAAATGAAAATATTTCAAGATTTTTGACACTAAAGAGGGTAGAACTTTATATATATATGTTTGTTTTGTTTTTTACTGATACCAGAGAGGAAGGGAAAGGGAGAGAGTGACAGAAACATCAATGATGAGAGAGGGTCATTGATGGGCTGCCTTCTGCATACCCTCCACTGGGGATCGAGCCCGCAACCCTGGAAATGTGCCCTGACCGGGAATCGAACCGTGACCTCCTGGTTCATAGGTCGGTGCTCAACCACTGAGCCACCCCAGCCGGGTGGAAACGTCCTCTTTATAAGACACTAGAGCTAGAGAGGACTGGACCATCTGCTCAGACGCCCTCGCCTCACCCCGTACTCATTGTCCACAAATTGAGATGCGGGTGTTGTATCTCCCAGCCCCGCTCCGTGCAAGGCTGGGGACCCATGAGCTGCTCGCCTCCTTTGGCTGTGGGCTCACATCGTGTACTTGTGAAACGGTGTTTGTCTCCTCTAACAGAAGTCAGGGCTACAGACTTCCTATTGGATGTTTCAGTGGCTTCAGTTACAACAATCAAGACTCCGTCCACTTCTCCCACACAAGGCTAGGGCGTCCATGATGCCCCCAGATGAGGTGGATGCCTGTTCATTCCCACGCCCCTGGCACCCACATCGCGTGGCCTGTGTCCTTGTGTCCACTGAAGCCCATTCCAGAATCCTTTTTTAAAGACTTTTCTAACGAATGGGTGTCTTTACTCAAGGTCAGCACAAGATAAAGTTCATTCCGGAAATGGTCGGCCCCATGTTGGAGATGACGCTGATCCCCGAGACGGAGCTGCGCAAGGCCACCATCCCCATCTTCTTCGACATGATGCAGTGTGAGTTCCACTCCACGCGCAGCTTCCAGATGGTAAGGGTGTGTGTTTGTGTGTGTGCGTGTGCGTGGGTGTGGGGTGGGTGTGTGTGGGTGTGTGTGGGTGTGGGTGGGTGTGGGTGTGTATGGGGGTGTGTG
This sequence comes from Myotis pilosus, assembly GCA_036010255.1. Lineage (NCBI taxonomy): Eukaryota > Metazoa > Chordata > Mammalia > Chiroptera > Vespertilionidae > Myotis > Myotis pilosus. The sequence continues at coordinate 2,952,382 of JASKON010000014.1, forward strand.
TGTGTGGTGTGTGTGTGTGCGTGCGTGTGTGTGGGGGGTGGCTGGGGGTGTGGGTGTGGGGTGTGTGGGTGTGTGGGGTGGGGGGTGGGGGTGGGAGGGCGAGTCAGAAAACCTTGAGAAAGACTTGCAGGTGGCTCTGGTGTCCATGGCGCTCACCTGGAGGCCCTGCTTGCCCACACTTGGGAGGGCCCCTCCCAGGACTTCCTGCTGCCGGGCCTGCCCCTGCTCTCAGCTGTGGGGGAACTGTCTCCGTGTTTAGCTTTTCTTACTCATTTTGTCGGACCTGCTCAGCCTCCTCGGCGTAGGCGCCAGAGCGTTTGCTCCGATTCGCTGTGTCCTCTCGGACCCGCTGCGCTTTGCCGACGTCTGTTATCTTAAACCGGGTGGACCGTGTTCCTGCCGAGGGCCGTTTGGGTGTTTATAACTTCGTCCGCGGCCACACACAACTATCCACGTAAAATGAGCCTGCTCCGCTGCGGTCACACATTTCACTAACTCGCCCCTCACGCCTTGGCAGGGCCAGACCAAGTGATTTCGAGGGCCTTACCCGGCGCGAGGGCCGGACGTTCCCCACCCCTGTTAAAGTCCGAAGGCTCGGCTTTCGTTCTCCTAACGGGGTCCCTGAGCTGGGCGGCGCAGATGCGAGTTCCTGGATGAAAGCGTGTGTGAGGGGCTCTGAGCACGCAGGGTCGGGAGGAAGGACAGCCCGAGCCATTGGCCCTTGAGAAGTAGCAGCACCTGCTCCTGGGTCCCATGGAAGCCCGTGAGGGGCCTACGTAGTCACGGGTGGGCACCCACGCATGTGCTCAGACATGCAGTGGTGTGCTTGGTCACACATGCACGTGCTCGGACATGCAGTGGCGTGCTCAGGCACACACATGTGCTCAGACACACAGTGGCGTGCTCAGACACACACACATGTGCTCGGACACGCAGTGGCGTGATCAGACACACACATGTGCTCGGACATGCAGTGGCGTGCTCAGACACACACACGTGCTCAGACACACAGTGGCGTGATCAGACACACACATGTGCTCGGACACGCAGTGGCGTGCTCAGACACACACATGTGCTCGGACACGCAGTGGCGTGATCAGACACACACACATGTGCTCGGACACGCAGTGGCGTGATCAGACACACACATGTGCTCGGACATGCAGTGGCGTGCTCAGACACACACACATGTGCTCAGACACACAGTGGCGTGCTCACACACACACACATGTGCTTGGACACACAGTGGCACGCTCACTACTGGGCAGGTGGTTTGGCCGTGATGCTTTGCAGAAGCCAAGACAAGGATCCAGGCGAGAGGGCGTCCTCTGCATGGAAGCCCTTTGTTTAAACATGGCAGCACTTCAAGGGAGGGAACAGTGACTTCACGTAGATTTTAAGGAATTTTGAGAAAAATTCCTACATTGAAGGGAAATGAACCTGTCCCTCACGCTGGCATGACTGTGGTGGGAGCGAGGATTTACAGGGGTTTCCTTCCCCGCCTGCACTCCCTACTCGATGGAGCTTTGCGTTTGCGGGTACAGTTCCCTGGCCATTCGTCACCGCGATTGCCTGCAGGTGGGGGTAGCCATGAGGAACAGCCGTGCTGCTCCCTGGAATGAAAGCAAGGTGCAGAGCTAGAGGGACCTCGGCTCTGCATCAGAGTTGAGTTTAGAGTAGAAGTCAGGTGGACCAAGGTTCCTAGCTTAGGCCGTTACCATCCGGGCTTTGAACAAGCCACTAAGTCTCCAATACAGAGCTGCAAAATGGGTGTAAACATAAATGTACTCGAAAGGGGTGTTGTGAGAAGTAAAATCAAACCCATAAAACCCACCTTCCCTCCCTCGCTCCCTCCCTCCTTCCCACTTTCCTTCCTCCCTCCCTTTCTCTCTCTCCCCCGAGGGGTGGGGATGGTTTCCTCACGTTCACTTATTGGTCAGAATGGAGAGTCTGTTGTGGGCGGACAGCTGTGTTGGTCCCTCTGCCCACCCCCTGCCTTTGTGCCAGTGTAACTGCAATGTTGTCAACATTGTCCACGTTCTCTCGTTCTTTTTGTTGGACAACATTCCAAAGACAGCAGCTCACCGTGCTGCTAACGCGCTGGCGGGACATTTCATGAAATGCCTCAGCCAACCTCTTCTTCATCCCCTTGGATGGGCACGTAGGCCACGTGCAGGTGGTCTCTCCGAATAAACGTGCAGCGAGCACTCGCATGCTGCGTCCTGGGGTCCCCAGGAGGACACTCCAGAGGGGGGTGCTGCTGGGCTTGTCTGCGGTCTGGTCGGTGCTCCCACTACCAGGTTCTCACTGGCCTGACTCACCCTCTTCCCTGTCCGCGTTGCGCCTGCATTGTTGGTGCCCAGGCAGCAGGGAGACGAGAGTGCCTCCGAGAACCTCAGCTTGGTGTCTACTCTGGCTGTGCCCTCCGGGATGACCCCTGCCTGCCCTCATTGACCACAGGGACGACAGCCCCCCTCCATTGTCTGCCCTGTTCCTGGGGCCATGGTAATGTCTCTGTCCCGTGCCTGTGCCCCTCTGTCCTGCGTCTCTACGCAGCAAAAGTCTTCTCTGCCTCTTCCGTTCTCCTTGAGAGCTTCCGACGCTCTGGCCGCCCGGGGCCTCCAGCCTCTCCGACACTCGGTCTGACCTGGTGCCCCTGTTCTTACAGGTGGCCCGTGCCCCTCTCCTCTCCTGTCCCCGAGTCCCAGCAGACACTTTCTCCGGTCTCTTCCTTTGCAGAGAAAACAGCAATTGTGCTCACCGTCCCCGGGGCCCAGGGGGCTGTTTACACTTAAACTAGAACTTTGGGGGATATTGATTTTTTCTTTTTCAAAGGAGAGATTCTCCGTGTGAGCTTTCAGCTTCTGCTCAGCCAGCCTGAGAGCTTTGGGCGTCCGAGTCTTAGCAGCGCTTAGATCATGCAGACCTGCCGGGCCATGGGGCCCCGTGGCTCCCCTCGCCCCACCTCCCTGAGTCCCCTGCCCCCCAGTGAGTACCCCTTCCCGTCTCAGACTCACTGGGTTCTGCTTCCTGCGAGAAGCACACTTCTCCTCTCCTGGCACCTGCTCAGAGTCCCATTTGTTATGTCTTTGGAAAATACAGAACTCACAGCCGAGCGTGGCTGCAAATGACCATGGGGGCTCTAGGCCATTAATAAAAAGGGACCGGAAAGGGCTGCACAGCAAAATAAGATTTCCGGTCACAGAGCTGTTCCGGCCATCTCCGCGCGAGTCCGGAAAGTGTGCCAGGACTTCCGGAAGCTCCCGGTGGCGGTAAGGCCTCTGCACACGAGTGGTCTCGGTGCCCACGCTGTGCCCGCGTCGCCGTGTGAGTGCCGGCCCGCGCCCGCGCTGCTAACCAGAAGCAAGTAGTCGAATGACCCGAGTGGGTGTGGGCAGCTTTTGCTACTTGATGGGGAAGCCGAGGCCTTTTGCTCTGGAAGATGAATGTGAACGCATTTGGTGGCGATTTTATCGTGTTTATTCTCCAGTTCGTTGGGATTGTGCTGGTTGCTGTATTTTGATTTCAGTTTCAGAGTCATACCTGAGTCTGTCGTTTTGGATGCTTAAAGGGGAAATACGGACAAGATTAAGCTATTATTTCATTAAAGCACAGACCCGAAGCAGTTGGAGAGATCATGGAAACCCTTACCCTTGATTCCAAGAGTTCTAATCCCATTAAATTCTGTTCTTAAAAGCCCTCCAGTCCACAGGTGCCCAAACTCCCAGCATCTTCTTTAACCAAATCGAATGGGACTCCCTGTGGGGCGTGTTCCCGGCGTGGGCCGTCACTGCAGGCAGCCGGGAGCCCCTCCGCGATCCGGTCACGCACCTGCCTGAGGTGCTGCCAGGTGAGCAGCCGGCAGCCCGGACCTGACCAGGCCGCTTGGGTTTAGGGCCTCAGAGCCTCTGGCCTCCTGAGTATTTCACAGAAGCTTCAAGGCCAGCGAGCCGCCTGCTTGCTGGACACGGAAGGACGTTGAGATGTTAGAGTGGGATGTGGAGCGCCAAAGACTAATTAAGTGTGTAATTAAGTTTACGAGCGGTTAAGCAAGGACTGCAGGACACATGAAAACATGAGTGTGTCTGAGCGGAGTGACAAACTGCGGGAATCGATGCTCCATGGGTGTCACCACGCGAGCCCGCACCCAGGTTGGTGGCGAGCAGCTGCCCTCTGCCCAGCCATGCCAGTTGCTTCTCTCGGGCCACGTTTTCCACGCAGACACCCCTCCTGTCCCTGCCACGGCCAGGGGCGTGGTCCTGCCCTCTCCGGGATGGGGCAGAAGCCGGAACTCCAATTCCTGGACTCCTGGATGCTCCCTGCTGCCAGGGGGGCCCTGGGCCTCGGTCCCGTGTCCGGTATCTCATGAGCATTTTGAAGACCAGGAGGAAGCAGAGCGCGCTGGGCAGCGTCAGTGCCGCCGCCGCTCAGGTTCACCTGCCGCAGACGCCTAGCATGTTCCCGGATCTGCTGCCCCAGCTCTGGGCAACCTCTAGGCGCCACATCTGCTGGGCAATATTAGGCAAACCTTCCCTGCCCGGCCCAGTTGCCCAACTTGCTCGTACATATCCCAGGCGGGTGGCTGCAAAGTGCAGGCCTGGCTGCATCCGTTTATAAGTGCATGTAGGCCTTTCGCCTTCACCCAAAACACAGACCTGCTTCTAAACCAAATGGAACAGGCTTTGGCCTATCCCCAGCGGAGACCCTGCGCCCCAGGACCGCTTACATTGGAGCCGGTAACCCCAGGTTAGCCGAGGCACTGAGCAAGGCTTCCTTTCCACGTTAGTTTAATTAACAACGATGTCCGTACCCCTGCGAGCAGCCCCGCTCCTCCACGTTCAGTGTGACCGCACCTTCCAAAAGCCCTGCCTCACGTGGCCTCTTCCGCTCCACATTCTCGGACGGCAGCTGGCTCGGACGCACAGGGCGCTCTGAGCAGTAGTTTCAGTCCGATGCCCTGTGGGTATTTTTATTATTATTTTTATTTCAGAGAGAGGAAGGGAGAGGGAGAGAGAAACATCCATATGAGAGAGAATCATGGATCGGCTGCCTCGTGCACGTCCCCTGCTGGGGATCGAGCCCACAACCTGGGCATGTGCCCTGACCGGGAATCGAACTGTAACCTCCTGGTTCATAGGTTGAAGCTCAACCACTAAGACACACTAGCCAGGCCCCTGTGGGTATTTTTTTAAATTTTTAAAAGCTGATTTCAGAGCAGAAGGGCGGGGGGAGAGAGAAACATCAATTATGAGAGAATCATGGATCAGCTGCCCCCTGCACGCCCCACACTGGGGATCAAGCCAGCAACCCCGGCATGTGCTCTGATGGGACTCGAACTGTGACCTCCTGGTTCATAGATCGACGCTCAGCCCCTGAGCCACGCCAGCCGGGCCGCGGTGGGTATTTTTGTATGATATTGGCCATTCAGAAAAGAGAGGAAAATGCTTGGACTGACTTCATTATCACACAAGGGAGCTCCCGCCCCCTTTCCAGCAGTAAATAAACTCCCATGGGGAACCTGCTGCAGATGACCCAGCAGCAGGCAGGTCCGGGGATAACCTGCACGCACTCTCTCCCCTTCGGTCTGGCAGCTTCACTTCGTTCCGATTACAACCCTCCCCAGGACTCTGTCTCCAACCAGTGGCTTCTAGCACCTTCTGGAAAACTCCCCGCCCGAGGACCCTGGGATGCTTGCTGCGGGTCTGTGGGTTGAGTCCTTGCCGACAGACAGCACGGGGTTGCCAGGTGGTGCGGATGGCCTGGTGTAGACCGGAGGTTTGTCAAACGAGGACCAGCTGGGTGTCTGATTTACGTATCATTCACGGGCTCTTTTTGGAAGACACTAGCTTCCTCAGGCTCAATCTGATCGGCAGCCTAACGAGCCGGGCTCCCCTGCTGTCCTCACTGGTGGCAGCTCGGTTTACACGGGAGCAGAGAAAACATGCCGTGTCCAGTAGGAAGACGCCCAGTTCAGTGCCGTCTGATGGGCTAGGACAAGTTGTCTGGAATGCTCACGTACTTTTGCCTGCGTGAGGGTCACTCGTGTTTTTCTGCACTCCCGCTGCCTTCTGTGTTGGGTGCTCAGGCCACACGGGTGGGATTGACTCATGCGTTTTCATGACATGGAGTCTCATTTTGTATCTCAGTGATTTCTCCTGAAGCATCAGCCCTCCCCATACCAGCCCCGGCTGGGAGTGCCACCTCCCGCATGGGAGCCCGCAGGACCCGCCCTTTGCAGAACGCGCCCCTGTGAAGAGCAGAGGGGTCGCGGGTTATCCAGAGGCTGCTACTTACAATAAAAGCCATCGCGTGAGGCTGCAGGTGGAAATGAAAAGCAGGTCACCTTTCTCCTTCGATAAATCCCTCGCTCCTGTGTTGCTCCCGTCCCTGCTCTGCTGAGGCTAAACAGAACCAAAAAGCGGGAGGCTGGTCGGGGGAGAAGATCAAGGGGGATTGTGGGGGTTCGCCGAGGCCCGGGCTCTCACGAGGTTGCCGAGCGCTTGAGGTCGAGCGGGAACCAGTGCTTCTCTGTGGGCCTGTGGGCAGCTCCGTTTCATGTGCAGTGGGTGGGACTGTGTCCAGGCTGCTCCTGGGGCTGCCCAGACCCCTGCCCTCTGCTCCATGGGGAGCCACAGGCAATAGCCACTGCACCTGCCACGCCCAGAGTCCCCAGGGCAGGACCTGTGACAAGCACTCGGACACGTGTTCACGCGTGGCTTGCATGGCCAAGAGAGCAGGCGTGTCTTAGAAGCCTGCCAGCCAAACCCTCTGCTGACAGAGTGAGCCCCCCTGGCTGCATGCAGCACCCGCTCTATCCAGGAATTTACATGTACATCACGTGTGGTCCTCTCAGCGTCACCCATGCCAGGTGCTGTCCTAGGTGTTGGGGACACAGCCGTGACCAAGAGAGAAGGAACGCCTTCATCTCCCGCAGCTTAAACTCTGTGGGATCCTGATAATAAGGGGGAGGCTGGGGTGGTTGCCTGGAGACGCAGTGTCTGAGCAGATATATTCATGGGACCCAGCGACCCTTACATACATGCAGTCCATGGTGTGCTTGCCTCCGGCGCCCGAACTCAGCCGTGTTTCCTTCAGGCCCTCCTGCCCCTCATGCCTGCCTGGCCAAGGTCGGTGGCTGACCTCAGGACCCCCTACACGTGGTGGTCACCTGGCCGGAATCCCAGTCCTCAGGGGGCTCTGAATTCTGCCAGGGAGAGGGGGCTGGGCAGCCAGGATGGGGACACGTGTGTCATTGTCAAGGTTGTATTTCCAGTTCGATCAGCTACGGGGCGTCATGGAGCCTTGAAAAACATTTAGAGACTTGCACCTCACAGATCCGTTTCCCCCAAGCGCAGGTCCGAGGGCCAGGCAGGGGTTGTGACCATTCCTTGCACCGTGGTCTCTACACGCCCCAGCCCAGGCTTTGGGAGGCGTGTGGGTGTGTCTCTGGCGACGGTGCCTCTCTTTGTCTTACAAAGTTCTTTCAACCAGAGGGAGGAGTTCCCCGGTGCTCCATCGGGGCCCTGATGTGTTCAGATTCCTGGGGAGCAAACGCCATCTGTCCTCCATCCTTCCTTCCCCGGGAGCCATGGAGCTCTTTTAGATGTTTCTTATTCCTCACAATGAAGTTCGGGACGTGGTCTCACGTCCTCATGTCACACCGTAAATGTTCCCTCCCGTTTCCTTTCTTTCTCTGGCTCCTGTTCCTGCTCTCAAGATCCACACGTTTAGACCCCGTTAACCAGGGAAGGAAACAGAGGGGTCCCCGGTGACGGGGGACCATCAGCAGTCTCCGGGGGCTGGGGGACAGCACTCCGAAGTGAAATCCAGCTTCGAGGCGTGGGGGGCTCTGAGGGTGACCCCTCACTGATGAGCAGATGCCGACGTGGTGGAGGCACATGCTGTTGGCGGCCGTCACAGGATGAGACGCCCGCCACGCTGCTCGCTGACGCGCTGTCTGTGTGATTACAGTTCGAAAACGAGATCATCACCAAGCTGGACCACGAGGTGGAAGGTGGCCGCGGGGATGAGCAGTACAAAGTGCTCTTCGACAAGATGTGAGTGCTGCTCCGCGGGGCGGGGTGCGGTGGGTGCTGCGGGCGGAGACGGGGGAGGCGGCGAGCCCACAGTGAGCCCTGCAGCCCCGCAGTGATGCCCCGGGGTCCGCGATGGGAAGTCCTGCCCCCTGCACAGCACCCCCGCGGGGCTGGGGCCACGTGAACACGGGTGAACATGGGTGAACACGTGCGGCTCCCGCAGCCTCCTGGAGCACTGCCGGAAGCACAAGTACCTGGCCAAGACAGGCGAGACGTTCGTGCGGCTGGTGGTGCGCCTGATGGAGCGGCTGCTGGACTACAGGACCATCATGCACGACGAGAGCAAGGAAAACCGCATGAGCTGCACCGTCAACGTACTGGTGAGCGATCCCCCCCCACCCCCGGGTTCCCCAGGTCCCGGTGACCTCTGGCCCCGGTGACCTCTGGCCCCCGGCTTCCCGGGCAGACAAGCCTGCGCTGCCGTCTCCGGGCCTGTATAGCCACTGTTGTTCCCAGCAGAGAAAATGCATGTTTGGGGTTCAGTGGCCTTTCCTCCGTCACCTGATAACCCCACAATCTGCACCTCCTGGTCGGGAACTCTGTTGTGTGGCCTCAGTCCTCTGTGCCATCTCGCCAAGCAGGTCCGTCCGAGAGTGGCCGACTCGTGGTTATTTTACAGACACGGTTCCTCTCTTCGTGGCCCCTCCACGGTGGTTCCGACTGGAGTTCTAAAACTCTGAGCACCTGCCTCAGTCGTGAAGTAGAGGATTGAATAGGATGCAAAGTGTAGGAACTGTGATCATTGGGATTGCCCCTCCTCGACCCCTCCCCGCCATAAAAAGGGAAGGCGTGTGCACCTTGGTTTTGCATCACGTGTGACCCTGTGGCCTTAGTGCAGAGCGCTGGGCCCCTGCGGCTGTGCTGGACACATGTTGAGGAACCGTGAAATTTCACTGTGCATGTCATACCCTTTCTAGAACAGGTTTCTTAAAGGTGTTGTGCTTCGATTTTTCAGAATTTCTACAAAGAAATTGAAAGAGAAGAAATGTATATCAGGTATGTAGGTGCCGTGTGTGTCGCGCCCTCTACGTGTCTGTTACAATTGCGCGGGTCACGCCCACACCAAGAAATGTTGAAGAACCACGGGTTCATCGTGTGGGAGTCGTGCAGCCTAGAGGTTGGATTTGGGGAGCACCCATATGTGTTCGGGGCCTGTGTGCAGTCGTCCAGGCCTGTGCGGAGGTTGGGGTGCGGTGGGTCGTCATACTTAGCCAGCTCAGAAGCAAAGACATAGATGATTACTTCGCTGGGGTTTGTACTTCTTGGCCACAGATCAAATGAAAAGGCCAGTTTTAACCGTGAACTGCCACACATCCAAAAAGGAAACCATAGCCACGATATCTTGAATTTAATTTTAAAAAATCAATTTGCAATGAATAGTATAAAAATAAATATATAACTCACCATTCGGGCGTTCTTGAATAGTTTCAGCTGAAAATTCTCACGGAAAATGACTTTAAAGTTGGTCAGGGCTGCCACTTAGGGAAACATTTTTTTTTTTATAGACGCGCGTGGCGTGCGGGGAAGGTCCGCCGCTTACACCTACAGACGCTTACAGCGCACAGTGGGTTAACTTTACTGGAAATAGGAGACATGAAAGGTTTCAGTCCGTTCTTATTCTGACCCAATCGCCTCGTGTTTTGTACTTTCTGCTGGGTTTTTCCCTTCGCCCGCCTGCCTCCTGTTAGGGGCCAGCGTCACACCCTCAGCAGACCCCCATTAGGGACGCACTCCACGGGCGCTGGTGTTTAACGATGGGTTTATCACACCTCCATGGTCTGCCAACTTTGGATTTTTATTTTTATTTTATTTTTTTACTTTTCTCCTTTTTTTAAAAAAAAGTGCCACACGACTATAATAATGCACTTTGGGGAAAACAACCAAGTTCCTTTTTTCCAAAACTGTCGGTTGCTTCACATTGATTTCTGTATGGCAGGACCTTCTTTGGGTCATAGTCACCATCACCCTCTGAGTCCTTTTTCTTACCGATTTGTGTTTTTATGGGTTTGGGGGCCTATGGATTCCATCGTCACGTAAGAAAATCACAGTCAAGCACTGTGTCGTCTCATTTCACACGGACGGAGACAACTCAGAAAGGTGGAAGGAATGAGAAACCTGGAAGCGCCCGAAGTGCCGTCTCCCTCCCTGTTCCGTCTCCAGTTCTGTCCCGAAAAGAGACGGCGTGGGTTTGAAACGTTAACGGTTGCCTGTGACCCTGCGGGGGTTAGTGCTCCCTGCAGCAAACGTGCCGTCGCGTGGCGGACGGAGAGCGCTGGGTAAAGAAAGCACAGCTCGATTTATTGCTGGAGGGAGATGTGGCTCTCGCCGTCATTGACGCAAACCATCCGGTGACATTGTAAGAACGCGCCTGTGTTTTCCCGCCTCAGGTACCTGTACAAACTGTGCGACCTGCACAAGGAGTGTGACAACTACACGGAGGCGGCGTACACCCTGCTGCTCCACGCGAAGCTGCTGAAGGTAAGGAAACCGCCGCGCCGCGGCCCCGTCGCCACCGGTGCTCACGTTGCGTCCGGCTGCTTCTCGGGGCCGTGTCAGGAACCCACACGGTGAGGTTCCTTCTGTGGTGTCGGCTACATGCAGCGGCAGCAACCGAGACATTCAGGAAATGCCTGGACGGTAGGTTGGCCCCAGTGGAGGCAGATTTGACAGGATGTCACAGCAAGTTGTCACTCAGCGTCGTAAACACGTAAACGCCGATCACTGGCTGTCAGCTGGCAGGTAGAGACCCCGCAGGGACTCATCACGCCAACCAGGCGCAGCTACGGTGGGGAAGGGCGTCCGCCGGGGCATGTCGGGGCTGGAGGAGCCACAGGAGGGGCGAGACACACCCTTACCGACCCCGGCAGAGTCCCAGGCCAGGGTGAGGGGATCCCACACCACCTCCAGGTTCACATTTTAGAGCATGAGCAAGTCATCGGAGCATCTTTCTAGCTATAGCCTCACTTCTTTAAACATAGAAAAGCATCCCAGTCCATCCCAGGTGTGACCAGGCTCATAGCTCATCCCAGTCCATCCCAGGTGTGACCAGGCTCATAGCTCATCCCAGTCCATCCCAGGTGTGACAGGCTCATAGCTCATCCCAGTCCATCCCAGGTGTGACCGGACTCAGAGTCCATCCCAGTCCATCCCAGGTGTGATTGGGCTCAGAGTCCATCCCAGTCCATCCCAGGTGTGACCGGACTCAGAGTCCATCCCAGGTGTGACCAGGCACAGAGTCCATCCCAGTCCATCCCAGGTGTGACAGGCCCATAGCTCATCCCAGTCCATCCCAGGTGTGACCGGACTCAGAGTCCATCCCAGGTGTGATTGGGCTCAGAGTCCATCCCAGTCCATCCCAGGTGTGACAGGCCCATAGCTCATCCCAGTCCATCCCAGGTGTGACCGGGCTCAGAGTCCATCCCAGTCCATCCCAGGTGTGACAGGACTTAGAGTCCATCCCAGTCCATCCCAGGCGTGACAGGCTCATAGCTCATCCCAGTCCATCCCAGGCGTGACCGGGCTCAGAGTCCATCCCAGTCCATCCCAGGTGTGACAGGCTCATAGCGCATCCCAGTCCATCCCAGGTGTGACCAGGCTCAGAGTCCATCCCAGTCCATCCCAGGCATGACAGGCTCATAGCTCATCCCAGTCCATCCCAGGTGTGACAGGCTCAGAGTCCATCCCAGTCCATCCCAGGCGTGACAGGCTCATAGCGCATCCCAGTCCATCCCAGGCGTGACCGGGCTCAGAGTCCATCCCTGTTCTTTCCAAGTGTGACAGGGCACCATCAGCTTCCACGTCTGTGTTTCCAGACCTGCCAGTTTCTCTCCTTTGGACTCCAGCCCACTTTGCCTCCTCAGGGCCTCTGCACAGGGAGCTGCCTCGTTTCCAGGCCCGGCAGCCTTGTGACAGCAGCACCAAGCGTCCCAGCATTGCTGCCAGTGAGGGCTCTGAATGCCGAGCTCCCTGCGCTTTCTGCCCGAGGGTGGGCAGCGGGGCCTGGCCCTGTCCCGGTGGCAGGACTCATGCGCTGCTTTCTCCTCAGTGGTCGGAGGACGTGTGCGTGGCCCACCTCACCCAGCGGGACGGGTACCAGGCGACGACGCAGGGGCAGCTGAAGGAGCAGCTGTACCAGGAGATCATCCACTACTTCGACAAAGGCAAGGTGAGGCCGTGCGGCGCTGCTCCCCAGTGCCCTGCGTGCACCTGCCGTGCACCTGTTCGCATGCACCTGCCCGTGCCACGTGCACACGCTTTGAGCTGCGTGCTTGTGGCCCCGGCATTGGTTACAAGTTGTGTGTTGGAGGGTTTTGTTGCAGAGGCCGTAGGTTAGCCCAGTGGTCGGCAAACTTATTAGTCACCAGAGCCAAATACCAACAGTACGACGATTGAAATTTCTTTTGAGAGCCAAATTTTTTAAACTTAAACTGTATAGGTAGGTACATTGTTATTAACTTAATTAGGGTACTCCTAAGCTGGCCTTTGCTAAACACATCCTCATTTTATAATAATAAAGCCACCAACACAAAATAATTACAATTCTTAAATTGATGACAAAAATACCTGTAGGATTTGCAGCTGGTTGGAAAAATACAGGTAACTTTATGCTTCGAGTAGGTACTTTTGTCACCCGCGCGCGATTTGTGGATGCAACTAGCACTAACCACTGCACAATGAGACTGCCGACTGACTGGCTCTCTCAATTCGTGCATGAGTCACGCGCACCTCCCCCGTGCTGCGTATCCGGCGGCCGCCTGTGCCGCGTCTCCCGTCGCCTGACCAACCGACTGACACCCCCCCACTTCTTCTAACGCCACTTCTTCAAAATAGACTTGCCCAGGCCGAAAACCGACTTCTGCACATGGGCCACGAAGTTTCAATCGCACTGTACCTGCGTGCCCGCACGTGGTATTTTGTGGAAGAGCCACACTTCAGGGGCCAAAGAGCCGCCTGTGGCTCGCGAGCCGTGGTTTGCTGACCACTGGGTTAGACAAACACAGATTCTTGCAAGAATGGTCGGCTTTTCCTGCCCCGACTCCTGCGTGCCTGTTAGAAATAGCCATCTTCGTTCAGCGTGATCACAGGAGTCCCCGGTGTGAGCTGGGACGGCACGCAGGCAGGGCCTTCCCGCGCCGGACAGACGCGGAGGGAACTGCAGACACGGCTCCATCCGGCCTGCGCTCGGCGTCACTTCTGCGGCGCAGGAGTGTTCAAATCCCAGGACTTTGGCTCGATTTCATTTTAGGGGGAAATTGCAATTCTTTAAAACTATCTGCTCAGTAAGGGAACGATGCCACAGTTCAACTTGAGACCAGCCGCTGCTGGGGTCACAAAACTGAGACATGGAAACGAATGGGCAAAGGGTGGCTCGGGCTCATGGACACAGGCTGTCACCTGCGGAATTAAGGAGCCGTCACTCTGTCCTCAGTGGGGGACACGGCACACCCAGAGCTGCTCTCACTGCCGTAAACATACGCAGCTTCCCAGGGGAGAGGGGACTCACAGGCCCAGGCGAGATCTGCCTGCAAAGACCGGGAGCAGGCGCTCCGGCAGCCCGTGGGCGTGGCGTGGCCGTGGACAGCGTGGTGACTGCAGAGACACCCACAGTTCCGGCAGGAAGCTGGGTCGGGTGCTAGCAGTGGCTCAGTAGTTGAGCGTCGACCTCTGAACCGGGAGGATTAAGGTTTGATTCCCGGTCAGGGCACGTGCCTGGGTTGCAGGCTTGATCCCCGATTGTGCAGGAGGCCGCCAGTCAGTGACTCTCTCTCATCATGGATGTTTCTGTCTCCCGCTCCCTCTCCCTTCCTCTCTGAGGTCAGTAAATGATATATTTATTTAAAAGTTTTTTTCTCTAGCTTGTGCTCCAAAAGCAGCAGCCCAGAGGATGGTCTGTTTCTTTATATCGGACACTCCTCCGGCTTTTGAATGACGTGGTTATCTTCCTGTATTTCTTCCACGGGAAATCATTCTTTTATTTTTGTGCCTTTTCCCCCGTTTTAAAAAGTTTTCAGTGTCTCTCAGCTCAGCCCCTGTTCCTGTTTTGTTTTTTGCCTTTTTCTCCCTCTCCGTAAAATGTCATTTCCGTCTCTGTCCCCTTTCATTCTTGTTCGGTTCTTCCTTCCTGGGCTGACAGTGGCTCCCAGCCCTTTCCTATTGTGCTGTCACCGCCGCGCCGGCGTCCCCCGAATGCCTCCTGTCGGGTGTAATCAGGGCGGGCGGGCGCTCCTCCCTGAACACGCTCTGAATTGCCTGTCTCATTGTGCTCCGTGGAGGCCTAGTAATTTCCAGTAAAGCCTTTCACACCGGCGCTCCCCTGACAATGACCGACTTCTCTGCGGAGGAGGAGTCCAGAATAGACCTGACGGTCTGGGAGGGTCCGCGCTCACCTCCCTGCGCTCACCGCCATGAGGGCCCCTCGGAACCCAGAGCCCAGGGCAGCGGCATAGAGGGGCGGCTGGCAGCCCACGGGCAGCGGCCGCAGAGGGGCGCCTGCTTGGCAGCCCACGTGACGTGGGAAGCCGTGACTATTTCCGACCCCAGCTCTGTTTTCCCCTCCTAAAATAGCCTCGCCCTGACAGCCGCACTTCGCCTCGTGCCCAAGTCGAGGAACGAGGCATCTTGCGTCATCTCGTGAACCAAAAATAGGGGTTTGGGAGCCAGTTTCTGTTTTGGGTGAATGCTTGGCCTTCTTTTCTAAGAATTGGGGGTGGAGTGTCCTCATCCTGTGAGTTTCACCCTTGAAAACCACGGTGGTGACTAAGAGGAGCTGCAGGTACAGATGTAATGACACCCTCTCTGGGGTTCATGCCAGCATTGCCTACGTTTTAGAAAAATCCTAATACTCTCCAGGACTATTCCATCACCCGGGACTTGGCCTGAGCGTCCGTTATGACCCGCTCCTGTGAAAAGCAACCGTTTACGACGGAAGCATGAGAAAACCCGTTTTCAGAGTCAGCACCCTCCCCGCTCCCCCACGCAGGGTGGCCGGTGAACGCACAATGTCAGGAATGCTCCCGACGGATTAAGGATTTCACACCAGAAAATAGAGTTGTGCGTGGAGACGGGAGCCGCAGAGCCCAGAGCCCTTCGAGCCAGGCCAGCCATTCAGTCGCACAAGTTGAAGCGATTTCCTCGCCGAGATAAACTACGTGGGGATCATACTGAACCTGGGTTCTCTCTGGCTCAGACTGTTCCTTGAGGTTTTCATGTTGGAAAAGGGAGTGCCCCGCCCTCCCCAGAGCCTGTCCTTCTAAATTCGGGTGGAAATCTCCATGCAGAGCCCTTTCACCGAGGCTGGGTGGAGGGTGGGTGTGTGTATAGAAAATCTGACAGAAAACACAACCAGGAAACCTCAGGAGGCGTTGGGTAAGATATTTATTCAAGACATAAATGCTTTTGCCTGGCCAGTGTGGTTCAGTGGTTGAGCATCGACTGATGAACCAGGCCTGGGTTTCAGGCTCCATCCCCAGTGGGCGGTGTGCAGGAGGCAGCCGATCCATGATTCTCTCTCATCACTGATGTTTCTGTCTCTCTCTGTCCTTCTCCCTTCCTCTCTGAAATCAATAAAAATATATTTTTTAAAAAGACTTGCTTTAAACACAATGGCTTTGATATGTGTCTAAAGCATCTCATCCGTCATTTAGGGCAAGAACACGTTAGGCAGGGAACGGGCAGCCCTAGGCTCTGGGCAGCTGAGGGGTGAGTGAGTTTGCAGAAAAGGGAAGCCCGGAGAGAGAGCGCAGGTGAGGGTACCGTTTTCCTGGAAGTGGGAACACGCAGGCGCCTGGAGGAAGTATGGCAAGGAGGGGCGCTCCCCCCGGAGATGCGGCTGGGCCCCGGGAGGACCGAAATGATCCGCCAGCCGGTGAAGAGATGGGCGGGATGCCCGCAGCTGGGACACCGGAGCAGGAAGGAGGCGGGGTGGGCGGGGGGCGGTGCTGGGAGGAGCGAGTGTGTCCTCGTGGGAAGCACTTCGCCAACGCTTTCTTCCCCGAAATCTTTCTCCACTCTGGCTTGTTTTCATTTTGTCTGTCCAAGTGCGAAACGCAACTCTTATCAGAATAGCTCTTTTCTCAGCAAAAACAGCAGATGCTTTCTTTAGGCCGTGGGTGTGTGAAACGTATTTTAAGTCCCTTGGGTGACTCAGTAGTAAGTCAGGCCCTGGGTGGAGTCATTCTACTAAGGCCGCAGTCGGCAAACTGCAGCTCGCGAGCCACACGCGGCTCTTTGGCCCCTTGAGTGTGGCTCTTCCTAACTAAGCCTTAGGAGGACCCTAATTAAGTTAATAACAGTGTACCTACCTATATAGTTGAAGTTTAGAAAATTTGGCTCTCAAAAGAAATTTCAGTCGTTGTACTGTTGGTATTTGGCTCTGGTGACTAATGAGTTTGCCGACCACTGGACTAAGAAAAGGCAATGACTGGCAGCGGGTGAGGGGCCGGTGCCCGGGGAATGCCAGGTGTGGGGCTTGGCGGTGCCCAGGGTGTGCCAGGTGTGGGGCTTGGCAGCCTGTGGTCTCAGTAGACTTACCTTTCACACCGTCCCAGCAGGAGGGTTGGGGCAGCTGCAAGTGCCCCCCGTGGTCCGTGTTAGGGGTGAATGTTTGCATCCCCCAGCCCACCCCGATTCAGATGTTGCAGCCCCAGCCACCAGGTGATGGTGTCAGGAGGTCGGGCCTTTGGGGGGAACTCTGTCCAGACAGGGTCATGACTAGGATGGGCCCCTGAAGGATCAGTGCCGATACAGGAGGAAGAGAGCGAGCCCAGGGCCACGGGGCGCCCAGCGAGGAGGCAGCTGTCTACACGGCAGGGGGAGAGTCCTCACTGAGAACCGAATCGCCCGCACCTTGATCTCAGATTCCGGCTCCAGAGCCACGAGCAAGGAATTGTGCTGGGGAAGCCGCCGTCTGTAGTGTTTTTTATAGCAGCTCAAACTCACAGTCATCATGAGCAGGAACTGAGGAAAAGACCAAACTGGGCCCAGTCTACCCCCTTACTCTGTGCCCTTACACGTTCGACCCTCAACTTCCTTATCTGCAAAATGGGTATAATCAAGAGATCCACCTGGCCAGGTGCAGGACTTACACAAGAGAATGGACCTCGCGGATGCAGGAAATCACTCGCCCCGAGGATCTGTGCTCCTTCTGCAATGGTGGGCGGAGAAGCAGGCGATTGGTGCCTGAGGACCCCGGATTTGGGATGGTGGGGCCCTTCCCGATTCTAAGCCAACAGCCTTCTGTTCTGTTCATGAAACATATTTTTGATATTTATTTTATATATTTAAATGCCATTTAACGAAGAAAAATCAACCAAAAAAATGAGTTCGTGTGTCACCTCTGACACGTGTGTCATAGGTTCACCATCACTGGTCTGGTCTTTCTGACCATTGAGACAGAGTGTTTTATGAAACGGGACGATTGGGGAAAGTAGCAAAATCAGGCTCGTCACAGCCTGTCCTCGCCTGCGGCCCCCCTCCCTGGCTCCTCGGCTGACCACGCAGATGGGCTGGTGGCCACACGGGTCAGCAGGACGGTGGGCAGAGGCCGCAGGGTGCTCAGCGGATGCTGGTCGCGGCCAGAGGACACGAACCTCTGGAACGGCTGGTCTTTCCGACATTCCCCTCGTCGTATTTTGACTTAAGCTGATTTCCAACTTGTGTTCCCAGGAACGGGTGTGTCACTGCGTTACGCTCTGACCACTCGATTCAGGTTTGGGTCTCTCTCCCTTTTCCTCGCAGATGTGGGAGGAGGCCATCGCCCTGGGCAAGGAGCTGGCCGAACAGTACGAAAACGAAATGTTCGATTATGAGCAGCTCAGCAAACTGCTGGTAGGTCCTTCCTTCTTCCTACATAAAGGGTCCCGGACCATCTAGACGTACTTTCGTGGCATTTCCCTCTCCCTTTCCACATGGGGATCCTCCCGTGGCCTCGGGCAGCGTCCCACCTGGGTCCCTGTGTCCGGCTGCTCCTGGCCCTCAGGTACCAAGCCCTCGGGCTCCCATGGAGGGTTTACATGTGAACAGTGCTGACCCCGGGCGCACAGGAGCCCCGACAGGGTGGGTAGAGAGCAGCCCAGACCTTTCCCTTCCCCCCGAAGCTGTCAGTTCCTCCCTCCTGCCTTCTCGAACCCCGGCACTCACTGAATTCTGCCGTTAAATCCTTCTTTAATGTGTCCCAGTATATGATCAACGCCATTTTTTAAATCCTAAAGAACAGCCCGGCCAGCATGGCTCAGGGGTTGAGCATCAACCTATGAACCAGGAGGTCAGGGTTGGATTCCCAGTCAGGGCACATGCCCGGGTTGTGGGCTCCATCCCCAGTGTGGGGCGTGCAGGAGGCAGCCCATCAATGATTCTCTATCGTCATTGATGTTTATATCTCTTTCTCCCTTCCTCTCTGAAATAAAAATATTTTTAAAAAATACTAAAGACCAGCCATTTAATCAGAAGACAAACACCTGTTATGTGGTTGTTGAGAACACCGGTTGCTGAATGTGGGGTTTGGGTCAGATGTCCCTGGGAATGTGGACGGTCGGTGAAAAATGCTGTCAGCCCTCAGCCGGGGTGGTGAGCTCAACTCGGGGCGGCTTCATGCCCCTCGCCCGCCCGCCTGGCACTGCCAGGGCCTGAGGAGCCCGCTGGGGGCATCTGGAACAGACCCCCAAATGCTCTGTTCAGACCCAAAACGCCGTTTCTACTTCCTTTCAGAAAAAACAAGCTCAGTTCTACGAAAACATCGTCAAGGTGATCAGACCCAAGCCGGACTACTTCGCTGTCGGCTACTACGGACAGGGGTTTCCCACGTTCCTGCGGGTGAGGTCGATGTTCTAGAGCCCTTTCCACTCAGAGTGCGGGTGGGGGCTGCGCGTCCGAGGGTTCGCGTCCGCCCGGGGCATCCCCCACTGGAAGGACACGTGCAAAGTGTGAATCGCAGTCACCCTGCGGGGCTGGGGCGGTGTACTCTCCGGCCTCACAGGTCACCTGCCGGGGCATCTGGCGATGACAGGAGCAGTTGTTACAGAAACGGGCGACTGCAGGCAGGGCTTGCGGCTGCCTCTGGAACTGACGTTTTCTGCAGGAACTTACCTCATTTTTGTAACCCGATTCATAGTTACGTTCCTCCCGAGGAACGACTAACTTGGTCTATAATGTCCCCGTGTTTTCATGTGTGAAGGGCCCGTGACAGAATGCAAAATATTTTCACCTAAAACTCACCACTGTTTTTCTGTTAGAGCCTTGACATGTTTTTTATTATTAAGTCTTCCTTCTGGTGCGAAGCCCGATAAATCCCGCTCATTTCATAGGACCTGCTCCACGTTAAAGCCCCCTGAGCTCCTGAGGTGTGGCTTTGTCTAGCCTTTCGAGATGTCCACGCACACACTTACATTTCCGATGGAGACTACGTATTCCTTTGGTTTCTGCGTGACATTTTGTTTTTAGAGAGAGCATCTTTCGTCTGTAGCGGGTACTTTATGACAGACCTCAGCACAAAGTGAATAAAATGTTCAGTTCTTAAACTGCTCCTTCTTTAGTAACTTACAGGAGCAGCGGATAAGTTGAGACTGGGGAAGGAGATAATGCGCATACCAGGAGAGCTCTCTTTATCTTTTGAAAATTCACTAATTAGACCCATTTTAATGTGACCTGGAGCCGAGTCCCAGGGAGCTACATGTGAAAACATGCAGTGGGCGGCTGTCTCGGTCCGTCCGCCTGTCTCTCCCCTCCTCCTCCTCTAGCATCTGTCCAGGGTCACGGCCAAAGGCAGGGCGGCAGCTGACGTGGGACCAGCCGCCTGGAGCCCCTTGCCCAGACGCCCCCCCCAGACCCCCCGGGCTGAACCAGCGAGAGATGCCACGTGACTGAGGCCCCCGGCCTCTCTCGCTGCCTTCGCCCAGCACAGTCTCCTCTGGGTTCACAGCTCTGAGATGGGGCAGGAAGGGTGGGGGGAGGCAGCAGGCCAGGGCCCAGTGGTGGCATCACACTGTCTGCCCACTGCCACCTCCGTGTGACTGACACTCAGCCGCAAAGGCCCTGAGCCCCAGAACATCTTGGAGTCAGGACCTTCCTTACAGATACATTGACAGAGTGGCTGTGTCACCCGCAGGCAGAAGTGGGCCCAACAAGGCAGCCCGTGTAAGGCAAGATGCAGACCTGCTTACACCCCCAAGGTCACACAGACCTGCTTATACCCCCCCCAAGGTCACACAGACCTGCTCACACCCCCCAAGGTCACACAGACCTGCTTACACCCCCCAAGGTCACACAGACCTGTTTACACCCCCCAAGGTCACACAGACCTGTTTACACCCCCAAGGTCACACAGACCTGCTTACAACCCCCAAGGTCACACAGACCTGCTTACACCCCCCAAGGTCACACAGACCTGCTTACACCCCCCAAGGTCACACAGACCTGCTTACACCCCCAAGGTCACACAGACCTGCTCACACCCCCCAAGGTCACACAGACCTTATACCCCCAGGTCACACAGACCTGCTTACACCCCCCAGGTCACACAGACCTGCTTACACCCCCCCAAGTCACACAGACCTGTTTACACCCCCCCAGGTCACACAGACCTGTTTACACCCCTCCCCCAAGGTCACCAGAGTAAACTTGTGTCTCACATATTCACAGCTGTGTCCCTCTTGGCCCCAGCCCATGTGTGAGACACCATCACCCACTGGCCCTGGCGCTGGGTTTCCCTTTCTAACCTCGTCCCGCCCCCTGGAGGTTGTGCACTTGGTTTTTCGCGGTTTTGTGAACTGGTTGTTACTGCGAAGCCTGCAGCACGTGACCTGAGTTCAGTGCCCTGTGCTCGGTGCTGAGGACGCAGGGTTAATTCACGCGGCCCTGGCTCTGGGCTCTTGCTGGGTAAGACCATGCAATTACACGGTCGGTGCCTTTTTCTTTCTTCTTTTTTTTTAACACTTTTATTGATGTCAGAGAGGAAGGGAGAGGGAGAGAGAGATAGGAACATCAGTGATGAGAATCATGGATCGACTGCCTCCTGCACACCCGCCACTGGGGATAGAACCTGCAACCCGGGCCTGTGCCCTGACCAGGAATCGAACCGTGACCTCCTGGTTCATAGGTCGACGCTCAACCACTGAGCCACGCCGGCCGGGACAGAGCCTTTTCCTTTAAATGAGACGGGTCGGACCCTCGTGTGTGAACTTGTCCCAGGCCTTCCCCCCACCCCTCCCGGTACGTAATGAATGTCCCGTTTCCAGGGCAAAGTCTTCATCTACCGGGGGAAGGAGTACGAACGCCGGGAGGACTTTGAGGCTCGGCTCTTAACTCAGTTTCCAAACGCCGAGAAAATGAAGACAACGTCCCCGCCCAGCGAGGAGATCAAAAGCTCCCCCGGCCAGTGTATCCTTACACAGCGCCACGCGCGCCCGGGCCAACGCCAGGCCGGCAGCGGGAGGGCTGGGGTCCTGGGGCTGCCTCCCTGGGGGGTGATCCTTGACCGTGCCCCCCTCAGATATCCAGTGCTTCACGGTGAAGCCCAAGCTGGATCTGCCCCCGAAATTCCACAGGCCGGTCTCCGAGCAGATCGTGAGGTAAGCCTCCCATTTTCCTGCCCGGACGAGGGCGGGAGGGGACGGACAGCTCATCGGCCATGTCACTGGGAAAGGCTGGGCTTCGCCTCGGCAAAGGGGAGCAGATTCCTTTCAGCATCAAGAAGGAAGTGGGGTGCAGTGCAGGAGGTGCACTTGACCCACAAACAACACCTGGGTTAGGGGCGCCCGCTGCCACGGTCCAAAAGCCTTTGTATAAGTTCTGATGACCACAAACCTTCCTTGTCCCGTGGCATCTGGGGGCATTGGTTCCAGCACCCCCTGCTCAGGCCCTCTCTGTACCACGGGGCAGACCGATGCGCACAGTCAGCCCTCAAACAGCCACCTGATTACGGGAAAGAATCCACACTCCGTGGGCCTGCGCACATCACACCACATTGTTCGAGGATCAACTGTACAGGACATGGAGGAGGAAGTCCACACTCAAGCTGGGAGGGTGCCGGGTTATTCCTTTCCGGGGGTCAGAGGTCGGCAGGCCAGGGAAACAAGAGGGGGAGGGGGCACCTGGTCTGCTGGCGACCCCCCAGGCAGAGGATCCTGGGAAGTGTTCAGCCGTGCCCCGTGCCTGGGTGTGGCCGAGTGTTGGCGTTCTGCAAGGCAGGAAGGAGGGAGTCCCAGGCGCGTTCCCCATGGGGAGCTACACCCAGCGATCATGTAACGTGGGATTGTGAGGCAGGTCTCAAAACTCGCAGGGCAGGCGTCCGAATCGGAGTGAGATTTTACGCCTCTGAGCTGTACCTGCTCAGCAATGCTGTGGACACAGCCTGCCTCCCGTGTTTCTTTGATGTGAAGAATTTTCTTTTCCATCTGATCCATGTTCTGGTGAAAAAAAAACACACAAAAAACTAACCTATTGGATGGCTTGTCAGTGCTCAGGACCGCTTACCTCGTAGCCTGAGGTTTGGGTGGTTCACTCCCAACCTTGACCTCTGTCAGCAGTAAGGACAAATAAGCTGGGATTCTGCTGATTGCAGACGGTGGCGTCCACGAGGCATGCGTTTTAAGTGGTGCGATTTCTTCTCAGAGACATAAAGCAAAGAGTGAACCGGAGTGTAGGCTCAGACATTTCCCTCCGACATGGGGAGCCCACCTGCATTTCAGTGCCGAGGTCCCCCTGCCCCCCAGGGGAGGGGGGCACGCTGGTCCCGTCCATGCCTCTCTTGGTGGTTACAGATCTGCCGTGTGTAGATCTGAAACTACTAGGAAAGCATGTAAGACCTGTTACAAAATAATAAAGATGTCATTTTTTATTTTCAAAATAATAAAGTATTAAGTGAAATTATGTTAAGAAGTTCGCTGTTGAAAGACTCAGTTGACCGGATCCATCATTAACTGACAGTTTTCCGTCACAAGCACAGTTGTGGCGGCCGGCCTCTCCCTCTCCTCCGAGTCACCTTCGCGCTGTGCGTCTCTGTCACTGCATCTGGTCTCCCTGAGGGTTTGGGGGGCGGGGAGGAGGCAGCTCCAGCTCATTTTTCCACCTGCCAACGTCCGTGTCGACGCTGCGGGGAGAGAGAGGCTCAGCTAGCACCTCCGGTCAAGGTCAGGGATATTTTAGGGAACAGGTGTCCCCTTGGGAGGCACGGCCTCGCCCCGCAAAGGAAATCGACTGCTTTGGGGGTTAAATGCCTAATGATTTCTCTCTCTGCAGCTTTTACAGGGTGAACGAGGTCCAGCGATTTGAATATTCTCGGCCGATCCGCAAGGGAGAGAAAAACCCAGACAATGAATTTGCGGTAAACACACACACACACACACACACACACACACACACACACACCCCGAAAGCTCATTCCACCCCCAACCAAACGGCCTGCGGGATAGCACGGCCTCAAAGGCCTGCCGTGCAGACACCCTAGCCTAGCGCCCTTCAAACATAGACAATGGTGTCTCAGACGACGCTCCAGTCCCCAGGAGGCTGTGACAGGTGACGCACTGTGAAAGTGTCTGAGTTCACAGCACACAGGTGCCTCCCTTGTGCCCTGTGTCTGTGTCAGGGTCACTGTACACAGACTCAGCCGCTCAGTGTGGGGTGAAGGAGTTGTGTTTGTTGGCTTGAAACGGTTTCCTCCCAGATGTAAGGCAGCCTTTACAAAACACGTAGATTGTGAAGTGGTGTTTTTATTGAAACTGTACACACTTTTCAATGCTTAGTGAACGTGTAAGTGACCGTGTCTGAGCAGTGGGTGATGGTTCTCCCTTCTATTTCCATGTCTTTATTTTAGGACGTAAACATGTGCTGGTTATGTGGAGATATTAAAGCTTAAAGCACTGGCTTTGTTGTTATGTGAGAGTCACTTTAACGAAGCCCCCTTTCCTCAATGCACTTGCCTTTGAGTTGCACTTGACGTGACGGCTCAGTAAGGCCCGGGCCTCACTCACAGCAGCCTTTCCAGAAACCCGTTTGCTCCGAGGGAACCCCCTCATTTCCCCGAGCGTCCTCTCTCCCAGGGGGACCCCGTCCTGGGGGCTGGCCTTGCGGGGCCGGAAGTCCTGCTGGGGCAGAAGCCGCCAAGCTGCTGCCCCTGCTCACACGGGCGTGTGTTCCCTTCGCAGAACATGTGGATCGAGAGGACCGTCTACACGACCGCGTACAAGCTGCCTGGAATTCTCAGGTGGTTTGAGGTCAAGTCCGTTTTCATGGTAAGGAGGGGTTGTCGTGGCCCTCGCTCACGCTTCCCCACGTGTGCCGTGTGGTCACTGCCCAGTGCGCATGCCGCCCCCAGATCAGACAGACTGAACCCGACATCACACTCCCCCCTCCCCCGTCTCTTTGTCCTCAAACCTAGTGAGATGGGTGAGCACAGCCGGTGGAGCTTATGGGAAACGGAAACTGAGCTTCCTGCCCCCCACAAGGTGGTGTGCCAGCCTCCCCATGGTCTGACAGCCCCTCCTCTTAGCTACAGGGAGAGCTGAGGACAGTGATGGCGAACCTATGAACTCATCTTTTTGGTTGATTTTTCTTTGTTAAATGGCATTTAAATAGATATCAAAAATAAATATCAAAAATATAAGTCTTCGTGTTACTATGGTTGCAAATATCAAAAAATTTCTATATGTGACACGGCACCAGAGTTAAGTTAGGGTTTTTCAAAATGCTGACATTCCCAGCTCAAAAGGTTCACCATCACTGGCCTAGGGCCAGGTCCCATTTGCATAGGGCTTTTCCCAGCTCCTTTGATGATTTCATCGCCATTTGCATGACAAACACCTTGATTAATAGCACTTTCTCATTTCAAGCCAAGATAGCTTGCTACTCCTCCCTGGCACTTTAAAGAAAAAAATGTTCTTTTATTAATTTCAAAGAGGGAGAGAGAGGGAGAGAAAGAGAAATATCAGTGATGAGAGAGCATCATGCATCAGCTGCCTCCTACACGCCCCCGACTGGGGATTGAGCATGTGCCCTGACTGGAATCAAACCAGTGACCTCCTGGTGCATGGGATGATGCTCAACCACTGAGCCACACTGGCCGGGTGCCTCCCCAGCACCTTTTAAAGAAATAAAGACTTGCATCTCATTAGGTAACCCTGCGTTGCCTGCGGAGCACTGTGGGGCAGTTTCCTTAGGGACTCATCGGCCACAGGCCCCCCGTGAATGTGTGGCAGCAGCGATGGCCTGCATATGCGGTCCCGTTGAAAGATGCCCATTTTGTGGTGTCTCCTGCCAGCTGTGCCCTGGCAGGGTCTTAGCCAGAGGGCGTTGGCTACCATTTAGTTTCCAGCGAATCCCCTCTAGGGCACATGGGACCCTCTCTTCCCGGCTGTGTTTCCCTCAAGTCCTTCATCCTCACCAGTCTGAGCCCTGGGCCACCCCAGAGCGTGCCCTGCTCACCACATCCCTCCCCACCCCAGGTGACCCTCCTGCTCCAAAGCCCTGGGCTCCGTGCCTGTCCCCACCCTGGGCCCTCTCACTTCCTGTGCTGGGAGCGCCCTCCGTGGGCCCATGGCACCCAGGCAGGCCCTGGCGGGGGGCTCAGGAAGCAAGTGGCAGCACGCAAGCCTCGCGGGCACCATTGTGTGAGACGGGGCAGAAGAGGCCCTTCCGCCCTCGGGCGCTCAGCCGCTGAAGGAGCCTCTGCCCATGAGCCCTTTGTCGTCGGGGTTCTGTCATCAGGGAGCTGCCAGGTGCCCCAGCCGCAGCTTCACCCCTGGGGGGGAGGGGGAAGTGGCCTCCAGGAGGCGGCCGGGCACCGTTCCTTTGGGATTGGCCCGTGGGGACCACACCTGTGGACACCCGATGAGACGGAAATGCCTGGCTGCCTGTGTCCGGGCAATCGGGGACCATGCCCCAAAAGGTTGCTGGGAAGACAGGAACACGGGAGGAGGAAGCCGGTCCTTGCTCAGAAGTGCTTCCCCCCGGCGAGGTCCCGGGAGCCTGAGCGGCGGCTGGGCCGACAGGCATGGAAGCAGCCGGCCTGACGCCTGTGCGGCCCCTGCAGGTGGAGATCAGCCCCCTGGAGAACGCCATCGAGACCATGCAGCTCACCAACGACAAGCTGGACGGCATGGTGCAGCAGCACCTGGAGGACCCCAGCCTGCCCATCAACCCCCTCTCCATGCTCCTCAATGGCATCGTGGACCCGGCCGTCATGGGCGGCTTCGCCAACTACGAAAAGGCAGGTGGCCCGCCAGCTCACCACAGCCCTGCCCAGGGACAGCCCACCCTGGTCTCCCGAGCGGCCGAAGGCCAGGCCAGGGGGCCCGGGCAGCCCCTGCAGGCTAGAGACGGTCAAGGGCCCGCCATGGCCAGGCCCTGGGGGGCACAGTCTCCCCAAGTTGGCTCTAAGAGGGACCCCCATGGCTTTCATGAGCCCTGGGACCACTGAGGCCACAGGATCGAGTCTGTCAGGGCCGGCTCCGTGGAGAGGGCCAGCTGGCCCCCGGGAAGCATCTGATGGGAGTGGGCAGGGTTGACGGACAGCGGTGTGGTCTGGCCCCGGCGTTCCCACCACAAGCCGCCCCCTGTCCTTGTGAATCCAGGAGTGTGAGTCTGTTTTACCCACAGCTCTGTCCCCGGGGCCTGGCGCACAGTAGGTGTGCAGAGCGCATAGTGGGTGCTGGGGTACTGAGTGGCTCCCGCCCCTCCAGGCCTTCTTCACGGAGCGGTACCTGCAGGAGCACCCGGAGGCGCACGAGAAGATCGAGAAGCTCAAGGACCTGATCGCGTGGCAGGTGAGTGTGGGAACATAGCCTCGCGGGGCACAAGCCGGGGGCGGGAGGTGTCACATCTTGTTTCCCAACTCCAATGCGGCTCATTGCTTTGCTTTTCTACCCATACTCCTGAGACCTCCGAGTCTTTCCTCAGAGGGGCGGTTCTCCTGGAGCCCTGCCCACCTGCTCTGCCCACTTTGGGCAGCTCACTTCTTGGGGCTGTTTTCTCTCGTGGGCAGCAAGCAGGGTGCTGGCTGGTGTAACCCACAGCTGGCTGGGTGCAGAGCGCAGGCTGGGGGATGTCAGGGAGCCCGGTCTCCTTGCGCCTGGCCGGGTGTAGCTCCCCTGGCCACCTTGCCAAGCGAGGCTCCCAGGCCGACACTGGGTCCCTGACGCGGTCGGCTCCTCCTGAGGAGACCCCTCTGGGGACCCCTCTGTCCTGGCCAGTCCGAGCCTCACCTGCGTGGCTCCTCCATCATCAGCCCATTAGCTAGCGTGGCCTCTTAGGGTGGAGTGGGCTTCTGTTATATTTGACTGTGGTCACATTTACAGAGCACACAATTTATCACTTTAACCATTTTAACGCACAGTTCAGTGGCATCACACCAGCTTCTCAGGGACTCTCCATCTTGCAAAACTAAAACTCTGTCCCCACTAAACAGCTCCCCGTTCTTCCTGCCCCGGCGCCCCCTTCTCCTTTCTGTCCCTATGAACTCCCCTACTCGCGGAGCCTCACTTAAGTGGGACCACACAGCATCCTTCCCACTGCGCCTGGCTTATCTCACTTAGCAGTGTGTCTCCGAGTTCATCTATGTTGTGACGCGTCAGAACGCGCCTCCTTTTTGAGGCTGAATAACATTCTGCTGTGTCTCTCAACCACATTATTAATCGTTCACTCACCGAGGGACACTGGGTTGTTCCCACCTGTTGGCAACTGTGAATAACATTGCCGTGAACCTGTTCGATTCCCTGCTTTCGCGGCGTGGGGTGTACACTCAGAAGTGGGGTGCTGCTGATGCACTAACTCTACTTTCCGTCCTTGGAGCCACAGCAGCTGCACCATTTTGTCATCCCGCCCGCGGTCAGGTACAGGATCCCTGTTGCTCCACATCCTCGCCAACACGTGCTGCTTTCCGTTTCTGTTGTTTGTGTGCGAGTGTTGAAAAGCCATCCTAGTGGGTGTGACGGTGCCGCACATCGCATGCACCTGACAGCTGTTTGGCTTGGAATTACTCCGATAAGAAGTGTTGGGCCTGGCCAGTGTGGTTCAGTGGTTGGGCATCAACCTATGAACCAGGAGGTCATGGTTGGATGCCCGGTCAGGGCACATGCCCTGGTCGCAGGCTCGATCCCCAGTGGGAGGCCAGAAAGGGAGTGCAGGAGGCAGCCGATCCATGATTCTCATCATTGATGTTTCTCTCTCTTCCTCTCCCTTCCTCTGTGAAATCAATAAAAATATATTTAAAAAGAAAAAAGTCAGAAGGAAAGAAAGGAAGAAAGAAACGTTGGGACCTCCTGGGCCAAGCTGCCTGGGCTGGAAGCCTCCTGTGGGTGGTTTCCTGTTACTAAAAACGGGGAGAGAGTTGAAGGGTCTGGAAGATTCCAATTTAGATGTTGCTGTAGCCAAAGGTGCACAATTCAGACCTCCTGATGGCGATGCAGCCATTGCCACACAAAAACTGGTTTGGTCTGCAGAAGTTCTATTGATTTTTGTTCCCTGCGAGCTTTTACAGCAAATTGGATTTTAAGAGTTTCGAGTCCTACAGAGGAAAATAATTTGTCCCCCAGAGAGAACTGTGTGTCAGCACTGTGTCATGGCCCCTCATAACTTTATTAAAGGATGACTTTAAAGCCGCTCGCGGGGGAGTTGAAAGGAGGCATCTGTTTTCTAGCAACTTCATTAAATCAAAAGCGCTGGAAACTCATATTCAGACATTACCTGCGATTTCGTTCTCGTTTGCAATGTTTTGAAAACCCATGTGTTCCGCTCCCTGATTGAGCCTCGCAGCCATGAACAAGTATGGGGCTCTCTGAATGCTCGCTGCTGGTTTTGTTAGTTTGCCTGCTTGGTGTTTTCTGAGACTCCGTGTGGGTGGAGTGAGCTTCCCCCCCGGAATCCCCGGGCCTCGCCAGCACGGTCCCCACCACCGAGGCGCCATCAGCACATCCTCGTTCCTAAAACCGCTGGCGAAGGCTGGTGATCGATGCCGGGCAGCTCCCGGCTCTGTGCCAGGGCCTGCTCCTCCCCGTGGGCCTGGAGGCAGGCGCAGGCTGCTTCGTAATTGCCGGTGAGCGCCAGCCCCCTCCCCAGGGGCCCAGCTGGGTCGCTCCCCAGAGCAGCTGTCCCCTTGAGCATCCCTGCTCACTGTCCAGAGGTGAGCCCACACAGACTTGGATTAACCCGCTGGGCTGCGTCCGTGTTTCTCTTTGAAATGAGAGGCTAGCTTCACTGTGGTCCCCAGCTGGTGACAGGTGCGACGTCGTGGCCCGCGTGGTGCTCCCCGAGCATGGAGCTGCCCTCCCAGTGCTCCCTGCTGCCAGCAGGCCAGGCCAGGACACACAGGGCCAGCCTCAAGGGCGGCGCTGCCTGGTAGAAGGGCCTCGCGCTCAGTGTGAGCCACGAGAGGGGGCTCTCCCCTCTCTGGGAGGCTCTTTAGGAAGACAGGTTCCTGGGCCTCGGCCTAGAGCACATCGGGGCCCACGTGGGGGTCAGCAGTCTGTCCCCAGATCTCGGTGCTCTGCCAGGTCGATCCCCCTGGATTGACGGGTCTCTGAAGGCCACCAGGCCTCGCGCCGTGGCCTCTGTTCGTGTGTTCAGTCCCTGAGCAGTTGGAGAGTGTTTATTCATGGCTGCACTTCCGCCCCAGGTGACGCAGACCCCGCCCTCGAAGAAGGTTCTAGGGGACCCAGGCCAGGCACCTGGGGGATAAATTTCATGCCCCATAAATGTCACCAGCCAGATTGCAGTTCGTGGTCTTAACGTTAGTCCAGCAAGTAGCTTCTTTGGTGTCAAGAATCTGCCCAATGCGGGCTTTTATCAAACCAACACAACACATCGAAAGGATTGGGTTGCATTCTGCACATTCCAGAAGGACCCTTCTCCGTCGAAATGTTCTCAGTGTGCAGGGAGGCTGTGCTTTAACCTGCAGGCCGCACCCCCATGCTGGCCTTCACACCCAGCTAGACACGCCGCCTCTACCAGCCGCCCAGGCTGACCCCAGCCTGCCTCTGCCAGCCCCCGAGGGGGACTTGGGGAGCAGGATTCCCGTCAGCATTTACTACTGTTGCCCCCAAACAGACCACAGCAGCCGGGAAGCCGCAGTCCGCGGGAGCGATTCCCACAGAATATTAAACACCCGCTGGCCGGGACCCCACCGCACACTGTCCTGCTGGCAGTCACCGCGGGAAGCGGGTGCCTGGTGGGGACCTGGGGTCAGGCCCGACTGTCAGCAAAACACACTGTGGGTGCAGCCAGAGGGCTGCAAACATTGCGGGGGGAACGGGTAGAGGGACACATCCCCAGCCTCCCTCCTGCAGTGCCCAGGGCCACAGCTGCCTGCCATCGATGCCAGCCAAGCTCAGGTTAGGCCGTGATTCGTCTTGACAAGGTTTCGAGAATTTGTTCACTTGAAATTCAATTGTGCACTTATTACCCGTCTTCTAAATCTGCTCCTCAAGGTTGGTGCTCTGCTCTACGAGGAAATCTGTTTCTAATCAGTGCGCTGATTTAATTATAAGTTATTAAGAGGAAGCCTCTTCGCCTGATTGC
Organism: Myotis pilosus; assembly: GCA_036010255.1. Lineage (NCBI taxonomy): Eukaryota > Metazoa > Chordata > Mammalia > Chiroptera > Vespertilionidae > Myotis > Myotis pilosus. Next base: position 2,982,978 of record JASKON010000014.1, read on the forward strand.
GGTGAGGAGTGTCGAGCTCCCTGTCGGCGAGGGAGGGGCGGGTGGGGTTGGCAGCAGAACAGGGAGGGAGTGAGCCTTTCCTGCCCCCCAACCCCCGACAGTGGCCAGAGGGTCCTGGTTGGTGCTGGGGAGGGAACGTCTCTTGGTGACACTTTTAAAGGTCACCTGCATCTCCACGCTCCGAAGGGAAGTGTTGGCGGGAGACTGTGTGACAGCCGTGTTGGCAACGAAGGGACTATTTTTAGTTTTGAGGAAGAAAAGATGCGATTCGTTTCCAAAGCATGTCTTTCAGGACCATGGATCCCATAGATGTAGATGCTTGCGTTTGGGAGCAGGGCTCTCGTATCCCATAGAATATTTGCTGAGAAAAACCTCTGCCCTGTGACCTGGCCCGTGGCTAACAGATCAGGTTGCATGTAAACAACTCTCATGCAGCTCTTCCCCAAGGCCAGTGCCCGCCAGGCGGGCATTCCGGTGGGCATTCCGGTGGGCAGACAAGGTGAGTCCGGGAAGTGAGGTCTCCAGGCACCCTCGGCGCTGAGCCCCGCCCCCGACACGGCTGGTTTACAGCGCAGACGATTTTAATGTCCACACTTTGGCCTTTGGGGGTGACAAGCCTGCTGATGTGTTCAATCAGCCCGTCCCGCGTGGGCGCCACAGCAGGTCCCCGTGGCAGTGCCACCCCCGCCACACACACACACCCCCCCCCGCCCTGCGTGCCCGCCTCTCCCGGACCAGGTGCGGCTGGAAACGAGGAGGGTCGCCCCTTCGTCTTCCAGATCCCGTTCCTGGCCGAAGGGATCCGGATTCACGGGGAGAAGATCACCGAGGCGCTGCGGCCCTTCCACGAGCGCATGGAGGCCTGCTTCCGGCAGCTGCGGGAGAAGGTGGAGAAGCAGTACGGCGTCCGGGCCATGGTGAGCGGTCCCCCTGTGGGGGGCGGGGGGCGGTGTCCCACGTGGCAGGCTCACGTGGCGGGATAACTAAGATGCATACAGGACGCCTGCTTAGGAAGCGGGGTGTTGGGGACCTCGGTCCCCTGTGTCGCTCGTCGGCCAGCAAAACCCGCACCTCCTTTCAGGCCCGGCCCAACATCCCCGTCACTGAGGGAGGCGTGAGGGGTTAGCGAGGTCTGAGATGGTCAGTGGGGGCTCGCCTGTTGGAGGATGGTCACTGCTGGAGGCCAAGCAGGGCCCTGGAGGCGGTCGGGAGGAGATGGAGCCCACGGCCCACCTCTCCCTCCCCCACCCCAGACCCACCCCCCCCAGCCCCCTCCTAGGGCGGGCATGTCACCCCGTGAAGTTCCCACCCCCGCGGGCACGTGTGCAGTGTGTGGAAAGAACAAACCGAGAAGCTCATGCGCTGCCTGCGCCTCAGCCCGTGAAACGCTGCTCTCTGCGCTTACACTGCAGGGAGCACCCGGGGGTGCGGGGCAGCTCAGCCTGGCGACGCCGCAGCAGGTGTGATGCCAGCGGGAGGGCGCGCCTGGTGAGAGCCCAGGGGAGTTGGTGCTCAGGCCACGGTACCAACACAGCGAGGACAGTGCAGCTGCCAGCCCCCGGGCTTCCCTCATCCCCTCCTCACGGCCTCCTGGGTCGGACGATTGCTCCCTGTGTGCTCGGGAGGGAGCGAGCAAGCGCAGCGTGAGTCCATGCTTTATGCGAAGTCACAGCCTTGCCAGAGCCAGAACCCAGCCTCGTTCTAACTCCCGGTGCCAGCCTGGTTCCGACAGCCCGGCCAGCCTGGTTCTGACGGCCTAGCCAGCCTGGTTCTAACTCCCGGTGCCAGCCTGGTTCTGACGGCCTAGCCAGCCTGGTTCTAACTCCCGGTGCCAGCCTGGTTCTGACAGCCCAGCCAGCCTGGTTCTAACTCCCGGTGCCAGCCTGGTTCTGACAGCCAGCCAGCCTGGTTCTAACTCCCGGTGCCAGCCTGGTTCTGACAGCCCGGCCAGCCTGGTTCTGACAGCCCGGCCAGCCTGGTTCCAATGGCCCTGCCAGCCCTGCTGTGGGACAGACAGCATCCACTCACGCGTCCTGGCCCCAGAGGCCCGTCCGTCAGGATTGCAGAAACTGCTGCTTCTGATGGAAAAGTCCTGATCCTCAGTTTCTAGGGACACAAGCCAGGCTCCGGGCCCAGCCGCAGGACCCTCGCAGGCCGGCCCTGGGTGGTTTCAGAGGCCGGGAGAGGACACTGCAGGCTCAGCTCTGGGTTTCGTATGAGGAGCATTTTCACAACCTGGACTGGGCTGCAAGTCACTGTTGCCTCTTTAGTTTTCTCTCCGAGGCCCATCGGTGGCTCTGGCCCCATGATTGGTGCTAAGCCCAGGCCTGGGCAGACCCCCTGCTGCCCGCTGCCAGTGGTTGGCAGGCTGAGGCCGCCACCTGCCTTTGTGAATAAAGTTTTATTGGCAAGCAGTCACGACTGCTCTTTCTGTGTTGTGTGTGGCTGTTCTCATGCCACAGCAGCGGAGCCGGGCAGAGGTGCAGAGCCTGTGTGGCCTGCGAGCCCAAAGTACCAGTGATCCGGCCCTTTACATGTTTTCTATATGTTTTATTGTTTTTAGAGAGAGGAAGGGAGAGGGAGAGAGAGCTAGGAACATCAATGATGAGAGAAACATCGATCGGCTGCCTCCTGCACGCCCCCTCCTGGGGATCAAGCCCGAAACCCAGGCATGTGCCCTGACCGGGAATGGAATCGTGACCTCCTGGTTCATGGGTTGACCCTCAACCACGGAGCCACTGGCCGGGCTGTCTGGCACTTCACAGAAAAGGCACCCCGTCTCCTGCTCTGAACGGTCCTCCAGCAGTTTTGTTCCTGTTCTTATTAAAGAGACAGTGAGCCAATCAAATTTAACTCGTATGCAAAACACATGTTTAAGGCACAGGCCCACTTTTCAGATGTGAAAGTGGTGATTATAAATCTGTCATCCGTGGCAGGTCGGCGTGGGGGTGAGGGGTGGCGGCTGAAGCCACACAGAGAGGACGTGCCCTACAGGTGTGGGGTTCCACGTCCTCGGGCCAAGGAAGCAGCTTCGGCGGCAGCTGCGGTCCCAGATGTGCCGACAGCTGGCTCAGGCGCGAGCATTTTCTCCTGATTAGAGGTTGACACGTGGTGTCTGTCAGGGACACCTTTTTTGGTGCCATACAAAAACATCCGAGAGAGGATGGAGAACTCCGTCCGAGACCACTCTTCTGGGGAATGAAATGCACCCCCAGCCCTCCCCTGGGGAGGACGGGCGGCAGGCCCAGCAAGCTGCCCCGAACCCACCGGGCCTGGCTCCGCAGGGGAGGAGCCCCCTAACTAAGAGCAGGGGCGTCGTGTTTAGTCAACAGGAGTCACACGTCCTTGATGGGCACGTTTTGTCAACATGCACAGTGGTACCCAGTTCGTCCAAAGGTCTTGCAGGTTCTTTCATCTTGTTGCAGATGTTACTCTGTAAACCAGGCTTTCTGGTCAGTGCTTCCTGCTAGGACTTTGGAAGAGGCTGATGGGTCGTGGTCTTGGTTAAAAAAAAAAAAAAAAAAAAAAAGTAAAAATAAAAATAAATCTGCATCTAAAATTTTCTAAAACCAAATCATCTTCATTTTCATCTTTGACTCCAAGTGGGAGCATGTGCTGTACATAGAGGTGTTGACAATTTGGGTCAGGATTCCAGGCTTTAAGACAACGTGGTCCAGGACTCTGACCCCGCCAGACCGGGAGTCCATTGGTACGAACATCCAACGAGCCTCTCTCTCCGTCCCGCCCTCTCCCTCCCCTGCAGCCCTCCAGCCTGGATGACCGGCGAGGCAGCCGCCCGCGGTCCATGGTGCGGTCCTTCACCATGCCCTCCGCATCCCGGCCCCTGTCGGTGGCCTCGGTCTCCTCCCTGTCGTCGGACAGCACCCCCTCCAGGCCCGGCTCGGATGGGTGAGTGGGCTCAGCAGCAGGGAGAGAGCGGGAGGGGCCACCGGGGCCCTGGGTGGGTTTGCTCACACCTGAGGATATTTTAAAAATCAAAACTGCCTTTGAAACTGAGACCCTTTATGACGTTACGAACTGAGTGACCAGTGAGACTTTCAGGGTCTCGTGAGTTTGTGAGAGAGATGTTCCCCCTTCGGGACCCACTTTGGGTAGAAAGGTTTCCGTCCAATGTTAACACCTCCCATGAGCCTTCCGTCCGGCTAAGCACGTCCAGGAGAAAGCATGGGGCGCCCCTGGCCAGGGGCGCGGGGACCCTCCCCCTCTGCTCACCTCCAGGGGCACACCTGTCACTCAGCTTCCTGGAGAGCCACCTCCTCACCTGCGAGACTCTGGGAGCCAGATTGGCCCTTGAGCGTCAGCACAGAGCCGCCAGGAAGGGAACAAGGACCTAACAGGCTGGTGAACAGTTGAGCCCTTGCCAAGCTTTCCCCCTCCCTCCCTCCCTCCCTCCCTCCCTCCCTCCCTCCCTCCCTCTCCCTCCCTCCCTCCCTCCCCCTCCCTCCCTCCCTCCCTCCCTCTCTCTCTCTCCCTCCCTCCCTCTCTCTCTCTCTCTCTCTCTCTCTCTCTCTCTCTCTCTCTCTCCCTCATTGTTCAAAGAGAACCTCCATGTTGATACCTTTTGCGCTTTTGAGTAGCAAACATGTAACCTTTGTTCTTATTATACAACAAGAAACAATGTTGCAATTTAAACATCCGAGAAGGGCTTCCAGCGGTTTTATTGTGGAGTTGGCACAGTTGTGTGCTGGTCCGACCCCGTCCGGTTGCCGCTCCATCACCCTGCCAGCCCTCGGGCGGGCTCCGGCGCCGGCAGCACGCAGACAGGACGTTCCCGAGCGCCCTTTCTTGCCAGCGACGGCTGTGCCCGATGGGGAACTGAGAACTGTACCCACTTCTCTTTTTTCCTTAGCAGCAATTTTTATCAGCGTCTGCTGTTTTTAAGGCCAAGTCCGGGTGGAAAGTCTCAGTCTGGAGGTATTTAAATCATGTGTGCTTGTGCCCGGCGACAAGATTGCTAGAGAAATGTAATCCGGCGGCTCCCCCAGAAAACCCCGGGCTAGGCGTGGAAAGGGTGCCTGTTCCCAGGAAGGTCGGGGTGCGGGTGCCGTGGCTCTGCAGGTTTGGGTCAGAAGTGCGGGGTGTTGCACGTGTGAAGGCACGAGCGCGGGCAGGCCTGGCCTTCTCCCTGGGAGCCGTGGTTTAACCTTGAACTGGAGGCATCTTGGATGGAGGCCAGGTTTTTGTTCATTCTCAGCGTTTCTCCCTTAGCGAGGTGACTGATGGGGAGGAAACGGGGCTTTGGGCTCCAATGGCACAGGCTCCCTGCAGAACGCAGTGCGCCCTGTCGGCAGTTGCTTCTCCCAGTGAAAAATGTAACCCTCGGCCTGCCTCTCCCTGGGTTCTTTGTAGAGATGCCTGCCCCTCCCAGCACATGGCTGCCTCTAGGCCAGCGGTTCTCAACCTGGGGGTCGCGGCCCCTTTGGGGGTCGAACGACCCTTTCACAGGGGTCGCCTAAGACCATGTGAAAACACATATATAATGACATATTGTTTTCATGATTAATCACTATACTTTCATTATGTTCAATTTGTAACAATGAAAATACATCCTGCAAATCAGATATTTACATTATGATTCATAACAGTAGCAACATTACAGTTATGAAGTAGCAACGAAAATAATGTTATGGTTGGGGGTCACCACAACATGAGGAACTGTATTAAAGGGTCGCGGCATCAGGAAGGTTGAGAACCACTGCTCTAAGTGGACAGCGTCCACTAAAACCTTCCTTCCTACATTAGTTGTCTCCAGTTCTGCAAAACCTAGAAGCCAATTATGAACATGTTGATTATGGCTGATAATATAACAGACACACCAGCTAACATAATGAATGTGGGTTTATTGGTGAGTGCAATCCAGCGGGAAAGTCTGGGTGTCCCACAATGCCTCAGTGGTGGAAAGCCACATGGTGAGTTCCTCAGTCGTCTCTAAGTTCTTATTATGGAAAAGGTCAGCCATACGCCAAGTGGACAGAACATTGCAGTGAGCCCGCCGGGCACTGGCCAGGGAGCTCTGTGAACGCTGCTGGCTTCGGAGTGGGTTTCTTTCAATCGTGCGGCAGCGACATGTCGCCTACAGGTGACATTTCTCAGAAATCACAGTGCAGGCCACTCTCCTCTGTGACTGCAGGACGGCGGGCCGTGTAAGAGGCCCCATCTCTTGTGAGACCGCCTTCATGGGCCCTGTTTTCAGAAACATGAGGCGCTGATAACAAGAACCCTTACGTGGGCGTTAGCGCTGAGAGGCTGTAGGGCCGTGTCCACCCTGCACACACCTTGGCCTGTCTCCTTCCGCCTTCCTGCCGCAGGGAGTGAGGTTCCCGTCTCCCAGGACCGCTCCTTCCCTCTGTGATGTGACTGCGTGGGGCAGGGACAGGATGCCCCCCGCCCCGAGTCGTACATTACAATAGCAGGTGGCGACTGTGTGCAGGCGCATGTGCGTGCTCGGGGTGGCCACGTGCCTGAGAAGCTCCCCAAGACCGTGTACTTGACAGGGTGTCCCTGCCACGCTCTCCCGCCATCTGGCTGGTGTCACTGAGCAGAAAGGTGTGGTGTCCTCCCTTCCCTGTGACTGAGGACGTCCAGCCGCCGTGGCCGAGCTGGGACCGGGTGCTCTGCCTGCAGCTCAGCTCTGGGCTGAACACCTGAGTGCACCTGGGACCCGCCAGCTGGGCCCTCACTACATGCTTTCAGAGGGAGGTGACCTTCCTCCGCGACCTTTGCACCCGCCTGCTCCCTCCCACGGTGCATGGATATTCCGGTCCTAATCGCTAGAAGCCGGGGGCTCACCCAGCTGGCGTGGCTCGGTGGTTGAGCATCAACCTATGAGCCAGGAGGTCACGGTTGGATTGCCGGTCAGGGCACAGGCCCAGTTTTGGGTTCCATCCCTAGTGTGGGGCGTGCAGGAGGCAGCCAGTCAATGATTCTCTCTCATCATTGATGTTTCTCTCTGTCTCTCTGTCTCTGTCTCTCTCTCTTGCTCTCTCTTCCTTCCTCTCTGAAATCAATATATATACTATATATATATATGACATATATGAAAAGAATAAAAGATAAGGGCTCGCCTTTGGAATAGACTCAAGCGCCCCCTCCCCTCGCAGATGGACAGAAATCCCTCATAGCGTCAGACTGCATCCCCCACCATCCTGCAGCTGCGGGTTTCCTCCAGGTTGTTGCTGAGGTGCAAACGCAGTCCATCTGTTGCGATGGGTTAACACACGTCTCGCCTCCCTCCGCCTCCCTTTGCAGCCCCCGTTTCCTGTAAAAGTCGCGGTTCCCAGGCAGCTCTTAGGTTTCCCGGGAGGGACTGCGCCCCGCACATCTGGGGCGACAGCAGCCGCTCGCCTACGGAGAGGCCCGGGGCCTAACCGCCCTCTCCTCCAGGTTCGCCCTGGAGCCCCTGCTGCCCAAGAAGATGCACTCCCGGTCGCAGGACAAGCTGGACAAGGACGACCCCGACAAGGACAAGAAGGACAAGAAGAAGGAGAAGCGGAACAGCAAACACCAGGAGATATTCGACAAGGAGCTGAGGCCCGTGGACGTGGCCCCGCAGGGCTCCGAGGCCGTGATCCTGTCCGAGACGGTAATTCCCGGTTCCCCCGCCACACTTACCCGCAGGGCTGTCCCTGGCGGGTGTGGAGTTGGCTGTAACATTGTCCCATCAAAATGCCAGTCTCCCTCCTCCCTCCCCTCGCCTAACCGACGCTGCGGGGCGTGCACGGGTCACGGGCGAGCTTCCCCTGGTTTCACTCACGCTCCCTCCATCCCAAGGGTCCGAGCAGGGCCCCCACGTTCTTGGGCGTCCTGGTGTCTCCGAAGTCTAACAGGAATGCTGGGTTGTCAGAAAACAGCATTCCATGTGTCTGTCCCCGGCCCCTTCCCGGCCAAAAACCACGAGCCTGGGTGACTGCGGGTGGCCCGCCCGGCTCAGCGAGCCCCCAAGCCCTCCTCTCGGCTCCGCGGCCGCACGTGGCCCCCTGCTACCCACCCGCCTCCTCTGCGCCCCACTCCCATCTTTCGGGGGGATTGTCAGGTGCGTTGACATGAATAACATCCCAGGGAGTCCCGTTGGCTCCCGATGAATGTTGAGGTGGCACCCGCAGCCCAAGACAGACCCGAACTCCCCTCTTTCTCTCCGCCCCCCCTCTAGATCAGCCCCCTGCGGCCCCAGAGGCCAAAGAGCCAGGTGATCAACGCCATCGGAAGTGAGAGGCGCTTCTCCGTGTCCCCGACGTCACCCACCGCCCAGCAGACGCCCCCGCCGGTCATGCCCCGGACCAAGCTCAGCTTCAGCCTGCAGTCCAGTGAGTGGGGCGCTGTCCGCCTTGGAACCCGGCACCCTGTGCCTCCCCCGGGGTCCACGTCCCTGAAATGAGACCCGCCTCCTCCGGGCAGCGGGCAGTTTCCGTGAGCCCCTGATTCCCTGGCCGTGTCCCGGGGACAGGGCTCCGCAGGGCAAAGCCAGCCGGGCTTCGGGGTGACAAGTGCGCCCCCGGCTCTCAGGCCCTCCTGGCACCGGGAGAGGGAGGGCGGTGCCTCTGGGTGGAGGCTTTGCATTCAGGGGATAAGGACGTTTTGAGAACAGACAGTGATGGTGGCTGCACATTATAATGGGATAAAAACCAGTGAAGTGGACACTCCAAGTGTTTAAAATGGCCAGGGTTGCGTTACGTATGTTCTGCCACGACGAGCCAGCCACCCCACCAGTCCTGGGCAAGCACTCATTCCCAGGCCTCCTTCTCGCTCCTCCGTCCACGGGCCAGGCCTCGGGGTCCCTCCACGCGGCTCTTCCCGGAAGAGCTTTCCTAAGGGGGACCTTCCCATCAGCCGCCACGTCATCGGGGAAACTGTAGAGAAGACGCGCCGGCCCACGTGTCCGTCTTCCTCTTTAGCACAAAAGGAAACCAGTGTTGTCTGAGCGGCTCACCCGGCGGAGGGTGGGACGCCCTCACAATCGCTCCTCCATTTGCAAGCTGCCACTTCTTCCGTCCACTTTAAAAATCAATCCACTTCCCGGGGCTTATTGGAGGCAGCAGCCAGGCCCGCTCATGCTAATAACTTCATTTCATGCAGCCACGGCCGCCCGTGGAGAGCGCTGAGCGGCGGGCAGCTCTGTGCACCTTAGACCTCGCTTAGCGACGCTCTCCGGGCAGCGGCTGCGGCGGGCTGGTGCCCAGTCCTGCTGGGCTTTGCAAAGGGCAGGCGGAGACCGTCCCCTGACCCCCAGCTGTTTCAATGCCCGGGAGGCGAAGGGCCCGGGGAGGGATGGGAGGGTCCTGGCTGACGTGGCTGTGTTCACAGTGGCTTCCAGCCATGGGTTCAGGGCTTCGTGGCACCTAACGTTCTCTTCCCGGGACATGCCCGTAGGAGGGGCCGCCCTCTCCCCAGTCCCCCTCCCGCTCTCCTCCCTGCCCGCTGGCTGGCATTGCTCCGGGTAAAATGGTTCTGCCTCCCGCGGCTCCGGAGCAAGGGGGCAGCGCGTGGGCGTGGGTTTGCTTTAAATCCACCCCGTTCCCCAGGTCTGGAGCTGAATGGCATGAGCGGGATGGACGTGGCCGAGGTCCCGCCCCCTCTGCCCCTGAAGGGCAGCATGGCGGACTACGGGAACCTGATGGACAGCCAGGACCTGCTGGGCTCGCCCCCGCCCCCGCCGCCCCCTCCTCACCACAGGGTAAGTCGGAGGCGGCCGGGCGCTGTCAGGGTCTCTGCTCCACCCGTCAACGTGTGGCCGCGGGCCTGGCCAGGGTTGGATTTGGGGAAAGGCCACGGCAATCACGACCCTGGCCTGGGTCATCTGTGGACCTGTCACGGGGACACGCGTCCAGATGGGGCCCTGGAACAAGGGAAGGGGCAGGAGGGCCGCCCTGAGGTGCAGTCCTCGTGGAGGTTTGATTTGGGAGAGCGGCTTTTCTAGGGAGGGTGGTCCGCCTTGTGAGGAAGCTGGCGCCGGCACGCTGCGTGGGGACGGGCTCCCGTGCACCCCCCGGCCCTGGGACCCCCATGCCAGCACTTCCTCCGGGAGCTTCCCTCGCCCTGGCCGCTCCCGGCGGGGACGGGCCCTCACCACTCGGAGCACCTACAGGATTTGGCTCCAATTTGGGCAAAGCCCAGATCCCCAAGGCCATCCACCCCCGGCCGTGCCTCCTGGACCCCCTCCCCACTTAGATCTGGGGAGCCCTTATCAGCACTGGCTCCCCGAGGCCGGCACCTCCTGCAACCACTTTAGCCCTTAATCTCCTCTGAGGGCCCATGCGCAGTGGCCTCGCGGCCTGCCCGCTAGTGTAAATATTAGCGCTGAGTCTTCCGAGCCTTTTGAACCAGTGCTCTCGCCCTTGGCAGTCCCAGGCAGTCCTGTGAGATCTGCCACGCTTCCCTCTGGCTCTCCAGGCACTCTCACGCGGGGCTCCGTGGCTCCGTGGCCCGGCCACGTTGTCAGTGTCTTTGCTCCCCCCGCGCTGTGGCTCGCGGGGACCTTGGCTGGTTGGACGTATCTTCTTCCACCGACATCATCGTAACATCAGCGCGCAGTGCAGGGCCGCACAGGGAATGGCCTGCGGCCGGGAGAGCCCTGTCCAGGTTCCTCCCGATAAGCTTAGATGAGCCCAGTGTGGAGGGAAGGACCACATGCACACCTGTGTCTGCTCAGCCCCCACAGTGACCACGTGATGCCAGGACCCTGTGGCTCACGTGGCTGCGGATTTTTCATAACAGAAGGCGTGCTTTTCCCCCTGTGAATTCTGCACGCTTTCCTTCCTCTGTGGACACTTTCTCGCCCGGGGCTCTGAGGTGTGTGATGACACTCTTCCCGGGAGGGGCTTGACTAACCGTCTGCGCACTCTATTGACTGGGCCTCTTGTTTTCCTAGCAGCTTAGTCCACCAATCAGATCTTTATTTCCGTGCCTTTATTTGACCAGAAAAGCAGGCCTGCCTACACCCCGGGTCTGAACATCCTGAACCTGGAAGTAGAGCGGAGGGGGGGACCTGTGGGTCCCCATCAGACGGGCTCGGCCGTGACACCCAGCCGCCTGGGTGGCCCTGGGCCCTGCTTGGCCCCTCTTGACTGGCTCTTAACCGTGAAACTGCCCAGTTCCGCAGTCGGTTCATTCCGGGGCCCTAGATCGAGGGCACCCAGACTTAAAGCCGCCATGCAAAGAGCAGGGGTTGTGCAGATGCCAAAGGGCTTTGTGCAAAGCGGTTCATCAGAGACGCCAGCAGCCCAGGCCTGAGCGCGGCTGCCCTGCCAGCCCCACGCCACGCGGAGAAGGCAGCCCCACCAGGGGTGCAGGTCCGCTCCCTTCCTGCCCTGCGCCAGGCCAGGCCTCTTGCGGGCCTTGCTTTCCCATCCCCGCCGGTAACGGGCGCCCCCTGGCCTTCTGTCTTCCAGCACCTGCCGCCCCCGCTGCCCAGCAAGACCCCGCCCCCGCCGCCCCCGAAGACCACGCGCAAGCAGACGTCCGTGGACTCCGGGATCGTGCAGTGAGCGAGCCGTCCCCGTCCCTGTCCCCTCTGTCTGGCGTTTACCTCATCGGACCCGTGATGTCTGACACTCGGGGCAGTTGCTCCTCCTCAAAAGGAGTTTGTTCTCAGCCGTGGGATGCGCAGCCCTTCGGAGTGGGGAGCGAGGTGGACTCGGGCCTGGGCGTCCTGGGCGTGTGTCCACATCGGGGGCTGCCGATGGGCCTCCCTGAAAGCCCAAGTCTTGCCTCAAAGCCCTTCCTTTCGGTGCCAAATGCCACCTGAGCATGAGCAGGAGGAGCTGACCTGAGCATGGCCGGGTTAGCCCATCGGCCTGAGAACCGAGAGCGCTGGGCGTCGGGCGTCACGCCTTCTCCTCGGCCAGACCCAGCTTCCCCACGGGATGGGCCCAGCCCTCCTCCCTCCGCGCTGCGGCTCGCGGGGACCTTGGCTGGTTGGACGTATCTTCTTCCACCGACATCGTAACATCAACCCTTTCCGGAGGTCCTGGTCTCCTTTGGGATAATTTAAAATAGGATATTTCTCAGCTACTGAACAGCTACTAATTTATGGAGTGGAAACACGCTTACGAATCCTGGATCAAGTGGAAAAATAACTCTGAGTATAGGAAGATCCGTTTTCTTTCTCTTTTTAAATAAAGAATGGGTGAGCCCCCGGAGTGGCCGAACGGGGTGAATTCTCACCCTCTGTACAGACTGTGTATATACGACGGCTCTCGGGGCTCGTCTTCGTCTCTGTGGGCCTTGCGTTTATTGGAACAGTGTCCGCAGGCGTTCTCCACGTGGGCTCTTCATTTTCAGCTCCTGGAGATGTAAAAAAAATAAACTGTCCACGTGAAGTTCTGTGGTTGTTTTTTTCAAAGCTCCAATGTCCTGAAAATGTCGCTGAATGATGATTTTGAAAAAAAAAAAAAAACCAACTAACTTTGTGTAACCTAATATTTTTATTCTGTCATCTATATTTTTTTATTCACTGTAATCATGATACCCTTCTAGTAGGCTCCAGAGTTAATCACTGACAATGAAAAATAAAATGTTATTTTAAAAGACTCACGGCGTCCGCAGATTGCGTTTCTGTCCCTGACGTAAAACACAAGCGCTGCTCCCTGCTTCCTACTTTCTCTGAGAGCTGTGTGGCCCCCACTCGGGGGGCTGCCGCCCTTCCTCGGTATCGCTCACCGGGAGGGGCTTCTGGTCTGTTTTTGCTTTGGATGCCGGGAAGCTCAAAGTCCAACTTAGCTCCCACACATTCAGATTGGGGCTTCATGTTGCCGCCTTCCAAAATGCCTGATGATCTATTACAAATTCATCTTTATTTGAGCCATGCCCTTTCATATGTGCTTATCTCAAATCTTTATTAAAAGGAGATGGTATAGCCCTAACTGGTTTGGCTCAGTGGATAGAGCGTTGGCCTGTGGACCAAAGGGTCCCAGGCTCAATTCTGGTCAAGGGCATGTACCTGGGTTGTGGGCACATCCTCAGTAGGGGGTTTGCAGGAGGCAGCTGATCGATGTTTCTCTCTCATCGATGTTTCTAATTCTCTATTCCTCTCTGTAAAAAATCAATAAAATATATTTTTTAAAATAAAATTTAAAAAAAGGAGATGGTGTATGGAAGCTAGATTTTACAAGCAGAAAAGTCTTTTTCTTCTTTAAAACCACCCTTGGTGCTTGAAAATTGCTTCCTGGTATTTAAAGAAATTATTTTTAATCAACGCTGGGACTGCGCTTTTATGTGGAGATTTGATCCCTTGCATCATCTCTGGCCCTGGATTCTGCTGCGGGTTCGGGCCTTGCTTTCATCTCCGCAGCACCCTTTGGTGTGTGATGCATTTCAGCCTTTGCTTTCTAGTTTTATCTCCCGTGATGTTTCAGTAATTGGCTTACTTTTTAAAGTCTGTTCGGGGACTTCACCTTCCTTATTTTTCCCATCTGCCCTTCCTGGGTTATTTACACATCTGCTTAGCCGGTGGTGGCTCAGCAGCACTTACAGGGACCTGCTGGGCCAATTAGTCTTTGCTCCCAAATGAGCTGCCCCCCGTGCCCCTGTGTGTGTCTGTCACCAGCTCAGAGCAGCATGGGCTGCCCCGGGCCCTGTGATGACCCCGATGCTGGGCTCAGGCGGAGGGGGCACGCAGGGCCCCTGGACGCGGGACCCTCACCGCTCAGTCCTGGGCCTGGACACCGGGCTGCCCTCCCACCCGGAGGCGCCCGCTCACCCGCTGGCTGCCCTCCCACCCGGAGGCGCCCGCTCACCCGCTGGCTGCTGAGCCTCCTTCCTCGTCTCGGGCTCCTTAGCCGGGCCGCCTGGTGCCGCTGCTCGGCCTCCCTGCTGCTTCAGGTTTATTTCAGTCCTGAGAAGGGCCGCGTGTCATCTGTTCTTCATCGTTTCTCGTCACTGGGTGGGTCATTTATAAGAACGTGGACGGTGTCCACAGCTCAGTTGACCGCAGCCACGTGGGAGCACCAGGCATGACCGAGCAGGGAGAGGCCTTTAACACAGACGCTGGGGAATGTGGAGACCTGGGCAGATGGGGACAGGGGCTGGGCGGGGAAGGGAGTGTTCCCATAGAGGAAACGGTGCATACAAGGGAGCCCCGTGCTTAGAAGGAACTTCCAGAGGACCAACAGGACGGGCCAGTGTGGAGGAGTGGCCTGAGCAGCACCCAGGCGGCAGCACACGCTTCTTCCAGGCCATGAAACCCCTGGGCTCTGCCCTGTGCGCCAGGAGGACACACAGCCCCGGTCACTGCTCCTGGGAATGGCGCCCAGGGGCCATGGGGAGCAGGAAGGAGCATATTGGAGTGGAATGGAGGATGGCAGAGCGTGAGAGAGGATGAAGAAGAATGATGGAGCATCTAGAGCAGCGATTCTCAATCTGTGGGTCACGACCCCTTTGGGGGGTCGAACGACCCTTTCACAGGGGTCGCCTAAGACCATCGGAAAACACATATATAATTACTTATTGTTTTTGTGATGAATCACTATGCTTTAATTATGTTCAATTTGTAACCATGAAATTGGGGGTCACCACAACATGAGGAGCTGTATTAAAGGGTCGCGGCATCAGGAAGGTGGAGAACCGCTGATGTAGAGCATGATGGAGAGGGAGAATGGGGAGAACAGGAGCCTGGTGGGAACAGGAGTGTGATGGGGAGTGAGGGAGCAGGTGGACCATCGGGAGTGAAGGCCAGTGTGGGGGGGGGGGGGGGAGGCCAGGCTGCAGGGTATCCCGGTGGACTCCCCAGCCCTCCAGAGCATGTCCCAGCTGGTCAAGGGCAGGTCATGGATCCTGTGCCCCTGAGGACCTGTCCACGAGGTACCACAGGCCAGCCCCTTGCCGTGGTTTCCAATGACCCTCGGCTGCACCTCCAGGAAAGGGCCTGTGCAGAGGCCACGCTGTCCGCCGTCGGCTTTGATGAGCCTGCGAGTGGTGCGGTCACAGGCCTGCAGGGGACCTGACCCCCCGAGGTGCCCCCGACTCTCCCAGGAGACTTGCTCCTCCTCGTGGGCCAGGTGGGGGCGTTTGATCTCTTCTGGGGACCTTCCCGGGGATGTCCTGGCCCAAAAGGTAAAGCCCAGCTCCTCTCTCTTCCTTCCCCTCCCTCCTGAGCAGCTCAGCCCCAAGGTCATTATCGGAGACAGAGCAAGGGAAGCATCCATCTCAGGGGAGGGGGTCGGGTGCCGTGGGCGTCACAGCCAAATGCAGCAGGAGAGGAACAGTACCCCATGGACGAGGGCAGGGGGGACGGCTGTCCCTGCCAAGGCCTGGAGGGACAGGGAAGGTGGCTGCCGGGGCTCCTGAAATTCCACCTGCAGATCGGATCCACGGCACACGGTGCACAAGCTGTGCACACGCATCCGTGGGAACCCCCGTGGCCACGACCGGGAGCACAGACGCCACTCGGATGCTCGATCACAGGCCCTGACGCCACCGCCACTGGCGCAGAGAGCAGCGATTTCAAAGGTAAAAATAAGCGCTCTGGGAACTATGAAAATCTGAATTAGCATAAACTGTGCTATTTTAAATGCTTGTTAACAGGTAATTTAGCATTCTGAACACTTGCGTTGGGGAGGAAGGCACTTAGTATCAAATAAGGAGCTCACACACACACACTCACACATTCACACACACACTCGCTCACACATACACATACTCAAAAACACATTTACACACTCACAATACACACAGACTCATTGACACATTCACACACCCACACATACACTCACACACACTCATACACATTTACACACATGCACACTCACGCATACACATAGACTCACACACATACACACATGCTCACACATACACATAGACTCACACACATACACACACACTCACACTCACACACACACACACACACACACACAAGTGTGTCGGCGTGAGGAGCACCAGCTTGGACTGAAAGGCCTAAAGGTCACCATGAGGAGAGATCGTGGGCCCCCAGAGTCCTGCCAGCAGGAAGCTAGTGGAGAGTGTTGCCATGAAACAGGCTCATCTTTTCCAGAAAGAGAAAGGATGACTCAGCAGAACCAGGAGTCCAGAGGACAGAGCCACGAGCTCAGACAGGAGGAGGAACCAGGAAAGCTCCCACGTCTGCTTGGCTGGGTCTCGGCATGGGGATGGGACCTCTCTCTGCTCTCATTCTCCCCTTGGGAACAGGGCGTCCGTACCCGTGACCGTGTCCACCCCGTCACTGCCGGTGTGCGAGGGGTAGGTCACTGCTCCGTGTGGTTCCCGGGTCCTCGGCCGGAGGAAGTGGACTTGGTGCCCAAGGAGCCACGGCAGGACCCTCAGGTCTGGATCTGCTTTCGATGCGAGGTCCTGGGTTCAGAGCGAACGCCAAGACAATGGACTTTGGGAAACAGCCCTGAGAAGGGGTCGGTGTATGTTGCATGTGGGAGAAACAGATTTTTGTGGCCGGAAGGCAAACTGTATTGGATTTAAATTATGTCCACAAATTCTTTGATACACCTTCCTCCAAGATGTGGAACTTAATTCCCCTCCCCTTAATGTGGCTGGACTTGGTGTGGCTCCCCCTTATTGAGTAGAACAAAGCAGAATGGTGAATTCCCAGCCTTTGTCATAAAAATCATTGCAACACTCCCGTCCTCTCCCTCAGGTCACTCATTCTATAAGAGGTCACCAGCCATGTCCTGAGGACACCCAAGCCGCCCTATCGGGGGGCCTTACAGTGCGGAGGTGAGGTCACCTGCCAAGAGCCAAAGAACCGCGGTGTCTGCCAATGGCCATGAGAGTGAACCACCTTGGAAATAGGCCCTCCAGCCCCGGTCGAGCCTTCGGATGACTACAGCCCCAGCCGACACCTTTATGAGCCTCGGGAGAGACGGTGAGGCAGAACCTACGTCAGTGGCTTTTGTATTCCTGACTCACAGAAGCCGTGGTAAGAAATGCTGTTTGTACCGCTAGGTCTTGAGGTACCGTATTTGCAGCGATGGCTAAGTAATATGGCTGTTATCTGGAGCAATAAATTGGGAGGCTTTTCCGATTTTCCTATGCTCTGGGGTGTTTAAAAGCACATGGAAATCTATTGGATAGAATTCACTTACAAATTCGTTCAGAACAACAGGCTTTGTTCCTTTGTTGAATTTTGGAAGTAGATTCTTGGTAGAATTTTGTTGTTGTTGTTGATCCTCACCCGAGGATATTTTTCCATTGATTGTTAGAGAGAGCGGAAGGGAGGGAGAGAGACACAGAGAGAAACACCCATGTGAGAGAGACCGGAATCGAACCCCTGGGCCTTCAGTCCGCAGGTCGATGCTCTACCCACTGAGCCAAGCTGGCTAGGGCAGATTCTCAATAGATTTGAAATTTTCTCTTGGGCTTATGTGGATTGTTGACGTCTTGATCACTCCCTGAGAGAGTTAAAAATTAGTTTTGCTTCCTTCTTTTTTACAAAAGTGATTTCGGTTTCCTTATAAACGTAGGAAAAAAGCCCCCACCCCATTAAAGTGCGCAGTATCGTCGCAGCGTGGCCTCCTCTGCCCCGGGGACGATGATGTCGGTGCTGCTGTCCTTCCCTCCCGCCTAAGGAGGCTGCTTTGTCATTTTGCCTGATGAGGTTTTCCGGAGGCTCGTCTGCTTTGTGGTTTTTTATAGAAACAGTGTTTGGACCTGTCAGTGTTTTGAGCTTTCTTATACATCCCGGCGTCATTATTTCCTTATTTATCTTGATTAAGTTTCTTTATCGGGTTCTCGGGTTCCTGGCTCTTTCGCGTCTTTAATTGAATGATAAGTGTTGCATCTCCTTGGCTTAATAAGAGGCACGTGAGCGCGTGACGGAGGCTTTCACGGCCGGCGCTGCCGCTGCCGCTTACAGAAACTCCGCCGTCACCGTCCCCGTCCCCGGGCTCAGGTGTCGGCGAGAGGACTGACGTGTTTGACTTCCAAGCGGCGGATTTTTTAATCATAACATTTGTAATTTTACAACGTTGTGCTCTGAGAAGGTGACCTCAACACTCCTTACTTTTAGAATATTTTTAATTTTTATACATGGCCCAAGGATATTTTGAAATCGTGTCCGTTACCTCCAGAGTATAAAGTTGTGTGTGTTTATATGTTCCTCTATAGATTTAGATGTAGATGTGTGTGTATATACACATCAATATACAAAAATATTAACAAAACTTAAAATATATATCACCTGGCCCTTCTGCTGCAAATACCTCCCCTCCTCCCCCAGCCTGTCACCTTCTGTCTTCCTGCAGAGACGAAACCAAGCTCATCTCCGGAGCGTCCCTGGCTGCAGGCAGGGGGCCCGCTCCCCAGTCAGCTCTGGGCCGCAGCTCTCGGTCTAGGCTCATCGGACTGAACGCTCGAGTGCCTGCCTTCCTCCCTGGGCTCAGGGCTGCTGTGCCTCCTCCTCACGTCCCCAGGGGTTGGCACTGTGCTTGGAACACCGAGTTTTTTAAATAATAGATTATTCAGGCCCTGGCTGGTTTGGCTCAGTGGATAGAGCATCGGCCTGCGCATCAAAAGGCCATGGGTTCAATTCCAGGTCAAGGGCTTGTACCTCAGTTGCAGGTTCTGCAGCCCCAGTTTGGGCACGTGCAGGAGGCAACCAACTGATGTGTCTCTCATATCAATGTTCCTCTCTCTCTCTCCCCCCTTCTCCTCTCCCTTCTCCTCTCTTTAGAACGGAAAAAATGTCCTTGGGTGAGGATTTTAAAAATAATAATAAGATATTATTCAAATATCTACATCCACAATTTGAATGTATCCCCAAATGTTTACTGAATAATGTATCTCAAAGCCAATGATTAGCGTCAGTTGGGCACACATTTGCTCTATGAAGTGTCGTTTTATAGAAAAACACGCAGATTGGCCGACTTTTCGATCGAAGCACAATATTACCTCTGTGTTAAAACCCGGCCCTTGGGGCAGGTCCCTTAAAACACGTTTATAAGGATCGTCTTGTCCAGCTTCATTATTCTCAATCAAAGATGTCCGCCGCCCGCCCAGGCCACCTGGCTCCTGCAGGCAGCCGAGCAGGTGGATCGCACTGCCTGTGGGGGTCCGTGCGCACAGTAGGTGTGGCATCATCAGATGTGTCCCTCGTGGCTCTTGGCCCGATGCTTGCTCACTGCTGCTCCATGTGCCACACGCACAGAACCACGTGGTCTCTGCAGCATCTTCCCTGAGAAAGAGCATTCGCCTGTGCTTGGATGCCATATGGGGACAATTATCTGTATCCTATATAATAAAAGGCTAATATGCAAATTGTCCTCTCGGGAGTTCTACTGACCAGGAATTCGACCATTCGCTATGACGTGCGCTGACCACCAGGGGGTGGTGCAGAACGAAGGAAGGGGGAAGGAAGGCCCCAGCCGGCAGTCGGAAGGCCCCTGTTGGCGCTGATTGCCAGCCAGGCTTAGGGACCCTACCCATGCACAAATTTCATGCACTGGGCCTCTAGTATTATAATATTTCATTAGCAGGAACGTAGGTTGTAACTTCTTTATGCTACTTGTTTTCAAGATTTTTAAAACACAGAAGTTCCTTTTGAAATGGTTTTAATTTGCAAAAGTGTCCATGAATCAAAACATTGAAAGACTGCTGCCGTCCAGAGCCCCTGAGTGTTCACTGGGCCGCCTGTGCCATGAAGGGCAGCCTTAGGGACGCTGCACACAGAACGTGTCTACTCGCTGCTGGACAAGTGGAGCTGAGAGAGCCTGCATTCCTTCTACAGACGAGAAAGGGCGACTCTTGGGCCAAATGGTCGCATTCTGATTGGCATCCTCTGAGCTCATCTGGGCGATGGCCGCCTTTGTACAGGGCAGAGCACGTCACGGGGCCAGCGTGTCACGGGGTCCTCTCGTGGGCCCAGCCCGGTCCCCTCCACTTCCGGGGCCAGCGGCCAAGCAGATCTCAGAGGGACTGTGCCCGCCAGGAGGGGGAACGTGTGGCCATTTTTGGCACTTTGCCATCCGGCTTCAACCAGAGATGCCTAACGATTTATTAGCTAATGCTTGCTGGGTGTTTCTCTATTTTTTCCTTTTTTTTAATATACATTTTTATTGATTTCATAGAGGGAAGGAGAGGGAGAGAGATAGAAACATCAAGGATGAGGATCATTGATTGGCTGCCTCCTGCACGCCCTCTAGTGGGAATGGAGCCTGCAATCCAGTCAGGGAGCGTATGGGAGGCAACTGATCGATGTTTCTCTCTAAAAATATAAATAAAAAATCGCCCAGCCGGTGTGGCTCAGCAGTTGAGCATCAACCAGGAACCAAGAGGTTGCCGGGTCTATTCTAGGTCAATCCCCAGGTTGTGGGGCTCAATCCCCAGTACGGGGTGCACGCATAAGGCAGCCGATCAGTGATGTTCCTCCCTCATCGATGTTTCTATCTCTCTATCCAAAAATCAATAAAAACATAGTTAATTTTTTTAAAAAATAAGTAAAATGTAGTAGAAACCCACTGGGTATGCCCCTTCAATCACACGTCACTCAGCCGCACACCCACCCCACCACTCCCCGGCGGTAACCGCTACTTAATGAACAAATTGTGGTGCAGCCACGGAGCAGAGCATCCAGCCATGCCAACGCCTGCCTCAAGCCACAGCCCCACCCGGATGGACGGCCAGAGGGCAGCGCGCCGGCGCTCTGCACAGCGAAAGGCCCGTCCCTGTGTTGACGGGCGCACGGGCGCTGGCCTCCGTCCACACGGGAGCTGGTGAGCTGACCCGTGGTTTCCTCCTTCGGGGACGCCCCCCGGTTCCCGCTGCCTCACTCGGGTTGGAATTCTTCGCAGGCCGACCTCGGTGTTTTCCCATCAGAAACACAGCCGCCTCTCACACTCCATGGGCTGTAATTTCCACAGGTTAATATGCTTTGCACCAAAAATATAACGTGGCTACTCTGCACCGAGCTGTACCAACCCAGGAACATAATGACTGCCGTGCTGTGAGCACCACGGAGCTGCTTCTCATCTGTGATCCTGAGTTATGATGCTGCAAAGTTCAGACAGAAGTAATTACACCGTGTCGTTAGGTTCAGAGCGCTGCAGATTGCGGGAAATTGGAAAGCAGGATCCTGAATGCACATATATTATGTTATCTTGTTTTCTCTCTTTCCCTGAGCCATTTATTTCTTTCCTTGCAAACTTTGATTCACTTAACGGCTTGTCTTTGATGAGTTCTTCTCTTTCCAGATCATATTTTAATTTTTTTTTTCAGTTACAGCTGACACACACCATTATATGAGTTTCAGGTTGCACACCACGGTGGGTGGACATTTATATAACGTACACAGTGATCCCGCCAGGAAGTCTAGCGCCCACCTGGCACCATGCATCGTTAGTACAATAACTAGAGGCCCGATGCACGGAATTCATGCAAGAGCAGGCCTCCCTTCCCCCAGCTGCTGGCACTGGCTTCCCTCTGGCACCCGGGACCTGGGCTTCCCTCACAGCCCCGGCTTCGTCCGGGAGGTTGTCTGGAAGGACGTCTGGTCTAATTAGCATATTGTGCTTTTATTACTGTAGATAGTGACTGTATCCCCTGTGCGGTCCTTTGCACCCGTGACTATGTTGTAACTGCCCAGCTGTACTTCTCAAGCCCTTCACCTGTTCACCCGGCCTCCCACCCCCTCCCCACTGGCACCCACCAGTGTGTCCTCTGCATCTATGAGCCTGGTTCTATTTTGTTGGTTTATTTTGTTCTTCAGATTCCGCATGGAAGTGACATCATATGTGGTGTCGGTGTTTCTCCGTCAGACTTATTGCATTAGCAGAACACCCTCCGGGTCCACCCATGCTGTCACAATGGTCAGATCTCGCTCTTTTGTTGGGAGACTAATATTCCCTGGTGTCGATGAGCACTTAGGTTTCCTCCATTTCATGGCTATTGCAGATCATGCTGCCATGAGCATGGGGTGCATATGTCTGTTCGAATTAGTGGTTTGGCCTTCTTCAGATAAATACCCCAACGTGAGCTTGGTGGGTCCTCTGGGAGAATATATGTAAATGAATAGGGTGTGAGGTATGAGCACTAGAGAGAATCAGCCCGTCCTTTGCTGTGCGTCTCCTCCACGGCACGGGGCAGGGAGGGATGGTTCTCCGCTGGCTTTGCAGACGCGTCCGCTGCGTGAGGACTTGCCTGGCCCTTGTTCTTCCCCGGCAGCCGCTGAGGTGCCCAGGTTGCGAGGGACGGTGGACGGAAATCTCACTTTAGAGAAAACGTTTTGGTAAAAGGTTCCGATGAGACACGGGGTCGACCCTTTCGAAAAGGAAGAAGGGGGGTCGACGACCTGGTGGCTGCGAGCCAGCACCGAGAGGGAGATGGCAGATCTCGGGCCACAGGCCGCCCCAGGGTGACCTCTGACCCGCCACCCCCAGTCTCCCCGGGATACCTCGCGCTGTTCCCACGGGATCTGGCTTTCCTTCGACCTGCGTGTTCTCATGGCCGAGTCCCTCCCCCGTTTTCCCGCTAAAGTTGCCCAGTTGCCTCCGCTGTAAAGATGGTCACATGGGGCTTCTGCTTAAGCAGCTCAGGGCCCGCTCCTTCTGCATCCCACTCCCGGGCTCCAGACCGGAGTCCTCAGGGGCCGGCGCTGCTGGGTCCTGGGACCTGGGCCGGGCTGGGCGAGGCTGCCTGTGTCCTTGCTGCCTCCTCTGGGTGGGCTTGGCCTTGGGTCCCTCCTGTGTGTCCCCTCCTGGGGGCAGCGCCTCCTCTTCTCCCTATACAGGGGCCCTCGGGTCCTTGTCAGGCCTGTCCACTCCCATCCGGAGGGACAAGCACATCTCAGGTGCCTTCCTGGCCCATGGGACGGGCGGGGGGGCGGGGCGCACAGAACTCCAGGGTCCGGAACCAGAGCCCTGAGGTGCCCGCACCTGGCTGGCCTGCATGCCAAGGGGCCCAAGGGCAGTGCCACGCACCCTGGGGGCCGGGGTCACCCCCCCACACTCGCTCTGGAGTGCCGACCTCAGCCTTGGTCAGGGCGCCGACCCGCAGGGGCCCACCTCCTAAATGCCCTCCCGTTGCCCGTGGTCTCGGAAGCCGTGAACAGCGGGGCAACGCGTTCTCCCCTTCGGACGAAACAAGCGAGTTCTCTCTCTAACCTGCTGGACATGGAGTAGCTCAGCGCCCTCAGCCCTCAGACATCAGACATCAGATGTCAGCTTTTGATTTTCCAAGCGCAGGTCCCTGGAATGCAAGTGAGCTGAGAGAGAGAGAGAGAGAGAGAGAGAGAGAGAGAGAGAGAGCGCCTGCCTCCTGTGCTAGAGCTCCGCACACTCGCGACCCCGCCTGCTCCCGGCTCCTCTGACCCCTCATCGCTGCTCTGGGCAGGGGGTGGGGAAACAGGGAAAGCCCTTCTTGCTGCTGGAATAGTGGAGGGAGGGAGCACGTGAAAGGCACTCAGGAAGAAAGAGACAGTCGTTATTGTAGGGCCGAACTGTGGCCCCAAAGCCGACCCCGTCCTGATCCCTGCAGCTGGTGGAGCCACCTGACGGGCAAAGGGACCTGGCAGAGGGCGAAGTGGGGAGGTTGTCCTGGGAGATCGGGGCGGGCCCAGTGGCATCACCGGGTCCATGTGGAAGAGGCAGGAGAGGTGAATCCGAACAAGGAGCCTGGACGATGGGGACGATGGGTGGAGTGATGAGCCCTGACCACAGAGGAAGGGCCCACAAGCCGAGGAATCCTGGCAGCCGCGGGGCTGGGGCGGGGAAGGGGGTGGGTTCTCTCGGGAGCACAGCCCGGCCCACTTCTCCCTTATTCTCTTAGAGGTGCTTTTATTTATTTATTTTTAGGGAAATACGATTGGCGGATACAGCTGCGTAAGTTTAATGGGCGCATGCGTTGATTATATCCTGAGAGGGCTGCCGCTGTGGGGTGAGCTAACTAATGCCTCCGTCGGTTCATAACGATCACTTCTCTTCTGTGGGGGGAGCAATGAAGGTCTCGTCTCTTGGCCACTGGACGTTTCGACCGCAGTGTTGTTGGCCCTGGTCATCAAGCTGCGGATCAGACCCTCGGGACTCACCAGCCTCAGGCGGTAAGTCTGTGCCCTGAAGTAGCCTCTCCCAGCCCCTCTCCGCCCAGCCCCGGGAAACCACCTTCTCCGCTGGTCCCAAGAGCTCAGCCCTTTAGGCCTCACTTACAAGGGCGATCGGACCGCATCTGCCTTCTGCTGCCTGCCTCCCTCACTGAGCACCATGCCCTCCCGGCCCCCATGTCGTGGGGCCAATGGCAGGGTTTCCTTCTTTCTCGTCCGGCCGACCATCCCGCCGACATCTTCGTTGTAGCCCCATGAGACTCGTTTGGGACTTCTGGCCCCTAAGGAAATAAATCCGAATTGTTCCGAGCGCTTCACTGTGGTAACGCAGACACAGCCGCAATAGGAAAGCAACTCGTAATACATCCGATATCAGCCAGCGCACGCCCGCGGGGCGGGGGGAGGAGCGCTCTCCGGAGCGGTCGGGCCTGGTTAGCCTCGGGTGTCTGCCTGTGGGAGGCCCTCGGAGGGTGTGTGTTGGGTGAGCCACAGCAGCGCCTGCTCTGGAGAGAAACATCTGCGCACCCAGGGCCGCGATCTGCCACTCTGACAGCTCCCGGCCTCCGGCGTCTGCAGCATGCGGGTCCTGCTTTCTTCTCTGTCGTCTGGTTTTCAAGGTCACAGCACACCCGCCGCATGGAGGTCCTTCTAACCCAGGAACACGCTTCAGCCCAGCGAGGGCCCTTCCAGGCAAGCCGCACCTCTTTAGGGTTACTTACAGGGACGGGGTCAGACCTCGTCAGCCTTCCCTTCCCTCCTTCCTTCCCTTCCCTCCTTCCTTCCCTTCCTTCCTTCCTAGTTTGAAAAATATGTTTTTATTATTATTATTATTATTATTATTTTTTATTTATTTTTAGAGAGAGAGAGAGGCTGGGAGAGATATAGAGAAAGAAACATTGGTGATGAGAGAGAATCGTGGATCAGCTGCCTCCTGCACACCCCACACTGGGGATGGAGTCCACAACCCAGGCCTGTGCCCTGACCAGGAATCGAACCGTGTCCTTCTGGTTCAGAAGTTGACGCTTAGCCACGGAGCCACGCCGGCCGGGTGTCCTGCTGGCTTTTCTGTGCAGCTCTGAGCTGCCCGATCTCCTGGTGCGGCCTCTCCCCGCTGTGCTGTGACTGTAGGACGGGGACCAGGACACTGACTGATCGGAGTCCCTGCTCTCAGCACAGCGCTGCCCACATAGCGGGCTTTTCCAGACCGACGTTCTCGCTCTCAGGGCATTGGACTGGCTGAGGGAGAAGCTGGGCTCCCTCCTGCATGTTCCCGGGCCCCTGGGCTCCTCCCTCCCGCCCTGCAGAGCGCAGGTGGGTACATGAACCTCCTGGATCGTGTTGTCCATGTCACCTGCCGGCCCGTCCGGCCCCGCAGCCCTCTTGGCTCGCCTGCCAGGGCTTCGACGCTCGCAGGCTGCCGCCTGTTCCTGGTGCGACGCGTGTTGCGTGCAGGTTTCATTCCGAGGATAACGTCTCTAAACTGAGTAGCAAGATGGGTAGTTAGTGATTTGGGGAAACCACAGTGAGTATGCACGAACCCACTAAGGGAGGTTTTATTACGTATCTCTGACTCACGCAGGCAGAACGGGGTGCCCATGAAGTGGCAATTGCGACTCTGGATTTGGCAGAAATAACGATCCCAGATCTTAACCGTGTTGTCGTTAGGAATGAATTGACTACCATGCAAATTGCATGAGGAAATTCCCTTAACGATCCCCCGTATTTAACCAGCGCTCGCAGATGACGTCCCCAACGAATCGACGCCGTTGACTTCTCCCCACACCTCCCTCTGACGTGTCTACTCCCGGCTGCCTCGCCCGCAGGTCCTGTCTGGTCAGCCAGGAACCCACCGGGTGGTGTAGGCTCAGGGTTACACCGTCCAGGGAGGGCCGGGGGGAGGCAGGCCTGGAACCCACAGGCACTACCCCTTGAAGCGCGCTGAGTCAGGCTGACACTCAGCATCGCTGCGTGTGACAGGGAGTGACAGTGCTCACAGGTTTTAGCGTCGGCGAGGTGAGGGTGTCCCGGGAGGAAAACTTATAGAGCGTGTCCATGTGAGGGGGTCCCGGGTGCACGGGAGCCGTTTTCGCGGCAGCGGGCCGTCTATAATGCCAGGTCAGGGTGCTTCCCCACCCCCTCTTCCCTGGGCTCCGGGATGTGTGGGGGCCGGATCGGGGGCGTGGTTGGGAGGCGGTGGGCTGTCTTGGCTGAGCCGCCCAGGGTCCCAGCCGTCCACCTTCACACTTTCTCACAGACGGGGCGGGAGGACGGCGGCCGGTCCGAGTGAGGGGTGGACTGAATGTCCCAGGACAGTGACGCCCTCCCGCTCACCCGCAGGGCAGTGGGTTCGGGGGGCAGACGGTGCCGGCTGCAACCCACAGGACCGGGGCGCCTCCGGGGAGAGGTGACGGCACCTGCCTTAGCCGGCTGATGGGCAGGCCCTGCCCCGGTGGCCCGGCTACAGGGCCCAGTCTCCACACCCTGCCTTTGCCCTCCCGCCGGGAACGGCCCGGGGTATAAAGCAACGGGAAGCCACGGCGAGGGCGCGTAAGCTCTCAGGAGCCCAGCCCGTTAGGACGCGAGCTGCTCTTAGCCATTCCCGACGCAGACGTGTTTAGAGGGACGGCCAGGGCGGGTGCAGGTCGCTCTTCGGGCTCCACGTCAGGGGCTGTGTTCTGCGTGTCCCGCGACGTTGCCGGCCACAGTGCCCCCGGGGTTCAGTCTGGCGGCTGCGCTGGGAAATGAGGTGTTTCTCACCCACTCGGCTGAGGCTCTTTGTTCCAGAGTGAGCTGAGCAGCCCCTCTGCCGCGTCCCTGTGTGACACTGACATGGCTCCACGCTGCAGGCAGACACACGCTGTCCTGCTGCACGCCCCGCCCCCCAGAACCTCCCCAGAGCCCCTCTATGAGGGGGAGGCAGTGGAGACCTGCCCTGCCGCACTGATGTGCAGATCGGCTGAATCGGGCTACTCTTCCTTGTTGTGAATCCTCACCCGAGGATATTTTTCCACTGATTTTTTTAGAGAGATTAGGAGAGGGAAAGACCGAGGGAAACATCGATGTGAGAGAAACACATCAATGGGTTGCCTCCTGCACACGCCCCGACCTGCAACCCAGGTACCTGCCCTTGACTGGAATCGAACCCAGGACCCTTTGGTCTGCAGGCCGACGCTCTATCCTTTGAGCCACACCGGCCAGGGCTGAATCGGGCAAGTCTTGACCAGCCTTTCATTGAAAAGAAGTAAAACAAGCAGACATTTTTTCTGATACAAAGTGCAACAATATGTTTGTAGGCTGATGGCAGTAATCTACGAGAGAGAGAGAGAGAGAGAGAGAGAGAGAGAGAGAGAGAGAGAGAGAGAGAAGTAGCGATCAGTTACCAGCAGGCGGCTTAGCTCCCATCCCAGGGGACACTGACTGGTGGTGTCCGGGGGCACGTGCAGTTTCACGCGGGGGTGGCGGTGCTGTTGGTCCCTAGAGGCCAGGGATGTGGCTGAGCATCCTCCACGCCCCCGGCAGCTCCCGCCCCTGGGACCCTCAGCCCACATGCCTCCAGCCGCCGCTGGGACCCTCAGCCCACATGCCTCCAGCGCGCCGAGCGGATGGGGAAAGTCGCCACGTCCCCACGCTCGGCCGCCCCTGCCAGTGTCTCTGCCTTTCGTGTCCACAGGACCTGGGTCTTCAGCGCTGGGCCCACGCTGGATGCGGATGTGCCAGCCCCACCCGCGCCGTGTCAGGGCCGCCGTGAGCCTGAGCGAAGCTTCTTTCCAGAAATGCACCTGCGTCTGCAAAGCCTCCTCTCCGGACGCCGCAGGAAAGCCGCCAGTGCCCGAGCCGCCGTCTCCCTGAACCGCACTTTCCGAGGGGAGCAGTTGTGTGAATTAAGAGGCAGTAAAAGTAAATTGATTTCCCACATATGCTGAGAGCTGCAGGGCGTACTGAGCATCATAATTAGGAGCGAGGGACTCAAAGGTGGAGTTTTTATTTAAACAGACACCAACATTGAAAATCACCCCGAACCGAGGACCTCCGCCAGCGTGTCGCCCGTCTCCTCACAGGCGTGGGCACACAGTCCCGGTCCCGGTCCCCGCCAGGAGCGCGCCCGGCGGCAGGAACGGCGGCGCCCGCAGGAAGCTCCGGAAATCAGGAAGGAGAGGGCCTTCTGGATCTTTTCTGTCCGAAGTCCGTCTGACGGACGTGCCTGAACCCCGGAGGCGGGACTCCGCGTGGCTCTCAGCTCGGGGTTGGCCACCGAGAAGCAGAGGTCCCGAAGGCCGTGTCCTTCTCACTCCGCCTTCACGCGGCTGTCGCGAGGGAGCCTGTGAAAAGGGCGCGGTGACTCCAAGCCGGGGACAGCATGACCAAGAAGAGGCTAAACTTTTCATGAGGAAGGTCCTTTAAATTCCAAGACTGTGCTGAATGCTGACCTGCCCTTTCGGGGTTGACAGTGGGTCTTCGCATGTTCTAATCGCATCACAAATACCTGTCACAGACATCACCCCACAGGTGCCGTCACCACCACGGTGGCCCAGTTCCGGGCAAAGCCCTGGGAGCCTGGCTGGAGGCCCCTGTCGCCAGACCCACGCCCCCATCATAGGCCCACAAGTCACCCCACAGTTGCAGGCATCCAGGGCCCAGCATCTATCCCCTCCCCACAACCAAAGCCTGGTTTAGACGGTCACGGGTTAAGGCGGGTGAGATCTGGTAGCTGCTGAGCCAGGCGTCCCGATCGAGACCCCCAGGAAGTGAGGAAAGGCTCACCTCGGGTTCCTCGGAAGCCGGGCCTTGATCGGCAGTTTGGGAAGGAAACCAAGACACCAGAGCTCGGATGTCGGGGCCACTCACAGGACCCGAGCCCGGCCCTCTCTCAGGGCTGCCCCCCTGGGCCTGGGCCTGTGGTTAGCTCCGATGCAGACGCCGTAGGACTGGGGAGACGAGCAGGGGAGCAGGGGGGACCCGCCGTCTCGCTGAGGTCCAGTGGAAGGACAGGGCGTGGGGCCGGGCTGGGGATGAGGATGTGTGAGAACTCTCAAGTGACAGGGTGGGGAAAGGGTTCGAAGAGAGTTACAAAACAGAGAGTGGGGGGAGAGGGAGGGCAGGAGAGAGAGAGAGAGAGAGAGAGAGAGAGAGAGAGAGAGAGAGAGAGAGAGAGATGGTGGGAGAAGGAGCCGTCTCTTCCAGACCTGAGCGCCTGAGCGACGGGCCATGTTCTGGGCTCGTGAGTGGGAGCAGGACACACTGGTTGGGAATGTGACCTCTGAAGCCACACGGGGCTGGGGTCAAAGTCTGGCGCTGCCCTTCGCACTCAGTGACCTGGGCCAGCTGGGAAGACGGTGAGCTGACCCGCCGTCAGCAGCTGTGCGGGGTCAGCAGACAGCAAGCACCCGATGAAGGCTGATCTTCATTCTCTTGTACTTGGCCTACGGCGTGTTCATCAGGCATTTCTGGTTAAAATGACTGGGTTTTGTCTACAAGGGTGTTTGGCTTGTGTAACTGGGGTGTCAAGGAGAGAAATTACTTTCAAGCATGGTTGGATCCCAGCGTCTGGCCACATCATCATCAGTCTCAGGTGTGTCCTCTTCTCCCTCCTTCCCTCCCTCCCTCCCTCCTTCCTTCCCTCCCTCCTTCCCTCCTCCTCCCTCTTCATATCTGGGCTCTAGGGGGAGTGGGAAGGGATGTAGGACTGAACTGAGTCTTAACCTTCCAAACGATCCTCCTCTTTCTAGTGCCACCTGCTTCACATCCGAGTATAACTGATTCCGCGAACGCCTGCTGTGAGCCCGTCACTAAATCACCATGTCACCAGGCACCTTTCTCAGACCTCCTCAGTCGACTGCTCATCATGCAACAGGACGTGGTGCTGCCATCTTCCCCGCGTGCCCTTTCGGTCTGATGTGTGTACTGCGTCTGGGTTCAGGGGGAGCCCCGCCGTCAATGCGGGCATTCCGGCCCTCGGTCTCTTAGAGGCTCCGTATCTCCCTGCCACCGTGTCATCTCACACCGTGTCCCCAGCAGGACTGTGACCACAGGGCTGGATCCCATGCCCTGCTCCCCGTTGGCACTCATCCTGTGGCCTGGGTCCCTTGAGAGTCCGGGTCACCTGTGGTTGGGGACCTGGGCCTTGGTGATTGACAGCTA
Organism: Myotis pilosus; assembly: GCA_036010255.1. NCBI lineage: Eukaryota > Metazoa > Chordata > Mammalia > Chiroptera > Vespertilionidae > Myotis > Myotis pilosus. The sequence goes on from JASKON010000014.1 coordinate 3,013,126, forward strand.
CATCCTCCAGAGTGGCAGTTCCCAGAGAGAGGGAGGGAGGGCTGACCAGGAGGCAGCAAACCTCAGACCTCCGCAGCTCTGGCCCCAGACGCTCCTCTTGAGGAGGAAGGATTTTCCTCGGTTGCTTTGGATTCAACAAATGCCGGCTCCCTCCCCCCGGCCCGGGAGCACCAGGGATCCAAGCAGAGCGCACCCTTGACGCCTCCCTCCACCGTGAGCCTCAGCAACCCGTCCACACGCAGCCTCCGGCATCAGTGTGCTCATGCGAGCGCCCCCGGCAGTGCAGTTCCACAGAGACTCCCTGGAGTGGCCACGGCCTGGGGGAAAGGGGACAGGACTCTGGGTCGTGGGGGATGTGCGTGGAAAGGGGTAGAGACAGCGCCCTCCCTTCACATGAGCGACTGATGGCAAAGAGAGGAGGCAACATCTATTTCCCGGCGTTAGCCTCCGAGTCCTAAGGAAGGAGACCTGCCCGGCCGACGTGCTCAGTGGTTAGCACTGACCTGTGAACCAGGAGGTCAGGGTTCGATTCCCAGTCCAGGCACCTGCCCAGGTTTTGGGCTGGATCCCCAGTGTGGGGCGTGCAGGAGGCAGCCGATCAGTGATTCTCTCATCATGGATGTTTCTCTCTCCCTCTCCCTTCCTCTCTGAAATCAATAAAAATATATTTTTTAAAAAAAGAAGGAAATCTGTTGGAGAGAATACACCGCAGTGCAGGAGCTGTGTGCGCTCTCTGTCTTGCCAAGGCTCCCTCTGCGTTAGTCTCTGCCTGGGCCGCTCATGAGGTCATGTCCCCCTCGGGCGTGTTGGTACTCAGAGGGGAGCGGGTTTCTGGGTCCTTGGAGACTGAGATGCCGCCCAGAAGGCGCTGCTGCTGGGGGACCGTTGCTAACGGCACCCTTTAAAGGGAGTCAACCGCTGGCAGTTTCATGCCAACACCGGGGTGGGACTGTCCTTTTCGAACTTGACAAGAACAAAAGGCCACGGCCGGACCAATTAGTCACGGAGGGTGGGACGTGATGGCATTTCTACTCCTGAACTTTCCTGCTATAAAAGGGCCGCCGCGGAGACGCGGAGACGCGACAGCGGGTGCGAGGGGCTCGCCAGGGGAGCCTCCGGCCGCAGCGATTCGGAGCGTCCGAGATGATCAGGTAAAAGACCGCATTTCCCCCCAAAATGCTGACTGCGTGCATGCTGTTTAGAGATGCTTATCGAAGGTAGTGCTGGCCTGAGTGATACTGAGCCCAGGTGTTTTTTTCTACTTTGCAGCTCATTAAAATTCAACCTTGTCCTCGTCCTGTCCGTCTCGGCGATGCCCGTGTTTTGGTGCTACCCCGCCCCATTGCTGAAGGTGAGTGCTCCGCCTCCATTTTTGAGAACTGAGTGGGTGAGGGGACTGCACAGTGCCAGTTCAAACTAATTGCCAGGGAGATGTGACAGGAAAGTAATTTTCTTATTGTTAGAGCTTCTAAAGACAAAAATATGTAAGTAAAGTCATGAAATTAGTAAAAATAAGCATATATGTGACGATAGGCAATACCGGAATATCGTACAGTGTGCTTGGAATTATTTAGAAGTTGGCCACTGGATAGGACAGTATTTATTTCACTGTAAAATGTAAATTGCTTTGCCCGTGACAATTTACTCATTCCACAGCATCCACACATAATCAAAGTGAACATGTGATCATTGAAATAATGTACAGATGATGTATTATAGAATACACCTGAAGCCTGTAGCATTTTATTAACCAATGTCACCCCAATAGATTCAACTTTAAAAAAATACAATGGTTCATTTTTCAAAAACAGTGAATTTCCTAATTTTGCGATAATGGTTAACTTGTTCAGGTGTAGAATGTAGACAAAATGTCAGATCTCAGCCAAATACCACATAAAGTATTAATTCCTGTATTTATTCAAGAATATTGACTGAGCTCCTAATTGTCATCATCCAACTGCTCAGGACACCGGAAGCCGCACGGCGTTCTTGGAATTTTTATACCATCTCCACATGAGACCTTTGTTGTTTTATGTCAGTTCTTTATTTGCAATTTTAAAATAGTTTTTGTCCACTAGTGTTTAGTGCTTTAACTTTGCTTCACTAAACCTCCCCTGGCACCCTGGGGTTACTAAAGTCAATGCAATTATGGAACTACCTTTAGATGCCACATAAGTGGTCAATAACAAATACATGCCCAGTCGTCATGGATATCATTGGAGTTCTCACTAATCGTTGCGTTTGTGTTCATTACTCTAGCTCCCTTTTCCCTGTTGTGTTGCCTGCATTCCGCCCAATGTAGTCATTGATTCTGTCAGGCCCCACCCGATCGAGTCGCTGAGTCCCCGGCCATAACTTGGTGTATTTCCTCACGTGTCTTCCTAACGACTTTCTGTCCTCCCCCCGAAGGTGCGGTCCGACACTCCGGTTGAGCGAGAGGCACTGTGTGCCGTTTTCCTTTTTAATGAAGCGCGCACGTCCCCCTCACACGCTTGCGAGCGCTCCCTGTCCCGCTCTGCCCCCCGCGTGTCCGCCTCTGCTTCTCCGTGACCTCCCTTCTCATTATAAACCCATCGTGTAGCCACGGCGCGAGTTGGCGGCTCAGGTGACTGTGCTGCAGACAGCGGCTTGGGCGTTTGGAATCTCTGCGGGAACGTCCCCAAGTCCGCCCTCGGGGGGCCTGTACCATAAGGGCCGCTGATGAGTCTGCTCGGCATGCTCCCTCGGGCCCAGAGGGCACCAGCTCCTATTAGGGAGGCTTTCGGGGGTCTCATGACCAGATCCGATGCGTCTCTTTCCCAACGTGAAGGGGGCGTCGGGGGTGTTTCTGGGAAGAGCGGTCGCACCCCTTTCCTGAAGTGACCCCGGGCCTGGCCTTGTGGGGCCGGACAGTGGGCGGCGTTCGGGTCCGGCTGAGTTTTCCTCTCTAACGGGAGAGACACATGGTGCAGTCAGATGGCAGCTGTGGATTGGTTTTCCCGAGCTCAGTGTTTCTAACTCTGACTATTCCCAGATCAAAGGAAAACAAAAAACAAAAAAGCCCATCTTTCCCCAGGAGCCTGGAGATGTGGTTTTCCTGGGAGCTCCGACTGGAGAGCCTTCATCTTCCCCGAACCCCTTCAACCCCCACCCCCCTACCCCCAGTCATGGGCAGAGGGCCGGGAGCTTCTATGCCTCTGGCCCCATTTCAACTTCCAAAGTCCCCCAAACCCCAGGAAAGGACAGTGTGTGGTTAGTACTCTGTAGTCTGTTTCTTCATTTGTCATAAAAGCAGGCACTCCCCTTCCCCCTTGTCCGTCATCGAGCTGAAAGCCGTGGGCTTGGAGTCAGATGCCCCGACTCCAGTCCCTCTCCACCTCCGAGCGTGTGACCTCCTCATCCCAGGACGGGTACCACTGAGGCGGCGGCCCGCTCACAGAGCCTGCGGAGGGGCTGACCGGAAAGAGCGCACCCAGAGCGCAGCACCAGACCAGGCACACGCCCTCCCGTTAGTGAAAAGGGTGTCGTTTTGTGCTTTGCCGTGTTGTGCTGCCTCTGAGGCCACGGAGGAGAGGACACAGGGCAAGGGTTGAAAGTTCTCACCTGATTCTGGGTCACGCCCTTTGCTCTTGAACATGGCTTCTTCCCCGACAAGGCAGGGACTGAACCCCAGTATCATGGGCTCTGAGACTCCAGACTTCTTTCTTCCCCACCAAGTGCCCCCTTCACTGACTGAGGAGCCCCAGACAAAGACCCGAACCAAAGGCCAGAGGCACAGACGCCTCCGTGTAGGTAGGGCAACGCCTCGGGGAGCCCAGGCCAGCGGCCAGGACCTGCCCGAAGGGAAGCCGTCCCAACTGGAAGCTGGAGTGGGGTTGTCAGGGATCGCTTTTCTTGGTGAAATTTAAAAAGCGTTTCCCGGGCTCATTAGTGCCACCCAAAAGCTTCCCCATAAAGTGATCGTGACAAGGTGCCTCTGCCAGTGTGTGATGCTGATGCCGGAGAGCCACGCGACCTGCGGGGTGTGACATCAGATAGGAGGGCAGGCGGCTGCAAATAGGACGCTGAGTCTAGAGAACCTCTACGTCCTATTTAACAGCAGTCTCCCCGACAGGGGCTGGGACTCTTGGATTCATGGCCGTGAGATCCTGACAACGGTTACTGTGGAAACACACGTGTAACTCTCCCCTCCCCGTCTGCCCCCAGGTGTCCGGGACCCCTGACTACGCCCTCCTCCTGCTGGGCTGCTGCCGGGCCCGGGCGGGGCCGGGCGAGGGACTGGACGTCCGGAAGCCGCTGTTGGAGGAGGTGTTGGCGAAAAGGTCCTTCCGCAACGGCGTGGGCACGGGGCTGAAAAAAACTCCCTTCCCAAGAGCAAAGTCATGAAGGCGTGTGCAAAGGACGCTGGGATCGCACCTCCAGCGCTGTAGAGCGTGACTCATGTGCGAGAATCAGTCACACCTTCACCCCTGCGTGTTGGTCTGCTCTCTGAGTCCCCTTTCCCCTCCTCCCTGGTCTAGAGTAAATGGGGTTTTAAAAAGCATTAACTGTCTCCAGCCTCCGCTGCAAGGCATACACCATTCCTGGGGCCCGTTAGTAGTTTTCCCAAGGGCCTGTGGACACATTCGCTCTGATCTTCAATTGGCCGGACAGGATGAGTCTTTTTACCCCAATGGCAGTGCTATGATCCTTCCCTGCCCGTGACCCTGTGCTCGCATGATCCGGAATCACTCTCTTTTCAATGCTGTTTCTGAAACGGCTTAGCAAGGCCCGAGCTTCTGGGACGCGCTGTCTCCCTTTCTAAGAGCCTGGTGACATTCACCAAAGTGCGCCGCCGCGGCCCCCTGTACTTCTCTCCATCGAGGCCGGAAGCGGCATTGCCCTGCTGATGGAACCCTGGCCGCCTGCCTAGCAAACATATTCAGACACGGATCGATGTTTTGTCTTGGAAATTTGTCACTGTTTCAAAATCTTAAAACAGAAATCCCGCCAGTAATGGTCATGAGACAGACGGACGGCTGGGTGCCCAGTGGTGGGTGGGTTGGAACTGGATCTTTGGGGAGCCAGTTCCCCAAACTTTGCTGATCGGCCCCATCCACACCCCCTCCAGGAAAGCTGACACCCTCCCATAGCAACCCCTGACACCCCTTCTAAAATACCGCTGCTGCCTTGCGGAGGTGTTATTTCAGAACATAACATTAATAAACGTGCACACGCATGTTCGGCTCTGCGACACGCGAGCGCATCCTAACTAAGGAGCGGCTGCCTTCCTCTTCACTGCGCGCGTCTGGACACTCACCCATTTCCCGGACCGTGTTCTGTCAGGGGTCCGCCGCTGCGGGAGCACCTTCCCTGTCGCCTACTAAGCCCATGGTGTGCCCCCCTCTTGCCCGCTTCCTCCAGACCTGCCAGGGGGGTCATCCAGCCAGTGGCCCCGGGATCCTGTGGAACATAATTGTGAACGTGACATCCCGTCACCCTTGTCCTATCCCCCTAGGGGAGGGGTTTACCATGGGAGGTGGGGGTCACGGTGGCCCCTTTAGAGTCTGCCCGTCACAGGAGGGGTGGAGGAGTACCCGGCTGTGAGAGGCCAACACCTGTCTCCACGATGGAGCCGAGGACGGAGCCGCACCCCACGGGGCGGTGCTGGTGGGGAGAGTCTGTGAGGGGCCTCACCAGCAGGGTCACGCGCATCAGGCCAGCTCTCCTCCCCTCGTGTGGCCGGCCTGCGCCCCCCCCCCCCGCCCCGTGTCCCGTGGAGCAGCCTGGAGCTGAGACTCAGATGTGCCGGTAAGTACTGGGAGCCCCCTGTGTGCCAGGCCCCGGGCGAAGGGTGGTGTGTGTGAACTGGCTCATTCCACGGCTGCCGTAAACACAGAGGCCTCCCTCTCCGCTGGGCTGTCCGCCTGGGTCCCAGGTAAGCCTTAGGAGCAGGGTCAGTGCTGGCCCAGGGTTGCTTTAGCAGCAGAGCCAAGCGGGGATCCAGGTGGTCTGGCCGCAGAGATGGGGCGATTCCACCTCGGCCTCTGGAACCCGCGGACCTGAGAGAGAGACCCTCTCCCGGGGGTGCTCAGGCGTCTGAACGGCACTGGCTGGCAAAGAGGAGCTGGCCGCTGCCCGGCCGGCGTGCCTCAGTGGTTGAGCGTTGACCTGTGAACCAGGGGGTTAAGGTTTGATTCCCGGTGGGGGCACAGGCCCGGGCACCGGGCTCGGTCCCCAGTGTGGGGTGTGCAGGAGGCAGCCGGTCAATGTTTTTCTCTCTCCCTCTCCTTTCCTCTCTGAAATCAATCAAAATATTTTTTTTAAAAAAAAACAAGAAAAAGAGCTGGCCAAGCTCAAGTCAAGTAGAAAAGGCCCAAAGGAAGGTGTGCCTGCAGTTCGCGCCCGCGGTGAAGCAGAGAGAGCAGCAGCCGAGAGCGACTGGATGCGGCTCCAGCGGGAAAACTGGGCCATCAGGAAGGCACTGCCTCTGCCCTGGGTCAGCGCCGACGGGCTATTGTCAGGGACCTTCCCGGAGAGAACAGACGGGCATTTCCATCTACGACCGTCCCGGTGTGCACGCGTTGCTGGAGCAGCCAGCCCGGAGGAGGCTGTGCCCCGTCCCCTGCCCATGGGGGAGGTGGCGGGGGGGGGGGGGCGCTTCCCGCATCCCTGGGCAAGCAGTCGGTCATTATCCACATGAGTTGCAGTCACTGTCCGAGGAGGAAGGTCCCGGAGTCCAGTTTCCTGTTGCCAATGGAACCTCCGGGTCCATGAAAGAACCACGGGTTCTGGTGCTTTCACCGCCTCGAAGCAGCAAGGTCCGTGGCCTCTGGCTCCGGGAGCCCATGTGTGCGGCCGAGTCATTTCCAAGGGGCCGCGTGTCGCTTGAGACGTGCAGGCTTTGGGTGTAGACACATCTGAGCTCCAATAGCATCCCGCACAGGACTGTGGCCATGCGCCCGGCCCTCCAGCCTCGGTGGCCGCCTCTGTGAGACGGACCCCATGCTGAGGTGGGTGGGAGGGGGAGATGATGCGTGTTGGCACGGGGCACAGGGCTGGTCTCAGCGTCCCCGCGGTGGGGGCGGCGGCTGCAGGAGGGCTGTGAACAGCCCCCATTACGATGGCGTGGAGGCCGGGCCTGTAACTCACACTCCCAAACTAAGTCGGTAAAGAATCGGAGGCCGCTACTGCTCGCTGATGGAAATATAAATTGGATCCGATCCCCAGTGTGTTGCTGAGCTAATGGAGACGCTTGTCTGGCTGAGTCCCGGGAAAATGTCCGTGTTTTGAGAAACAGTGTGGTCGATCCTGTAGATTAATGGAAGGACATAGAGAGGCTGGACAGAGAGCCACGCGTGGCCCCAGCACAGGTGATAGCATAGACCCACCATGAGGCAACCGGTCCCAGAAGTCAAGCTCGGTAGCAACTGGCCCCACACAGTCTGCGCCTGGTCAACCGCGGCCAGATTCCCTTTCATTCGCCCCCGCTTCCAACTCAGAACCGACCGAGAGCGCCACACAGGCTCCCAGGCCCATCACTCAGGACCCCCTGCTTCTACGGGCCCGCCTCCAGCTTCCCCAGGGGCAGCCTCCATCAGGCCCACCTGAGGGCTTCGCTCCCCTGTAAAGCGTCCCTCTGCCTGCTGGTCGAGTCTCGGCCAAACACCACGATGGTGGCCGAGCCCCAGGCTGTGGCAGCTCTGGGCGCGTGGCCGGCACCTTCTCATTGGGGGTAGGGGAGGGGTCTGTTTATTTCTGCAATGCTGAGACGATCAAGGCGGCCCGCATTAAGAAGACCTTAGCCTGCGTTAAGGAACTCCACAATATTTGTTGAAAGTCAAAATCTGTTGGTATGAACTTTTTAAAGTATGTTTTAAAATATATTTTTATTGATTTCAGAGAGCAAGGGAGAGGGAGAGGGAGATAGAAGCATCAATGATGAGGGAGAGTCATTGATCACCTGCCTCCTGCACGCCCCCCTACTGGGGACCCAGCACGCAACCTGGGCATGTGCCCTGACCAGGAATCGAACCGTGACCTCCTGGTTCATAGGTTGATGTTCAACCACTGAGCCACACCGGCCACTTTGAATTATTTTTTAAAACAAGGACACTTATTTGTTTCCCTTACTGTAAATTTAAAAATTAGAGATTGAGGAAAATTTAGGCAAAGAAGCGACAAGGACAGAAAAATAGTACCTTAGTCTCACTCCCCGTCAGTAACCACGCTCAGTGTTTTCAGGTGTCTGGGTGATGTGACTGGGAACATACACACACACGTACACACACACATTTTTTTATATGAATGTGGTCACACAATTCTCATTTCTACATCTCTGTTTTTAATCTCACCACACGCGTAGGTACAGCATTCCATGTCTGTGAACATGGAAACAGCCCATTGGCTGAATGTCTGTATGGTGTCCAATCGCATGCGTGTATCACAATGAGCTAAACCACCTTCTATGAATGGACACTTTCAGGTCACTCAGTAGAGTGTGAATGGGAAAATGCCTGTTTTCGGCTGGGTATCTTTTCTTGTTGATGTTAAAACGTTGGTGTGTAATAAGATATTAAGCACTTTTGTCATATATGTAATTACGTTTTGTTTTGTTTGTGTTTAGCATGGAAATAGCGCTCATTTTTCTCCTTCACGGTGTCTGGCTGCTGGGTCACGGGGAAGAAAACATGTTCCCATTCCAAGATAATGGAAGGTTTTAAGGTTTTATTTAAATCTCTGATCCAGGACGTCGTCTCTGGCCGAGTTAAACTCTCATAAAGGTGCGTTAATCCTCTTTGCATATTTAGAATGCCCTTCGGCTGACTTCGACTCTAAATAACAGCTTGTTCAGTATACTATTTGGACGTTAGCATTTTTATTCTGTTCAAATTTTAGAGACATTTGCTTGCTCCATTTTCCCCTGAAATCTTATGTTGTTGAGAAGTTCCAACAAGTCTTTTACTGTTTTTTTGTTGTTGTTGCTGTTGGTTTTGCTTATAAGTCACCTATTTCTTCCTGTTAAATATTTGTAAGATTCGTTGAGTTTCTTCAAAGTTTGGTAATCTCACCAGGACAGATCTCAGTGGGTGTCATTTGTTCGTCGATGGGCTTGAGCCGTGAGGACTGGCGCTGTGGCAGCCCTGTTGTCATGCTGAGGAAAGACTTTCACTGGTGGTGAGTGATGCCGGGACTGGGGAGACACCGGGCCCTGGACACATGGCTGGGTCCTGGAGTCTGTCATGCCCACCCATGCCTTCCCTGGACGTGAGCTAACACAGACCCCTTTTATTTAAACGGCTCTGAGCCGAGTCCTCTGCAGCTTGCAAACATGTGCTCCCCCTCCCCCCCTCCTTTCCCCCCTCCCCCGCACACACACACTTCTGCATCCCAGATGCCTGAGCAAGGGCTTCATGGTTCTTTATTACCATCGAAGGCAGGGGTCAGCCCTCCCTCCCCGCCCTGGGTTCCACTACCTGACTTTGGGGTTCTCTAGGAACTTGGCCGTAGCATTTCATTGGCCCGAGGAACCCGCCTGAGGGTGTTGATGAACTGGAAGTGCTACATAAAGCTTTCACCAAGCTAAAGGAATGCCCTGCTCTCTCCTTCCACCCTGAGCAGGGACTTCCTTCCCAGCTCTGAGTAAACGCTAATGCCCTCCCAGGCGTGGAGGGGACGGGGAGGCTCTGCATTTCCCTCCGTCTCAAATGGGCCCTGAATGTCTGCACCTATAACTGGGAGCAGCGAGGCACCAGGAGGCAGTGGCACCTCCCCCTAGGCAGCCTGCGCTGAGCTCTGCAAGGTGACCGGATGGAGGAGCAGACGGGGAGGGGGACGAGGAGGCTGACAAATGCTTTTGTTTTCCTCTGAGGGTGTGCCCATAACACATAATGGCTTCCCTGCGGATTCGGTTTTCTTTTTATTTCCCCCAAAAGTTCACGTCTGTATCTGAAGGGCATGGTAGGAAAGACGTGGTCATTTCCCGTTTGTGGGGGTGATGCTGAGATGCTGGAATGAGTGAGGGGAGATCACTGGTTATGAATCTGGGCATGGGAGTGGCCTCCCTCCCTCCGTGGGTTCCGTTTTCTGGTTAGAGACGATGGTTTAGCGCGCTGGATTCCAGGACAGTGTGCGTGGACTTGCTGCCGACGGGAATCCCTTGTGCGGGATCCCGGACGCTGCCAACCGATACAAGAAGCCCTTGGCAGCGTTTCAGCGGGTGCCAGGATTTCATTAGTAACCCCTAAAACCAATTAACTTTTAGAGGCTACGTTCAATACTTCAGAAGAGCTCCTGGAAGGTTTAAATCATTCTTACAGCCGATGTCTCCTTAGCGTCATCATCGCGGAAGCAGCACATCGTATCGGATGGGAGGGACAGACATCTGCAAGATGACAGAGGCCGGGCCTTGGTGATGACCGACAAGCAGTGATGCCCTTGCAAACCGAGGTGGGCAGGCGGCTCCAGAGCCCGGCCTCGGATCCCTGCCAGGAGCAGGCGGGTCGGGAAGCGGGGACCCCTATAGACCACAGGCCCTGGGCTCTGTGCCGTAACCGGGGGCAGCCCCAGCTCACCATTCCTCGCTGGGGCGTGTTGCTTTTTTCTCTAGGATCCAGTTGCCTGTTGTGTAAGATGTGCTTAACAAGGATAACTCTTTTACAGGGTTATAAAGATTAAATGAGGTGATACTTAGACAACCTCAGTCGGAGGCCTCATACCAGTAAGTACTCACCAAATACCGCTGCCAGTTCAGTGTCGTTCTTAGCATAGCTCAGCACCAGCAACATCCGCATTATTGTAAACACACACACACACACACACACACACACACAACGAAGTTAGGTCTCTTGTTGGGGACTCTGGTCATCCATCTCCTGTGACCTCTCACAATCGCGTGCCCTGACTCCACAGGTCCATGACCTTGCTTGTCTCCCATTGAAGGTCAGGTGTGATGTGCTTGGATATCATACCTCAGGCACCACACACAGGAGTCAGAATGCAATATGACAAGCAACACAATTTTTTACACGAATATTGTGTCTTATGGCATCCAAGCCAAATGAGTCATTCGCTCTACAAACCGTTAACACACGAGTGTGGCTCAGTTGTTAAGCATCAACCCAGGAACCAGGAGGTCACGGTTCGATTTCCAGGCACATTTCCAGGTTGTGGGCTCCATCCCCAGTAGGGGATGTGCAGGAGGCAGCTGATCAATGATTCTCTTGCATTGGTGTTTCTATCTCTCTCTCTCCTTTCTTCCCTCTGAAATCAATAAAAGCATATAAAAATATATTTAAAAAAATAAATGAGAGCTATGTGCCCAGAAAAGCAGCGATGTCCCCACTGCAAGTTGATGGCAACTAGAATTTAATTCCCCCCAGAGGCTTCACAGTGATTGTTCATTTCCGGTGACTTTTGGGGACAGCAGTGGGACACTCGCTGGGCTGCAGAAGGGACCTCAGAGGAGAAGTCGAAGTGAGCACAGACACAGCACAGCGGGGAGCTCGTTGGTCCGAAGAACACGGGTCAGGCCTGATCGCAAGGGGCGGTTTGAACCACGGCCGTGGAGTGGCTGCTCCACCACACGGTCCCCGTGGACGGAGTCTGCCTCCCTCCCTTCCTGCTGCAGGCCTTGCCTTGAACACGGGGACCGGGAGGCTACGGGCACCTGCTCACTAAACGAATTCGTTGTTTACTTACGCCTCGCTTTACGCTAAAGAAATGACTGGCCAGGAACACGTAGAGCTGCAAACGACCCCAGGAATCACAATGGGTCATAAACTCCAATTAAACACACATTAAAAATTAATATGATTCTCAATGAAAGAGAGGCGCCACTTCCATTGGTTGGATAGTAGCTGCACAGAGCCCGCGACAGCGTGAAAAGGAAGACATTTGTCAGCCATCTCTCACCTTCGTGGAAATGCGCCAAGAGGAAGTGAGTTGAACACGAATATATGATGCCTGACGTAGACCCAAGAGAGTAATTTCTGGTGACATTGATTTTTAAAACCTTTATCGGGGAAATGTTAGCGGGCCCTACGGTTAAAGATGGAAGGTGGGATGCACGTGTTCCTGTCTATGTCCTTCAGAAATGGCGCTAGAATCGCGGCAAAGGAGAATGAGAGACAGAAATCAAATTTGGACAAATGGCCTCGCAGAGCCTCGAAAACTTAACCCTAAACTGGCAGTGGGGACATTAGAGTTAAGCTGGTTTATAGCACATTTCCCTCCAAGAGTCCAATCATTAGTGGCACTGACAGCTTTGGAAGGAGGTTAAAGTGGAGCGACTAAGGTGAGGAGCGTTTTTAGACGGCTGTTTCAGAATCCACCAGACCGATAACTCCCGTCCTATTCCAGGCGGCCACGTCTGCCCTACGCCTTGCATGGTCCCCGCCTGGAAGGATCCAAAAGGTGCAGGCGCAGCGTGGTCGCCTGTACAACTCGTCCGTCACGTGTGTGTTGGCCCATTTCCCCTCCTTCACGACCCGATGGGAAGGTTCGGCTCCCTCTGGGATGGACCGCCATGTTCATTAACCGACCGAGCACGTGTCTGCGGAGATTCTGTCGGCTGGGCGGGCTGAGCCGGACCTGACCCAGGTGAGTCCATGAACTCCCGCGTGGCTTTGCCCGGCTGTTCACACATTTGTGACCCATGTGGGAGGTCACGGCTCTGTTTGTAGAATTTACCTTTCAGATTAAAGGAGCGGTTTGCAGCGACTCAGAACAGATTGTTGAAGGCAAGCCTTTGATCTTCCCACGCCTCCCACACTTGCCGGTTGGCTGCTGGGGGGACAGTAAGAGGCAAAGGACCGCTAACCAAATGCCGGTCACCCGGTGCCATCTGCCTTCAGAGGGAGGAGACGGGGGGAGGTGTCCCCGCTTTTGTACCATCCTCCCCTCTATTGCAGGCGACCCTGTCAGGATCCCTGGATCCCCGTCGACCTTCGATGACGGAAAGGGGCAGATGAATGAGCATCCGAATGAGAGGGGAGCCCAGAGGCCCGCTGGGCTCGGGTCCACAGCTCCGGGCTGCCATTCCCTTGGGCCAGTGACACCCCCTCTGAGCCCGAGTTCCTGGCCTGCGAGGTGAGGTCCGCCTGCTCTCGGAGGTCCCGAGGGGGTTACTGAGGCCAGGCACCCTCGGAGCTCAGTGGCTGCTCTTGCCCTCTGCACGGCCTCACCTGTGACCCTGGCAACCGTGGACTCCGCCTCTCTTTTTATTTATTTTTTATTGATTTCAGAGAGGAAAGGAGAGGGAGAGAGGCAGAAACTTCAATGATGAGAGAGAATCATTGATTGGCTGCCCCCTGCACACCCTACATTGTGGATCCAGCCTGCAACCTGGGCATGTGCCCTTGACTGGAATCGAACCTGGGACCCTTCAGTCCACAGGCCGACACTCTATCCACTGAGCCAAACCAGCGAGGTCTCCACCTCTCTTTTGACAAGGTGACCACTTCAGGCGAGACCACGTATGGCTCGATGGGGACCCATCACACACATCCTTACGTGGCCGGCACGGGAACCCCGACGTGGGAGGAGCAGGGAACACAGAGAGCCGAGGAGCAGGTGATCTCCAGGCCCCCCGGCCAGTGAGTAAGACGTGGGTCCCGGCACTGGAACCCCCTGGGGGCGGGTATAGGCACGCTCTCGCCTGTGCGATTCTGTGGAGCAGGTTGGATGGGGAGCCAGCTCCCCCCGGCCCTGAGCTGGGATCAGCCACTCACTAAGTCACTTCTCTGATGTGATGACCTTCGAACATTTGACGGCTGCCCCGCCAGCGGCTTGAAGCTGAGACTCCATTCCCACCATTCCCACCTCAAATGCCGTGTTTTCCGGGCACCAGCACCCACGAGGAGATGAGGGGCTTGGGTCATGGGCCAAGGTCAAGTTCAAGGGCATTGGAAACTGTCTCCTCTCTGGGGGCTGCTCCTTGAACCCACATAACGCTGGGCCCTCAGATCCTCAGATGGCCTTGCCACAGCCTTGGTGACAGCCTTGGTGACAGCCTTGGTGACAAGCGCTGGGCTCACTTAGTCATCCTCGCACACCTGTGTGAGCTTGAACAGTGTGAAGACGGCAGTGACCACTGACGGAAAAGTACGTGTTCAAGGTCCATTTGCTCATGGCCACACCACCCTGATCTTGGGGCAGGTTTTGCACGCCTACTTACTAGTATTTCACTCAACTAAGTGCATTTCGCTCACACACAAGGCAGATCCGAGGCTGCCATTTTCCTGTAACTTCTCCATTGTGTGTGCAGCCCTGGGCCGGTAACCCGCATCCTCCGTGTGTGTGTGTGTGTGTGTATGTGTGTGTGTGTGTGTGTGTGTGTGTGTGTGTGTGTGTGTGTGTAGGGCCTTCATTGGTGGGTATCTTCAAAGGACAGGGGAGCTTTGCAACACTGATTAGTAAAGATCAGCCTAAACACAGGGCCAATTAAAACAACATGCCCTTGGAAATAAAACTCTGGACACCATCAAGCCAATCTGACCCCAGGGCGAGTGAGGAGACCTGGGTTCTGACGAGGGACCATTGCTTTGCGTTGCTCAGTGTTGCCTGCGGGCCCGGGGGTCAGGGCGGCTGTGGGTACAGGCACTGGCTTCAAGCACATCTCTGCGGGCTCAGGACCCGATTCCCAGATGGAGACGGGCAGATGGAGCCGCACACATATGGGGAGGGCGGGGGGCTCGGTCTCTCGGAGAAGGAGTAGCATCTTATTCCCAGATGGAGGGGGTCAAGGCCGTGGGTATTTTTGGTCCTTTGAGTTGGAGGACAACGTCATTCCCAGACCTGGTCGGCAGCCCTCTTGGGCGTGATGGGATTTCAATGTGGGCCGGGAGGGCTGTGTCTGCTGCCACCCGATCCTGTTACAGAAATAACAGCCGGCGCTCTGCGTGTCTGTGACGTATGACTCAGGGGCGCTGCCTGCAGGGAGTGCGTGCGGAAGAGCCTTGGGATAATTTTAGAGGAGAAAGCGGAACACAACTCCCTTCCCCGCAGCAGAGCACAGGGAAGAGGATCGCTGCCTTCACCTGTCAAAGACGCACCCAGCAGGCAGCTCAGGGCAACTGGTACACCCGGCCCCAGAAGCCTAACCCCAGCCAGGTAGTTCCGCCGTCCGTTCAGATACACTAACGGGGGCTGGCCGCAGAAAAGACACCGGACATCTTAATGTGGCCTCATGTGTCATATGCCAGTTCCTGGTGGCAGAAACTTAGGAACGATCAGAAACTCGGCTTCCCACTGCTTGGCTGCAGCTCCAGCATCTGAGTGAGAAGGAGCTAAAATCCACCCTCTTAAACACTTAATCACATGGATTAGAGGGGAAGTGGGCCTAATGTCACTTTATCTTTTTTTTAATGAAAACACTGCCACCAGCTGGTTAATAAATGGTGCTGACTATGTTTTTATTGAGTGAAAAAAAGCAAGTCGTTTCCCCTTCATTTAAAAGGGGAGCGCAGTTTCGAGTAGAGGACGTTTTTCCTCTTTTCATAAAAATTAATAGCCTCTCGCAATGCCTGTCACGCTCAGTCCCTCGCAGGGTGAAGCGATCCAAGAAAACCCGTGCTCCCGCCCCCGCGTGGGGTCCTGACGGGGAGCGTTTCAGAGGCCCAGTGGTCACCGTGGGAACTGCCCAATGTCACGGTTTCCGTCCAGTGACTCACAGGCACCAGGTTCCTCACTTCCCTACAGGTCAGAGGGCCGGGCGAACCCGACACCCCACAGGGGTCCTCCAGTTGCAATGGGGGATGAGGGCCCCCAGACACCTCTGGACTCTGGGGGCGGCCCTCCTCCCCCAGGGCAGCAGGGTCCAGCTACCTCTGTGTTTGCGCGTGACACGCTCCACTCCACGGGACCTCGTTGTAGAGCATGTGTACGTGACCTGGGGGTTTTTTCAGGTGCTACCACACAGAGCAGCAGAAAAGAAGAAAATCAAGGCAACTCCACCTGGGAAGCAGGAACGAGACCCCAGGGCCTCCGGCCGACCGAGCTGCAGAGCAGGAATGCTATCACCAACGCGCATCCCAGGCGGCCAGGCCAGGAGCAGGGTCTGTCACTGCGTGTGGCCGCGCCCTTCCCCAGGAGGGGGCCTGTGAGGGGCATCCTGGGTCAAGGGCGCATGCTGAGCAGGGGGCAGGAGTGGGGCGCGTGGGGCGCAGTCCGGGCTCCTCCCCAGGCGGCAGAGTGGACCTTCAGGGTCAGGGAACCTTGGCTGCAGGGAAGGGCCTGGGGCGCCTGGCCCTCGAGCCCCCCTGATGCAGGACCCCCTGGAAGCCAGGTGCAGGGAGCATCGCAGGGCCCCAGGGGCTGTGTAGGGCCTCAGCCCCAGCGACCACAGCATGAGGGAGGGCGGCCTCGGGTGGCCCATGCCGGCGCCTCCCACCACGGGTTGCTCTGTACTCCGTTTTCTTAGGCTATATTCCTGGAAGTGGGGTCAGGGGGTCAAACGGCAGTTTCCTATTTAGTTATTTTTTTGTTTTTTTGAGGAAACTCCCTCCTGTTTTCCATAGTCGCTGCACCAGTCTGCATTCCCACCATGGTTTCATTTCATTTGGTTTTCCAGTGTATGAGTCATACACAACTAGGAAGGGCTATCATTTCATGACACATACTTATTAACCTATTGCAATATTTTCCCAGCCAAGAGACCAACTCAAGTTAAGTCCAGCGGCTTGGCCATAATAAGGTAAATAATTGCGACTCAATGAATTAATCAAGCATTTATTGAACTCATCACACATATGGCTCTCACTCACCCCTGCTATCATATCCCTAAAATACTTGATTTAAGGGATTTTCATAGATGTGTTTTGTTTCCATGCACTGCACTGCTAAACGCAAACACTGCTAAACGCAAACACAGTTTCAGATGTTGGGAAAGGAAATAAAATAAGTGCACTCAGTGTGGAAAATTGGGAAACAAGACAAAGTGTAAACAAACACAAATCCTGTCACCGGAGACAATCTGCTTTAACTTTGTAGGTGATTTTCTCCCTGGCTTTTCCACATCTTTTTTTCCCCCACATCTTTTAAAAATGTGTTTTTAGAAAATACCTTCATCTATGCCGGTTTTATAGCCTGATTTTTTTCATGAAACATAGCAAAAGCTTTTTCAATGTCATCAAATATTTAACAAAACACATGGCATGTTTGCACCGTATTCCGTTATGTGATTACACTCGAATGTCTTTACCCATCATCCTCTCATGCAACTGCTCATTTTTTCAGTGAAAATGTGCCAAGTGCCACCTGTGTCAGGGGCCGCACCTGACTGTGACTTCCTAGCTTCATGGACGTTGGGGTGTTGGGTATATTCTCCCTACAGCTTTAATGACTGCATTCGGATAAGCTGCTGCAAAGTCACTGTCCATGAAAAAGAAGAACATATTTCTGGGCCAATTTTTATTCGAAAATTTTCAAACCCACAGCAAAAATGTAGAAATAGTATAAGAGCATTTTGCTTGGATTCACCAACTGTGAACATTTTGCACTGTCCTGCTCTCTTCCTCTCTCCCCACACATGCACACATGTACGCACACACAAACACATGCACACGCACCGGGGTCTTTGCCCGAAAGTACCTCGCAGAGGTCATGGTGCTCCCCTCGCACCTACACACTAATCCGCACCGGCGCATGCTCCAACATGAAAAATGAGCATTTACCTAGGCCAGCAGGGAACAGAGGCGCGCCTTCCTGCTTCATTGTCCAGCAGATGAGATGCGGGCGCAGGGATCCTGCCAATTCCCACAGTCTGTACGGAATTGCAAAGCGCTGCCTCTGCATTCGGCTTCTCTATCCAGCCCGGCTCCTCTTGACGTGTCCGCTCAGTGTTGCAAGAGCCAGGCTGGCTGGCATCCGTGCGTGAAGACCAATGGCTTCGGAGTTGATCACTTCTCTCCCACCCACACGAGAGTAATTCCTACGAGTGATGCCCCTATGGCTGCCCACAGCAGTGTCCGGGCGCTGTCTGCGATCCCCCTGGTGGGAAGTTCAATGATTGGGAGGTCACTTATCTGCGAACGTAAGGGGTCGCTGACTCTCTGTGACAAGGCATGCCATGGAAGCTGCGAGTCCATCTGTGGCCAAGGAGCGGGATCAAACAAGGAACAAGAAATGCTTCCAACCCCCTGACAGGCAGGGCCTGGGGGTTGGGGGGAGGGACGTTGGCAATTGCACCCACTGTCACTCACACGGGGGCTTTGGGGCTAAACACGTGGGCGTGCACCCTGGGTAGTCTCCACAAGGTCATCGCAACCAGTTCTCGGCGAGGAAAGATGATGGATGATGTACTTTATCTTGCAACAAATGCAGTAAATCTTATCCCAAGTAAATGAGCCAACAGTCTGCACTGATTAATGGTCTTCATGATCAATAGTCTTCGTCCAAGCCCCACACTCATCTTCAACAATCTTGTCATCAGCAGTAAACGTGTCCCATTTTCCCTTGCGGTCGTTGATTAAGGGGGTTAACCGTCTGCTGCAATAGAGCAGGTCTGTGAGCCCATCTTCAACGTTTGGGGGAACCAGGAACCTATTCACTTTATCCAAGTGATGGCAGTTAATTTCCCTCCTTGGAGAAAAACAGTAATTCAGCCGTGAACAGGAAACTCTGACCAGTCCCTTCTCCCACCCAAGTCAGCTAGTATGCATGCATCAGGACAACAATTTAAGGCAACTTCCCATTTTATTAAAATGTAACCAAAAATAAGCAAGAAAGCACCATGTTATTCAATGTATCATCTTTATCTCTCTATTTACTGCTTGGTTTGGAATACTTCCTGCTGTAAATAACACTTAAATAATGGCCATCAATAAGCTTAGCTTGGAATTTGTTTCACCCACCAGACAATAATGTAGGAGTTGGCCACTTGGGGCTGGTACAGGTGCCCCTAGCACCTAGGCCAGTCTACATTCCCATCTTTGCACGCCAGTGCCTTTATGGCAATCCTCATCACCATCATGCTTGCCATCTCCTGCCACAGCTGACCCCTGCAGCCTGGCATCAAGCAGGAAGGAAAAAAAAAAACAAATGGGGAGAAGTGAAGGAGCGGCACATCTACCACTTCTAGCTGCAAGAGAGTCTGGAAATGTGTCTGATTTAGCTGATTATCTTGTGCCTGCAACCCAATCAGGAAAAGGGTAATAGATGCTGCCTAGGTTACAAGAGGACTTGGATAGACACTTCAAAACGAAGGAGCAGGCTATTTGAGGGGAGAATGCTTGACGCACGTAGCCAGTGCAATGGACTACAGCAGCTGTATCAGCAGTGCTCACATCCCTGACCCTGCACCATTTCTGTGCACACCTGCCATCACTCTGATGGTAGGGAAGGGCATGTAATGAGAACAGAGCCACCGTTGTCTGACAATTACTCACCTTGCTAACTATAAATGAAACGTTTTCATAAAAACCTGGGGAACTGGAACATGAAACAAGGCTGTAAAAAGACAAGATGCCTCGATGGATCCATGACTCAGAAAAGAAATACATTTTGAGAACAGAACAGGGACAGGACATGCTTTGATTTGGTTGCTGTGCCGGGACCCTGACCCCCTCCAGGCATTTGCCTCAGGAACGCTGACCATTCTCTGGTCCCAGGAACGGGCTGAGCTGTCTGTAACATCATAGAAGACTAGAGGCCTGGGGCATGACATTCATGCACTGGGGTGGGGGGTGTCCCTCAGCCCAGCCTGTGCCCTCTCACAGTCTGGGAGCCCTTGGGGGATGTCCGGAGCGGGCCTAAGCCATAGTCGGACATCCTTAGTGCTGCTGCAGAGGTGGGCCACTGCACTCACCAGCCCTCAGCCTGGCTTGTGGCTGAGCGGCCTCCCACTTTGGGTGCGCACTGATCACCAGGGGGCAGTTCCTGCATTGAGTGTCTCCCCACTGGTGGTCAGTGTCCATCATAGCGACCAGTCATTCCACTGTTGGGTCAATTTGCATATTACCCTTTTGTTATATAGGATTAGCGGCCTTGTTATCAACTCAGAGCTCCTGAAGGCCGGCTGCAGACGCTCCCCTCCCCTTTCCCTGTTACATTTGCAGCTCGCAGCTGTGGGCAGCTATCTTCTCCTTCGTGTGTGTATGACTAGCCAACCGGCGAGGGGGCTCAGAGCAGAATTTCCAGGGTGACCAACCACTCTCCCACACTGCCGGCATTATTGGAATAAACGCTCATATAGGATTCAACCCTGTCTCAGCTAAATTTGGCTCAAGTAGTGACAGGCGGCCTCTGACCCACTGTGTCCGGTTTCAACTCCTAGTGGGCATGGACTCATCTCTTCGTTGGAGGCTGCCTCGGGCTGCTGGGGTGCCCTTTGCTCATCTACAGGGAGAGAAGGGAAGTGATTGGGAATTCACACCCCACCCCCCAAATCAGCCCTTAACCAATCCTATAAGTGCTTATCTCCACAGCTTTGGGGGAGGGGGAGGGCCGCTAGGTCTGGAGCCCGGCTCACCCTGACTTGGCCTCCTGGCCTCCTGGGCCCACCTCCCCGTTCCTCCACCAGTTTCCCTGGGATCACTTCTTGATAAAGGACTTTCCCAGACATCTTCATCCCGGGAGCTGCTCTCAGGGACCCGAACAAAAACATCAGCCCCATCACTTTAGCCCCATCTGTACATCCACACGTGCCTCTCCCCTGGGACAACCCTGAAATGGTAAAAAGACAGCCTCACTCATTGTTGAACGTGCCCATGCCCTATCTGACCATCAGGTGCTGTGCGGCTCAGTGAGCGCCCACAGGTGCCCAGATAACAGGCGTTGTGAGCCCTGATCACTGTCAGGGATCGCCCGACTGCAGGGCGAAGGGTTGGGTTAACCTCAGTCTCCTAACCGTTTCTCTTGGCAAAGAGTGACTTTCCATCAGAATGAAGTCATTCGTGTCCTGCCGTCGGCGAAGGCTGTCCCCCGGCCAGGCCGCCTGCTGTGCCGGGTGGACATCAGTCACACCGATGGAGCTGGCTCCGGCCACGCGGCTCCTGTCAAGTCAGTTTCGCTGCGCACGTGATTTCTGAAACCGAGCTTGATGGGAGAGTGAGCGACCTCATTTTAAGCTTCAGTTGCTTGTCCCTTTCACTCATTCTTTTTGGCCTCTCCAGATGCAAAAACCAGCCTTGGATTTCCTTCACAGCCGCGGGTTTGTTTTCCAATGCGCCATTACGGTCTCGGCCTCGTGTAATTTATTATTCCGTTTCCTTAAACAGGAGACAGTGAGATGTACGCGTGTTTGCTTTGCACGGTTGGAAAATTCATCTCGGAAACAACTTTCTAAGGAAGACCCAGGCCTCCTGAGGAGCGGCGGCTGCTGGCTGCTGGCTGCTGGCTGCTCGCTGCCTGGGGTGCCCTCCGCATGTGGGGTGCCCGCCCCGTGGGACGCCTTCTGCTCCTCGTGGTCCGCAGGGAGCTTCCGAGACCAAGGTCTGGGTCTCAACCCCTGGAGACTCCAGAGGCCCGGAGTGTCTTCCTCACCCGGTATCCTCTTGTTCCAGGTTCATCTGCAACAGCGGTTCTCAACCTGTGGGTCGCGACCCCTTTGGCGGTGGAACGACCCTTTCACGGGGGTCGCCTGAGACCATCCTGCATATCAGATATTTACATGACGATTCATAACAGTAGCAACATGACAGTTATGAAGTAGCAATGAAAATAATGTTATGGTTGGGTCACAGCATGAGGAACTGTATTTAAAGGGCCCAGAGGTTGAGAACCACTGGGCTTCCCTTTTGAAAGCAACATGTTTCACGTTCCCACGTGGAGGTCTGACCCTCACCGCGAGGCTGGCAGCGCGGATGGAGCCGGCCGCTGACCGCTGACCGCTGACCGCCGACCGGCCAGAGCGGAGTTTGCGGGCATTTTCGTCCTGAGACGTCCCTGCAGCTGCAACCAGGCAAGGAAGCATTTTGGTCCACAAAATGTTTGTGCCGACACAGCCATGGCAGGAGGCTAGCCTGGCTGGGCAGGTCAGGGCTCTCTTCTGTAACGAACACCCACCCGGAAGGACGCGTGTGCGTGGAAAACGGCCTCCAGTGTGAGAGTTTGCACCACGGACGTGTTTCCACTTCCTTCGAATAAGCCTCTGATGACAGGAACAAGAGAGAAGAAACACGCAAAGGGAATACGTTTGTAATGGAGTCATTACCCTGCCAACGCCAAATGGAAAGTGACGGGGGCTCCCAGGACCCGCCCCTTTTTGGTAGTTGGTTTCTGGGAACGCGCTGTGGCAGGCCCTGAGCCGCGTCCGGGTGTCTGTGTGAACACAGCATTTCTGGAGGGAGAACCCCCCGCGGAGGCGAGCTGGCGGGCGGCAGCCAGTGGCATTTTCTGCTACAGTTTTTTATAAAAATTAAGTAAACGTTTTTACTTTGAGATCATCGTAGATTCCCATGCAGCTGCTCAGAAGTTCACACGAACAGAACCATCCAGATCATTTTGTGTCTCGCTTCTTTTCCGCAACATAATGTTTTTGAGATTCACCCATATTGTTCCATGAATCAAAAGCTCATTACTTTTGCCTGCTGAGTGGCAAGCCGTGCATGGTACAAATACACCAGAGTTAACGTACTCTTTTCAGTTTGTCATAAGGGGCAATTCGATGGCAACAGACTGAGGAGCCGGAGGTAAAATCCGGGCAGGGAAGGCCAGTGGCACATGGGTGAGAGAGGTGGAGACTGAAATAAAAGCCGTAGCTGGGGCTTACGCTCTGTAACGGGTTAATATAAACGGCACAATTTAGCCCAGCCGGCATGGCTCAGTGGTTGAGCATCAACCTATGAACCAGGTGATCACGGTTCAATTCCTGGTCAGGGCACATGCCCAGGTTGTGGGCTCAATCCCTAATAGGGCGCATGCAGGAAGCAGCTGATCCATGATTCTCTCTCATCATTGATGTTTCTCTCTCTTTCCCTCTCCCTTTCTCTCTGAAATGAATAAAAATGTATTTTTTGAAAAAGGTACAGTTTACATTCCTCAAATACAGTAATTTTAGGAAAATCCTATCAGGTGTCCGTGAGTATCTGAACCTTTGAGATTCCGATTAGTTGGCATCTGGGCATCTCTGAAATCGCTATGTATTCACATGATCGCTGCCTTTTAGCAGGAATATGCCTGACACCGAAGGTAAATAAAGACATTGCAATGCAACTACTGACCAGAAGGGACCATTCCCTCGTATTTCACCTTAAAATATTTAAAAAACCACTTCACGCTGCTTTGCTTACAAAGCAAAGCAAAACAAAACACTAGAAAATAACGCCATGGTCACTCGCTCCCGGAGATGGGTCTTGCTCACAGAAGTTCCCATCTGTAAGGCGCAGTGACAGACATTGCGCTGGACGTGGGGGAGGGAGACCGGACGGTGGCCTGGGCCGGCAGACATCCAACGGGTGAGCCCGCAAAGACGCGGCTGTTCAGAAAGCCCACGAGGAGCGCTTGCTCTGTGCCCGCGGACGAGCTGCTCGGTGCTGCAAGGGCAGCGAGCGCAGAGCTTGTGGCAAGGAGCTGGCAGATGGGTTGGGAGAAACGGCCAGAGCAGGGAAGAGAAAATCACAGAGATTTCTTACTAGCCACCTGCACGTGAATAGAGCCAAACTGGAGCGTGCAAATGCTCCTCAGATCCTTCTCAGAGAGACTGGCCCAGGGCACCGCCCGCCTGTGGCAGGAGGTGGGACTCGGCCACAAGCGGCCTGTGCCCGGGGCACAGCGGCTGAGTGTGAGGCACAGCCAGCAGCCGGTGCCCTCTCTCCCGGCGCCCTGATGTGGTGGCTCGCACTTGTGGAGAGGAGCGGGGAGGGGAGGGGAGGGGGTCTGAAAGGGCTGTTCCCCCAGGATGGCTGGGAAGGAGGAGACAGGGCAGGGGCAGGCCTGGGCTGGAGCTGGGTCTCCCAGGGCTGGATTGGCTCTCCGGGTGAAGAAGGTTCTGCAGGAAGGGGGAGCCCGCGAGCCACGCCTCTGGGCGCCGGCAGCGCGTCCAGTAGGAGAAAGGCAGCGTCGGGCCTCCTGGCCTGCAGGGCCCAGAGGAGAAACACTGTTTGTCCAGGAGGCCGAGACCAGGCCTGGAGGAGGCCGGACAGAGGGAGGGCGCCCGGTGGCTGGCCCAGGAGCCGTGGGAGCGGGAAGACCAGGTGAGACTCCACTGCGTGTGCACATATGTTCCTCCCGTCCCTCGTGTTGCTTCTGTTTGTTGCCTAGTGAGCTTTCGACCTTTTTGCTGAAAGGAGACGCGATGTGGTGGGAACGGGAGGCCAGGGGGTCAGGCCTCGTCTATGGCCGGGAGCTGCCTGTGTTCACGTCTGTGGCTGGAAGCGCAGGAGGCCGCCTCCTTCGCTGGTGCTTTTCCCTTTGTCTGTGGGATTCTCTAGACGTCTAGACTCAGGGGTGGGCAAACTTTTTGACTCGAGGGCCACAATGGGTTCTTAAGCTGGACCGGAGGCCGGAACAAAAGCATGGATGGAGTGTTTGTGTGAACTAATATAAATTCAAAGTAAACATCATTACATAAAAGGGTACGGTCTTTTTTTTTTTTTTAGTTTTATTCATTTCAAACAGGCTGGATCCGGCCCTCGAGCCGTAGTTTGCCCACAGCTGCTTCTAGAGCAATGGTTCTCAACTTGGCTGCACATTAGAATCACCTGGGAATCTTTTTAAAATCCTGATTTCTGGGCCTCATCCTCCGGAAATCCTGTTTCTTTGTGATGGGATGGGTCCACAACATTAGTAACAAAGAAACAGAATTTCCGGAGGATGAGGCCCAGATATCAGGATTTTAAGAAGATTCCCAGGT
This sequence comes from Myotis pilosus, assembly GCA_036010255.1. NCBI lineage: Eukaryota > Metazoa > Chordata > Mammalia > Chiroptera > Vespertilionidae > Myotis > Myotis pilosus. The sequence goes on from JASKON010000014.1 coordinate 3,037,874, forward strand.
GACTCTAATGTGCAGCCAAGGTTGAGAACCGCTGCTCTGGGGATTCTTCCTCAGAGGGCTGAGGTGGGCAGGTGTGTCCATCGTAACCCCGGTGCCCCAGAGGCGTGGGGAGGAGAAGGGGTGGGGGAGCATGCGGGGGGGGGGATGGGGGAGTCCGCTCTCAGTCCTGTGAACCGGCGTCGCAGGCAGTGACCGCCACACGTGCCATTCAGTTTTGTTTTGTCTTCCCCTCTCGGCGGGACAGGACGGCCAGGCAGAGCTGGCATCGGGCGCCCCCTCCCCGCCCAGGCAGGGCCACCGGTGTTCAAGCCCAAGGCGGCTGGGCTCCCTGATAGGTCCACCCGAGCGCGGGCACGGGAGGCAGGGACGCTCTGAGGAGCCCCCCCCCGCCCCCCAGCATCTCACGTGCCCCTCGGCCACCTGGGCGCTCTCTGGAGATGCTTCTATTTGGGTCCTTTGC